>CM053560.1:28345029-28594748 GCA_028646485.1 Cryptoprocta ferox | reverse complement strand
TGGCTCAGTCGGTTAAGCGTTCGACTTCGGCTCAGGTCATGATCTCACAGTTCGTGGGTTCGAGCCCCGCGTCGGGCTCTGTGCCGACAGCTCAGAGCCTGGAGCTGCTTCAGATTCTGTGTCTCCCTCTCTCTCTGCCCCTCCCCTGCTCATGCTCTGTTTCTCTCTGTCTCAATAATAAATAAACATTAAAAAAAAATAAAAAAAAATAAAGAAATGTGGTTTCAATACACTTCAATTTTTCAATATTCTTTCAACTGTGTTAATGTTCTGCAAAAAAAAAAAAAAACCCTTACCATTAAAAAGATACATTAAAAATGTATACAGCGGACATACATTTTTCCTTTCACCTCAGCCTCCAGTATGGCTTGGTGTGACACTGTTACTAACTCCCCCTTTATTTACAAAAAAATTTTTTTTGTTCATCATGGATCTTTTAACCTTAATTCTGGTTTTTAAAAATCTTGTATCAAAGTATTGTTCATCTTGATTACTGAGTTTTTTGGGTGTCCCCTCAAAATTTGTGCCCACCTGAAGGTCCTCCTCAGTCCCCTGACTCTAATCCCAGCCCTGTTGACACTGTGTTTGAGGGTAGGCTTAACAGGTGTTTAAAGATGACTTTACGTGGGTGGTCCTTTTGCTGCAGGTGCATATGCTGTGTCTCTATACACTCATGATTTCTCTCTAAGTCTTTGGACATCCCACAGGACAGTTCCACTCCTCTCTCTCACTAATCTTGAAGTGAAGGAAAGGCAGCCCTACTTTACCCCCATAGGGGAAATCCCTCTAACAACTGACTCTATCTCTACAAATTCTTAGACTGGATGGCAGTTGTCAGGTAAGGGTTGCTAAACTTTTTTCTTTTTTTAATAACAGCATCATTTAAATATAATCTGCATACAATATACTTCATCCATTTAAAGTATAAAATACGGGACGCCTGGGTGGCTCAGTCAGTTAAGCATCTGACTTCAGCTCAGGTCATAATCTCACAACTCGTGAGTTCGAGCCCCACTTCGAGCTCTGTGCTGACAGCTCAGAGCTGAGCCTCCTTTGGATTCTATATCTCCAGCTCTGTCTGCACCTTCCCCACTCATGCTCTGTCTCTCTCCCTCAAAAGTAAACATTAAAATTTTTTTTGAAGTATAAAATTCATTAATTTTTAGTGTCTTCATAGAGTTGTGTAACCATCACCACAATCAATTTTTGGACATTTTTATCAGTCCCCAAGATATCCCATACCTATGAGCAGTCATTCCCCATACCCCTCAAAAGCCCCCTAGCCCTACATCAGCACTAATTTACTGTCTCTATGGATTTGCCTATTCTGGACATTTATATAAATGGAATCATCTAATGTGAGGTCTTTTGTGACTGGCTTTCTATAATTAACATAATGTGTTTAAGGTTCATCTCCGTTGTAGTATGAATCAGTACTTGTTCCTTTTTATTGCCAAATAATATTCCATTGTATAGAGAGGTATCTATTCATATTCTTTGCCCATATTAAGTTATTTATTCATTTACAATTGTGTTGTAAGGGTCTTTCTATATTCTGGGTAAAATCCTTTATCAGGTATATAATTTGCAAAAAATTTCACCCATTCTGTGGGTTGTTTTTTCATTTCTTGATCGTGTCCTTTGATGCAAAAAAGTTTTAAATTTTGATGATGTCCAGCATATTTATTTTTTCCTTTTGTTATTTGTGCCTTTAGTGTCATGTCTAAGAAGCCAGTGCCTAGTAAAAAGGTCATGAAGATTTATACCTATGTTTTCTTCTAAGAATTTTACAGTTTTAGCTGTCTGATTGAGGTCTTTGTTGAATTTGGAGTTAATTTTTGTATATGGTGTGAGGTAGGGGTCCAAGCTATTAATTTTGTATGTGCATATCTAGTTGTCCCAGTAACATTTATTGAAAGGATTGTTTTTTACTCATTGAATGTCTTGGTACCCTTGGTTAAAATCAATTGACTGTGAATATAATGATATATTTTTCAATTCTGTTCTGTTGACTTCTGTGTCTATTTTATGCCAGTACTTGACTGTCTTGCTTACTGTAGCTTCATAGTAAAATTTCGAGATTAGGAAACTTCCATCATTATTCTTCTTTTTCAAGATTGTCTTGTCTATTCTGGGTCTCTCAAGTTTCAACACAAATTTTAGGATCAGCTTGCCAATTTATGAAAAAAAAAAGCCAGCTGGCATTTTGATAAGGAGTGCACTGAATTTGTAGATAAATTTGGGGAGCACTGTCAACTGAACAATATTAAGCCTTTTGATCCTTGAACATGGGAAGTCTTCCCATTTATTTAGGTCTTCTTTGAATTTCTTTCAATAATATTTTGTAGTTTTAAGAGTATAAATTTTGCAGCCTTTTTGTGAAATTTATTCCTAGGTATTTTATTCTTTTTTTAAAATGTTTATTTATTTTTGAGAGAGAGAGAGAGAAACAGAGTAGGAGCAGGAGAAGGGCAGAGAGAGAGGAAGACACAGAATCTGAAGCAGGCTCCAGGCTCTGAGCTGTCAGCACAGAGCCCAACGGGGGGCTTGAACCCATGAACCATCAGACCATGACCTGAGCCAAAGTCTGATGCTCAACTGACTGAGCCACCCAGGCACCCCTAGGTCTCTTATTCTTTTTGATGCTATTGTAAGTGAAATTATATTCTTAATTTTATTTTTGGATTGCTCAATGCAAGTGTACAGAAATATAAATTGATTTTTAAAAAAATGTTTATTTTGGGGGGTGCACTCTTGTATTTAACTCTTCTGTTAAAAATCGTGTTTAATGTTTATTTATTTTGAGAGAGAGAGATAGAGCAAGAGCAGAAGAGGGGCAGAGAGAGAGGGAGACAGAGAATCACAAGCAGGCTCCATGCTGTCAGTGCAGAGCCAATGCAGGGCTCAAACTCATGAACTATGAGATCATGACCTGAGTCAAAATCAAGAGTTGGGTGCTTAACTTCCTGAGTCATCCAGGTACCCCTAGAAATAGAAATTGGTTTTTGTATATTGATCTTATATCTTGCAGCTTTGCTGAATTTATTGATTCTAATAGTATTTTTAGTGAATTCTTTATAGTTTTCTATATACAAGGCCATCTCATCTCCACATAGAAATAGTTTTACCTGTTTCTTTCCAACATGGATTCCTTTCATTTCTTTTTCTTGCATAATTGCTCTGGCTATAATCTCTGGTACAATGTTGAATAAACTGTCAGAACAGGACATCCTTGTCTTGTTCCTCATTTTAGGAGAAAAGCATTCAGGTTTTCACCCTTTAGTGAGATGTGAGCAATTGGTTTTTCATATATGCCATATTTCAGATTAAGGAAATTCCCTTCTAGTCCCAGTTTGTTGAGTGTGTTTTCATGAAAGGTTTTTGAGTTTATTCAAATTTTTATTCTGCATCATTGAGATGATCATGTAGTGTTTATCCTTATTCTATTGATATGTTGTAGTACGTGAACTGATCTTTGGATGTTAAACCAACCTTGCACTTCTGGGATAAATCACACCTGATCATGGTGTATAATCTCTTGTATGCTGCTGGGTTGCTTTGGTAACATCTTCTTGAGGGTTTTTATGTTCACATTCATAAGAGATATTGATCTGTCATTTCTTGTGATGTGTTTATCTGCTTTTGATATTGGGTAATACTAGCCTTAAAGCCTAAATTGGGAAGTAGTTTCTACTCTTCTATATTTTGGAAGAGTTTGAGAAGTTTTGGTATTAGTTCTTCCATAAATGTTTGGTAGAATTCCGTGGTGAAGCTATTTGGACCTAGGATTTTCTTCGTGGGTTATGTTTTTAGAATTTTTATTACTAATTCAATCTCTTTACTTGTTACAAGTCTATTTATATTATATTCATATTTTGTTTCTTCTTGAGTCTTAGTAATTTATGTCTTTCTAGAAACCTTCCTGTTTGATCTAGGATATCTAATTTGTTGGCATACAGTTGCTAATAATATTCTCTTATAAACCTTTATGCTTCTGTAAGGTTCATAGTAATGTTCCTCTTTGTTCCTGATTTTAATAGAATCTTCTCTCTTTTTTTCTATGCCTGTCTACTTAAAGGTTTGCAATTGTGTTGATCTTTCCAAAGAACCAAGTTTTGGACTTAATGATTTTCACTATTGCTTTTCTATTCTCTCTTTTGTTTATTTCTGCTCTAATCTTTATTATATTCTTCCTTCTGCTTACTTTGCATTTAGCTGCTCTTCTTTTTCCATTGTCTTTAGGAGGAAAGCTATGTCATTGATTTTTAGATCTTTATTTTTTTGTAACATAAACTTTATTTGTAGAACTGTTCTATATTTATAGAAAAATTGAACAGATAGTACAGAAGTTTCTCAAATATCCCTACCCAGTTTTCCCTATTAACATCTTACATTAATAAAATATATTTGTTATAATTAATGATCTAATATTGATACATTATTAATAACTAATGTTCTTAGTTTACTTATATATATTTTTAATTTTAACCTAAGGTCCTCTTTACATTTAAATTTTATTTTTATTTAAAAATTTGTAAAGGGGTGCCTGGGTGGCTCCGTTGGTTAAATGTCTGACTCTTGGTTTTGACTCAGATCATGATCTCGTGGTTCCAGAGTTCAAGCCCCACATTGGGCTCCATGCTGACAATGCAGAGGCTGCTTGGGATTCTCTCTCTTTCTCCCTCTCTCTGCCCTCCCTGTTCTCTCTTTCTCTCTCAAAATAAATAAATAAATTTAAAAATTAAAATAACAAAAATTTGTAAAGAAGGCTTATTTTTTAGAGCAATTTTAGGTTCACAGCAAAATTAAAAAGAAGATGTAGAAATTTCCCATATACCTCCCCCCCCCCAGATGGATAGCCTCCCCCATTAATAACATCACCCACCAGAGTGGCACATTTGTTACAATTGATGAAACTGCACTGACACATCATAATCATCTAAGTCCATTGTTTACATTAGGGTTCACTCCTGTGTTGTACATTATATGGGTTTAGACAAACGTATGATGACATGTATCTACCATAATAGTGTCCTACAGGATAATTCCACTACTCTGAAAATCCTCTGTGTTCTGCCTAGTCCTCCTTCCCACCTCACTCCTAACCCCAGAGACCCCTGAACGTTTTACTGTCTCCATAGTTTTGCCTTTTCCAGAATGTCCTACAGTTGGAATCACACAGTATGTAGCCCTTCAGATAGTTTTTTTTTTTCACTTAGTAATATGCATTTAAGTTTCCTCCATGTCTTTTCATGGCTTGATAGCTTTTTTTTCTGATGCTGAATTATATTCCATGGCCTGAATGTACCACAGTTTACTTATCTTATCTGAAGGATATCCTGGTTGCTTCCAAGTTACACCAATTATGAATAGAATAAAATTACAGATGTAATGTAAACATCTGTTAAGTTGTTTGTACATAGTTTTTCCTTCCCTTTGGTAAATATCAAGGAATGTAATTGCTGAATCATATGGTTTGGAATATGTTTAGTTTTGTAAGAAATAGCCAAACTGTCTTCCAAAGTTAGCTGTACCATTTTGCATTCCAGCCAGTAATGAATGAGAGTTCCTGTTGCTCCATAGCCTCACTAGCATTTGGTGGTGTCAGTGTTCTGGATTTTGGCCATTCTAATAGGCATATAGTGGCATCTCGTTGCTGATTTAATGTGCATTTCCCTGAGGAAGAATCTTGCATATTCTTATTTGCCATCTTGATATCTCCTTTTTTGAGGTATCTGTTAAGATCTTTGGCCCACTTGTGTTTTGTTTTGTTTTAAAGTTTATGTCTCTACACCCAACGTGGGGCTCATACTCACAATCCCGAGATCAAGAGTCGCATTCTCTTCTGACTGAGCCAGCCAGGCACCTCTGGCCCTGTTTTTAATTGGGTAGTTTGTTTTCTTATTGGTGAGTTTTAAGAGTTCTTTGTATAAATTTTGGATCATAGCCCTTTATCAGACATGTCTTTTGCAAATGTTTCCTCCAGTCTGTGGTTTGTCTTCTCCTTCTCTTGACCTAATGTCCTCCTTATGTTCTAGGATCCTATCTCGGTTACTATATTGTATCTGTCATGTCTCCTTGGGCTCTCCTAGCACTGTCAGTTTCTCACACTTTCCTTGTTTTTGGTGATCTTGACAATTTTGAGGAGTCCTATTCAGGCACATTATAGGATGTCCCTCTATTGGAACTTGTCTGATGTTTTTCTCTTGACTACACCGTGCTATATTTTTAGGAGGAAAATCAGAGGTAAAGTGTCATTTCTACCATATCCTATTAAGAGTATATACTATTCACATGATTTATAACTATTGATATCGATCACCTGGGCGAGGCAGTGTTTTTCAGATTTCCCCACTATGAAGTTACTCTTCTTTGTCTTCTTCCCATACTATACTCTTTAGAAGGCAGTCACTATATATAACCCACATTTCAGCCATGGGATTTATGCTCCCCCTCTTCTATTTATTTGTTCCTCCAAGTTTGTATTTAAATTCCAGTAATTTAACATACCGTGTAATATTAGTTTCACATACAATATAGTGATTCAACACTTCCATACACCACCCAGTGCTCGTCACAGCAAGTGCACCTCTTTAACCCATCCCCCCACCCACCTCCCCTCTGGCGACCACCAGTTTGTTCTCTATAGTTAAGAGTCTGTTTCTTGGCTTGCCTCTCTCCCCTCCCCCACCACCATGTACATCTGTTTTGTTTCTAAAATTCCACATATGATTGAAATCATATGGTATTTGTCTTTCTCTGACTGACTTATTTTGCTTAGCATAATACCCTCTAGCTCCATTCACATCGTTGCAAATGGCAAGATCCCATTCTTTTTTATGGCTGAGTAATATTCCATTGTATATATAGACCACATCTTCTTTATCCATTCATCAGTCGGTGGGCACTTGGGCTCTTCCCATAATTTGGCTATTGTAGATAATGCTGCTATAAAATCCGGGTGCACATATCCCTTCGAATTAGTATTTTTGCATCCTTTGGGTAAATACCTAGTAGTGCAGTTGCTGGATCATAGGGTAGTTCTAGTTTTAACTTTTTGATGAACCCCCTTCTCCAGAGTGGCTGCACACGGTCCCCCTCTTCTAGAGTGGAACGTCCATATAAGTTATTTGTATTTTTTCTGCATAGGAGATTTGTCATTTATTAATGTATTCAATAACTTATTTGTATCACTAGGACTCATGTACATTTATTTTATCCTTTCTTCTTTTTAAATGTAGGTGTTCATAGCTGTGAAATTCCTGTGAAGCACCACTTAGCTGCCTTTCATAAATACAAAATGGGTTTTTAACCAATTCCTGAGAAAGTCCTTTAGAGCCACTATTTGCTAGTTATGTCTTGGCGCTGAGCCAAAACTTAGACTGATGGCCATTTTAACATCTGATACACTCACAGCAAGGCTCTTTGGCACCTTACCAACGAACTCCTTTATTATGAAATGGCCGTAGATTTGCATTTACTTCGCATCTCTATGATAATAAGCAAAGTTCCAGGGCAGGAAGTATTGGTGGTTGGGAATTGCCAGAATACGAAGAATACGAAGTTAGGAACTTACATCTCTAATGTTCACATTAAACTATTTTTAGCTTAATTTAGGTATACCCTTGGGCCAGTTTCACAGCTGTAATTTCAGTTAAGCAAAGTAAACAGACCTATCTCTTCTAAATTATCTGGTTAACTTAGACAAGGACGTGTGTTTATATGTAGCAGCATGGAGAGAGGGGATGGAAAAAGGAGGCAGTAAATATTTGCAATAGTTGAGTCTGGCTCATAATCCAGAAGGGAGCCCAGACAACAACCAAGGGCAATACTTGCAGGAGGTCACAGGGACTTCCGAAGCACAGTAGTTTGAAATTTCTTATTGGCACAGGACCAAAAAAGGAACTTTTTTGAAATAGGACTATTCTGGCCTACTTCCTTGTTTCTTGGCTCTGAAATAGAAGCCTGACATCCCAGGACTGACTCCTGGGGAAGCTGGGATCTACTGAGGAAACAGACAGCCTTTGAGGCTTCCCAGGGCTGTGATACAATCACACCAGCCCCAGTTGCTCCATATCTTGCTGTGTGACCTTGGGCACACCCCTTAACCTCCCTGACCCTCGCTTTCCTTATCTAGAAAATGAGACTGAAAGGGACTGAGAAAATGATTTCTAGAGTCCCTTCTGACTCTAAATTTCTATGATAGATGTCCTGGCTCGTCTTAACCCATATTCCATTATAAAATGACCCAAGAGAAACAGAGTACTAACCTGGTATTCTTCTCCTCTCTATTTTTTCTCTCCTCACCGTTGCTCATGCCATTTTTCTTTATATTTATCCAAATACCAAAATCTCCCTTAAACTTTACCCTGGGATGGAATTGAAAAGGACGTGCTGCTTCCCATACATCTATGTTTAATAAGGTAGAATGACTGTTTTAATTAGTGAGGGAAGGCCTCTGAGAGCCCAGCAAAGGAAAATAGTTCTGGAGGGCATGCCCCATTTATGTTTTCATCTAGGACATTTTCAGTTAACAAAAGAGAGTTAACAATAAAATAGAAGCAAAGCAAATCCATTTGTGCCCATTTGCATTCTCTTCGCCGGGCAGATGGCTGATTCTGGAAGTATCATGGTAAAAAATGACAATAAAGAACTCTGGCGTGATTCAGTTTGTCAATAGCACACTCCAGTTCTTTTTAGTATTTAGAAGGTTGGGGAAGGGCTCAAACATGGCTAGGTTCCAAGAGCCTTGTTTGGCAAAAGTTCAGCGAACTTTTCATTTGTGTTGTATCTCCCAAAACCCACTGAAATAGCTTTTCTGCTGAAAACATTTCAAAGCAGGGGGAGAGGAAGAAAGAGAAACAATGTCAGGGATAGGTCCAGCAATCTGGTATAGGCAGATGTTGCCGGAGGACAACAGTACCATGTAAATGAGAAGAGCACTGGATTCGGAGTCAAAGACTGGTTTCCAGGCTGACTCCACCCTCTTCCACCAAAGCACAGAACTACAGCTAATACTTGCCTTGTGATGACCAACAAAAGATGTGTTAAAGTGCTCTGAAAACTGTGGCAACCTCTGTTGGCCATTGTCTTGAGGAGGCTCCTTAGAAACAGAGGTGTATTTTAAACAAAGCAGGGATTGCTGTGAGGGGGCTGTATTTGAGGAAGGTAAGGGTTTGGGGGATTTGTACCCCATCCTTTCCACAAGTGTCTCTTCCTGCAGAGACAGACTCATAACCAGTGAGGCAGGGCCCCACAGGCCATTGCCAAAGGGAGGTCAGGGGAACTAGCCTTGGGGACTCAAGCAGGGGAGTTACTGGAGGGCTTTGTGATGCTGCAGGGAAAGGCTACATCACAGAAGCTCAGGGAAGGGTGGCAGTCCACCTGCTAAGGGCCAGCTCACCTCTCCTTCCTTGCTAGAATGCGCTCCAAACTCCAGAGGATGGTTAAGCCTTCCCTCTCTGAAGGGTTCAAGTAAGCATGCAAAAGAGCTACAGAGTCAAGGTCTAGGAGTTGTTATTCCTTTCATCAACTCATGTTTTTTTTTTTCTACTCTCTGATGCTCTTGTCCTTTGGAGTGCTTTATTCCTGCCAGCTTCATTGTCCACTCTACCCCTTCTGAGTCCTTCCCTTGGCTTTTCTCTGTCTCTGTCTCTGTCTGTCTCTCTTTCTCTCACACACCTCACTGCCATTTCCCAATCTTCCCTCTCCAGTAGTCTTCCAACCCTCCTAGACATATTCCTCCCTTCCTATATAATAAGGAAGCCCTGACTGCATATGCTGTGTCTTGCAAACTCTGGTCCCTTGGGTTTCCATAGCACAGTAATGGAGGGTTTCCTTTGCCGACTCTAAGTAGTATGTAGTAGGTGGGGGTGGCAGAGGAGTAGCCTGGTTATGAAAGGAAGATGTCATTGTGGGGTATGACATGCTTTTCTAATCCAGTTCGTGTTAGGTGTTCCACCAGCCAAAGATGGGTTGAGTTGCCTCCTAAATTAACCTACAAGGACACACATCTTGTGTGTTTCCAGACAAAAGTATGGAAAATCCTCTGTGTGTGTGTGTGTGTGTGTGTAGGGGATGGGGGAAGAGGGATCTTAATATCATTCTGTTTTTAAGTAGGATAATTTTTAAAATTTAATTTTATAACTTTCAACTGGGAGCATGGACAGATGGTTAAGAATCACTTAAAGTAGGGGTGCCTGGGTGGCTCAGTCAGTTAAACATCAGACTTCAGCTGATCAGATCATGATCTCATGGTTTGTGGGTTGGAGCCCCATGTTGGGCTCTGTGCTGACAGCTCAGAGCCTGGAACCTGCTTTGGATTCTGCGTCTCCCTCTCTCTCTCTCTCTGCCCCTCCCCGGCTCACAATCTGTCTCTCAAAAAAAAAAAAAAAAAAAAAGAATCACTTAACGTATAAGCTTCAATGTCCACATGACCATGAAGGACATTCAGAACAAACTGAAATAAATGAAAATTCAGCAGATTTGGTGTGGTCTTGAGGCTTCATAATAAATCTCCATAATGAACAGCAGAAACAGCACTACCAAATCCATCACACTTCTTGTTGAACATTTCTTTAACTTGACCAAAAGAAGTTTGCAAATCAACACATTTTCACCCATACATCATTTAAAATGGAGCAAACCAAGCACAGCGAAATGTCAAATTCATTAATGGTTGTAGTCCAATCAGAAGCAAAAGTGGGGTTGAAGTTAGTCTCTCAATTAGAGCTCAGATAGGTCTTTGGCACATGTAAAAATGCATCATCTCGGCCTGGCTGTCTCTTCTTGAGCCGAACCACATTCAGTCAGATCTATAACATAGGTCTTGACCAAGTTGTCCCCTATGAAGTGATTCTGAAATTCTGAAAGAAGCTTTAAGCACTTTTTTATTTGCTTTCCATTGTATTATTTCGAGGCCTGACATCTTTTTGTTGCCCAAAGAATTTCTGAAACTTATTAAAAATTGCATGATTGATTTTTGAATGTCACTGCAGTAATGGTTCTTTATTGATCAGTTTTATCACACAAGAGTTTTATCCTATCAAAGTTTATGCTCATTTGCATCTTTTTAAAAAAATTTTTAACGTTTATTTATTTTTGAGAGACAGACAGAGCATGAGTAGGGGAGGGGCAGAGAGAGAGGGAGACACAGAATCTGAAGCAGGCTCCGGGCTCTGAGCTGTCAGCACAGAGCCCGATGCGGGGCTCGAACTCATGGACCATGAGATCATGACCTGAGCTGAACTCGGACGTTTAACCAAGTGAGCCCCCCAGGCGCCCCTGCTCATTTGCATCTTGACGATGATAAAGAGCACGGTTATAATAAGCATCTAAGTACATCCTACACCGCCCACAGCGTACTTGTTATGGTTTTGGAAGTACCATCGTTTTTTTATAAGAGGGCACCTAAAAGGTAATGAGCATGCATTCAGGCAGCATAAGTGTATGCTTGTGCACGCACGTGGGCAGTGCTCAGAAGCAGCCCACACCAAAGCCATGGCCATATACCACCAGTCACACCACATTATTTAGATCACCTTACCTCAAAGGGTCTGTATGAGGGGAGAACCAATAAGCTACATATAGATGTATGGAAAGAGACTTATTATTTGGAATTGGTTCTGGTGATTATGGAGGCTGAGAAGTCCCGCAACCTGCTGTCGGTAAGCTGAAGGCCTAAGAAAGCCAGTGGTCTAGCTCTAGTCTCAGCCGAAAGGCCTGAGACATTGTGGAGCACATGTAGGTCCTGGCCTGAGTCCAAAGGCCTAAGAACCAACAGTGCTGAAGTCCTGGCTGAGGCGGAGAGGAAGTTCATTTCTCCTTGTGCTTTTCTGTGCTCTTCAGACCTTCAGTGGATTGAAGGACATTCGCCTGCCTTGCTTGAGGATGTTTTCTTTACTCGATCTACCGATGGAAATGCTAATTAATATCTTCTTGAAACCCCCTCACAGACACACCCAGAAATAATGTTTTGTCAGCTCTCTGGGCATCCCATAGCCCAGTCACGTTGACATATAAAATTAACCATCATAAGAGTCTGAGTCTTGACCTTCTCCGTGGGCATCAGTGCTTTCACTTTGCTCACCAGTAAAAATCATATGTAAACTATTTTTGAACACTGGCTTTTCTTTTTTTGAGAGAGAGAGTGTGTGCACGGTGGGGAGAGGGGCAGAGGGAGAATCTCAAGCAAGCTCCACACTCAGCAGGGAGCCGGACCCAGGGCTTGATGCCACACTGCTGGGATCATGACCTGAGCTGAAATCAAGACCTGGCTCAACCGACTGAGCCAGCCAGGCGCCCCGAACACCGACTCTTTTAGAGAAAGTTGAAAGCTTGTGCCACACATAGTTGTGTGCTCTCTCAGCTGGGACAAGGTCCTCATTAAAATTCTCAGGCAAAGAATTAAACTGTTGTTTGTCTTTGTGGAGAAAACGTTAGATCTTGTGGCAAAGGTAAAAGCTCGAAGAGGAGAATGATTTTATTGTTGACCTTGACGGTAAAAAGTGACTCACAAAGTTGCCCTTTTGCAGCAGATATTCTTTTCAAGATTGAACATTCTCATGCAACACATGCACTTGACTTGATCACCAATAAAACTGAACTTTGAGAGCTGGATAAAGGCAGTTGATTGTGAGGACAATGAGTCATTCCAGACTCTCCATTTACCTGCATCCAAAATTGGCAAAATAAAGGACAACATTGGTAGTCGTCTTTTATCATGGAAAAAGCCACTTAATGAAGAGCCAGATGGGGGGGCTCCTTCAGGACCTCAAGTGACATGGGCAACTTGACCTCTTAACAAATACACTTGTTGAGTATGCATTGAGTTTCAGTGGCCTGAAAACCCTGTGCTTACAGACCTCTTAGGTTTACTTCCTGCATCTCTGCTCAGTAGTTACCGTGACATTTATTTAAGCTGTAGAAATAAAAGTTGTAGCCATCATATTTATGTAGATCTGTGTTTATAAATATTATGACACCAAGACAAAGAAGAGACATTGCCTCTCTGGTGGATGTGCTGTGCATCCCCTTGCACGCCCAGCCCTCTGTCCCTCCTCTTTGTTCAACTTGGGGAAGCCAGTCACGCCATGATCACTTCCTCCCTGTGATGTAGTAAAAAGAGGATCTTATTGACCCAGGAGTTTTTTTTTTCTTCCCCAAATGCTCTTTAAAGTCTTTCTGGCCCCGTTCCCAGTTTATCTGGTAGGTACTGAATAAACGTGTGCTATTGAGCTGTGTTCAGCTGCTGTGTTTTGTGGGCTTGCCCATTCGGGGCACTTGGGTTCTCATTGTAGTTTTTGAAAAGCGTTCTTTTCATTGTGGTCTTTGGCTTTGCTGATTTCGAGTGCCTGGTATTTTTGGTCGTTGGCACACTCTTTCCTGGGTTTCCAGTAAGAGGCCTTTTAAATAGTGCTGAACCTTCCTGTGGATTTGTTTGACTGTTGTTTTTTTTTTAAATCTTGTAACTCTTCCTTTACATTTTTCCCCCTAACTAGGATCCACATGGTGTCAAATTTTCCTTTTCTAACACTGAATGGCTGTCCTTGGTTTTCTCTCTCCCTATGGGCAGTGAGGGAGAGGTAGGGTTGGCACTGAAAGGAGAGAATGTTTAGTATATACACAGTGTAGATTTTACATGTAATTTTATTTAATCCTCACAAAGGCTTATGCCCAAGATGATTACAAGAGGCAATATTTCCTGAGCATTTGCCGCCTTACAAAAGACCCAGGTTTTGCTAATGATTTGTATGTACTATCTCATTTGATTCTCAAATGGGGTAGATTATATTGTTCCTGCCATTTTAAATGTACGGAAGTCGGGGTTCAGAAGGGCCAAATGGCTTGCCCAAGATCTCATCACTAGTAAGTGGCAGAAGTAGGCTTCACACCCTGCCCAAACCTTTGGCAGTTATGCAGTTGACCATCCTGTTAACAGCTGCTGCAGCAGTTGGGCTCACAACCAGGCCGCCCTGGCTGCAATGACCGTGCTCTTCCTTCAAAGGACCCCTGCCCCCCTGGCCACCATGTACTATTAGACTCAACTCCAGAGTGTGCAATTTAATAGTTTTGCGATAACCAGCCCATGGTGAAAGAGCAGTATCTCTCCATTGCCTCTAACGATGTCTAGAGCCATAATATGTAGGCATAAGTGGGTACTAAGGGCGACAGTCGGCCGATCTGAAAATTTACACTGAATTCTGAATAACTTGCAATAGGTTAAATGATACTGAGAGGCTCTTTCCATACAAGATGCAAAAGATTCACCAGCCCTGTGTGAACTTGATCACATTCCCATTGGTCCATATTAGCCACATTTGTGAAACAGAGAAATTGAGCTTGTAAAGGACTCCAATTCATTCATGTACGCCTTCATTCTCTCATTCGTTCATTCGACAAATATTATATTTATTACATTCCAACAATGTGCCAGGCACTGTGGTAGGGAACATGGTCATAAACTGAACAAGACCAAAAAGGCCCCTGTCCCCTTGGATTATAGTCTAAGGGTGATGGGAGCCATCAAAGGTTTAAGCAGGGGTTCATGGATTATTCTCATGTGTGTTTTATTTATTTTTTAAATGTTTATTTATTTATTTTGAGAGAGAGAGAGAGTGTGTGTTTGTGTGCACATGCATGGGCACATGAGCAGGGAAGGGACAGAGAGAGTGGGAGAGAGAGAATCCCAAGCAGGCTCTGTGCTGTCAGTGAACCGTGAGATCATGGCCAAAATCAAGAGTTGGATACTCATCCAACTGAGCCACCCAGGTGCCCCTCCTGTATGGTTTAAAGGATCCCAAGGCTGTGGGATTGAACCCGGCATTGGTCTCTGTGCTGAGCATGGGGCTTGCTTGGGATTCTCTCTCTCTCTCCCTCTCCCCCTCTCCCCTGCTTGCACTCTCTCGCTAGAAAGAAAGAAAGGAAGAAAGAAAGAAAGAAAGAAAGAAAGAAAGAAAGAAAGAAAGAAAGAAAGAAAGAAAGAAAGAAAACAGAAGAAAAAGTCTCACTTTGGCTGCTGGAGGTCAAGGGTGGAGGAAGGTAGGGAGGAAGGGCTTTCCTAGTGGTCTGTGTAAGCAGTTAGGGGAGCTTGAAAGGTCAAGGTGACAGAGGTGGGCAGGCTGAGGTCGGGATGCATTCTGAAGGCACACCAATGTGATTCTGCCTACAGATGAGCTGCTGGGGGTGAAGGAGGGAGAGAGCGGAAGGTGGTGCCCGGGTGGGGGGCTGGGCAGCCAGGTGAACGGAAATGCTCTTTTCTATGTAGGGGAACTCCGCGGAGGAGCAGGTTGGGGAAGGAGTTCCGGTTAGACAGCTCTACGTTTGACATGTCCGTCAGGTGCATTTCCAGCCATCTTGTCAGGGGGGTTGGAGGGTGTGTGGTCTGGAGCCCTGGGGAAAAGTCAGGCACTCCGTGCAACTGAGCGTCCCCACTCCATCCTGGTCATTCACAAGTAGAGTACCCTGGACCACCGCTGAGGTTTCCTGCCTCTTGCACTTGGCAGCACACAGACCTGGAGGAGGCATGCATGGTTTCCCTGGTGTGCCCTGCTGAGGGGCACCTGACCTCCCAGTGCTCCTCACGTTTCCACAGAGGAACATTTCAAGGCAGAGGACATGGCTCCCAGAGCTCTGGAAGGAGGGCTCGATGACCGCTGGAAGAGGTTTTTATCAACTGACAACATGCTGGGTGACCCACCTCCACTCCGTCCTCAATCTGTGTTGTACTAACAGTGAATACTTTGTAACCTCACATGAGCCAGGTGCTGTTCTTCTTCTTTTTTTTTTTTTTAATGTGTTATTTATTTGAGAGAGAGAGAGAGCGAGAGCGAGAGAGAGAGAAAGAGAGAGCATTAGTGGGGCAGGGGCAGAGAGAGAGGGAGACACAGAATCCCAAGACAGGCTCCGGGCTCTGAGCTGTCAGCACAGAACCCGATGTGGGGCTTGAACTCACAAACTGCGAGATCATGACCTGAGCCCAAGTCGGAGGCTCAACCTACTGAGCCCTCCAGGTGCCCCTGAGTCAGGCGCTGTTCTACACTTGATCTTAGCCAAAAGGCCGAGAAGCGATGCCAGGTGCTGTTCTAAAACCATCCCATTAATCTTCACAATCCCACGTGGAAGGTGCTCTTTTTATCCCCATTTCCCAGCACAATGAGGCACAGAGAGGATGTGGAACACATGGCCACCAGGCTGGCCTGCCCTCTGTCCTGCTGGCTCCAGTGAGGTCCCCCTTCCTTGGACCTGCTGCCACCCTACCCCCCTTCACCTTCCTTGCTGAAGCCTGGTGAAGGTGATGGGCTTTCTGCCTAGTGAGCAGGGCCTGATTATTCTCCTCACACCCCTGCAGAGCTGACCGACCCCCGACTCTGCTCTCTGTGGTGAGGTCTTTGACCACGGTGGGGCCTAGATTAGGTGAGCCCCACCTCCCTGCTTGACTGCTGAAGCACCCTGAGCAATCAATCCCCCATGAGTTCACTAAACGAGGTTCCAAATACAGGAAAAGAGAAGGGCTCTCGGCTCCTTGTGCTGCTTCGAGCATGCCACCTGAATGGGTCAGTGTGCTTCCTGGCTGACCTTCTGGGTCCTGCTCCACTTGATCACTCCTTCTGGATCTCTTAGGAGCTTTGAAACATTTTCTTTCATATATCCTTGTACACTTTTTGTTAAGCTTCTTGCTGGATATTTTATCTTTTCTTATTGTTACTTGAATTTAAATTTTTCCCACTTTACTAACTAGTTGCTATTTAGATATTGGTGAAAACTACTGATTTTGTTTCCTTGTTTCTTTGTAAAATTTCTTTTTAAGAGAGAGGGGGAGAGAGCATGAGTTGGGGGGAAGGGCAGAGGGAGAGAAAGAGAGAATCTTAAGCAGGCTCCACGCTCAGTGCAGTTTGCTTCAGAAGGATCTGTTCTTTGAGGCTTTGGTAGAATTCCTCTATGGAACTTCCTGATGTCATCTCGGGGGTCGATTCTTTGACAACTTTCTCTCCTTTTCCTACGCAATAGGCCTGTTGTATTTCTGCTTCCTTCTGGGTTGGTTTTCTTAAGTTATATTTTCCTAGAAAATTGTCCATTTCATCCACAATGACATGTTGTAATTCTCTTAATTTCCTCTGTATCTGTGGTTATTGTCCTCTTACCATTTGTCTTTCTGTGTCTGTGTACTTTCGGCCTCTCTCTCCTAACTGGGCTAGCCAGGGGTTTGATGGAAGTGGGATTCCCAGGGTAGTGAAATATGAGAACTGAGGGTAAAAGATGTTTCTCAGGAGGGGCGCCTGGGTGGTTCAGTTGGTTAAGAGTCCAACTCTTGATTTCAGCTCAGGTCATGATCTCACTGTTCATGAGTTCAAGCCCCTCATCAGGCTCTGTGCTGACAGCACAGAGTCTGCTTAAGATTCTCTCTCTCCCTCTCTCTCTGCCCCTCCCCCACTCACACTCTCTCTTTAAAAAAAAGATAATTATCAGGGAATGCCGCTGGAATCAAGGAAAGGAGGGGAGGGAAGCAGAAGAGGCAGAGGAGAAGTGAGACAGGTCTACTAACAACCTCTGGTGACTTCTTGGACAGCTCTGGAGCTGGAACATTCCTTCAGAATTGTTCCGTATTGGGCTGGTTGGCCAGGCCTCCATTCCTGCTTTGAATAGATAGTACATATGGGTCATTCCAGAAGACGTATCCCTTGAGTGAGGTGGCTGCTGCAGCTGACACAATGCCCAGAGTTACTGACAGCTCAAGGGACACGTCTTTCAAGAAGACAGAATTGGGGTGGCATATCTCCATGTCCCCACAGGGGTTATCAACGTTTTACTTCTTGAAGACTCTCCTTTTTGACTTATTTATTGCCTCTGCTGTTTTTCTCCCAACATATCAATTTCTGTGTTTATCTATATTAATTTCTACTTTCTTCTTTTAGCTTATTTTCTTGTTTATTTACTGACTTTTTGAGTCAGGTGCCTAATTCATGTTTGTTTTTCTTTCGTGTTTATTTTTTGAAGTATTTTTGAGGTTCCATATATTCCTCCAAGTGTGACTAGCTGTATTCTGTAGGTTCTGATACATCTTTGTTATTCTTTCTTTTCCCTTCTAGGAAGTTAAACATTTCTGTTTGCATTTCCTTTTGGATCCTAAAGTTGGTTGAGAGTGTTAAAGTTTGCAGATGGAAGGAACTTTGTTTTCTGATGGTGTTTAATTTCTAATTTTATTAGAATATTATCAATTTTTAATATTTATTTATTAGAACATGTTGTCTGTGCTATTTGCACTAGAAACACTAAGGTTTCTAAGGTTTTCTTTGCCAATTCAATATATGGTCAGTTTTTATAAAAGTCCCATAGGCACTTGAAGAGAAGTGTACAGTTTAAATTTTTAGGATAATAGAGTTTGATGTATGTCGGTTTAGACACACCTTATTAATTATTTCGGTATTCTATATCTCATTTGTTCTTTGTTCCACTAAATGCTTTTTGGCCTAAATTCTAGCCTAGCTTATATGTAAGACTGTGACCTCTGCTTTTTTGTTTGTTTGCTTGCTTTCATCTAGCATGTCTTAGCACAAATTTCTGTCTCCAATTTTGCTGTATACATTTATATTTTTTTGAGGTGTAAATGTGTAAGTTGACTAAAAGTGGTTTTTGCTTTGCGATCCAATCTGAAAATCTTTTTATTTTAATAGATAAGTTAAGCCATTTATATTAATTGATGGGACAGATATATTTGGTTTCAGTTCTAGCATTTTAATTTATATTTTGTTTTCTAAATTTAGAGAAGTTCTTGGGGCACCCCCATGACTCAGTAGGCTAAGCATCTGACTTTGGCTCAGGTCATGATCTCACGGTTTGTGAGTTCGAGCCCTGGGTTGGGCTCTGTGCTGACAGCATGGAGCCTGGAGCCTGCTTTGGATTCTGTGTCTCCCTCTCTCTCTCTGCCCTTACCCCACTCATGGTCTGTCTCTCTCTCTCTCTCAAAAATAAACATTAAAAAAATTTAGAGAAGTTCTTGTTTTGCTTTGTTTTAACCCTATGTTTTTTTTTCTTTGTGTTGGGTCTCTGGGCAGTCCTTCTGCTATTTAGAAAGGTATCTATTTTTGTTTGTTAATATATAATAATTTATAATGTAATTGCATTTAATGCCCTTGGTCCTCTGTTTCTTTAGAAAACATCTATTAATTCCTTACTAAGAGAAGTGATGAAGTTAACATCCTTCTTCTTACTTCTGGCCCCTTTCCTCCACCACCCGATTTTTGTCAATGTTCTCTTTCTTAGCATTTCTTTGGAACTGTAACTTATACTTTGATTACTTGTTAATTTAAGTTTTAAATGATGTTGTTGGCTCCCATTTTTACAGATGAGATCATCTGCGAACTTTCTCAACCATCCCTAACAAGCTTCCCCTCCCTCTGTCCCATTTTTTATTGTATAGTTTTTACATTGTCAAGAATGACAGTTTCCCTGACATGGTGTGCCATTTTAATACGCAAATTTAAGAGCCAGGAAAGAGCCCTTGAATTTTACCTTTAAATGTTCTTCTCTTTCATTGTCTTGACCTTCTTCTTTCTTTTTAAAATGTATTTATTTTTAAGTAATCTCTACATCCCGTGTGGGGCTTGAACTCATGACCCTGAGATCGAGAGTTACATGCTCTTCCAACTGAGCCAGCCAGGCGCCCTTCTTTCTTTTGATGAAAGGCATATCAGGTTTATTTCATCCATTCTCTGTTTTCTCTAATCCCTGTTTGTTATTCCTTTGTTGCCATTCTGTTTTAGTCTTTATTTTTACTTCTATTCACTATGTCCCTTATTACATTTTTCTGTAATACCTATGTTCCCTCTGCTCCTTCCAAATTGTGCTTTTTTTCCCCCCTCCAATATTTTTTTTTACTTATACTAGCTCAGCTTTTATCTCTTCCTGAAGCCTGCTATTTCCTCCTTGATTTCTTACATTTGTGCTTTGTGGATTTTCCTTTGCAGAAGCAAATACTTCATTAGGTTATTTTAGTTCTTAGCAAACTATCTGCTCACAATCTCCAGCCATTTCACTGTAACATTTTTCTGACAGCAATTTTATCTGGTGGTAAGTTTTCTTGCTCTTTTCTAGCTTTTTCTCCCTTACGGTATCTTTGTATCGGTGCTGTGTCAGTCTCCCTATGATTATTCACCTTCGAGTGAGCTATATTTTTGGGCAAGCTATTTGTAGGAATTTTCCTTGGTAGGACAGAAAGTAACTTTTAAGGCTTCATCATTCAAAGGCCCTCTACTATCTGCTGCTGCAGAGACCGCCTTTTGCAAATATGGCTCAGCTGGTGATTCTTTGTGTAATACATTCCCGCTGCTTCTCAGATACCAACCAGACTCAGGAGGTCCACCCGTCACCAGCCCTGTTTATTTCAATTTCCATACCTGTGTTGTAAATAAGAGATACAGTTTTGCACTTTGGGTGAGCCCCTGTCTCTTTCATCAAGAGAATTTGATGGTGCATTTGTAGATATCATACTGCTGAACCTCCTTGCAATTCTATTTCTTGCCTTCACATTCCACCCTACTTTAGCTGCTTTGGGACATCTTTTAGCATCTTTTGAAAGCTACGAATTATATTTGTTTCCTGGTATTGCTGAAATTGAGTTTGTGGCTCTTTTCATTTTCTTTATTGCTTCTGTATAATTTCCAGGAGAAGGGCAAAGCTACTGATTTGGATCCTCTGTTTATATCAGAAATTCTAAAAACATGACCTTCTTAAAAGAAAAAAGTCAACTCCTGCCATTCCCAGATTGAAATTCTTTGGGGCTGCACATTTCATGTGGAATGAATCCAAATTCCTTTGCACTAATAAATCCTGTGTGGTGGCCCAGTCTCTGTTCAGCTGTCCAAACTCACCTTAAATGTCCCTCACATTCATTATGCTCCAGTCACTCTGATTATCTTGGGGTTCTTAGAACATACCGGGTTCTTGCTCACCTAAGGGTCCTTGTCCATTAAACACCACTTTGCCCTGCCTGCTCTGGCCTCAGCATTCTTTACATTAGCTCCTTCTCATTTTATAGATCTGAGCTTAGGTAACACGTTTTCAGAGATGCCTTCCCTGACCATGCTATTCTAGCCCCTGCTTGTCAAGCGTAGCAGAAACGCCATCCCAAAATATGAGCCTTTGGCGTATCGATTATTCTTAGCTGTAGACACTCGAAAACCAGCAAATGCAAGGAGAGCCTTTCTCTGAACTCTCCTATATGCCTAAAGACCGATCCTCCAAAAGGAACTCACTTGTATAAATCCCCTTCCCTGGAGTTTCATTAACCAGAGAAGATGGACTCTTATGACGGGAGAGACTAGAAGTCAACATTACACCCAGACAAACTTTGTCACAAACCATCATATCTCCTGTCTGTTTTTCTAAAGGCCCATTCATCTTCCCTAAAAAACCATTTGCTCTCCCCTAAAAGACCTGTAGGCTCCTCCCCTTTTTCTATTTAGATGATGTAGGGGCACCTGGGTGGCTCAGTCGGTTGAGCGTCCGATTTCGGCTCAGGTCATGATCTCACTCATGGGTTCGAGCCCCACATCAGGCTCTGTGCTGGCAGCTCAGAGCCTGGAGCCTGCTTCAGATTTTGTGTCTTCCTCTCTCTCTGCCCCACCCCTGCTCACACTCTCTTTCTCAAAATAAATAAACGTTAAAAAAAAATTAAGATGGTGTATAATCCTGAATTCTAATTGCCTTGGGGAGTTACTCAGTTTTCCTGGGTATCTCCCATGTGTATGTGAGGTATACACGTTAATAAGCTTCTGTTTGTTTTTCTCTTGCCATTTGGCTTTTATCATAGGAGTCTCAGCTAGGAACTCAGCAGAGGGAAATTATTTCGTCTCTACACTTGCTTCTTTATAGTACTTCATGCATTTTGTAATTATTTATCCCTTTCCTTTCTCTTTCTCCTTCCTTTTCTCCCCTCTTTCCTTTTTTCTTCTCCATATTTTCCATGCTTCCGTCCCCTCTCCTCCCTTTCTCTCTCTCTCTCACTCTGTCTTCTAGGAGGACAGTGAAGGAACTATGACTATCTTGTTCTCTGTTTATCTTCAGCTCCTAAAGCAAGGGCTGCCATCAGTATGTGCTCAGTGGGCATTTGTTAAGAGAATACATATATTAATACATGAAGATTATTTTCACATAGGAGTGTCCTATTTCAATAGGGAAATAGGTAGGGTCTGTTGTTTGCACTGGAGAACAAGAAGGTTGGAAGGAGGTCTGGAGATTGTTTCTTGGAAGGGTTGGTTATAGGAATAAGGGATATTTCATTTTGGAAAAAAGAAAAGTTTGAGGGTAGAAATTAATAGCTTTCCAATATGGGAAGTTTAATCTTGTACAAAAGTGGTTTTCATCATCAGAATCACCTGAAGAGCTGTTTGAAAATATGGAATCCCAGGTTGTTCCCTGATCTTTGATTCATTGGGTATGGAGCAGGACTAGAGAGTCTGGGATTCTTTTGTTTACTTGGTTTTTTAAATGTTTATTTACTTATTTTGAGAGAGAAAGAGAGAGAGAGAGACAGTAAGCATGAGCAGGGGAAGGAGGGAGGAAGGGAGGGAGGGAGGGAGAAAGAGAGAGAGAGAGAGAGAGAGATGCAAGCAGACTCCGTGCTGTCAGCATAGAGCCCGACATGGGGCTTGAACTCACGAACCTGTGAGATCATGACCTGAGTTGAAATCAAGAGTCAGATCCTTAACCAACTGAGCCACCCAGGTGCCCCTTTATTTATTTTGTTTTTTAATCCCAGCTAGTTCTTTATATCAGAAAATGTTGGGAAATGCCATCTTATAAGGGGCAGTATTGTCACTGTGGGAAAAACTAGGACACATAGATAGAAGTTCTAGAAAGGCAGACTCTGACTCAACAAAGGTAAGTTTCATACCAGAAGGGCCCCAAAGTGGCTGAGGCTGCCTCCCTGGAGGGATGCCCAGAGAGCCTGCCAACCTTCCAGGGGCTAATTTTGCTGTGGATCTTGCAGTGGGTGAATGAGAGCTACTCTAACATGGTTGAAATCTTGGGTTCAAGGAAATACAGAGTGTTTTAAATGCTTGGGGCTCATAGTTATTGTGCTAGTGGGGAAAGGCAGGAAACAATAATAATAACGGACAAATCCCAAATAAAAACTAAAAACAAAACCACATACACAAAACCAAGGGGGGTGGTTAGAAGCAAAACAAGGGGTTTAATGAAACCCTCCGAGGCCTGGAAGAGCTGAGGAAACCTGACACTGTTGATACACTAGAACCACAGGAAAATGAGCACAGTGAAGTGAGCTGCAGTCTCTGCATCTAGATTATCTTAAAGTGCAAGGGCCTCAGCAATGAACTTGCACAACTGGTTTGCATTTGCAAACAGAAAATTATGAGGAAATGGATGGTGAAGCCTGGTCTCAGAGCTGTGGGAGGATGAACTTACCAGAAATTGTTTATCTGTGGTCAGTAATTCCCCAGGGAGTCTCAGTAGGGAGGGAAGCCTGTGGCCATTCTGGCTTCAAGGGACAAGTCAAAAGCAAAAGGTCTGGTTTGTTTCTGGATCATGAGGCTGCTGTTGAAACAAAGGCTGGTTCTAGAAACTCATCCTGAACTAGCCAGAGGGAGGCTCAGAAAGGCAGGGGTCATCATCATCACCGTTGATATTTATTAAGTCCCTTATATTACCTATGATTTCATTCTCATAAAAATCCTGGGTGATGGAACCCATCAGCCCCATTCCACAACAAGGAGACCAAGGTTCTGAGAGGTTGCATAAGTTGCCCAAAGGAACATTGCTTAACAAAAGCCTATTGAGTATTTTCAAGGGACTAGTAAGTGAGAGTGTCCAGATTTGAACTTATATTTAACTCCAAAGCCCTCACCTTTTTATCCGCTTTAACAAAGGGTCAGTTTTAACAATAAATAAAATGTTATTATGAAAGGGTAGGAGAAATCCCAAGTATCCAAAAGAAAAATTGGCAAAGGGCATGAATAAGTAAGCTACCAAAAACTTAATTCGAGTAAATTGAAAGGACAGGAATGGGTGTAAAATTTTAAGGACATCACAGTAAAAGGAATGCAGGGCACAAGCGATGGCATATTTGTTGGAGAATATGTAAACTAGTGCAACTTCTTTGAAGGGCAACCTTGCAGGCGTACCTATGAAGATTTTTAGTGCATATTCCTATTGGATATATATATATATATATATCTCAAATATATAAATACACACACACACACATCAGCAAAGATGTACCTAAAGACACTTCAGTGCCATTTATAAGACAAAAGACCAGACAAGCAACCCAAATGACCTTCAATTGGAGACTTAACAAACAAATAACGGCAAAACACAAAATGAAGAAAAATTTACAAAGCCCACCTTTAATTACTAGTTCTGGGAGCCCCATCGGCCTCCCTGGATGACAGAGTCACAGCGAGGAAATGCCAGATGTTTGCACAGCTCCTGCCATGAAGTGAAACTGGTATCTCCTTCTATCATTGGCTCATATAGGGAATGGGACTGTTGTCATTAATTAGGCCTCACAATGTTCCAAATCAGACCGTATTCCCCACACAGATACCTCATGAGAAGAAGCATATTCCTACCCCTACAAAGGAGATTTTAGATCAAAGCACTGTAGATTTTCATCGAAAGACTCTTCCAATAGGCCCCTGTAGATTCAAAACATAGACTATGAAGGGGTTAAAAACACAAGAGTTGCATTTAAGTCTGGCCCGGAGATAAGGAGCCTAATTTGGAGATAAGAAATAGAAAACAAGGACAGAACATAGTCCCTTCCCAAGGTCCACATTCTACAAATACCCTCCCTTGTACTGACTTCAGTTATGAGGATGGATAAGAAAATAGAAACCCAGGTGCAAGGCTAATGCACATAGGGCCCCCATTGTGCTTACATCAAAGAAAGGGCTTTCTCAAGCAACTTGTTAACAGGCATTCTTTCTCTTGTGGTTTATGAGCCAAATAAAATAACTCCTAGCCTATCTATATACAACTTAACCTATGTTTTAATTTTAGCATTACTAACTTAAATAACGTGTATGTTATCCTGTTTTTTCCTAAAAACATCCTGTTATTCTCTTGATTATAAGATTTACTCAACCTCACTGTAAGTGCGTTACATGACTCGGTTGTAACTTATTAATTAAAGACAAAGTCATAACTATTTTCAAAAGACCACCCCATGAAAATAAGATAAGTTTGTTACTTTCTTGTTCTAGGGGACTGACATGAAGAATGAAGGGGGTGGTTCTACAAAAATACTTCTGTAAAACCTGTTTCTGTATACACTTTTGCTAAAAAAAATCTTACCACAAAAAATTAACCACTGTAAAAGATTCTATTTTCTGATGTCATGTTATTGTTTGACCTATAAAGACACCAAAACAGACAGAGCAGAGATGACTGCCTGGTGATCAGAAAGAAACTCGAGGCTCTCTCACTCCCTTTTGCCGACACCGTCCATCCTTCAGGGACCCCTGGACCTGTTGGAGCTGGACTCCGGCAATGGCTGCCTGATGGGTGCCTGTACATCAGACACCAGTTCTACCACCACTGGGAACACACTCAAAAGCCAGAACTAGTGCCAGAGGGATTCCCTTGGCCACAATTTCCCCTGTGGGAGAAAAAGAGATCAGGAAGAGCCCAGAACCCTTTGTCACCAAAGATCTCAATAGCTCTCACCGTTGCTATGGTCACCTACAGTGTTGGCTGCTGAGGATCCCTGCAATCCTCGCAAACACTGGCCTCAGCTGATACAGAAGCACGAGCCTACACCACTGTGCCCTCCCTGGAGCAGGAACGGCCACACCCAACCCAGAGTTAAAGGACTTTTCCCACTGAAACCAGTTTATAAAGCCTAGAAGACATGACTGCTATATTGAATGCATAGACAACAACATAAGGGCTACAGAAACATGAAAAATCAAGGAACCATGAGACTCTTAAAGGAACCCAGTAATTGTCTAGTAACTGACTCCAAAGAAATGAAGATCTATAAATTGCTGGACAAATAATTCAAAATAATTATTTTAAGAAAACTCAGTGAGCTATAACACAGAAAGGCAACTCAATGAAATCAGGCAAACAATCTATAAACAAAATGATAAGTTCACCAAAGAAATAGAAATCATAAAGAAGAACCAAACAGAATTTCTAGACCTGAAGGGTACAATGAGTGAAATAAAAAGTACAAGAGAGGGCACCAATAGAAGCCTTGATCAAACCAAAGAAAGAATCTGAAAAAACTAAGAGATAAGTCATTTAAAATTATCTAGATAGAGGAATAAAAGGAGTAAAGAATGAAAAAGAATGGAGAATACCTACCAGTAAAGGAAACAATCAACAAAATGAAAGGCAACTTATGGAAACCATATCTGATATGGGATTCATATCCAAAATACATAAGGAACTCATAGCACTCTGTAGCAAAAAAAACCCCAAATAACCCATTTAAAAATGGGTGAAGCACCTTCATAGATGTTTTTCCAAAAAAAGACATAGAACAGGTATATAAAAACATGCTCAATATCACTAATCATCAAGGAGAATGTAAGTCAAAACCATAACGAGATATCACCTCACACTGGGTAGGATGGCTCTTATGAAAAAGTCAAAAGACAAGTGTTAGTGTGGATGTGGAGAAAAGAAAATCCTTGCGCACCATTGGTGGAAATGTAAACTGATAGAGCCACTAGGGAAAACAGCATGAAGGGTTTTTGAAAAATTAAAAATAGAACTGCTATATGATCCAGCAATCCCACTGCTGGGTATAGATCCAGAAGAAATAAAATCTCTATCTCAAAGACAGAGCCAAACTCTCATGTTTGTTGCAGCATTAAATTCACAGTAGCCAAGATAATATGGAAACAAGCTAAGTGTTTATTGACAGAGGAAAGGATAAAGAAAAGTGATATGTATCTATCTACCTACCCACAGTGGAGTGTTACTGAGTCCTGAAAGGAGGAATTCCATCATGTACAACAAAATGGATGAACCAGGAGGATATTTTGCTATGTGAAATAAGCCAAACAGAGAAAGACAAACACTGCATTGTCCTACTTATATGTATTACCAGGGGCGGGGGGGGGGGGGGTAGGAGAAAGGGGGAAATGTTTGGCAAAGGGTATAAAATTTCAGTTGATGAATGAATTAAGTTCTGGATATCTAATACACAACATCATGACTATAGTTAATAATAATGTATTATGTATTTGATTGACAGTAGATCTTAAGTGTTCTCCCTAAAAAAAAAAAAAAAGATATCTATGTGAGGGGATGTGTGTGTTATTTAACTTTTGTCCAACCATGTCACAATGTATATGTATATCAAAACATCTCAGACACTTTAAATATATAGTTGCCTTTTGTCAATCATACCTCACTAAAACTGGAAAAAAATGCTAATATCTGGATCCTGCTTCCCAGGTTCCAATGTACCAGGGTCTGACTCAATAATTACATCAGTCTTGGGTGATTTTAATGTGCAGCTAAGGCTGGGAATTAGTGCTACAGAGATTTTCAAAATTGAATTCTAGAAAGTCTAGGTTGGGCCAGGGGACCAGGACTGGCTTCTTAGGAGATGGGGATCGTTCTTCTGGGTTCAGAAGAATGCCGGGAAACTTTACCTTTGAGATACAGCCAGCCTGTCTTCAAGGAATGATGTGCACACTGCCAGGCCTCAAAAAGAGTCCAGGTACGGCAGGGAGGGAAGCTTGCTATAAATGAAATATGATGAATAAAGCAGAGCTTATAAAACTAAGCTCCAGATTATGGGAAGAGGAAGAAAGTGTGAAGATTGATTTGTCACAGGCTACTAGGTATGTACATGCTGGCAATAGTATACTATCAGAGATATTATTGAAGGAGGCCGACAGTAGCCCAGGGCCAAACTTAAGGAGGTTACACTTCTAATTAATAAAGCATATTCAACTATACACATACATACACACACACACACACACACACCCCACAAGTGAGTGCCAGAGGCTGAAATATAGATCTGTTAGGAAGGGAGGATGTCTGCCTAAATCAGTAGGTTAATCCTTCTCGTGAAGAGTCTCTTATTTTTTTTCCCTTTGGTTTTAAATTATTCTTTACACTCTTTCTTCCTATCAATTCCTTTCTTTGATCATATAATAAATGCATCTTACTCATTCTTATTGAAAAGAATCAGAGTAACTTCATGTTCTTCCCAAGCTTCCTGAGAGCCAGCAGACTGCCAAGAGACTGACCAATTAGCTCTGAAGAGGCTCTCGGGAAGGTAGGAAACCAGGGCTGGAGGTTGCAAGGAAATAAAAGGAAAAGAGAGTGGTTAAAGGGTCAGCATATGCCAACTTCTTCTGATCAGACTCAGGTGAAATTCAAAGAGACGTACAGACAGAATGAAGCCTATGGGGGATCGGTGGGAGGGGTGGCAAAAATCGCCCTCTGCTCTGACTCACACATCTCTGCTGCTCTGACATCCCTCACAGGTTACCGCAGGGAGGGCAAAATGCAGAACAGTCTGGACTGTTCTACAATAATCCTCCATCTTCTATACTGGATTAAGACTTATTTCAGTGCTGTACACACATTAGGTATTTTTAAGAGATAAGGATTAGAGCAAGAAATTGGCAAGAGCTAAAATGAGGCACTTGTGACAGGCTGCTACTTATCCCCTATATACTAATTCTTTTCTTTTTTATTAATACAGATACCATTTCTCAAGTAGGCAAATGATTATCTAGAATAAAACCCACTGTGCCGTTTGTTAAAGCTTTGTGGCAAAGTTCTGAAAATAAGATTATGTGAGATTCTAGAAAGTGTCCTTACAGTGAGCATATGCATTCTTTGTCTCTTCCTCTTTCTTATTGACTGGAATGAAGACATAAAACCTGGAATGTTGGCAACTACCTTGGTCTTGAAGATGACGAAGACCAAGATGGCCAGAGTTCCAGTTGCTGGTAAGCTCTTGTCACTCCCAATGGATGGAATGCTTAGAACTGATATTTGAGGACTCTCAAAAGTAAACAATAGCAAAAAGATTGGGGAAGAAGACCAGAATTCCAAGAATCACCAAATCAGTGATGAATTCCCCCACCCTTTTTCTTCTGTTATCCCCCAGCCAGGACTCAAGGTGCCTTGAAGCCAGAAAGTAGGTGCCAACACATGGACATGAGGACTCCAGTAGAAGCCCTTTAGTTCTGGCTTGAAGAGCAGGAAACAGGATTCCTAACATATTGAGAAATCTTCCTTCTTTTCTTTCTCTTGTGCCCTAGCCCCAGGGCATTCCCGGACAGTGGTGGCAAGAAAAGTGACAGTGGCAGCAGTGGAACCAGCAAATACCTAAAATTGAAACAGAGAAACGTTCCTCTCTGATCAATGGGGCTGAGGTACCAAAAGTTTAAGGTAAACTTCTATTTTGTTCTGTCTCTCTGACTTTCTGCTACTTGGCTTCTGTTATAGGTGCAGTTGTGGGAAATATGCAACAGAGAAGAATAAAAAAGCCCCAGTTTTCTGGCCTGCAGACCATAAAGAGAAGTGGCCAGAAATCAGAAAGTACCAGAAATGTGACAGGGATAGGAGAATTTGGGGAAAAAAATCTCATAAAGCTCCTTGGTTCACCCTCAAGTTGTGCATATATAGACTTGACCCTCATAGGACACTCTAGACATGAGGAATGGGCTACTGGGCAGGCCACCACCTAAGTCCCAGACTAGCCATGGGTGTCAGATGTAACTGACAAATATAAACAACAATGCAAAGATTTTGAAAACAGAACTGACAATGGCATTACATTCTACAGAAGACTGGTCAGAACTTGATACCTGAGGGGTGCCTGGGTGGCTCAGTCGGTTAAACGTCCAACTTCAGCTCAGGTCATGATCTCACAGTTCGTGGGTTCGAGCCCCACATTGGGCTCTGTGCTGACAGCGCAGAGCCTGGAGCCTGCTATGAGTTCTATGTCTCCCCTTCTCTCTTTCCCTCTGCCACTCATGCTCTGTCTCTGTCTCTCAAAAATAAATAAACATTAAAAAATTTAAAAAAAACTTGATACCTGAATCCAAACAAATCTATATCCTGGCAACACAAAAATTCCAATATTCTTGATGGTATTTAAACAAGACATGGAGTCTCATAACAGTATTCAAAATGTCCAGAATACAATACAAAATTATTTGGCATATTAACAACCAGAAAAATGTCAATTTGTATGGAAAAAGACAATCAACAGACACTAATCCTGAAATGACATAGATGTTGAGATTATTAGACAAAGACTTTAGAGTAGCAGTTACAAATTGCTGTGAAAAGTAAGAATGGATTTTTTTTTAAGGAATGGAAAGATAGGAAGGCTCAGCAAAGAAACAGAAGATATAAGGGGAAAAAACCAAATGGAGATTATAGAACTAAAAATATGGTAAGTGAAATAAAAATTTCACTGGGTGGATTCAATAGCAAAGTGGACATGACAAAGGTATGTGTTAGTGAACTTGCAGATAGAGTAATAGCAATTGTCTAACATAATTAGAGAGAAAAAGATTGGGAAAAAAATTAACAGAGACTTGGGGACTTATAGGACAATACTAAAAGGTCTAACAGGGTCCTAGAACATGAGAAGAAAGTGTACGTCACAGAAAAAAATATTTAAATAGTACTGAAAGCTTCCCAAACTTCTCTCAAGACATAAATCTACAGATTCAAGAAACTCAGCAAACCTCAAACAAGATAAACCAAAGAAATCTATGTCCAGCTACATCATAATAAAAAACTGCTGAAGACTGAAGATGAGTGAAAAAAATCTTAAAAGCAGCCAGAGAAAAACAACACATTGCTTATAATGGGAAATAATTTGAGGGACTATGGATTTTTCATCAAAACTCACAGATGCCAGGAAGAAGAGGAACAGCATTTTAAGGTGCTGAAAGAAAATAAGTGGGATCCAGAATTACATTCCTGGGATCAACCAAGCTTGCTTATGACAAAGTCTTGTTTATCTAACTTTGCTGAATTTGGTTTGCTAATATTTTGTGTAATTTCCTCCCATCTTTGCTCATGAGAAAGATTGATTTATAATTTTCCTTTCTTGTGTTTTTCTTGTCATATTTTGGGTTCAAGATTATGTTGCCTTATAATACAAATGGGGGGGTGGTCTCTCTTTTCCTATACTTGGTAACAGCTTACTTAAGACTATTTTATGTGTATTTAAATTTGTTTGGTAGAATGAGTTAGGAAGCCATCTGGGGCTCAAGTTTTCTTTGTGGGATTTTAAAAAGTTAATTAAATTTCCTTAATGGTTTCAGGGCATTCAGATTTTCTATTTTCTCTTGAGTCAGTTCTGGTAAGTTATCTTTTTTGTAAGTATTTGCTTATCTCATCTAAATTTCCAAATGTAGGGGCTCCTGGGTGGCTCAGTTGGTTCAGCATCCAACTTTGGCTCAGGTCACGATCTCATGGTTTGTGAGCTCAAACCCAGTGTCAGGCTCTGTGATGACAACTCAGAACCTGGAGCCTGCTTCAGGTTCTGTGTCTCCTTCTCTCTCTCTTCCCTTCCCCCATTCACACTCTGTCTGTCTGTCTCTCAAAAATAAACATTAAAATTTTTTTCAAAGCTTAAATTTCCAAAAATATAGGCACAAAGTTGTAGATCTCATTATTTTTTTTGACTGCATCATCTAGATGTTGTTTTCCTTTTTATGCCCAGTATTGTTTGTTTTGCCTTTTATTACTTTTCTTAGGAGTCTTTCCAGAGATTTTTTTTTCAATTTTATGAGTTTTTAAGAAATCAGCATTTAGTTTTGATTTTCTCTATTTTCTACTTCATTATTTTCTGTATTTATTTTTATTATTTTCCTTCTTCCTTTGCCTTTGAGATGATCTTGCTAGGCTTTTTCTAAATATTTACCTCATTTTCTACCTATAGCTCAATAATTTCCAGCCTTGTTTCTTTTCATATATATACATAACCATGTAAGGTTATAAATATCCTTGTAAGTTCTGTTTTATTTTATCTCTTAAGTTGTAATATGTAGTGTTATTTTTATGATCATTCAGCTTGAAATAGTTCTCATTTCCTTTATTATGGGAAATAGTCCAGCATTTGGATTACAAGTGTGGAATCTAGGGCTTTACTGATTGAATCCAGCACTGACAGCTGTGCAAGCTTGGGTAAATCACTCCTTGGGAGCATTGATTCCTTTGTGAAGTGGGAGAAAATAATAATGATGTCTACCTTGGAAGGATTTTTGTGCAAATTAAATGGAGCCTGGCACACAGTAAAGAGCAAGGTAAGTGTAAGCTGTTATATAGTAGCTGTTACTTCTTTAATTCCTTTGTTATCACATTTTTTCTAGTTAGACTTTACAATTTATTTCTAGTTTTATTGCGTTATAATCAGAGAACATTTTCTTTATGATTTCAATTACTGATAATCCAGTGACTCAAAGCTGGAAATATTCCACATGTGTTTAAATTTTATTTTTTAATTTTTTAAATTATTTTATTTTATTTTTTTAACTTTATAGTTTATTGTCAAGTTGGTTTCCATATAACACCCAGTGCTCTTCCCCACAAGTGTCCTCCACCTTGACCATCACCCCCCTTCTCCTTTCCCCCACCCCCTTCCGCCCTCAGTTTGTTTTCAGTATTCAAGAGTCTCTCGTGCTTTGTCTCCCTCTCTCTCCCTAACTCTTTTCCCTCCTTCCTCTCCCCATGGTCCTTGATTAGGTTAAATGTTTATTTATATTTGAGAGAGAGAGAGAGAGAGCGAGAGAGAGCGAGAGAGAGCTGGGGAGGGGCAGAGAGAGAGGGAGACCCAGAATCTGAAGCAGGCTCCAGGCTCTGAGCTGTCAGTGCAGAATCTGATGCAGGACTTGAACTCACCAACCATGAGATCAGGACCTGAGCCAAAGTAAGACGCGTAACCGACTAAGCCACCCAGTACATTCATATTGTTGTGTAACCATCGTTACTGCCATTTTTTTGTAAACACCCTCTATAAGACTGAGGAAGTTTCCATTTTTCCTGGTTTGCTGAAAGTTATCATAAATGTGTGTTAAATTTTGTCAAATGTATTTTTCCCCTCTGAAATGATTATATGTTTTTTTCTTTTAATCTGTTAATTCGATAAGTCATATTGACTTTGTTTTAGACGATTCCAGCATCCAGCATCAAATTATTCTGGGTTAAAACCCACTTGTCCATGGTGGATTAGCATTTTAATATATTGATGGATTCATTTTTCATTTTGTTAAGGATTTTAAAGCTTATGTTCATGAGTGGTAGTGGTCTGTGATTTCTCTTTGTTTTAATACCTTTGCAGTTTTTCTATAGCTAAGCGGGCCTCATAAAAACAAATTGGGAAATGTTTCTTCTATTATTTGAAAGTTTTTTTAAGATTAGAATTATTTCTTCCTTAAATGTTTGCTAGAATTCATCACTAAATCCATCTAGGTCTGAAGACTTCTTTGTAGAAAGGTTATTTACAAATTCAGGTTAACAGATTTTCTATCTCTTTTTTTTAATCTTTGGTAACTTGTATAATTGACATAAAGAGGTTTGTAGTATTCACTTATCCTTTTACTGTATGTAACATTTGTAGTTACCTTCTGATACTGGCATTTTGAGGGGTTTTTTTTCTTTCTCTCTCTTTACCAATTGGTACCAGTGTTTACCAATTTTATTAAATTTTCAAAGAAGAAATCTTGACTTTTATTAATTTTTAAAGTTTATTTATTTATTTTGAGAGAGAGAGAGGAGCATGCAAGCATGAGTGAGGGTGGGACAAAGAGAGAGGGAGATAGAGAATCCCAAGCAGGCTCTGTACTGTCAGTGCAGAACCCGATGCAGGGCTTGATCTCGTGAACCAAGAGATCATGATCTGAGCTGAAATCAAGAGTCAGATACTTTACCAACTGAGCCACCCAGGCTCCCTACGATTTTGACTTTTAAATTTTTTGTTGCTCTTTTTCTATTTTCCATTTTTAAATTACTGTTCTTACCTTTATCATTTTTTCCTTTTACTTGTTTTGTATTTAATTCACTGTTCTTTGTCTAGCTGTCAATCTAGATCATTGTTTTAAAACTTCCTGTTTATTAAGATTAGCATTTATCGTTATAAATTATCCTCCAAGCAGTGCTGCATCTTACACATCTGTTGTATTTTCAGGATCATATTTAAACTATTTTCTAATTTCTTTTACGATTTCTTCTTTGACACATGGATCATTAGGAGTATGTTATATAATTTTGGGGATGTGCAGCTTTTATAAACATCTTAGTTATTGATTTCTAACTGAACTTTATCATGGTCTAAACATACACTCTGCATGATTTCAATATTTTGAATATTTCTGAGCATTTTTGAGATGGTCCAGCAGGGGGTCTATTGTGGAGGATGCTTTATGTGCGCTTAAGAGAATATTCCACCATTTTTTGGTTGTTGTGTTCTAGAAATGTCCATTAGATTGAGTCATTTGATAGTGTTCATTTTTTCAGTATTTTTATTGATTGAAAAAAATCTACTTGGTCTATCATTGAAAGAGAAGTGTTAAAATTTCCAAATTTGTCTACTTCTCCTGTTAGTTCTGTCAAATTTGTTTCCTGCATTTTGAAACTCTAATATGAGACATATAAAATTTAGGATCATTATGTCTTCCTGATGAGCTCATCCTTTTAGCTTTATAAAATTTTTCTCTTTATTTCTCATTATAGTCCTTGTGATTTTTTTTCTTCCCTCTACTTTGTACCAAGGTTCAAGACAATTAATGTTCCTTATAGTCTCCGGATTGTGTGGGGGCAGACATGGCTACCCTTATATTAATGATGTAGTTATTTGGGATTCTATAAATGGTAGGTGCCACTTTTTTTTGTTGTTGTTGTTTTGTCTTGAGATGAAGAAAGCTAAGAGATAGAGAAAACTAAAAGATAAATAGCTTCTAGGGGGATAAAGCAGAACTTGCAGACATGTTATATGATGTGAGATTCCTAAGAGTCATACAAGTGGAAATAATTTTTGAGCCTTTTCTATATGACAAGCACAATTCCAAATACGTTACATGTACGAACAGATTTAATATTTGTAACACCTCTATGAGGAGGATAACATTATTATTCCCTCTCTTTTTAAAAAAAGTAATCTCTAAACCCAATGTGGGGCTCAAACTCACGACCCTGACATCAAGAGTTGGATGTTCTACCGACAAAGCCAGACAGATGCACGCCCCTTTTTTACTCTCTTTTATAGATGGGAAATAAAGCTCAGAGAAGCTAGATTACTTGTAGAGCTAGTAAAGGACAGAGGCAGAATGTGAGCCCAAGCAGTGATACTCAGGGATCCAACTCACCCACTGTAGACATACAGTGATAGAGGGATCTCAGGTAAACTGTTAGGTTCTGAAGGTGATATGCACATCTGATCATGACATGTGACTGCTCAATTCCTTTTAATGGCTTGTCATGGTGCTTGGGCTGAAGACCAAAAATCTTTGCCTGTTCATGTAAGATTTATCTCCTGTGGGGTGCTTGGGTGGCTCAGTCGGTTAAGCGTCCGACTTCGGCTCAGGTCATGATCTCGCAGTCTGTGAGTTCAAGCCCAGCGTTGGGCTCTGTGTGGTCAGCTCAGAGCCTAGAGCCTCTGCTTCAGATTCTATGTCTCCCTCTCTTTCTGCCCTTCCCCTGCTCTCACTCTGTCTCTTTCTCTTTCTCTCTCAAAAATAAACATTAAAAAAAAAGATTTATCTCCTGTCTACCTCCCCAACTTCATTTTGAGTTAGTTTCTCCCTTGGTCTATTTCATTCATACTGCTCATATCTAAGATTTTCTGGTATGGTATGCTTTCTCCTTCTCCAAGAATATAACACATATTGGACTCCTGGCCTGAAATTCTTTTTCCCTCTCTTTGTCTCATCATCCTTTAAGTCTCAAACCTTACCTCCTCCAGGAAGCTTTCTCTGATGCTCCTTGGTTAGATTCTCCAGGCTTATGTGCCCACAGCAGTCGCTAACACTTATCATGCTTGGAACTGCTTGTTGGGGGTATGTTTTCTCTTGTAGACTTTAAACTCAGTAAGGCCAGGGAGAGTAAATCTTATTCACAAGTTGGTCCCTATTGCTTAATAAAGGGTTTGACACATAACAGCCCTACAATAAACTTTTTTTAAGTCCCAAAGTAAAACTGTCATCTCTAAAACATTGTCCTCTCTCTAGACCCATGGCCTCTGAGAATTTGGAGTATCTTTTATAAATACTTCATGCGCTCTATAGGGCTTATACCCAGGACATAATTCATTATCTGAAAATCAGTTCGGCATTCTCCCAGGACCAACCCTTAGGAGATGAGACTTCTGGGAATTTTGCTTCCATAAAAGTGAGAGAAGCATTTCTTCTGCTATTTTGACCTCATAGATTCCAGTCTCATCTGGAACCTACAAAGTCATGTCTATTTATGAGAAGAAACAGTGGCCAAAGCTGTGAAATAATCCCTTTCCTTCAGACTCCAAATAAAATTGTTTTAACCAATGAGGAGAGGGCCCAGGGGATATTATTTCTACAGAGATTGATTTAAAGTATGAAATAGATGCCAGCCAATCCCCGAAACCCCGAAGTATTTCCTTGATGTTGTCTCTAGTTCCTCTTGCAATATTTGTTTATTTTGGATAAAAGCCATTGCCTCTTTTAAAATGCAAACATTAACTAGATGTTGAGTGGGTGAAGCTGAAGCATGGTGAGCTGCTTTTCATGTTCACTTGTTTGATTCCCCCTCAGCCCCCACAATTTTATGTGAATTAGTAAGTCATCTCCTTCCCAAACTGACAGATAAGTTGAGAATAGGCTCCATGAAGAGGAAAAGGAAGAGAGAAGACAAGAGTAGGAGTCGCTGCCAGGGTGACCCTTCTTGGGAATGGGTCCCCTGGATGCCAGCTCAGTAAAAGCCCCATAGAATGCCATGGAAGGAGGAAGGGTCCTGTGCAGGCAGGAAGGAAAGCTTCACAAAGAGATTATTTCTTGTTCACAGTGTTTCCAGGGACGAGTTTTTCTATTTCATTCTGCTTTGCTTAGTGACCTACACCTACCTCTATCCTACCCCTATTAATTCAAAATAAGAGGCCTTTTTTAAAAGGCAGTTTTATTGAAGCATAATTGGTATACAATAAATTGTACATATTTAACATGTACAATGAAATGTGTCAATATGGGAATCCATCTGTGAGCTTTCACCCCAATCAAGATAATGAACATACCCACCAATCCCAAAAGTCTCTTCATCTCTCTTTGTAAATTCTTCCTCCTGCCCCTTCCCATCCTCTCCTAGGAAACTATTGATCTTTCTATCCCTATAGATGACTTCTTATTTTCTTCAATTTTATATAAACGGAATCATGTATATATTTCTTTCATTTGGCATAAGTATTTTGAGATTCCTCCATATTGAATGTATTAATAATTTATTATGTTTTCATTCCATTATATGGATATGCCACAATTTGTTGATTCATTTGCCTGTTGCCCATTTGGATTGTTCCCAGTTTGGGGCCATTACAAATAAAACTGCTATAAACATGCATAGAGAAGTCTGTGTAAGTATCTGTATGGACTTCAGTTGCATTTAGTTCTTTTGGGTAAAGACCAAGGACTGGAATGGCCGGGTTACATAGTTGGGGTTAGCTTTTGAAAAAACTGCCAAACTGCTTTCCAAAATGATTATACCCTTTTGCACTCACACCTGCAGTGTATGAGAGTTCTTGTTTTTCGGCATCCTTGCCAGCATTTGGCATGGTCACGTTTTTTTTATTTTAACTGTTCTAATGAGTATGTAGTAGTATTTCCCTGTGGCTTTAATTAGTATTTCCCTAATGGCTGATGATGCCGAGCATCTTTTCATGCATTTATTTGCCATCCGCACACCTTCTTTGGTGATGTGTCTATTCAAATCCTTTGCCCACTAAAAAAGTTGGGTTGATGGGGTGCCTGGGTGGCTCAGTGGGTTCAGCGTCCGACTTTGGCTCAGGTCATGACCTCACAGTCCATGGGTTAGAGCCCCACCTCAGGCTCTGTGCTGACAGCTCAGAGCTCAGAGCCTGGAGCCTGTTTCGGATTCTGTGTCTCCCTGTCTCTCTGCCCCTCCCCCACTCACACTCAGTCTCCCTCAAAAATAAACATTTTAAAAAATTGGGTTGTTTTCATGGTTTTGAATGTTAAGAGTTCTTTATATATCCAGAATAGAAGCCCTTTATCATATATATGCTTTGCAAATCCTTTCCTCAGTCTTCCAGTTGTCTTGTGTTCTATTTTATTTTTTTATTTTTTTAATTTTTTTATAATGTTTATATATTATTGACAGAGAAACAGAGCATGAGTGGGGGAGGGACAGAGAGAGAGAGGGAGACACAGAATCCAAAGCAGGCTCCAGGCTCTGAGCTGTCAGCACAGAGCCCGACATGGGGCTCGAACAAACTGTGAGATCATGACCTGAGCCGAAGTCGGTTGCTTAAATGACTGAGCCACCCAGGCGCCCCTTGTGTTCTTTTTTTTTTTTTAATGTTTTATTTTTATTTTATTTATTTATTTATTTATTCATTTATTTATTTAGAGAGAAAGAGAGCATGCATACACACACAAGTGGGGAGGGGCAGAGAGAGAGGGGGACAGAGGATCCGAAGCCGGCTCTGTGCTGACAGCAGAGAGCCCGATGCAGGGCTTGAGCTCATGAATCGTGAGATCATGACCAGAGCTGAAGTTGGACACTTAACCAGCTGAGTCACCCAGGCGCCCCTCCAGCACCATTTGGGGAAAAGACCGTCCATTCTCCACCGAATTGTCTTTGCAGCTTTGTCAAGACACAGTTGTTCATGTATGTGTGGGTCTATTTCTGGACTCTATTTTTTGTGCCATTCATTTATTATTTAACTTTTATGTCAAGGCCATATTGTCTTGATTACTGTAGTTTTATAACATGTCTCTAAATCAGACAGTGTTAGCCTTCCAAATTTAGCTTTCTCACAGTTATTTTTGGTTAGCCTAGATCCTTTACATTTATCCACAAAATTTAAAATTGCCTTGTGAATTTCTACAAAACACCTGCTGAGATTTGGATAGGGATTGCATTGAATCTATAGAACAATTTAGGGGAAACCTGACATCTTAACAATTTTGAGTCTTTGAACCCATGAACAAGGCATAGGTTTCTGTTCATTTAGGACTTCTTTAATTTTCCTTAGCTATTTTTGTAGCTTTCAATGCATGTTTTAAACATCCTTTGTCAGATTTATTCCTATGTATTTCATGGTTAACACTACTGTAAATGATAATTTTAAGAAATTTCAATTTTTGGTTCACTGCTAGTAAATATTACTGACTTTTAATATTGATCTATATCCATACTGCAACATTGCTAAATTCACTTAATTCTCCTAGCCTTAAAAATAGATTCCAATGAATTTTCTAAATAACTATACCAAATGTTGTTTACAAATAAAGACAACTTTATTTCTTTCCTGTCTGGGTGCTTTTATTTCTTATTCTCTTGCTGTCCTGACTAGAACCTCCAGTACAATGTTGAATAGAATTGGTGAGAGTAGACATCCTTGTCTTGCTCTAGGTATTAATGGTGAAAGATTGAATGTTTTCCTTCTAAGTATTATGTTAGCAGGAAGTTTTTCTAAATTATTGATATCTAGTTGAGAAAGTTTCCTCTGTTCTCAGTATGCTGAGGTTTTTGTTGTTGTGTTGTGTTGTGTTTTGTTTTGTTTTTTAACAGGAATGGATGTTGAACTTTGTCAATGCTGTTCCTGGATCTAGTAAAATGATCATATGGTTTTTCTTCTTAAATAACTTTTAGGAAGTTTGTTAAGAGGCAAACCACATTGACTGATTTTCTAGTGATATACTTCTTATATATTGTTGGATTTACTTTGATAAAATTTTGTTTAGAATGTTTGCATATGTGCTTATGAGGGATTTTGATCTTTAGTTTTTCTTTTACTGCAATCTGTCTAGGTTTTCATATTAGAATAATGCTGAAACTTATAGAATGGATTGGGATGTATTCCTTCCCCTTCAATTTTAAGAAGAGTTTGTGTAGAACTGGTATTATTTCTTCCTTAAATATTTAGTAGAACTCATCAGTAAAGCCATCTGGGTCTGGGGTTTTCTTTGTGTGAAAGTTTTTATCTCCTTTTTAAAGTTATTTATTTATTTTAAGAGAGAGAGAGAGAGAGAAAGCACAAATTGGGTGAGGGTCAGAGAGAGAGAATCTTAAGCAGGCTCCATGCCCAGCAAAGATCCTGACTTGGGGTCAATTCCATGACCCTGGGATCACGACCTGAGCCCAAATCAAGAGTTGGATGCTTAACCCACTGAGCCACATAAGTGTCCCTCAAGTTCATTTTAGATGTAGAGTTATTCAATTTGTCTATTTCATTTTAAGTATATTTGGTCCATTTCATCTAAATTATCAAATTTATTATCATAAAGTTGTTCACCGTATTTCCTTATTATTTGTTAGTATCTGTAGAATTTATAGTGAAGTAGCCATTCTCATTCTTGATTTTGGTCATTTATGTGGTTTTTTTTCCCTTTTCTCTTCCTGATCAGTTTGGCTAGATATTTATCAATTTTATTGACCATCTTCTAAAATTAGCTTTTAATTTTACTGATTCTCTCTAGTATTTCTGCTATCTAGTTCACTGATTTTTTTTTAATGTATTGTTTCATTTCTTCTGCTTTTCTTTCTCTAGTTTCTTAAGGTGAAAACTGAGATCATTGGTAGTGTACCTGTGTTTTTTCCTAATATAAGCATTTTATATTAGGAATGCTTTGTGGATGGGCAAAATGAGTGAAGAGGAGTAGGAGATATAGATTTCCAGTTACAGAATAAATAAATCATGGAAATAAAAAGCACAGCATAGGGAAAATAGTCAGTGATAATGTAATAGCACTGTATGGCGACGCATTGTAGTTACACTTGTGGTGAATAAAACATAAGAGGAAATTGAATTAAAATGTAATACACCTGAAATTAATGTAACATTGTGTGTCAACTATCTTAAAGATAAAAAGTGATAAATTTCTCCCAAGAAATGGTTTTGTCGCATTCCTTAAATGTGGATATGCTGTATTTTCATTTTTGTTCAGGTGAAAATACTTTCTAAATTTCCTTTTGATTTCTTCTCTGATACATGGATTATTTAGAAGTATGTTATTTAATTTTCAAATAATTGGAGATTTTCCAGAGACCTTGGTAATTGCATTCTACTGCTGTCAGAGAATATTCTCTATATGACTTGAATCCTTTTCTTTTAAAAATATAATTTATTGTCAAGTTAGCTAACATACAGTGTATACAGCATGCTTTTGGCTTCAGAAGCAGATTCCCATGATTCAACACTCACATATAACACAAGTGCCCTCCTCAATGCCCATCACTCATTTTCCCCTCCCCTTTGGACCCCCATCAATCCTTCTAAATTTATTGAGACATATTTTATGATCCAAAATTTGGTTTCTCAGGGTAAATTTTTCCTGTTCACTTGAAAAAGATGTGAATTCTGCTATTGTTGGGTGGAGTGTCAATATAGGTCAAGTTGCTTAACTGGTGTTGTTCAAGTCTTTTCTACTTTTACTGATTTTTATCTCTATTAGTTATTGAGAAAGAGGCATTAAAATCTCTGACTATGGTTACAGATTTGTCTGTTTCTCTCTGAAGTCCTATCATCGTTTATTTCATGGACCTTGAAGCTCTATTATTAGATGAATGAACTCTTTTTATTGTTATATCATCTTGATGAATTGATCCATTATCATCAAAAAATGACCTTTTCGCCACTGGAAATATGCTTTGCTCTGAATATTACTGATATTAATATAGTCACTCCAGCTTTTTTTTTTTTTTTTTGCTTAGCATTATATACATTTTTCTAGTAAAATTTTCTAGTAAAAGTCTAGTAAAAGACTTTTAACTTATTCGTGTCTTTACAGTGAATTAGTGTTTATTATAGGAAGAAAATAGTTACTTGCATCGTTTTTCTGCATCAATCTGATAATCTTTACCTTTTGACTTTAATTACATTTTTATTAGGACTCTTAAACTTGTCTCAGCTCATTTTTAAAAATTTAATTTTTCTCTATTTCGTTTGGTAGTTTCTATTGTTATGTCTTCAAGTTTACTAATCTTTTCTTCTGAAATGACTAATTTGCCATTAATCCCATCCAATTGTTTTCTTATTTTTTTTTATAACCTCAGACATTATAGTTTTTATGTATATAAGTTCAATTTGGGGGGTGCCTGGGTGGGTCAGTCAGTTAAGTGACCAATCTGATTTCAGCTCAGATCATGATCTCACGGTTTGTGAGATCAAGCCCCACATTGGGCTCTGTGCTGACAGTGTGGAACCTGCTTGGGATTCTTTCTCTCCCTTTCTCTCTGCTCCTTCCTCTAAACAAACAAACAAACAAACAAACAAACTTAAAAAATAAAGAAGTTCAATTTGGGTCATTTCATTCCTCTATGCGTCTACTTTATTTAACATATGGAATGTAGTTATAATGACTATTGTTAATATTTTCGTTGGATAATTCTTATATCTGTCTCAGTTTTGATTAATTGATTATTCTTATTATTATGGGTCATGTTTTCCTGCTTCTTTAGATAGCTTTAGATAGGTAAGTTTTGACTGGATACTACAAATTGTAAATTTTACATTGAGTGTGAGATATATTTGTCTTCCAAAAAACTTCCTAAATTTAGGTCTGAGATACAGTTAAACTACTTAGAAATAGTTTGATCCTTCAAGATTTTGCTTTTAAGTTTCTTTAGGTGGTATCAGAAGGTGTCAAGACCCTTCTGAGTAGTCAACCCATTTCCTTGACAATTCTGAGGTTTTCTACTCCTCTATCTCATCTTTTAGTGTGGTCCTTTCCCTGGCCTTGGGTAATTTCCTTACATGAATGTGATGATCAGTACGTTGAAGAGTACTCAAAGCAGACCCTCTGCAGATCTCCAGGATTCTCACTCTGTGCAGTGCTCTTCCTTTGGTACTTCTTTAGTCTCCACCAGACTCTGCTCTCTCTCTCTCTCTAAGTTTATTTATCCATTTTGAGAGAGAGAGAGAGAGAGAGAGAGAGAATCCCAAGCAGTTCTGCACTATTAGCACAGAGCCTGATGCAGGGCTCAAACTCATGGAGCTGTGAGATCATGACCTGAGCTGAAACCTAGAGTCGGATGCTTATCTGATTGAGACACCCAGGTGCCCCTTTGCTCTATCTCTCCAAATCAGGAGTCACTCTGCTGGGTTCTGCTTAGGTTTCCCCTCCATGCCTCACAGCTTGGAAACTCTTTCAGGACAGTAAGCAAGGACAATGGTAGGGCTCACTGTCTCTTGGGATGACTGTCCTTCATTTTCAGGTATACAGTGCCATGGATATTGTTATATTTTTTGTTTACTTTTTTGGCTGTTATTCTATCCTGTCTGGAAATGAAAGTACAAAGGGTTCTTTTTTTTATTTATAGAATTAGGTCATCATATTCACCTCCTCACTGAGACCCTACGGAATAGAGTGGTCAGAGTTAAGTTTAATCATAAGGAGGTCCCTACATGGGATTACCTCAAGACCTCAACTTCTCCACTGTCAAACCTTGGATTTCTGATTGAGATTAATATTTAGAGCCACAGACAGATGTCTCTACAAGAGCAGGAAGATACTTTACTTAAAGGGGGTTTTTAAGACTCAATGTCAGGGTTATTCTGCAGAATGATAATAGGAAAATTTTTTCCCTTGAAATCTCTTCAATGATGATAATCAGTATGACTTGAGAATTTCTTTTTTTTTTTAATGTTTATTTTTGAGAGCAAGAGAGACAGAGTGCAAGTGGGGAGGGGCAGAGAGAGAGAGGGAGACACAGAATCTGAAGCAGGCTCAGGGCCTGATGCGGGACTCAAGCCCACCAACCGTGAGATCATGACCTAAGCCGAAGTCGGACGCTCAAATGACTGGGCCACCCAGGCGCCCCGACTTGAGAGTTTCTTAAATGTATACTTCAGTTTCTTTTTTCCATTTGATCCAAAAGCTATTAACAAATATAGCAATCAGTATACAAACTAGGATCACAATCAAAGGGGTTCCTCCCCACTCCCCCATCAATTCGCACCACTGCTTCTGGGCCTGCTCAGTTTCTCTGACAGGCTATTATCTGTCTTGTGCATGTTTCCTGGCCCTCCTCTCCCCTCCCCCCCTCTGTGCTTATCCCTCTCCTTCTCTCTTATTCTGTCTCTCAATTTCTCTTTCTCACTATGTTGGAACCCAAGACATGGACATTTTATTCCTGGAATGATTGTTATATCCATAAAATACTGGATAAATCATGTCAACACCCACTGACTTTTAACAAAGTACCAATAAGGGCTAAACTAATTGCCACCTGTCTAGCTGATGGGAGTCCTGGTGCTAGGTAATGGAGCATGTAGGTCAGGGTTTCTCATAGTTAATAGATTTTATCTGTTTAATCCTGCTGTGTAGACCATCTCTTATTAGGCGCCTAAAGGGGCTAGGGCTATGTAGGGTGCTATAATGGGGGAGGGCTGGGGGGAGGAAAGAGCTACCAAAGGAAAGGAGCTCCCAGATAGTATACAGCTCCGAGGGCTGTTCTCTTAGATGCAGATCCTGCTTTGGACTCAGAAGTGATGCTGGGGCCCATTATAATTGGATAGAATTACTACAAAAAAGGTGCTTTTGTGTGTTTGTTGTATATGTTCAACTGACCTAGCATTCTTGGATTTAACACTAAGAATGTTTTGAATTTTTGGCCTGGTAGCCAAAATTGGTAGCCATTTTCATAGAGATAATGGGTGAGGCTGCCCCAAATGGGGCCAGGAAACACAGCTTCTGTCTGGCTTTCCATAGCTACTGTCTGGCTTTCCATAGCTACCCTTCTCAACCCTTTCTCTAAAGAGTAGTGGAGTCAGATTACATGGGTTTGTGTACCTTAAACTTGGGCAGGACAGGAACCTCTAAGCCTCTGTTTCTTCATCTGAAACATGAGAACACTCTACCTTTCACAGAGGGCTAGTGGGGGAATTGGAGATGTTGTGTGTAAAGCATTTACTACAGTGCCTGGCATGCAGTAAGCTCTCAGTTATTGTCAGCACCTGCCATTATTCATCATCTAATAAGTACTTATTGGGTAACTACTATGTACAAAGCCCCGGACTGGGTTCTGAGACACGCTACTGAAAAAGTTATCATGTTTGCAATACAGCCCAGAGCAAGGTCAGCAAACATTTTCCAGGAAGGGCCAGAGGGCAAATATTTTAGCTTTCTGAGAGATACAGTCTCCCTCATAGCTTTTCCACTTGGCTGTTAGAGCTCAAAATCAGTCACATACAAGACAAACGGAAGGATCCAGGTGTGTTCCAAAAGCTCCAGGGGGCCATTAAAATATCATATGATAATGTGGGGAATATTCTAGTCCCTTGCTGCTCAAAGTACGGTCCTCAGACCAGCAGCACTGACATCACCATGGGGCTTGTTAGAAATGCAGAACTCATACTCTGCCCCAGAACTGTTGAATCAGAGTCTGTATTTAATAACAGAAGGTCTGGGAAGAGACACTTCCTAGAAGGAAGAATATCCGATCTGAAAGCTGAAGGACAAGTAGATGGTTTCCAGGTGATGTACGGGCCTGGGGACATCTTTCAGGCAGAAAAAATGGCAAGTACAAAGGCCTGGAGGTAGGAGAGCACATGCTTGAAGAACTGAAGGTGTTGGAGTTTTGTTAAGATGTTAACTCAGGGTAGAAGAGATTTAAGAAACATAACAGTCAAATACAGTGGCTCGATTTTGTTTAGATCCTGTTTTGAAGAAATCGATTATAAAAAGACATTTTTTGGGTGCCTGGATAGCTCAGTCAGTTGAGCATCTCACTCTTGGTTTCAGCTCAGGTCATGATCTTTGGCTTTGTGGGTTCGAGCCCCACATTGGGCTCTGCGCACCGTACCGCCCCCAGTCACACTGTCTCTGTCTCTCTCAAAATAAATAAATAAATTTTTAAAAATGATTTCTAAAAAGACATTTTTGAGACAATTGAAAATCTGAATATAGAGTAGGTGTTAATACCATTAGCTGTGATGATGATTCTGTGTTTATATAAGACAGTGTCTGTATTTATTAAAGATACATATGGAAAGGCTTAGGGGGAAAATGACCTGATGAACTGGCTTGAAAAAATATTCTCCAGAGAGGAAGCAGATAAAAAGGAATGTATGACGAATGTAGAGCCAAAAGTGAGTAATTGTTGAATCAGGGGGATGGGCACATGAGGTTCTTGTGCGTACTTTTGACAGCATTCATAATAAAACTTTAAAAAAGAATTTTGGACTTCATCAAATCTCTTATCTTTGCTTTTATGTGAAGTTCAGTTCATGATTAAACTATCCCGAGAGTGATGTACAAAGCGGTATTTTCCTTCTTTGAAGACAATTCAGAAGCCCTTGACCGAAGGTCACTTTGAGCCCAGTGGATCTGTGTGCATTTTTTTTTAATTGGAAAAAGCAGAGAAACGTGGCTCTGTGGAAGTTTTACTCCATTTCTTTAAGCAGATGCATTTGGGCTCGGGGATGGGGGTCGCTGCCCAGAGGCCCCACAGACTGGCACCCATAGGACCCCCATAGCCAGGCCGGCAGCTTGGTGGGCACTGTGCAATGGCCATGAGACAAGGGTGCATTTTGTGCTCCTGAGTTTGAAATCATGGATATAGTGGCTTTCAATGGTGACCAATATAGATTTTTCATTCTATGGGGACATTTACCACATCTCTGGGAGGATCAGTAAAAAGGAAATGAGAACAGAGTAAGGGGGCTGGCATTGGAGCCACCATTTTTTCAGCTCTGCAGCCTTGAGAAAGCTACTAGGTCTCCTGAGACTTCCTTTCATCACCCGTAAAATTATTTCAGTTACCCACTTGGGTTGTTGTGAAGATTTAATGAGATATTTGTCTAAAAACTCCATCTCAGGGCGCCTCGGTGGCTCAGCTGCTTAAGTGTCCAACTCTCGGTTTCAGCTTGGATCATGATCTTGTGGTTTGAGAGTTCGAGCCCCACGTGCAGAGACTGCTTGGGATTCTCTCTCTCCCCTTCTCTCTGCCCCACTCTTTCTCTCTTTCTATCTCTCTCAAAATAAATAAATAAACTCTAGAAAAATAAATAAATGAATAAATAAATAAATAAATAAATAAAATGGGCTTATTGGAACCTGTAAAAACTGATCAATAATGTTTCTTTTTTTTTTCCTGAGTTGGGACTTCTTAGTATTTTCCCTTCTTTCTTAGCTTGGAAAGCTTATTGTTGGCTTTCAAATTTGACTGCTCTCCCTGGTACCGTGTTTTCATTTCTAATGCAAAATGTGACCTTTTGCATGTTCCTCTTAACCTGGATCTTCTTCCTGCCTGGAATGTTGATGTGATCCTGGAGGTGCAGTAGCCATGTTGCCATCATGAGGATGATCCTATAACCCAAGGGTGTTAGGGCAGAAAGACAGAAGGAGGCTTAGGTCCTTAATGGCAGGATCAGACTATACCAGGCTTGGACTACCCGCTGAATCACACCTTTGAAGAACACACATTCCAGAATTTAAAACTCTGTCTCTAAAATAAGAAAGAAACTAGGGGTAAGAAAGTGTTGCAGAATACTGATAAATGATGCTCTGAAGACTGGATATATGGGCTTACTATATTTTTCTACTTCTATGTATGTATGTGTGTGTGTGTGTGCCCATGTGTGTGAAAATTTTCATAATAAAAAATTTCCCGGGGTGCCTTTGTGGCTCAGTCGGTTGAGCGTCCGACTTCGGCTCAGGTCATGGTCTCACAGTTCGTGGGTTCAAGCCCCACGTCGGGCTCTGTGCTGACAGCTCAGAGCCTGGAGGCTGCTTCCAATTCTATGTGTCCCTCTCTCTCTCTGCCCCTCCCCTGCTCATGATATGTCTCTCTCTCTCTCTGTCTCTGTCTTTCAAAAATAAATGTTAAAAAAATTAAAAATAAATAAAAATAAAAAATTTCCCATGTTGATTGTCATGTGGCGCTCCAGTTCATAATAAGCTTTTTAAAAAAAATTTTTTAATGTTTATTTTTGAGAGAGAGATAGACAGAGCACAAGCAGGGAGGGGCAGAGAGAGAGGGAGACACAGAATCCAAAGCAGGCTCCAGGCTCCGAGCTGTCAGCACAGAGCCCAATGCTGGGCCCGAACTCACAAACCGTGAGAACATGACCTGAGCTGAAGTCAGACACTTAACCGACTGAGCCACCCAGATGCCCCATAATTAAGCTCTTTCAAGAGCAGAGCACAATGGTTTCCTGATGGCAGAGTTTCATCGGCCTCCCCCAAAACACAGGCCTGCCAATATGTTCCTGCCAAGCGCTGCCCCTGCTGGCCCCTGCCATGTTGTGTGTGCCTGAGTTTAAGCTTTCCAACCACATCAGAGGGTCTTGGTTTCAAGACCAAGTTTTCAGGGAGAGATCTGATTTTCTTGATTTCAGATATCTAATAAGTAAATGTCCCTTCTATTCCAAAATTCTTAACGTCTGCTTTTTACAAAGTACCATGGACCATCAATAATGGCATGTGTGGAAATACAGAGAGGTAAAACCCTGTCATGTTGTGAGGATGAGAATTCATAAAGTTCCCCCTGGAGTTGATGCCCTCCTTTTTATTCTCATTCCTGATTTGTACAGTTCTCTACTTGTGGACATGTTCTGGGATGTATTTCTGAAAGCCCATCCTTTCTATTTTTATTTGATCTCAGGTCATGGCTGTGATGCTCATGACATATTTGACACAGAGCAGGGAGAGAGAAGGGACCGGGCGTGCAGCTCAATTTGCCAGGGAGGGTACGGAGTCACTTCTGTGACCCCTAGATCTAAAGAGAAATTGTATCACTAGGCTGACTGGCAAGAGACTGAAGAAGTTGCAATATTTTTCCAAGTTTAGAAAAAAATGAACAGATTCACATCCTCTTAATATTATTAAGGCTGTGGAAACTGCCTTGTAGGAAGGAATTTTTTTGTATGTAGTTCTTCAAATTCCTTGCGGCTTCTGGGTGACTAAAGACAAGGTTTTGCAAACAGGCTGTATCTTCCATGTCCATTCATTCAGGAGCAAATAAAATTGTTTTGTTATTGGTGATGGATGGACAGGAAGGAAGCTGTCTCATTCCTGTTTACTCATGGAAGAAGGAGTGAATATCACAACAGAGGAGAACTTTTAGAGATTATCTAATTCATTCTTCTAATTTTATAGACATGGAAAAAGAGGGCCATGTAAGATGGGGTGATTTACCAGATGTCCCATTGCTAAGTCAGTGGTAGGCAGGTACTGAAGCTTAGATATCTTTATAAGTGCACTTTGGACCATTTGTCAGGATAGATCATATCCTGGATCATAAAAGAAACTTTAAGATACTTAACAAAATTGAAATCATACAAGTATGTTCTCTAATCCGACATTATAATCCGTCAACAAAAAGATAAGAGGAAAACCACCAAACACTTGAAAAATCAAACAACACACATCTAAATTTCCATCAAAAATAAGTCTCAAAGAAAAGTAGAAATATTGTGAGCTGACTTAAAATGAAAATATAACATATTAAGATTTGTGGAATGCCACTAAAGCAGTGCTTAGAGGGCAATTTATAGCATTAAATACTTATATTGGAAGATAAATATTTCAGATTAATAACTCAACTTCCACATTAAGGAACTAAAAAAAGAAGAGCAAAATAAACTCAAAGCAAGCATAAAAAAGAAAGAGAAAAGCAGAAATTAATGGAATTGAAAACAGGAAAAAAATAGAGAAAAATGAATAAAACCAAAAGCTGGTTCTTGGAAAAGAACAATAATATTGATAAACTTCTAGCAAGACGGCCAAAGGGGGGAAACAAGAAAGAAATAAGTAACTCATCCTGTTTTGCCTGGGACTTTCCAGTTTTAGTACTAAAAGGCCTGCATCACAGGAAATCCCCCGGTCCTGAGCAATCTGGGATGCTTGGTCACCCCACAACAAATTACCCAGGTATGAAAAAGGAAATTTCACTACAGACCCTGGAAAGAATAAGAAGGAAATACTAGAAACAACTTTACACACATAAACTCAACCAAACCAGATAAAATGGACTTGGAAAGCACAGATTACCAAAACTCACCCAATATGAAACCCCCTTATAAAATAGACAACCTGAATAAGCTTTTAAATACTAAAGAAATTAAACTCATAATTAACAACCTTCTGTAACAGAAATCCCCAGGCCTAGAGAAATTCTACCAATAATTTAAAGAAGAAATAGCACCAATTCTATACAATCTCTTCCAGAAAAAAGAATAGAATGAAACACTTCCCAACTCATATGATTATGTAGTTACTCTGACAGCAAATCCAGAAAAGAGATTACAAGAAAAGAAAACCATAGGTCAATAGCCCTCATGAACATAGGTACCAAAATTCCCAAAGATATATTAGTAAAGTGAATCCAGCACATCCTATATATCTGTCTGTCCACCCATTCATCTATCCATCCACTTACCTATGTATCTATCTCACTATGACCAAGTGGGTTTTATCCTGAGAATGCAAGAAGACTATCTCAATTTTTAAATAGAAATCAATTTAACACATCATAGTAATAATCTAAAGAGAACAAACCACTCGATCATACTAATTGGTGCAGGAAAAAAAAGAAACCTTTTGACAAAATTCAACATTCAACCATGATAAAAACTTTTGGTGAACTAGAAATAGAAGGTAACATTCTTAACCTCATAAAAAGTGTCTACAAAAAATCTAAAGCTAACATCATACCTAAAGGTGCAATGTTTTCCTTCTTCTTTTTTAAGGTTTATTTATTTATTTTGAGAGAGGGAGCAAGCAAGTGTGAGGCAGGGACAGAAAGAATGGGAGAGAGAGAGAGAATCCCAAGCAGACTCTGCACTGTCTGCATAGAGTCCGATGTAGGGCTTGAACTCACAAACCGTGAAATCATGACCTGAGTGAAAACCAAGAGTTGAACATTCAACTGGCTGAGTCACCCAGGCATTCTACAATATTTTTCTTCTAACATCAGGAATAAGACTGGATGTCTACTCTCCTCACTCCTAGCCAACATGGTACTGAGTCCTAGCTAGTGCAATAAAGCAAGTGGGAAAAAAAGGCATACATATTGGAAAGGAAGAAATAAAACTGTCCTTATTCACAGATGACATGATTAAGAAAATCTCAAAGAATCTAAATGAGCTCAGCGATACAGCAGGTGCAAAGTCTATTCACAGGTCAGTTTCATTTTTATATGCTAGTAACGAACAATTAGAACCTAAACTTTAGTACAAATACAGTAGTCCCCTTAACAAAAAAGAGGGGGAAAAAGAGAAAGAAATACTGAGATAAAAATCTAACAAAACATGTATAGGTTCTGTATACTAACAAACTTACAAAGTTATGAAAGAAATCAAAGACCTAAAAAAAAAAAAGGGTAGATATATGTCTTGTTCATGAGTTGAAAGTCTCAACATAGTAAAAATGTCAGTTCCCCCTAAACTGATCTACAAATTTAACATAATTGCAATACAAATTTCAGAAGAACTTTTTTGTAGATGTGGTCAAGCGTACTCTAAAACTTATTTGGAATGGCCAGGGAACTAGAATAATCAAAACAATTTTGCAAAAAAAAAAATAATAAAGCTTGAGGAATCACACTATACAATTTGAAGACTTTCTATACAGCTACAGAAACCAAGACGTACGGTATTGATGACGGAACAAACAATAGAACAATGAACAGGATAGAGACACCAGAAATCAACCAATATAAATATGGCCAATTGATTTTTGACAGAGGTTCAAAGGCAATTCAATGGAGAGAAGGATATCTTTTCAACAAATAGTATTAGATCAAGTGGACACACACACACACACACGAAAACCCAAACTTCATACCAATACACAAATTCACTCAAATAGATCACAGATCTAAGTGTAAAACAAAGAGCTATAAAGCTTTTATAGGCAAACATAGGAGAAAATCTTCATGATCAGGATTAGGCAAAGAATTCTTAGGACACCAAAACCATGACCCACAATAGAAAATATTGGTAAATTAGACTCCGACAAAATAAAAAAACTGCTCTGATAAAAATGTTGTTAAGAGAATGAAAATACATAGTACACACTGGGGGAAAATATTTGTAAGTCACATATCAAAGGTCTTGTATGCAGAATATAGAAAATCTCTCAAAACATAACAATAAGAGTAGAATTGATCCAACCCATCTCAGTCCTGCGTATTTACCCTAGGGCAATAAAAACTTTGGTTCATGCAGGTCTATTGAAAATCTACCCAAACTGGAAACAACCCAAATATCCATCAAAAAGGGAATAAAAAACAAACTGTGGCACATCTATACGATGAAATATTACATACCAATAGAAAGGATTAAACCGCTGATACACGCAACAACTGGATACTCTTCAAGGCATTACGCAAAAAGGTTATATACAGTATTATTCCATGTATGTGACATTCTTGAAAGGACTAAAGTAAAAGACAATAGATCAAGGGTGGTGTGAAGGTGTGATTACAGAGGTAACTGGGGGCACCTTTTTGGGTATGAGACTGTTCCATAGCCTGACTGTGTGGTAGTTAACAGGAATCAATACATGGGTTGAAATCCATAGGACTTTACCTCATGTGTTAACTTTAAAAATAAAATAACACTGGAGTCTTTAATAATAACAGACATTTAGTTTTCTGAAATACTTTCTGAAAACTCTAAGAATCGGGGGTTGGATTTTTTTTTTTTTTTTTTTTTTTTGGCTCCTCAAGATCATTTTAGCTCTGATCTTTATGGAGCCCTTATTTTGGGAAAGACTAAGGAGAGATTTATCTATATTTAATTTCATTGCTACCAACGCTGTAATTTTGGGTCAAAACTCAATCTTGAATACTAAAGATCGAACACTGAATCTTTAATTACAGAATAGTAGAGAATTTTAAAAGTAGGTGTTTGATTCATCCCTGAAACAGTCATTTCTTTAATGTGTAGGGCAAGATAGGTGAAGACAGAGTAAGAGTCATTCTAACCTAATCAGAACACAGTTGCCTTTCAGCCAGGAACTGTTTTGACCACAGTGACAAATAGAATAGGGACCCAACCTTCTATTTTTCTGCTCTTCTATCCTAAGCATATAGCCTACACCTCATGGGCCACAGCTGATGATCTCCAACGTTATGTTTACTTTCCAAGGTAATGAGAAAGATAGTGGGGAGGATTTGCAAAAGGGTGCACCTTCCAGCTGAGTCAAGTCCTTTTAAGAAGTTTTCTTTATGTTCCTTGTATACTTCCTCTCATTGGCCAGACCTGAGTCACATGACTATACTAATCTGCAAGGGAGGCTGGGAGATGTAGTCTTTTAGCCGGGCCCATCAACAGCCCAGGATAAAATCAGAGTTTTGTTATTTAGGAAAGCAGGGGAAATAGACTCTAGGGATTGACTCACGTGATTATGGAGGCCAAGAAGTCCTATGAACTGCCACCTGGCAGCTGGAGAACAAGAAAAGGCGGTGGTATAGTTCAGTCCAGGTCTGAACCAGGAAGGCTGGTCGCCAAGGGCAGGAGAAGACGGACGTCGTGGCTCAGGCAGAGAACCAAATTCACCCCTCCTCCACTCTTTTGTTCTCTTTAGGCCCTCAGCTGATTGATGATGACCACCTGCATGAGTGAGGTGCTCTTCTTTATTCAGCCTACCAATTCAAATGCTAATCTCTTCCAGAAGCACCCACACCACACACAGAAAGGTTTTACTAGCTATCTGGCCACCTCTTAGCCAGTCAGACTGACATATGAAATTAACCATCACGACCTGCATTTATTTGGCGTTCGGGCACAGCCATGGAAGGCACTGAGAAGCCACAGAGCTCTGAGTGAACTTGGGGAGCTCTAAAGTGATAACATGTGGTGGCAGTGATAACAATAATGAAACATAGAGACTTTCAGCTCTCTCTAAATTATATAACCCCCTAGACCCAGTAGTAGTCATTGTGAATTTCTGGCCCCTGTGCCCTCACTTTTACCCCTTACCTGTGCCCCCGCCCCCAAAGATTTCTTATTGGTAGCACTTGTATTTCTATGCCTGAGGATCTTCTCTTGCCACTGGAGTCCACTTTGCTGCTTACCTGGCCCGCCAGAAGTTAATGTTCCCCAGGAGCTGCGCTCAACCAATAGCTTATGTGGATTGGTGTATAAATAACCTCTTGTGTGGGGTAACTCTGAGGCACACACCTTATGCCAGTTGCCGAGTCTTCCCAGCAGCGGTAAGCAACAGGCATCCATGTGGTAGTTGCATTAATAACATACTTTTAGCTCCTACCGGTGTTCCCTTCACCTCCCCCCCAGAATGGCTTATCCTAGAGTCCTTGTCTTAGGGAACCCAAACTAAGACAGGTTCCAACTGAGAATTCTGTAAGAAACAGCACATACAAGCCAACAGAAGAGACATCAATAATTTCATTCACTTTTCTTTTTTGAGGAGCACTACTGAGTCTCACACTACCGACTTAGCTATTCTTACTTCATATCAATTCTAGCAATATTAGATATCTATTTTCTAAACCCAGAACAGATTAGAAGGAAACAATTAGGAGGGAGTAGTTTTATGCTACGGGAAGGCATGGAAAGAACCAAAACATGAATACAAGGGAAGGGCAAAAACATGATGCAAAATAAGCAGTCCTAATTATTGGTATCCTCAGCAGATGGGGGCCATTCATTTAGTTTAGGACAAACAGCTCTACATACTTCAGGTGTGGGCCCAGTGTTTACAGAATTATAGATGAAATGGTTTTAATTCCTAAATCCTTACTCTTGACCTGAAATAGTAATCCATTGCCCACTGCTGTTGTTCCAGGTGTGGATTCTTCCTATTTCTTGCTTGGATTATTACAGCAGTCACTCGCCTGGTGTCTTTGGCTCAGCCTCACCTCTCCTTAACTCATCCCCACTGGGGTTGCCAGAGAGATCATTTAATTGCAAACCAAGCTCTCTGCTCCTCCCTGTTGGACAGAAAGCTATTTCTGGTATAGTGCCAGCAGCATCCGTGAGACACGATGGTGAAGGTTGGAGTCAGTGGATTTGATCATTTGGGTGCCTGGTCCCCAGGGCTGCTTTAACTCTGGCAAACTGATGGCTATTAGTAGCCATCAATGACCCCTTTATTGACCTCATTCAAGGCTGAGAATGGGAAACTTGTCATCAATGGAAAGTCCATCTCCATCTTCCAGAAGTGAGATCTCACCAACATCAAATGGGGTGATGCTGGTGCTGAGTATGTTGTGGAGTCCACTGGGGTCTTCACTACCATGGAGAAGCCTGGGGTTCACTTGAAGGGTGGGGCCAAGAGGATCATCATTTCTGCCCCTTCTGCTGATGCCCCCATGTTTATAATGGGCATGCATCATGAGAAATATGACAGTTGCCTCAAGATTGTCAGCAATGCCTCCTGCACCACCGACTGCTTGGCCCGTCTGGCCAAGGTCATCCATGACAACTTTGGCATCATGGAGGGACTCATGACCACAGTCCATGTCATCACTGCCACCCAGAAGACCATGGATGGCCCCTCTGGGAATCTGTGGAAGGGCTTCACAGAACATCATCCCTGCTTCTACTGGTGGTGCCAAGACTGTAGGCAAGATAGTCCATGGGCTGAATGGGAGGCTCACTGGCATGGCCTTCCATGTCCCCACCCTCAACATGTCAGTTGTCGATCTGACCTGCTGCCTGGAGAAAGCTTCCAAATATGATAACATCAAGAAGGTGGTGAAGCAGGCATTGGAGGGCCCCCTCAAGGGCATCCTGGGGTACACTGAGGACCAGATTGCCTCCTGCAACTTTAACATTGACACCCACTCTTCTACAATAGATGCTGGGTCTGGCATTGCTCTCAATGACCACTTTGTCATGCTCATTTTCTGGTATGGCAATGAATTTGGCTACCGCAACCAGGTGGTGGATCTTTTGGTTCACACGGCCTCCAAGGAGTGAGAGCCCCCTGGACCACCAGCCCGAGCAAGAGCAAGAGGAAGAGAAAGAGAGAGACCCTCAGCTGCTGGCGATCCCTTGCTTCCACTCGTCCCCCAACATACTGAGAATCTCCTGACCTTCACAGTTTCCATCCCAGACCCCCTGAAGAAGTGGAGAGGATTGGGGACCCCTACCATTTCATGTACCATCAATAAAGTATATTGTACCCAGCCAAAAAAATGCAAACCAAATTATGTTTCCAATCCTTCAGTATTTTGGGGCGCCTGGGTGGCTCAGTCAGTTAAGCATCCAGTTTTGGCTCAGGTCATGATCTCACAGTTTGGGTGTTCGAGCCCTATGTTGGGCTCTCTGCTGACAGCTTGAAGCCTTGGGCCTGTTTCAGATTCTGTGTCTCCCTCTCTCTCTGCCCCTTCCCCACTCACACGCTGTCTGTCTGTCTGTCTCTCTCTCTCTCTCTCTCAAAAATGACCAAACATTTAAAAAAATTAAAAAATTTCAAACCCTTCAGTATTTCCCAGCCAGGGAATATCTTAGATGTCCTAGGGGATGTATGCCCTTAAAGTTTTTCTTTTTTTCCCCCATTTCAGTTTCTACTTTTCCTGAATATGAAACATGAATTTTAGAATGACTTAATTATTCCCACCTGTTAAAGTTGAAGTGTTTGCTCCCTTCTGAGTGGGTGTGCATGGTAGTTAGGAGATGGGAAGAAGGAAAGCTCTCTTGAAGCAATTACTCAGCTGGGATATCAAGGGACCATTGATATGCATGGTGGGGTTTTTTAAGTTATTTGTATTTTAGGTCATATATTTAAAAGTGTATACCCATAATGGATTAAATGGATAGGACACGTGTAGGTACTTGTGTGGAAATGCAACAAATGAATGGAACACATAGGAAAGAAAATTCTCGAAATCTCTTCAAGATGATTTCATCAGATCTATAATAAAATATCTTATATGGTATATGAAGGTATTGCTGATGCTTGTGACTGTTATATCCAGTTGGGTGTCCAGTTTATTGGGTAGAGAGACCTCTACCACCTGTAAAGTGTTCTTTGCTAGGAAGAGCTGGACAAGAGCAGCCTGAAGGCATTTTCTAATTTCATCATTTAGAAACAAACATGAATGTTTCAAAAATAAACCAGTTGGCATTTTTTTTTCATAGCAAAGGCCAGCATTCCAACATTAGGTCATGAAAGGAGTTTTCATCTATTTTTGCTACTGTAAAGTTGTACTCAAAATCATTCTATATTAGGGGTGTTCAATCTCAAAACACACAACGCAAGATGCTTCTTTTTGCTTGGAATCCTGTTCTATCATTGTCACCATTTGGGAACAGCAGTATTTCTGACTTAATCTTTGACATTGATTTCTCTCTCAACACTTCCCTTTCTGAAAGGGAGAATTAGATGCTACTTTCTGTGTTCTCAAACCACCCTTTTCACAATCCATTTAATTATCAGGAAATTTTGTAAGGAGTTGATTAGTCTTCTGTCTCTCCCACTAGACTGAAGTCTTTGCTATGGGGTTTGTGTCTTATTCACATTTGTATCCTTTTGGCAAAGCGCCTGGAACAAGAATTGGCTCCCAATAAAAGTTTTAAATGATCTACCACAAAGTGACCCCATCAAGAAAAGGCTTAATTATATTCTACGTATTCTGCTCCAAAAGGCAGAAACTATAAAATGTATTTTGGAGAAGATTACCATCACACATGACTAAAACAAAAACAAAAATGTTGATGCTTAAAAGGGTGTCCTCTTAGGGAGCCTGGATGGCTCAGTTGGTTAAGCTTCTGACTCTTGATTTTGGCTCAGGTCATGATCTCATGGTTCGGGAGTTTGAGCTTCACACTGGGCTCTGTGCTGACAATGCAGACCCTACTTGGGATTCTCTTTCTCCCTCTCTCTCTGCCCCTTCCCTACTCACATGCACTCTCTATCTCTCTAAAAGGGTGCCCTCTCAGATCTTCATGGCAATAAGCTTTCTGCAGAACCCATTCTCTAAGAGATCCTGGGTAGGTGGACTGTGCTGGGCTCAGAGGTGCCCATTTACTTCCCAACACTGACTTCTGGTTATCTCTGTAGAGGGTCCTATTGCTGGAGTTAATGGGGGGAAAGGCAGAAAAGGACAAAGGAGACAGGCTATCATTGCCATAAGATGTTATTTTAGTGCCTCATGAGGAAAGAGCCCCTTGGAGAAAGAAGTCTGTGTACACCAGCATGTGAGGTTACATTTAATTTCACTTTGGAGAAATCCTAAGAAAAGCTGAAGAAAAGCAATGCTTCCTTTTCTCTTTCCGGCACAGGAATCAAAAGAAGTGAATGCTAAAAGCCTCTTCATTTCTAATAAATCAGGTCTGGGTGGGGCTGCTGGGCATCCTTTCTTTATGTGTGATGAATGTCAGAATATCTCTAATTAAATATTCTGAAAAGGTGCTCTAAACTTTTTGGAATTTTGTTGGAGCAAATCTCCAGGGATGGGGAAATAAAAAGTCAGATCTTAAAAGTCTACTTCTCTTTTCTGCTTGAAAGGACACTAGTGCATTTTACCAACTTCACCTGAATACTTCCCGGAAGAAGAGGATGCAGGTTAAGTGGGTAGCCCTTAATGCTTTCCAAGAGAGTTTAATTATTTAACTCAGCTCCAGGTGAAAGCAGTTTAAGCAAAGCAATTCAGTCGAAACATAAGTTGGCTGATAAGATAATTTTGGTCAAAGCGGATGCTTCCCAGTTATTGATTTTTTGTGTATTAGTCATTTTGTCAGACTGTGAGAGAGGTTTTGCAACCCTTAATACATTTTTTTTGAGCATTTTTTGGTCTCTCCTCCCCTTCCTTTTTTAAGTACAGGGAGTTCCCCCCTCCCCTTATTCATTAGATATTTAAAGTCTGGAATTAATTTTCGAACAATGATTCCAGCCCTGCACCATGTATGATAATGAAAAATTGGAAACATCCTAAATGCTTAGCAAAAGAATGTTAATTGAAATAACCTGCATGTCCAACAATAATTGGACTGCTCAAATAAATTATGGTGTGTTTTAAAGAAATATGAAAAACCTAAGCTATTGCCCCCAGATTAGCCATTTATCAAGACTGAGTCTTGATAACAACCCTGTTTATCAAAAGTTATAGATGTGTAGCCCTTTCTTATAGTAAAGACATATGGACACACACAAGAAAAAATCTGGAAGATGTACACCTTGGTGATTGTTTCTGATGGGCGGACTTACATGGGGGTTCTTTATAGTTACCTTTGGTTTGTCTATTTTTTCCTTTTAATAAAGATTCATTTTCTGTTGGTAAAAATAATTTGAGGGGCGCATGGTGGCTCACTCAGTTAAGCATCCAACTCTTAATTTTGGTTCAGGTCATGATCTCACATCTTGGGATCGAGCCCCATATTGAGCTCTGCGCTGGGCATGCACTCTGCTTGAGATTCTCTCTCTCTGCCCCTTGCCCCAACTTCCACTCTCTCTATATAAAAAAATAATAATGATAATGATAATGTTAGTGATAATAATAATTTGAGAAACATTCTTAATAAAATAAACTATAGAAGAGAATTATCTGGAATTTTCTTGCATTAAGGATGTGGTGGAGACTTGTTGCCTACATCACCATGATGGCATCTGAGGTAGGAGTGCTCTCGATCAGGGAGGTGCCTCTCTTCTGTGGCTGGATGGGCCTTGGGACTGAGTTCTGACCTTAGCAGAGAGGCTATGTGATGCTTCCAGAACATCTCCTTAAAAATATCTCACTGTCTATGGTCCTTGCCCTTCCCTTCTTCCATCCTACCTGAACTGGGATGTAATGGCTGACCTATCAACAGTTAAGACCAGGAAAAATTGACTGAAAAGAAACTGAACAATGAAGGAAAAAGCAGAAAATCTCCCAGGACAGAACATGAAGATATTTAGAAAAACAGACAGGAATTCATAGAGGTTGTAAAACCACCCCAAAAAGGCATTAGAATTGCTAATATTAAAAAAAAAAAAAAGTCAGCAACTGGGGATACTTATGTAACAGGATGAAGATAGGTACCAAGTGGGAGTTTTTGCTCATATTGGTTGGAACTGATAACTAACTTTACTGCTGGAAAACAAAACCTCAAGTTTCCCCACATTGTAAGTGCAGAGGATGGCCAGCTGTTGGGGATGGCAACATTCCAAAATGACTCGCTGGGAGGCAACGCTTCTAGCAGATCCCACACCACCACCAACTCCAATCTCTCAGTATCCCTCTGGCCCCACCCTAAACTCCCATACCATCTCCCAATATAGGACTTTGAGGCAGAGAGATGGTCTTCTAAGTAGGAGAATAGGACAAAGAACAACTATGTCTCACTTTTCTTTCACCCCTCATGGGGATGGGGAGTAAGCTCCAAGACAAGGAGAAGGAGCTGGATCTGGAAAGTTTCATCTGTACAACTTGGGAATGCCTTCGAGAAGGACAGGCTGACATCTCATCGTCCGAGAGGGACTGGAGAAAGCACCCTGGAAGAGGTGAGGAGGACAGATGACCAAGTGAGGCAGGAACAGGGACCATCCCTTTAAATCTTCCATTCCTGGAGGTACAGGAAATAGATTCCACTGATGCCGACAGATTCCAGGATTCGAGTCCTTCTTGAATTGATGAAGTGGGCACAGGGCTCCCTGGGGTCTGTCATAGCAAGAAGCAAAGAGCCTAGGCCTCCCTGAAAGTATAGCCTAGACTGCTCCTGGGGGGTCATCCTGAAGATGGGATCACTCCTCTTGACGGACCCCACACACCTTGGGAAACTGTGTCTCACATCAGTGAAGCTGTTGAGACCATCAAGCATCCATATCCAGACCACAGAAAACAGCTAGAACACTAATTATAACACACAGTGGAAAAGATCATGGGTCCACTAGGCCTTTATGGAGACAGTGTCATTTCCCTGCTCTTTCCTCTCACCCTAACACCAGAAAGAAAAGCGCAGGAAGGAAGCAGGGAGGCATCAGAGAGGGTCCACTATGCCCCCATCACACTCCAATCTAGCCTGGGCTTAGTGGGGCGGGGTCGGGGGGATAGCATACCCTTCTGAAGTATTGACAGGACCTTGTAATGAGGTGGTCACACGGTGCAGCAGTAGAGAAAGGTCTAGAAAGGTACCTTGTTGTTGATTGTGTTAGATACATTTTGTGAAACATATCCCATCCTCTTGATCTCACCTGCCCCCTGGGACCTCTGATCACCTGACTGCTCCAGCGAACATTTTCTCAAGGACACTAGTCACTTTCAGGAGGGCACAATTCCACAGCCCCATAGCCCTTTGTTCTCCTGCGCTCCTTCTAACTCCTGCTCCGGGACAGCCCCGTTGGTGGGAGCCACGGGTCTGCTGTGAGATCTGCTCGGGTGCCGAGGCACAGCCCAAAAGTGTCGAGGCTCATGCCCTGTAAGCAGCCCTCAGAGCCCTGAGAGATGGGATCTGCAGGTACACTCTTTCCTCCAGGGACAGCAACCCTCAGAAGGCAAGTGTTGGAGATTGAGCAGTCAGTCATACCTGACACCAGCATTCCTCCCTCTGCTGCTCCCCCTTGTCCTCCTCACTCCGACTTCCCTGGGACTGTAGTCTTTAATAAGGAGTAGCACAGAAGCCTTTGCCTCGGGCTGTGCTTCTGGGGAACTCGGGCTGGGAAAGGTGTGCAAACCTGCCTTGATTTTCAAAGTGTTGCCTCTCGTTACCTCTGCTGGATTTGCCTTGAGAATTGGCTTGAGTGTCATGAGCGTGAGCGCAGAGGATGTCCTCAGCTAGAGGCAGGCAAGTAGGTTGCTCCTTTGCATGATAGCAGGTGCCCATGTGTCTGCAGGTGGAGAGCAGAGTGGAAACGCTCTCAGACCCCCAACCTCAGTGTGACTGAGGGACTGGATGACAATCCCAGGGCCCTCTCCCAAGCAAAGGAAGGGAGACTGTCCTTCACTTTGCAAATGGAGTCAGTTTGAATGACGTCACTGGGGAAACAAAACCTCTCTCTAGACATAGTTGCTATAGTCACTGCCGAGACTAAAACTGAACCTGACAAGCTTTCCCGACAAAGGAAAAAGACGTCCTTCAATGTGCTAAATCAAAAGCACAGTATCCATTTTGAAAGAGACAAAACTGTTCCATCTCTAAGATTCCTGCTAACATAATGAGGCAAAACCGTTAGATAATCCCCACCACCACCACCTGAGCATCTCAAAACTTAACACAGTGTAGTTTACCAAAAGAATAAACTCCATGCCAAGGTCTTTGGGCTCTACTCAGTTGAGAGTACTTTTGCAAGGACACAGTATCCAATTCTGCACAACAAAGAGCAAAACCATATCTACTAATCTTCAGCTTTCTTCTTCTTCTTCTTCCTCTTTTTCTTCTTCTTCTTCTTCTTCTTCTTCCTCCTCCTCCTCCTCCTCCTCCTCCTCTTCTTCTTCTTCTTCTTCTTCTCTCCCCCCCCCCCATTCAACTATTAGTCCATTTGCAACTAGGCTAAAGAAAGCTGAGTAGAGTCAGGATTAACAATGACATGTGTCTGATTCACCTCCAGCACGGGAGGAAAACTGAATGGAAGAGTCTTCAGTGTTAGTAAAGCAAACTGACATCATCACCTCCCTAGGAGGTGCCCAAGGCCGTTCAGGGGCGAGGGTAGGAGGTGATGCTTGCAGAGGGCCCCTGAGCACTATCAGGGTAACCAAAGAAATAGCTACAGAGTTGTTGCTACCGAAGTTCAGAGAGTCTGATAATTCATCCTTAGCGGATTTGGTGGGTTTGCACCCTCCTCACTCAGCCAGGAGTAAGCCACATCCATCTATGGTACCGCTGCGGTGTCCAGGAAGCACACCCAGGCTGCCAAGAGTCCCCAGAGGAAATGATTCTGAGGCTGTGGGGCTTGGCTGCTCTCACTGTCCAGTTCCTGCAGGTCCCCTGGAGTCCTGGCATGGAGCATCTGGAGGGAGACCGCCTGCAGGTAGTGATGCTACCCACAAGTCCAGGGGAGTCGCTGCAAGGGTCCTGCCCTGTCCAGTGTGTGCCGGGGGTGGGGAGCAGGACTACCCACTGAGATCACCCAGCTAAGGGCGCTTCTCAAGATCGCTTGAGAAGTGAGCCTTAGTAGGAGTCTTCAGGCCTCCCCACCCCCAGCCCCGCTCACTCTGTAAGGCAGACATAGTTTTATGCTTGAACCTCTGGGGATGGCAGAGTGGTTCATGAGTCCCCCTGGGAAGAGGTGAAAATGGCAGTAGTGAGGTGGGAGTGCTGAGGTCTCATCAGCTGCTTACCAACTCCACTGCCTTCCAGGGGACTTCTGGGTCAGAATGGCACAGCCTAGGTAAAGGTTCCTCCACCAAGATCCTGTTCCCAATGCCTGTGCTCTTTGGTGAGTTCAGGATAGTTGGAATGGTTGAACCAGACCCACACTCTCAACACAATGACTGGAGGGGAAAATCCCCCAACAGAACATTTCCCCCAGAATCTTCCACTCACAAAGACTGGACGCCGACACAGACCACAGGTGTGTGGTTGATAGGAGCCAAACTGCCTCCGGGAGACACCAAAATCCCTTTCGTGCTAGTCCCTGGACAACTTTTGTGTTCCTTCCTTTTGCCTCTGTGTTTGATGACCCTTCTTTCAGACCATTCACTGGGTGTCCCAAGGTATGGTCTTTAGAGCTCTTTGTTCGACTTCTCTTTTGAGAACTGATTCTCAAGAAGCCCACCCCCCAAAATCACCTCTGTGGACTCCTCTCAAAATCCAACTCTACCCCTGCCAACTGGGGACCTGTCCGCATGAAGGCTTCTGTGACCCAGGTGTGAACCAACAAACTCAGAACCTGGATGTGCTCCCTGAACGCTGTCTCCTTCCCCCACTACATTCCATGGCCACCAAGGTCCGTGATTTCTCTCATCCCCTTCCTTTTTTGCTGTCCCCATGCCTGTCGCCTTGCCCTCACCTCACCCCTGAGTTACTGCGCCAGGGGACCTAGCTGGCAGCATCCTTTCCTCTTCAGCTCATTTGGCGCCTCATGATTGATGAATCGTCCTCGGGCATCTTTCACTGAGTCCTGCCACCCACTTACAGTCAAGCCTCCAACAACTTTCCAGATACACCACACTTGAGCCCCACCTGGGTGGGGATAGAAGGGGCAGCGCAGGAGAGAGGGGAGGTGAGCAGAGCGACAGGGCAGGCGTCCCTCCTTGACAGCTTTGTGCGGAGAAGCCGTGGGCAGTCGCCCAGCAGGGCTCTGGCTCTGGCTTAGACTGAGGTTTATTCGGTTCTAATTGCAAGTGAACACAATACCACCCCCTCTCCTTAGCCACCAACTCCTATTACTTTCACTAAGAGGAGCTGAGAAATGAGCAGTTTTCCACACTTCCTCCCACCAGATCGGATAAAAGAAGAACCGATTCGGTGACTCAGGGCTTCCTTCTCCCACTGACAATCCCACCCTCCTGCCCGAGGGGCGCGCAGTCTCCCAGGATTGCGCTAACCCCATCCCAGCGGCTGGAAGGATTCTCTAATCAGGACGGAGAAGGGGGGTGATTCCTGTCCCCTCCAGCTCAAGCTAAAGCTTTTTCTCCCCTGGAGGCCTAGTCTGGTGTGAAGGGTCTCAAACCATTTATTTCCTTTGTCCGGAAGCCCCAGGACTTTCTAGGTCTTAAAGGGAGTTTTTAATCAAATGCTGCAACTGGGTAGAGTCTAGCAAAATTGAAGTGATTATTATGGCTAAATGTACAAAATCTATTCCAAACCCTCATAGAAATGAGGTGTGTATGTGTTTTTTTTTTTTATTCACCTGTTTGTTTTATCCTTTCCATAACTTCCTTTCTTTAGGGGTGTTGATTTAGAATTCTATTTCTTAGTGTCCCACCAAAACCCTGCTCTGGGTCTGATGGTGTGCTGTTTTACTTACCCGACACATGTGGCATATTTGATTGTGTTACTGGATGTCACCCTCGTCATGGTCCATTTCTCTTTTCTGCCCTCCACAGACCCCTCGTCCAGGTTCTCAGCCCAGAAGTATGCTGAGCATGAGGCTTAGGAAAAGGGAGAAAAAAACCAAGACTAGAATTCCTGAGCTGTAAGATCTCACAGGGAAAAACTCACCGTGTGTTTATGGGAGAAAGTTATTTTCATTCCCCCATTAGAAAACACAATAATCAAAGAGCTTGGACATCTAACAGCTAATTCTGCTGTTTGTTTAATTCAGGAGTGAAGGATTTGACTGGAAAGAGGAGGAAGAGGCAGTCAAGAGGACCGGTGGAAAGCATAGGCTTTAATGGAGACAGAGCAAGCTCTGCTGTGTGGCTAAAGGGAACTGACTTAACCTCTCTGAGCATCTGTATTCTCATCTAGAAGGCAAGTGGGATAACTCTTCACAGTGTTGTGACGATTAACCGACAGGTGCTTAGCACACAGCCTGACACGTAGTAGCAGACAAAATCACAATCCCCCCAAACTAGAAGTGAGCCCAGCAATTGGAGAGTACTTCATTCTCTTCTTCCCTCCCTAACCCTCCCTTCCTTCTTTCCATCCTTCCTTCCTTCATTTCTCCTTCCTTTTTATTGTGGTAAAATATCTACAACATAAAAGTTTAACCATTTTTACGTGTATAATTCAGTGGCATTAAATACATTCACGTTGGCGTGCAAACATCACTTCTATCCATCTCCAGAACGTTTTCATCATCTTAGACAAACTCCGTGTCCATTAAACACAAATTCCGCATTACTGCCTCTGCATCTGGTGACCACTCCCTCACTTTCTGTCCCTGCGCTTGACTACTCTAGGTACCTCATGTAAGTGGGATCGTGCAGTGTTTGTCTTTTGTGTTTGCTTATTTCACTTAGCATAATGTCCTCAAGTTCATCCATGTGGTGGCATGTGTCAGAATTTTCTTCCTTTTTATGGTCGAGTAACATTCCATTGTGGGAATATATCACATTTTGTTTATCCATTCATCTGTTGGTGGACATTAGGTTGTTTCCCCCTCTGGGCTATTATGAATAAGGCTGCTGGGAACATTGGACAAGTATCTGTTTGAGTTCTGCTTTCTGAACAACTCTTTTAAAAAGATGTGGTTTGGGGCACCTGGGTGGCTCAGTTAGTTAAGTGTATGACTTCAGCTCAGGTCATGATCTCACGGTTCATGAGTTCGAGCCCCGCATCAGGCTCTGTGCTGACAGCTCAGAGCTTGGAGCCTGCTTCGGATTCTGTGTCTTCCTCGCTTTCTGCCTCTCTCCCACTCATTCTCTCTCTCTCTCTCTCTGAAAAATAAATAAAAATATTTTTAAAAAGATGTGATTTGTTGTGAACAATTATCCAAAATTTGGAAATAGGCAAATGGGATTACTGGATGCACGTTCAGTGCAGTGCTGGGTTCTCTTTCTCAAGTCTGTCCTGTGTCAGGATGATCTGATTTTCTAAGGATGTTTACCTTGGTTTGATTTCCTGGTTATGACTGGTTCAGTCATATTTTAGCAGGTTTAATGCATTCAGGGAAAGGACGGTTTTTTCTTCTTAGTCTATCACTTTTTAAATGTTCATTCATTTTTGAGAGAGAGAGAGTGAGCACAGGGGAAAGGGCAGAGAGAGAGGGAGACACAAAATCCGAAGCAGGCTCCAGGTTCTGAGCTGTCGGAACAGAGCCTTACACGGGGCTGGAACTCATGGACCGTGAGATCATGACCTGAGCCAAAGTCGGACACTTAACCAACTGAGCCACCCAGCAGCCCCAACCCCTAATTCTTGTTTGGAGTCTTTATTTCTAAGGAGAATCCTGCTTTCTCTTTCAACAGTTCAGATATATTTCCCTCCCCTAGTTCATTTTATGACTTACATTTGTGTATCATTTTAGTTTGGTGAGGGGTAGAGTATGGAAAAGAGAGAAGATCATGAGTGAGCAGGAGGGGATCAAACTGATATCTTGAGTTTTTATAACCATCTCTCCTCTTGCCTCGGGAAAGTGGCCCTCTCTCTTCTTAGTCAAGATGTACTTTGTCCTTCTCAGCTAGAGAATGAGGTCTATTCTTTTTTTTTTTATTATTTAAATTCAAGTTAGTTAACATACAGTGTAGTCTTGGCTTCAAGAGTAGAGCCCAGTGATTCATCTATTACATACGACTCCCAGTGCTCATTCTGAAAAGTGCCCTCCTTTATGCCCGTCACCCATTTAACCCATCCCCCACCCACCACCCCTCCAGGAACCTTCAGTTTGTTCTCTGTATTTAAGTCTCTTATGGTTTGCCTCCCTCTCTGTTTTTATCTTATTTTTCCTTCCCTTCCCCTATGGTCATCCGTTGAGTTTCCCACAGCTGTTGACTGTTCACCAATCCTGTTTTCCACCTTTCCGTGCCCGTTTTCATGACTGAGAGAATCTGTGTCTGGATTTACTCACTTTCCTGTAGCCCTGATGAGAACTCAATTCCCCGGAGCCAGAACTATAAGCTAGATGCAGGGGTGTCTGGGCACACAGTGCCAGGGTGGTATGAGGTCAGGGTCAGCGCCCTAGAGTGATGCCGCCTGCTTTGGTACAGCCCAGCTGCCTCACTTGCCTGGCCCTGGCCCTGCTATGTCCATTCTGGGGAAACTGACACATGGCCACTCAAGAAACTTTCTCTCCGGTGCCATCTCCCTCCCTCGGTACAATCCTCAGCTGGGCTCAGGCGACCTCACGCATCCCCCTCGACTCCCCGCAACCCTGACCCTTCTTCTAACTCACCTATTGGAAGAATTATTTCTGACACTGTAAACAAATTGAAGAAAACAAACATTTCTAGTTTCCTAATGTGACCACATCCATTTTTTCCCTCTTCGTCAAGTTGCTATACTAACTCAGTATATGCTAAAGACATGTGACATTGATTTCTAGAATGCCTCAGTGAGGAAATGTGATAGCCATCTCCGGATTTTGGAAATGAAAAGTACTCTTCACTGCAGTGCTTACAAGAGGAAATTCTAGAGGAGGCAGCTTACTGTTTTGGGAGCTCAAGTGGTGGAAAGAGGGCAGAGCACATGGGGAAAGTCGTGGTGGGTCTCCTCCGATTTCATGAGGGCTCCCTTGGGGGGTCAGTAGGATTCAAAGGGGATTTGAGGAGGAATAATGATTGAGGCTCTTGAAGGGTTTGAAACACAAACGAGGGCTACAGTGTTAATAATATAGTACATTATTTTGAACACAGAGGAGTTCAAAGCTGTTCTTGTGGGATATTAGCTATTGTTTCTAATGCCAGCTGCTTGCGGAGAAGACCCTCCCCTTTGGCCTTGTTTTTCACTTGTAGAACATCTCTCTTTGGCCACAGAGGAGGGACTTGTGCTTAATAGTAGGATAAAACACTCACCTTCCTTCCCTCCTACTCTCTCTTTCTCCCTCCCTCCCTTTCTCTCTCTCTTTCTTTCTTTCATTCATTCATTCTTTTTCTTTCTTTCTTTCTTTCTTTCTTTCTTTCTTTCTTTCTTTCTTTTTCTTTCTTTCTCCTCTACTTCTCTTTCTCTGTTTTTCACTTTCTTCAGAAATGCATGTGATCCTAAATTCAAAGAAGGGAAATTAGCCACTTCATCCCCTACTAGTCATTAGAAAGCAATTTTGTTCGCTGTTGAGGTGGAAGTGATTAAGGTGTCAGCCATGTTGGAACAGTGAGTTGTGCTTGAATATGGCCTTCCCGGAATACCCCAGATAGAGTTGCTCCACTGTCTACCACACTTATCACCATCTGAAACTCTTCATTTTCTGTGTAAGAGTTGATGGTCTGTCCCTCCCACTAGAAATTGAACTCGTTGAGGGCAGTGACTTTGCCTTATGCATTACCACTGTGCACATCACATCAATTAATGTTGGATAAATGAATGGATGGATAAATGTATGAAGGAATTCCATTTCAATAATGAGTAATTTAAATAAGTAGATAATAATGCATTGAAATTCTTTTATTTAGTCATTGTTCTATGTAAAATATACTTGGAGACATATGCCAGGCAGAGTGCTAGGCATTCAGGATAAGGCAATGAACAAGACCAACATGGCTTCTGCCTCATGGGGCTTAGAGTCTAGTAGGAAATACAAGCAATAAACAAGTAATTTCAGTGCACTGAATTTTTTTGTAAGGTAGAACTTGAATTTTGTTTGTTTTGTTTTGGGGGGAAATAATTGAGGTATAAAATGAAGGCCGCTGGGTATGGCTTCACAAATTCCTGAAAGAAACCCAGGGTTTCTGGCAGGCCGTTGTCCATGAGAAGTTGCTTTTGCTCACATATAATGGAATCTTGATGATGGAAATGTAACCAAATTGGGATTTACTTTTCCTCATATAGAAACAGGCTGGTCAGGCAGCCCAAGGCTGGTGCAGTGGCTTCCTGAGGCCATTAGTGTTTCAGGATCTTTCTATCCTCCTTCTCTGCCATCACAAGGATCAGACTCTACTCTTCAAGGTTGCAAAATGGCTGCTCCAACTCAGACCCCATATCTGCTTTCCATTCGCTAAGAAGGAAAAGGAAGTGAAAAGGTGGAAAGGGAGGTGCCTACCCTGGGAAATTAAAATCTTCCTAGAAGTCACCAAAGACTTCTTCCAAAACTGCATCATATGGTCATCATCAGATGCAAGGAGCTGGGGAACTATAGCTTTTTCACTTTGGGCAAAAGCTGTATCTGGCTAAGGGAGAATGGCAGATGCTACTCCATTACAAAATCGTTTCTATTACTCAGGGAAAACAGGAGAATAAATAATGGGTAAACAACGAGCAATTAGCAGTCTTCCACCGAGGACTCATTTCCTCCCAAACTTGTTCAGATGGCCTGACTGTGAGTTAGTGACTGGAAACAAGAACTTAGTGAGTCACATAGGAGCACATGTCTTCAAGGGAGCCTGGTTGGCTCAGTCAGGAGAACACATCTTCAGGATGCTGGGGTGTCAGCAGGTGGTAACAGCAGACTCAAGCATTGGCAGCAGAAGCAGTGATATGTCACTGCCCAACAAAGCAACGATGTCGTAGGTGACAGCAGTGACTAGGATCTGGTGTGTGTTCTATTAAACAGGAAAAAGGTTAGAATGATACAATAAGAGAGACCGCAGATACAGTGTCTTGAGCAAGACGGAAATTTACTTCCCTTATATGTAACATTCCAGAGTTGGCTGTCCGGGGCTATTTGAACAGCTGTCATTTTCACCTTGTGGCTTCCATCTCAGGATAAGAAACCTACCCCATTGTTTTATATATTGACCAGAAGGGAGAAGAAAAGGCCAGAGATGTTTGTGCCAATTTTTGTCAAACCAAGGGCTGGAAATGGCACACGCATCACTTCTGGTCAATGATATATGAGCTCATATATCATTGACCAGAGTATGGTCATGTGAGTACCCAGATGCAAGAGATATTGGGAAATGGAGTCTTAACACAGTTATGTACCCCACTAAAACTATATAAGTAAGTAAGAAGTGGAGAATGGATCTGAGCAGACACCAATAACCTCTCCTACTTGTGAGGTCTCCTAGCCTCAAGGGGCTATCTTGATTCCATTAGTGATTCAGGAATGTCCAGGTCTGGCTTTCTGCGCATTAGTAAGATATGGAGTCCATAAGAGGATGAAGATTCCAGAAAGAAATGAAGGAAATGAAGTGGGCAGAGGGGAGCTCGGGTATTGAACTAGTGGATAAGTCATGAACTGCTGGATAAGAACTGAACTACGGGATACTACAAGAAGGCTTTTACTTGTACTCCATTCTGTGAGGTAGAGCTCCAAGTCTCAATAGTAAAATGTGATGATTAATAGAGACACCTATCTTAGCCTGGGTACTCCAAGATACAGAGCCTGAGGTAAGGATTAAAGGGCTAACCCCTTTTTAAGGGAGGTGCAAGCCCAAAGCAGGAAGAGTAACGAAAAAGAAATGAAGCAAGGAAGATGGGAAGCAATGTAATGCAATATATTACCATACTAGTCACCGCTTCAATGAGCTACAAAGAGACAAGGGACACAGCTCAACACAAGGGAATCAGCAGATGTGTTCATTCAGCATCCAGGACTTCTCCTGGGAGGGTTTTAAAGAGAAACCACACCCTGGAGTAGCCAACAGGCAAAAAAGAGGAGGGAGAATTTTTCTGTCTTCATCCCTTTCCTATTCTAGTTCTCATTGATTGAGGTTCACCCCACATGAAGCATGAGCTGGCCCCCTCAACAGCCACTCCGCCTGGTCCATCAGATTCCATGCTCTGCAGCATGATGTTCTTAAGTCTGTAAGTGGAAGGGTGACTCGATATAGGTAGGATGCCAATCAAGAGAGAAAAAGAAGCAGGTGGTCAAAGGAATTTGAGAAAATGCACAGGTTCCGGTCCTGATTACAGGGATTTACAGGCTGTGATGGGACTTAAAGGTTCAAAAAGACCTACTCGGGTCTAAACGGTCAGCCACGCCATTTTTTCCCCAGCCATTTGGCTGCCAACGGGCTGAACAAAATATATCCTTAGACATATTCCTAAGAGTTCCTGTATTGTTGGAACAATCAGAACAGAAGGACTTATATGGATCACTTCCCTAATAAGAGTACCTAGGCGTGTTTGATATAGATCATCTTTTGGCTGAAGCACTATTGTCATCAGGTACAGGTTGAGTGTGGAGCACAGTGCATCAGCGATACCAGAGACACGTGCTATTTTGACTGCCCCACATTGAGAAAGACAAATATAAACACACGAATAACATTACAACGCAGCATGTGCTAAGTGCCAGATGAGTGATCTAGAATTCAGAGGACACAATTAGCAGGGTTTGCCAGGAGAGGAGAGTGCTTCATGGGGGTGGTCAGGTTTGATCTGGACCTTGAAAGAAAGGGTAAGTATTGAACTACTGGATACTACAGGAAGTATTTGGAATACCTCTGGATACATACAGGACTTAGGTATGTTTGGACTAGGAGGAGGGCATTCTGTGTTGGGGGCAAGGCACAAAGATATGGTTGTTGGAAAGTATATGATGAATGATGGCAGAAAGAAACAATGAATACCTGCCTTTGTCTGAAGGGAAGATTGAAAAGCAGCTGTAAGATGGGTTGGATCTTAAATTCTTAAATACTAAGATATGGAATTTGGATCATTTGCCTAAAGGCATTGGAGAGTTGCAGAGGGATTTTAGCATTCTAAGAATGGGACATTGGAGGACAACTTTTGATGAGTCAGGAGGAGGAAGTTGGAAAAAAGTCCCATTATGGAAACCATCCTTTAAAAAGGACCAAATAGGTCATACCCACTTGGACAGAGGGATGGTTAAGTGGGGGGTGGGTATATGGGGTTGTGTATTTCAGGGAGTGTAAATTGCAGGAAGCAAAAGCATGGGGGAAATGAAAATAATTTTTCTATGTTGTTGTTTCACGGAGCTTCTGCTCTGAACAGATCTAGTCATCCTGATTCACGTGGAATCCTTTGAATGCTCCGTGGGCAGCATCATCAGAGCAGGAAAGGTCTGCAGTGAAGAACTGTGGCAAGTAGACTTAGTCTGATTTTATGGCTCTGTACTCCAGGTTTCCTTTCAGCCCCTCACAATTCTGTGGCACCTGTTTTCCTGTCAGGCCAACTGTCAGATGTTTTCTTACGGTGAGCTTAAGACCTTTGTTCGAACCCACTCTATGAAAGGTTAGTTTCCAGTTTATTCCTTTTCTAATCATGGACCTGCTGCTAATCGTCTGTGTGGTTAATTCTAGGGCTGCCTGTAGATTGTGCTTCGAGTGTTCTATAACTGTTACAACTTACTTTTCAAAAGCATTTGGGATGTTTTCCCTGTAGTAACTTACCCTTCTAGAAAGTCTTCAGTCGCTGCCCACACACCGCATGAGTCACAACAGAACTTGATTCAGAGCTAGTAAAAGCTTTAAGAATAAAACTGTTACTGGTGAAAAAGCTTTAGAGCAGGAGCAACTAAGGAGGATTCGATTCAGTTTGGGTTTAAAGACAGAACATTCTTTTCAAAGAAAAATTTTCTTTCCATCTCAAATCTATATGTTTAGAGAAAATACATGAGTACTCAGAGGAACTTCCAGTAAAATAAAATGTGGAAAAATTTGATTCCAGAATTAAGGGGTAATTTACTGCAATTTTATTTGATGTCTGGAGGATAGGAGCACTTTTCTAGATCTGGAAAGAAAAGAAGGCTCCAAGGTTATTAGGACAGATTGCCAGAATCAGACAACGAGTCCACTTTTTTTTTTTTTTAAGTTTACCTAAAGCAGTTCATAGAATATTCTAGTTTGTAACATTCACACCTGGGTAGGTCAATGAATCAGTCCTTGTTCTGGTTATCATTGCTGTAAGACAAATAATTCCAGGGGCAGAAATTCCAAAGGGCTTGGCTGGGTAGTTCTCACTTGGTGTTTCTTACAGAATTGCTGTCAGATGTCTACCATGATTGCAATCATTCGGAAATTCAACAGGACTGAATGTCCAGGATGGCTTGTCACACGGCTGGCCCGACACTCCCTGTTGGCTGCCAAGAACGAAGACACATTGGCCACTCCAGTGGGGCAGTCCCAGAGTAGTCAGCCTTCCTTCATGGCAGCTGGCTTCCCTTGGAGCAAACATCCCAGCAGAACCAGATGGAGGCTATCTGGCTGTTTCCAGCCCAACCTCAGAAGTCACATGGTCCCAGGACTGGTTGAAGCAGTCAGGCCCGCCCACACCCAAGGAGAGGAGGCAGAGGCCCCACCTTTGAAGAGAGGAATTATCACATAATTTGCAGCCATGAAAACAAAGTCAAGAACGCTGCTATAGTCCTATATAGACAGCCTTAAGGTCTCCCTGAATGCCTTTCTGGGGATTCCTATCAAGTTCACATCTAACTCGGTTAGTACCCTGATACCAATTAGCAGATTGTCTTGCCCAGCTTCTTTCCAGAACCTTCTTGTTCTATTTTCCCGTTTCTTTTTTTTCTTTTTATGTATGTATTTATTTATTTAATTATTGTTAAATAATTTATTGGATGCCTTTATTTATTTTTTTATTTATAGTTTATTGTCAAGTTGGTTTCCATATAACACCCAGTACTCTTCCCCACAAGTGCCCTCCTCCATGACCATCACCCCCCTTCCCTTTTCCCCCTCCCCTGTCTTTTTTTTTTATTTTTAAAAAATGTCTATTCTTTTTTTTTTGAGAGACAAAGACAGAGTGAGAGTGGAGGAGGGGCAGAGAGCGAGTGAGACACAGAATCCAAAGCAGGCTCCAGGCTCCGAGCTGTCAGCACAGAGTGCGATGCAAGGCTTAAACCCTGAGATCAGGACCTGAGAAGTCAGAAGCTTGACCGACTGAGCCACCCAGCTGCCCCTGTGGTTCTCTCTATATACTTGTATAAATCACCTGAAGGAAGCATCTCATCCTTTTTTTAAAGCACTTTCTAGCTGATTTGGTTTTAATCAGTTGATGGATTCCCAACTTGCACGTAAAATGTCGGTCATAAAATTTTACTTTTGTATTTATTACGAAGCAGAGATTTTAATATAATAGCTTGGTTTTTGAACTGTCTTTCAAACGACTATCTTACACATGAATTTTATTATAATACACTGAAATAATTGTTTCAGTGAAGAGTCTGTGTTTTTCATCTTAGCGGAATCTAATTGCCCATCTATTTCAAACAACACAATGAAATTCCTTCACGATAAAATATTATGGACAGTCCTTTGGAAACAATTATAATGGGTTGGGCCCACATCAGAAAAGGAAAGCTACTGAGAGCTGGTTGAATGCCTGAGAAATTGTGTTCTGTCAAACATTTCAAGCAATTAGCCACCAATAAGCCTTGTAAAAATAGATTCTTGCCTGCTCTAAAAACTGGATAATTGCCAATAATCTTCAGCCAGATGGGTACAGCCTTCCTACAATCACCCGAGAGTTTCCTTCTCAGTCTCCCCAGGTCAGCCTGAAAGTTATGCTTGCATTAGTTGCCTCATGACAAATGAACTTAGATGGAAAGGGTGAAAGCTTTCTTGTGTAAGGACTCAAGAGTCGTTTCTCTTCCTGTGGGAAGAAGTTCTGAACACGGATGGTGTCCGGGAAGGGCAGATGTAACAGTATAACCTGAGCGTTTCACACCGAGCACTTCCGAGGGCATGGACTTTGATTTGCAAACTGTTTAAACTGTTCTCTGGAGCAAAAGGCAATGATAAATTTAGAAAGAATAGCATGTCGCTGAGATGCCAATAGGGTTATGCAACAAACTATGAATACTTTCTTAAAAATTAAGTGTAGGTTTTAGAAGACGATGGGTTGTGAGGGAATCTACAAATATAAAATGGTTTCTATAGGGGTGCCTGGGTGGCTCAGTCGATTAAGCATCTGACTTCAGCTCAGGTCATGATCTCACGGCTCGTGGGTTCAAGCCCCGAGTCGGGCTCTGTGCTGAAAGCTCAGAGCCTGGAGCCTGCTTTGGATTCTGTGTCTCCCTCTCTCTCTCTGCCCCTCCCCTGATTACACTGTCTCTCTCCGTCTCTCAAAAATAAATAAATGTTAAAATTTTTTTTAATGGTTTCTGTAATACAATGGCTTTTCATGATACATTTGTGTTAATGTTTTGTTTTGTATGCAGTTTGGTCTTTCAGAAATAGTGTAACCGGACAATAGAAAGTGCTCTACGTACAGACGAACCTGTGGCTGGAACTAGCAACATGGGAGGGCAGTGTTCTGCCCAAGGGTATTTATTTGCTATATTGTTTGTAATTTACGTTAAAACATTTCTGCGCAGACACTGTAAAATCTGTATTAGTTGGTTTTTATCTACACTTCAGAGGCAGTTAGTTCATATTTGAAGTACTCTAATCAGAAATTATACACCAAAGGGATGGTTAATTAGCATTTGAAAGCTCTAAATAAAGTCTATACTCTAGAGATAGCTCGTAGGAGGGAGACTTCAGCCTCTTTCTTATCTCCGATCTGCACTAAAGGCTTTGATTAATATGGTGGATGTTCGAATTTTGTCACTGATGAAATGAGGGGTCTTCAAATGTGTGGACTTGCTAGAAGTATTGTTTGGGCACTTCCGCTTTTAAATAGAGTATAAGGATCTAGCAAGGCCAACACCTTCTCTCTAGGATTCCGGTTCCAAACTTGTCATGTGCTCAGATGCTGATTGGAGAATTTTTGTGACCCTGCTTTGGCGGGGCAGCTGAATCTGCTGCTAGAATATTCACATTTACTTGGAGTGCACTTTACAGGAAAGATACTATCTCAGTACCAAAAGGGGAGAAATCTGGGACTTTATTAAGTGCACAGAATAAGAGGTATGAGTCTTTTTGTACTTACATTGTTAAAGTAATGTCTCAGGCAAATTAATTGCAAGCATATATCAACAGTATTTTTTCAAACTTGCTGCCAGGAAAAAGGCTTCTGAGCACACAAACTTCAATATTTCTTACTTGATACATATTTTATAGGAATAAAAAATTGCTTAGATATTCACTATTTGTATTTTTTTTTTAAGAATGTTTAGATAAAGATCGTGAGGTACCCTGGGAGACTGGTGATAGGTTGCTAAACAGTTCCTGAAGTTGACAGTGGATGTGTTAGTCGAAGTCTTGGTAGAAAGCAAATGGCTCGCTCAAAATGGTAATGTGAAGACACTGGCAGAAAGATTGTGTGCTGTGGCATGTGCAGGGTTTGCGGATGCTAACAAGGGATGGTGTGGTCCTCAGAGCTAGCAACAGTGGGAGCCATTACTGGTCCTGGGACTGAAGGGGCAAGGGAAGGGTAGACCTGAAGACAGAAGCTCCCTAGAAGGTGCTTTCTGCCAGGAGCAGAGGCTTTCCATGGGGATATAGACCACCCATGGCATCTCTGCAGGGAGAGAATCGGTGCCAGCGTCCAGCTCCAGCAGGTCCAGGGTTCCCTGAAGGATGGACGGTGTCGGCAAAAGGGAGGGAGGGATGAGAGAGCCATGAGATTCTTTCTGATCACCAGGCAGGCATCTCTGCACTGTCTGAGACTCAGCTTTTTTAAAATTTAAGTGTATGGGGCACAGCACACAAGTGGCATTTGCCTTAGACAATGATTTCTGATGACAAATTTCTTTGGTATGTAAAAATTTCCCAGAACATAGATTGGTAGAAGACTCATGCATAATCTTTATCAATAGTGATTGATGTAGGTGATTTAGATGCTTATCATATGGGGAAGGAAGGTATCTTCAGCATTAAAAGACAAGGCAATGTTTTCAGCATAGCAAAGGCAAAAGTTAGGTCTTTGTGAGCAGGGGTCAACAGCCTGTTTTCTTGAGGGGAAGAAAAACAGGTTTTTCAGGAAATGCAATATTTGCTCCCATAATCACAAAAGAAGAAATTCCTATAATAAGTTCCTTCACAAGGTGCAATCAGCATATTTTTAGGGCTAGAATAAGGGGACAAGTCACTCCCGATACCAATTAACAAGGTGCCTTGGGGGGTCGGTGCTCAAACAAAAACAGTTGAGTGGGGGTGAATATCGGTCACCATCTGATGGCAAGAGGCCGTGCAAACCTGCCTTACATCACAAGGAGTATTCTCAACTTAGTGAGTTCAGAAATGGCTCCCAACATCAGGGTATGTATAACCCAACCCTATTCTGCTGCCCTATGCCTTCCAGTCTCCTGCTGGTGCTACTCACTGGGTGAGACTCAACCCAAACTGGAAGGCCAGGGAGCCCAGTCCGGGCAGGCTAGCTTCCAGGGCCCAGGAGGATGGGGGAAGGTGTGGATGGAGCTGGAGGGGCAAACAGAAGATCTAGGGCAGTTACTTTTATAGAAAACACTCTTGAGCTCATTGAAGTCTATCAGAAAATAGCTTATGTGATTTATCAGAAACAGTAATTACCTCGCCAAAGTAGCAGCTAATCACTTCAGACTACAAAGTCCTGCTTCAGTTCAGGGACAATTTTCTTTCTCAGTGTGCGTAGCGGAAATTGGTCTGACCTGGCTTTTGTTATAAATCACCACCTAGTAGGAGGCTTACTGTTTCATCTGCCTATAAGTAGTGGTGGCTATGAGGAAGAGATTTCCTTCCTTGATACCTCATACTTGTGAAGGGTTAGATTGGATTAGGTAAACTTTCCACATCATTATATTTCTCATCCTGTTTTTTTCACTTCATTGTACTTATTGCTGTTCATAATTACGTATTCATTAGTTTGTTGATTTATTTGTTGGTCATTCCATCCAGTGACCATAATCCATGAAGGCCAAGGGCTATGTCTCTCTACACTGCCTACATGCTGCTATAGGCAAGTAATAGGTGCTCAGTAATTATTTACTAAATGATGGAGTAAATGAATACTCTGGTTATCTGTCAGCAAGGCAGCTGACAGTGAAATGGAGTGGAGTGTGGGTTCTGGAGTAAGGAAAAATTAGATTTGAGTGTTGGCTGTACTTAAGAGTTGAGAAGTCCTAGCAAATTGCTTAATCGCTCAAAGCTGTAATTTCCTTCTCTATAATATGGCGATTATAAAATTTACCCATCTGGAGCACCCGGGTGGCTCAGTCGGTTAAGCAGCTGACTTCGGCTCAGGTCACGATCTCACGGTTCGTGGGTTTGAGCCCCGCATCAGGCTCTGTGCTGACAGCTCGAGCCTGGAGCCTGCTTCAGATTCTGTGTCTCCCTCTCTCTCTGCTCCTCCCCCACTTGTGCTCTGCCTCTCTCTGTCTGTCAAAAATAAATAAGTGTAAAAATTTTTAAAAGAAAAAAAATTAAAAATAATAAAATGAAAAAGTAAAATTTACCCATCTAAATTTACTCACTAAATTTGAATCAGACACACTGTTAAGTGCCTAGTACGGCTGGGAACGTGAAAGAAGGCAGTTGGGAAATAGAGGGACACCTGCTGCTGTTCTCATCCATCCATTGTTAGTTTTTATCAAAAAAATGTTTACAGTAAGAGAGGACTTCTTTCAAAAGAGTAATGATCATTAAAAAAAATAATCTTCTAGAAGGAACAACCAGGGGCTTGGCATATAGTATGAAGTCTTCATCTTTTAGAAGGTTATTGAAATTTCTCTCTTTTAAATGACCATTGGTCACTAGTGTTTAGCTCAACCTAGTGGAAATATATTCAGCTGAGTCTGAAGCGTTTAGCATCTGTGAAATAGGATATCCTATGAAATTGGCATTGTATATTCAATAGAAATTTCCTAAAAATATATAGGAACACTTTTATTAATTATAACACATTAAAATGCATTAGGAACATTTATCCTGTGATGAAGTCTTCTCTATAGCTAAGAATGACCCCAATATTATTGTTTTAAATACAATTTCCTATAAGCGATGTAATGTGGGGAAAATATCTGGTGATGTCCTCTGGGCTGGCTTTCCAAGTACTTGTCAGTAAAGCACCCTCTCCCCTTTAAAAAAAAAAAAAAGTGGACTTTACATTTAAAAAAAAAATCATACAAGTTGACTATAGAAAAAATAAGAAATAGCTGAGCAAATAGATGCGCAAAAGCAATTTAAAAAACGTAAAACTCACCCAGAATCAAACTTTTCAAGTGTGAGTTTATACTTACCCATTTCTTTATAAACTTTGCTAAGAAAATTCTTAATCAGAGATACTTTTTCCTCCCTGGAGTATCAGTAGGGTTGCATCAGTTTGAGAGAATATTTTTGTAAACTGGATCTCTTTTGCAAATTGCCCCCACTTTTCCACTGCCATAAAACACTGTTAAGAACCTGGGATTGTCTCTCCAACATTGACTTTAACTCCTCCACAGTAAGTAACAACTATGTTGTTTAGGTGGAATTGCCCTCAACCCCTCAGTTTTAGGGATGGTCACTATGTGGTTTGAGCCAATCCAGGTAATCTCATTTTCCTTTGCTGATGTGATTGCTTCAAGCAACCTAGTTCAAAAGCAATCAACATGTGTTGTTCTTTCAGCCACAGGAATTGACTCCCAGGTGACCCAGTCAACTGGTAACTTGAAGCTTTTTCTGGGAATTCTTGGAAACAAAATTTTCTCTCCTAGATGTGGAATGTGGATGTGAAATCTGGAACCATTTAGCACCCATTAAGGAGGCCAGCCCAGAATATAATCTTTAACTCTGTAACTCTGTAACTCATTGATCATGTTGGGTAGAAAGATGGCTGCAATTTTCATCTCTATAATCTATACACCATGTAAAGCAGTTCATACATTGCAAGCACATGGTAAGTATGTGAAAAATGTCTAACCCAATGGTTAATGTTGTTTACAATCTGATTTATAGTTAATCTGATCAACAAATTCTTGTCTACATGCCAATAGACATAGGTTACCTATTGATCATTCTTCTTGCCAATTAATATGTACGCATTTTAACAAAGATATCTTAGAGACAATATACTCAGTTATTGTCACTGGAGCTAATGGAATGACTCCAGCGTTTGAAAGCTCAGGCTAACATGAAGTGAGAGTTGTATGTCTTCCTCAAAGCTGCTTGGGTCAATCTCCATCCCACCCCCACCAACTCATCCATCAGTTGTTCTTGTGCACAAAAGCTGTGGTTTGCCTATGTAACAGCCATTCCTCTTTGCTAACAGAAATCTAACATTGGACATTTATTGGTCATACGGATGCTTTAGGGGATTGAATCTTAATAATACCAATGCTCAGGCCAGTGATAGGTTTAATTTTTTAATGTTTTTTAAAATTTATTTTTTGAGAGAGAGATTATGAGTGGGAGAAGGGCAGAGAGAGAGAGAGAGAGAGAGAGACAGAATTGGAAGGAGGCTCCAGGCTCTGAGCTGTCAGCACAGAGCCCGATGCGGGTCTCAAACTCACGAGCTTTGAGATTGTGATCTGAGCCGAGGTCGGATGCTTAACCAACTAAGCCACCCAGGCGCCCCCAGTGATTGGTTTAGAAATGGGTGTGTAATCAATTCTGGCCAATGAAATGTGAAGAAAGAATTTTTGCAGGGCTTCTGGATGGAACATTCTGTCTCACAGCTTTTGGGTGTTGACACCTGAGGATGTGATGCTTGAGGTTGCTGCAGCCATCTTTCTATCATGATATGTCAAGCTTGAGACAGAGTCTACATTCTGAGGAGAAAAGAATCTGGTTCTTGATGACATGGTTGGACAACTGAAAACCAAAGTCCTTTAGGACTTCTTGTTGCACGGTGGATGAAAGCCCTTTGTTGTTTAACCATTGAGAGTGGAGTTTTCTGTTACTTACATAAAAAACATCTAAATGATTCGACTATGGGACATGAATAACCTATTTTCTCCTCTTAGATGTTGTTCTTTTTATTCAGAGAGACGCAGGCTATGGAGAAACATGAATTGCCTCACTCATTTTGTAGACAAAAAAATTACCAAACGTTCTTTTGGCAGCTCACTCTTTTCATGGTTACTTGAGTGGCAGCATATCTTACTGGGCTTAAAGAAAAACCAAAACCTTTTGTTCCTGTTAGATGTGGAGACCTGGGTACCTCAAAGAGAATTTTCAGTATCTTTTGGCACATTTTACTTAATCAGTACAGTTTTTAAAAGTCTGTATACTCACAAAGAGGAGAGAAACTTGGGAAATATAAGATTCAGACAGAGAAAAATTCTCCTCTTAGGAACAGAGAGGAAAACTCATGGAACTACAATTTCTGGCAAAGGCGATATAGTTAGAGAAATAGAATAGATGCTGTTTCTGGACTTGACAAAGAACATAAATCAAATCTATAAGCTTACGTGCCTTTTGAAAGTGAAAGATTGTGTGGTATTTATTTAAAGGCAGATCAATCCCTCTCTGAGACTAAATGAGGAAGAGACTAATTGAAATCTTAATGAAACATAAAATTGGGCATTGGCGATATTGCCTGCAACCATTGTAGATTGACAGATAATGCAGCCAGTCTGTTTACCTTATTGGAATGAGCCCTGGGAGGTGATGTCCCTGATTCCTAATCTTGGAGTCTAATCTTTGCTCCTTAGATTTTTGTTGACAGGCTGATTTCCTGACTCACTAGATCAGTCAGGTATAAATCCTTTCTCCTATGTTTCCACCTATGAAAGATATACTGACCTTGGTCTAGGCATGGCAGGGTTAATTCCAACACTGTATTGAAAAGAACTCCAGGAATCCGGGATGAAGGAACACCTGGTCCTGTTAACAGCAGCGCTTCCTTTAAAACTGCATTAGGGAGGGGCGCCTGGGTGGCCCAGTAGGTTAAGAATGACTTCAGCTCAGGTCATGATCTCACCGTTAGCTCGTGGGTTTGAGTTCTGAGTCCGGCTCTGTGCTGACAGCTCAGAGTCTGGAGCCTGCTTCAGATTCTGTGTCTCCGTCTCTCTCTGTCCCTCCCCCCACCTCTTTCTCTCTCTCTCTCTCTCTCTCAAAAATAAATAAACATGAAAAAAATAAGACTGCATTAGGGAAATAATGCCTTTTGAAGAAAGCTTGTGCAATTGCCATCCTTGCCTCTCAACATGTCAGCCACCTTTATAATTACATGACTTCTTTTCCTAACTAGTTGAGTTCCTTGAGGGAAAGGCTTTTCCCTTATGAATATCTTTATGTCCCTCTTCCTGGCATACTAGGTGTTTGATAAATCCTAGTTGGCTGACTGAGTCAGCCTATTTTCCAACCTACATTTTGAAAGGTTGCATTCATTAATAGTAAGGCTCTAGATAAAGCTCACTAGGGATTGACAGAGAGCACTACTAGTGTCTGACATCCAGTTTGCTGGGATCAGAAAGAAAGTAGGTGTCCCACTTGGATGAAGGTACCTCCTGAGAAAGAGGTTCTGGGGTTATAGCATCAGGTAGCAAGTCTGAATGATGCTGGGTGGGAGGCCAGGAGCTGGAGGAGTAAATTAACAAGTCGAGTTCTCTTCTCTTGGGATTGCTTGTTACCATTACCACTTCTGAACATAATGAGTGTGTCATTGCCGATCCACATATCCATACCCTAAATGTTAATAAAGCTTCTTTTTATCTTACCAGAAATTAGGTAAGAAAAATAAATAGAAGTTCTACCCTTGTCTTCATGTACCATACTTTTTTTGCACATCCCACTGTAAAGACTCCTTGTCTACACATGGATAAACAAGATAAATGCAGTCTCTCTGCCCTCATGGGGTTATAATCCACTGGGAAAATTAGAAACAGGCTATTACAATAGTATAGTATCCATATTCAAGTGTAGAACTCTATCCTTAATATTAAAATGAGTGAATATTAACTGATAGATACTGTGGAAATTAATAAAAGAAAACTCCTTTAGAATGGATTTGGGGGCCGGCAGGGGGAGCTCTTACACCCTAGCACTCCTGGTCAATCCTAGACCAGGAAGAGTGAGATGTGGCTACTGCTTTACTATTCCAGCAGAAAGAAAAAGACTTACCTCCTTCCCTGGCAATAGCCCAGTGAATGAAAGACTGTCATAACTTAGCCAATGAGAAGCAATTATACTTCCAGCTCCTAATTTCCTCTAATGGACTTTGTGTTTATGACAGCCATTTCAAATTCCCTGTTTCTTCTTTGCTCAGTGGGACTTGTCCATGGTTTTGCAGTAGCTTACTTGTCCTGGATTACAATTTTCTGCTATTCCCCAAATAATCTCCTCTTTTGGGCTGTAAAATAACTGGCAGATTTATTTTTAAGGCCAACGTGAACCATCTCAAAAACCTTTGCCCTTTGGAAATCTGAAACTGGAGGTGTCTGGGTGGATCAGTCAGTTAAATGTCTGACTCTTGGGGCACCTGGGCAGCTCAGTCAGTTAGGCATCTGACTTTGGCTCATGATCTCACGGTTCATGGGTTCTAGCCCCGCATTGTGCTGACAGCCCAGAGCCTGGAGCCTGCTTCTGATTCTGTGTCTCCCTCTCTTTCTCTCTGCCCCTTCCTGGCTCTCTCTCTCTCTCTCTCTCTCTCTCTCTCTCTCTCTCTCAAAAATAAATAAACATTAAAATAAAAAAAAACCCTCTGACTCTTGATTTTTGGCTCAGCTCATGATCTCATGGTTCATGGGCTTGAGCCCCACATCGGGCTCTGCGCTGTGTCAGCAAGAAGCCTGCTTGGAATTTCTCTCCACCCTCACCACCCCCACCAAATTAAATAAATAAACTTTAAAAAAAAGAAAAAAAGAAGAAGAAAGAAATCTGAACTTATGTCTTCTAAGATACATTTGATGTGGTCTTCCCTATTCTTTGCAGCTGTTGTTTTTGAATGGGACACAGAATTCCTAAAACTCAGCTCAAATCAGAGATTGAAAAATATATAGTTAGAGAGAACATAAAATGATATTTGAATGTTTCCCTATTTCTCTTTCCTTCTATGAGAGGCAGGAGAGGTCTGACGTTGCCCTCTTCACAATCCTGTGGGCTTCTATAGCAGTATATAACATCAGGGTCCTGAAGCAACAAGGGTTTCCTCAAATTTGATGGATTGTTAATGATTGTGATGCATGAGGCTGAAGGAAAAGTCATGGGACAGATGTAGAAGCCAACTTTGAACTGTAAGCCTTTCCCATGACCTGTGCCCCCAAAATAGTAGCTCTCTACATCTGCACCCTTGATCTGACCCTGACCCAAACATTTGGCATGTGGAAGCTGGCCCAGAGCAAGCGGACTAATCTCCCAGTGCTTACAGCCTTTTCTTGGACTTCCGCATGTCACACAGTGACCACTGTTTAAAAACACTGATAAAATTCAAGAATATGCCAATAATAACTCCCTCATCATTGGCTAGGCTGGATTTCTAAAGCACCAGAGGCCGAAGGCTGATCCTCCAGGAAAGATGATGAGCAGGGTGCCACTGAGGGCCCTACTGGGTGCATTGTTCTCACCCTGGCCCTCAGGACCACCTTACTCCAAACCACAGGACTGGTCCACTGTAGGTCAGGGAGATATGGGTGGGGCAGAATGGACAAGAGAGGAAAGCTCACCTTTTACATCAGCTTTTTTTAAACTTCCTTTGTCTTGAAGGTCCAGCTGCTTGTCTCACCATTCCTGTCTCCCCCATCCCCCATGGAGACAGGTTCCTTAAAAGCTTTAGGGGCGCCTGCATGGCTCTCTTTATCTCAGCTCAGGTCATGATCTCACAGTTCATGAGTTCAAGTCCTACATTGGGCTTTGCGGTGACAGTGAGGAGCCTGCTTGGGATTCTGTCTCTCCCTCTCTCTGCCCCTTCCCCACTTGCTCAATCTCTCTCTCTCTCTCTCTCTCTCTCTCTCTCAAAATAAATAAATAGATTTAAACAAAAAAACACCTTCATTTAGAAAGCTTTGAGTCACCTGCCTCAACACCATTAATTTTCCCTCTCTGCCCTCGTTCTCTAAACTTCCTCCACAATACAAGTGTCTAAGATTTTGTCTGCACAGAGACATTAGAAAAATATGTGTTTTTTAACTTAATAGGGAATATGATGTATGAGATCTTCCATTTGAATCAAGAAATTGAGAGAAGCACTGTGGATTATTCAGGGACAATTCCTTCTGAAGATCCAGGCAGAAGTCAGACTGGTTTATGATGAAAAACACAATACTCATGTGTTCCCAGCACTTCAGGGAGATTCAGGGAACCTCCCTCCCCAATCTATTGTCTACAGAACATATCCCATCAGGAGGACTAAGGTAAGGACAGTAAGGATGGGAAACGAGAGTTTATGGTGCCAATCGAGGTAGGGCAAGTGCTGCAGCTGAATGCAGTAATACTTTCCTTTCTCTTGGGAAGGACCTGTACAAGAGAGCGAGGCTTGGGCCTTTCAGGGGATTAATGCTTATTTCCTTCAAGAACTGTTGAGTGTTTCTTGTGTGTTAGATATGGAAGATACAAGGATTAGCAAACAGATGTGTTTCCTGTTTTTGTGAAGCTACCATCAAGAGAGGTAACACTAGTAATCAATTACTCATTAAATAAATGTGCAAAGGAAGCAGCGATGAGTGCTGTTAAGAAGAGGTCTCCACTGGGCTAGGAGAGGCAAGATGAGAAAGGAGTTGACCTCGTCTAAAGGGTCAGAAAAAGCTTTCCTAGAAGAGTGATGACTGGGTTGAGGTCTGAATGATGAGCAAGAATTAAGTAGATAAAGAAGGAAGGACAGGGCATGAGCTGGGGCCCGGTGGGGGCCTGGTGAGCACAAGGCACTGGAATAAGGACTGTGCATGGGAGTAGGGAGAGCAAAGGGAAGAGGGACTGAGGCTGGAGAGGTTCTAGGGCATGGATCAGGGAGGACCTTGCTTGTAGACCACGTCAAGATTCTAGTCTTTATCATACAAGCAATGGGAAGCCATTGAATAGTTTTAACTGGTGGTGGTGGTAATGATAGTGGCAGGGGCTGCGTTCAGCTTTGTGTTGGAAAAGAATGTTCTGGTTCCAGTATGCCTGGGTGGGGAGAGGGTAGATTCAAGGTAGAAAGAGCAGGCAGGAGGGTCTTGTAGCAGCCCAGGCAAGGAATGCTTGGGCTAAGTTGGTGGCAGTGATGGAAAGAGACATTTAAGAGGAAAAATCAACAGGGCATGGTGTGTGTGCTCCCCTTATCATCTTCAAGCTTCCTCAAGTGTAAATCTGACAGGGGCCCAAAGGTAGCATGCCCATTGGTGAATGAGAGAGCAGGTCAAAGGGAAATTACATTGATCTGAACAAACAGCACTGGTTCAAGATCCCAAGGAGTATTTTCCAGCCCTTCTCTGTCTTCAGCATGAGCAGGCACTGAAAATGAAGTGTGAGGGAAGGAAGCAGGCACCCAGGTTATTTTTAGCAAGCTATAGGAAATAGCCAACATTCTAATTTGAATTCTTCTCATTAAAACCCAGAGCCTAACCCCACACAGTTCTTGTTTCTAATGTCTGCAAACTTCTCTTTTGCCAGATAATTGACAATAGTCCCCCACAGAAGTCTTCTCAGCATTTCTGCAAAAATTTAGCAAACATTAGGTTTGACACCATCATCATGTTTGCCAAGACAGCAAAAATCCCAGCCGGCAAAATTTCAAGTGTGATGAAGTGGAACAGGGAGGACAGCGCGGAATGACTGATCATTTCAGGAAATCTTCTAGCAAGAGTTTCCACTGTTGGAGTTGCGCATCGTCTTTGCAGGAGGAGCGGTAGGGAAGGTCTACTCTGGGGCCAGGTTGTGGTGACGTAGGTAGGTTTGGTCCTCTTTCTTTTCTACCTTCCCTCCCTATCCTTGAGTGGTTCCCGAAGTTAAAGTTATTTTTTTAATATTTTCATTTAATAACAACAAAAACACTGTTTATTTGATAAGTGTCCACGGTATAGTCAGTGTCTGAATTATCACTGAGCTGGTCTTTATATTGACATGTCAGCCTTCCACCTGCTTGACCTGGGACATGTTATTTAGCTTATTTGGGTCTGGATTTCCCTACATGAGATGTGAAGAGGTGTTATACTAGCTCACATTTCCCCAGCCTCAGTCATTCGGGTGTCACCTTCATAATATTTGCCATATTGTTATTTTTTAACATTTTCTCCTCTAAATTGATTCATTTCTTTACTTAAGTCCTTAAAAAAACCAAAGTCTTGGCAATAATATATGTGAAATCGTGGAACTAAAGTGATGATGACCTTTCTTCTAATACACATAAATAAACATAATTAAAATAAAAGTGTTTTTCTGCATATATCTATGCAAAATCTACCTACACTCCACCATGATGATATGTAGACCCCACTCTAGGAAGTTCTGGACAAGCCAAATCCTAAGCTCTCGTGCAGTGCTAACATACTGTTGTTCACATCTGGCCTTACCTACCCGGCCTGATTTCCCATAGCTTCCTAAAATAAAACCTCAAGCGTGGCCAAATCAATGTCCCTGTTCCTTCTTGTAGACAGTAGGTGCAAGCTATTCCCTTCATCTAGAATCAATAATTTACTAAGGAAAGAGAAACCATGACCTAAGTAAGAAAGAACAAATTGGGAAAGTACGTGATTGGGTCAAAAGCTACCCTTGACCAGTAGGCCAAGAAAATCCTTAGTGTTGGCTGGCAGTTGCTGGGTGAAGGTCAAGCATAAAAATGTTGAGGGATTGGTCATTTATGGACTATTTATTTTCCTTGAAAAAGAGGTTTACCCACTTATAGGACAAATTTACTGGACAAAGGTTTTTTTAAATATTTATTTCTGAGGAGGAGGGAAGGAAAGAGAGAGAGAGAGGGAATAAGGGGGGAGGAGCAGAGAGAGAGGGGGACAGAGGATCCCAAGTGGGCTCTGCACAGACAGCAGAGACCCCAACATGGGGCTCAAACTCACAAACTGTGAGACCATGACCTTAGTTAAAGTCAGACACTCAATGGACTGAGCCACCAGGCAACCCCGGACAAAGTTTTGAGTGCCCCACTGAAGTTCTTCAACCTTATCTAACAGAGAAAAGAAGATCTAGTTTTAACACATTATTTGATACAGAAATTTATTAATTTACTTATTTATAATGCATGAGGTGTTTCTTCCACGCCAGGCAATGGACATACAGAGATCATTAAGATATTTGTCTATCTTCTAGGAGCTCAAGTTTTGCCGGAGACAGAATGTAAATGGGTAAAATAAGGCATTGCAGACCCCCAAAGTATGTCCAGGGTACAATGTGCCTCAGGAAGGGTAGTGTTAATTCTATTGGATTAGGCAGAACTTCCTAAGGGATGTAACTTAATATATAAGCCAGTGTTGGTTAGGTGAATGGGCAGTGAGGATCGAATGCCTTCCCAGGGACTATAAACAGAGTTATAAGATTTTCCAGCATATTCATAAGACTGAATGCAATTTAGTAGGGTGGAACATACTGTTGCCTCTGTGTGTGTGTGTGTGTGTGTGTGTGTAAGACAGAGAGAAACAGAAAGAGAAACAGAGACAGAAAGAGAAAGACAGACAGAGAGGTTGACTCCAATGGCTATACTTCTCTGTTAAAGAAGGAACTGTTAGAGACTTCTATGCAAGAGGGTGATACGTCCAGAGCTGGGTACTAGAAATTCACTCAAGTGCTTGTGTGGTGGATCATGGGATAAGGACGAGTGCCCAAACTATAGGCAGAGGCCCATTAAAACACTATTCCAAGGGTCCAGGAGAGAGATGACGAGGGCAGCAGTGGTGGGAGAGAGAGAAGGGACAGCTTTGAGAGTTAGTACAAAGGATGGGCTGATGAGAGCAGGAGGTGTCTAGGAAGATGTCAAGGTTGCCAGCTTGGTGATTGGGTCGTGGTGCCATTCTCACTGTGGGAACCCAGCAGGAAAGATGCAATCTGGGCACATATGCTTTTCCTTTGGAACTATACCCCTTGGGGCCTGCAAGGCAAAGTGAGACAGTATGAAGCAATAATACCTGAGTTATTTTCCTAGCTCTGTTCCTATGACCTTGTTTTGACTTCCCACCATTTCTGAGTTGTCTCTTTGTTCCTAAGGTGTATGGCCCGCTATGGCTTGATTTGAGGTCTTGAGGAAAAGAAAAAATTTAAAAAAAAAAAGAAAGAAAAAAGAAATACATGAAAGTGCTTAACAAATGTTTTCACAAATGTAAATATTTATGTCACTAGGGAAATGCAAAGTGTAAAAAAGCAGTCATCAGCACGTTTAGCTTGTAAATAGAGTATGTGGCTCCTTCGCATCATGACAGAGCACGGTGGCAGAGATTTCTCTACAGAATTGCCAACATTACTGCTTGTCCTTCAGCCAAGATGGCCGAATTTCTATGAGACAAAAGGTATTACTGTGCTCGGCAACATGCCCATTCACCGGACATTACATCTCTTTGTTTGTTTGTTTTTTTCCCTAAATCTTATAAAATCATTTTTCCATTCCCACTTGCTAGGTTGGGCAAAACATCTATCTTTGGCCATAATGTGGATTCCTATTGGATCACATAAAAATCCTATTTCTCACGAGTGAGGTTTTTAAAATTTTTTTAATGTTTTTATTTATTTTTGAGAGAGAGAGACAGTGTGAGCAGGGAAGGGTCAGAGAGAGGGGGAGACACAGAATCTGAAGACAGGCTCCAGGCTCTGAGCTGTCAGCACAGCTGACGCAGGGCTCGAACCCACAAATTGTGAGATCATGACCTGAGCCAAAGTCGGACACTTAACTGACTGAGCCACCCAGGTGCCCCTCACAAGTGAGGTTTAAGACACGTAGGTCCACTCACGAGTGGAATGAGTGAGGTTTAAGACATATGTGTAGGCTAGAAATCTTACACAGGGTTGGTCTGTGTAAGACCACTCTGGTCTGTGTAAGACACTCTTGGGAGCTTTCCTGGTGTAATCTGAAACTGGCCTCTCTGTACCCAGAAGGCAGGGAGAGACCGAAGAAAGAGGCAGGCCATTCTGGGTAGGTGCGCAGCAATTTCAATAATAGCAAAGGAAACTTACGTATGAGGCTTGTCTTGGGCAGTGAGACAAATGTATCCCTTCACCTACCCACCCAATCTTAAAATTTTATAAAGGCACCTTCACTGGGTTCAGTCACATGTACTGTGCAGGTGCTCTCAATGCCACATCACTATCTCAAGGCTACGTCCTTGAAGTAGCCTCTGGGAGTGGGGAAGGCAAGCAGGAAGCATATTCCCAGGACAGAGGAAGGAGTGAGAAGCCTCCATGTCTTTTTGATGACATTCCCAACACACAGGCAACTAACCATCCTTGCATGAACAGGGTAAACTAATTGTCCTAGGTTTAGGAAACCCTATAACTAACCTGTTAGTTCAGACCAAGGTCTTTGCAATCTGTTGCCCCCAGCGGTGAGAAGGGGAGACTGGGGGTACCCATACTTCACACAAACCAAGATGTACCCAAGACCATTCAACAGCATTGCTATCCAGACCAAAAAAAAAAAAAAAAAAATTAGGGATTACCTTTGATTACTGTTGTAGTCCCAGTTTGCTGTATGGTAATCATGTTCCTTATATATAAGGAAAGTGGAGGTATCAACAGTGTGGGGAAGGTCAGGATGGGAGGCAAACCCCCACAATGAACCACCAAGGGTGGGGCTGGTGAGGAGGGCTAATGGTTGAGTGTGTGTGATGGAGCTGAGGTCTACTGCAGAGAAAGAGGGAGGAAATAAAGGCTTCCTCAGGAAAGAAGGTCAGAATGGAGAGAAATAGGAATAAGGAGGCATTCTGAGTTAACTGAAAATAACCCAGAGATATTTCTTATAAATCTTTCTTATGAATGGAGAAAAGATCAACTTGGGGCAACCACTCTTAGAATAGCATTCCTGGTCAGGGTATTTTAAATGTTATATCACCTCCTGGGAGGAGAGAAAAGCCGCCTCTTAGGGCAGTATCCTACTGGTGGTGTGTGAGAGGATGGTTAGAGTTAAAGATTTGAATATTCTTCTAGTTTAATAGTTGCATGTTTATTTGATGACTATCATTATCTTTGCCAAGTCATTACACTTTTCTATTTGAAACAATGGCACAACACTTTCTTTTAAATTAAATTTGAGGGAGGAGGGGCAGCTGGGTGGCTCAGTCGGTTAAGCATCTGACTTTTGACCTCAGCTTAGGTCTCGATCTCAAGGTTGTGAGTTCAAGCCCTGTGTTGGGCTTTACTCTGAGCATGGAACCTACTCTAAAAATAAAATAAATTTGAGGGGGAAAAGTGAGCTGATTTAAAGAAAAATTATTTATTAAAAGAAACAGGTGAGAGAGTATGGAAAAAATAGAAAGGCAGTAGTAGCCAAAGTTTGGGAAATATCAAAAGTCGTGCTCCATTTGGGTGGAGAAGCAGAAAGGAAAGGAAATAACTACTTAGTTTGTGATGGCCCAGGAGTAATTTTGCAACCAGTTTACCTCATCACATGGGCTTTTTTCTTATGAAGATTCTCATGAAGATTCTGGAAATGCAAAAGACACAAGGAGAGGGTCATATCTTAACATATGATAAGCAAGGTTTGTTTTCATTCATTCAATCATTCTTGAATGATTCTTGGAGCACTTACTACCTGCTAAGCACTATGCCTGGATGGTATCATTTAGTTTTGTAGCAATGCTATAAGGTAGACACTATTATTATCCCTGTTTTAGGGATAAGGAAAGGGGATGTTAGGTGAACATATTTGTCTGTGGACACACCACTAGCCTATATCCTTTACTAGACCACCTCGCCTGTTCCTTGAATGGAATCAAAACAGGGCAAGTACCACATACAGTGTCTGGCGTATAATAGATACTCAATTCATATGCCTTTCTTTCCCCTCTTTACCATTTCTATAAAATATATGTTGGTAGAAAATGTCTTGGACCAGATCCCAGATATCCCTGGATTGGTCTTAAGGATAGGCAGGAAAAAAAGAGCAACATGAGAAACTGTGAAGATACAATAAAATCCAGCTATAGTTTTTTTTTTTTTTTAGTAATTATTGCATGGGGTGCCTGGGTGGCTCAGTTGGTTGAGTGTCCAACTTTGGCTCAGGTCATGATCTCATGGTTTGTGGGTTCGAGCCCTGTGTCAGGCTCTGTGCTGATAGCTCAGAGCCTGGAGCCTGCTTTGGATTCTGTGTCTTCCTCTCTCTCTGCCCCTTCCTTGCTTGTGCTCTCTCTCTCTTTCTCAAAAATAAATAAACATTAAAAAATTTAGAAACAATAATGATTTCAGAAGTAGAATTTAGTGATTCATCACTTATATATAACACCCAGTGCTCATCCCAACAAGTGCCCTCCTTAATGCCCGCCACCCATTTAGCCCATTCCTTCACCCAAGACCCCTCCAGCAACCTTCAGTTTGTTCTCTGTATTTAAGAATCTCTTATGGTTTGCCTCCCTCTCTCTTTTTATCTTATTTTTCCTTCCCTTCCCCCTGTGTTCATCTGTTTTGTTTCTTAAATTCCACATATGAGTGAAATCATATGATCTTTCTCTGACTGACTTATTTCACTTAGCATAATACACTCTAGTTCCATCCATGCTGTTGCAAATGGCAAGATTTCATTCTTTTTGATTGCCGAGTAATATTCCATTGTATGTATATATCACATCTTCTTTATCCATTTGTCAGTCAATGGACATTTGGGCTCTTTCCATAATTTGGATATTATTGATAGTTCTGCTATAAACATTGGGGTGCATGTTACCCTTTGAATCAGCATTTTTGTATCCTTTGGATAAATACCTATTAGTACAATTGCTGGGTCATAGGATAATTCTATTTTTAATTTTTTTGAGGAACCTCCATACTGTTTTCCAAAGTGGCTGCACCAGTTTGCATTCCCACCAGCAATATAAGAGGGTTCCCTTTACTCTGCATCCTCGCTGATACCTAATGTTTCCTGAGTTGTTAATTTTAGCCATTCTGACAGGTGTTAGGTTGTTCTCAGAGTGGTTTTGATTTGTGTTTCCCTGATGATGAGTGAAGTGGAGTATCTTTTCATGTGTCTATTAGCCATCTGGATGTCTTCTTTGAAAAATGTCTGTTCATGTCTTTTGCTCATTTCTTCACGGGATTATTTGTTTTTTTGGGTGTTGAGCCTGGTAAGTTCTTCATAGATTTTGGATACTAACCCTTTATCTGATATGTCATTTGCAAATATCTCCTCCCATTCCATCAGTTGCCTTTTAGTTTTGTTGCTTATTTCCTTCACCGTGCAGAAGCTTTTTATCTTGATGAGGTCCCAATAGTTCATTTTTGCTTTTGTTTCCCTAGCCTCCAGAGACATGTCTAGTAAGAATTTGCTGTGGCAGAGGTCAAAGTGGTCATTGCCTGTTTTATCCTCTAGGATTTTGATGGTTTCTGGTCTTACATTTAGATCTTTTATCCATTTGGAGTTTATTTTTGTGTATGGTGTAAGAAAGTGATCCAGGTTCATTCTTCTGCATGTTGCTGTCCAGTTTTCCCAACACCATTTGCTGAGGAGACTGTCTTTTTTCCATTGGATATTCTTTCCTGCTTTGTCGAAGATTAGTTAGCCATACATTCGTGGGTCCATTTCTGGGTTCTCTATTCTTTTTTTAATTAATTTTAATATTTTTACTTATTTTTGAGAGACAGAGAGAGAGAGCAAGCACAAGTTGGGGAGGAGCAGGGAGAAAGGGAGACACAGAATCTGAAGCAGGCTCCAAGCTCTGAGATGTCAGCACAAAGCCCAACACGGGGCTTGAACTCAAGAACCGGGAGATCATGACCTGAGCCAAAGTTAGATGCTTAACTGACTGAGCCACCCTGATGCCCCACCGCGGTCTCTATTCTGTTCCATTTGTCTACGTGTCTGTTTTTGTGCCAGTACCACACTGTCTCGATGATTATAGCTTTGTAAAACAGCTTAAAGTCCAGAATTGTGATGCCTCCAGCTTTGGTTTTCTTTTTTAACATTACTTTGGCTATTCAGGGTCTTTTCTGGTTCCATGCAAATTTTACAATTGTCTGTTCTAGCTCTGTGAAGAATACTAGTGCTATTTTGATAGGGATTGCATTCAATATGTAGATTGCTTTGGGTAGTATCGACATTTTAATAATATTTCTTCTTCCAATCCATAAGCACAGAATGTTTTTCCACTTTTTGTGTCTTCTTCAAATTCTTTCATCAGCTTTCTATAGTTTTCAGCATACAGATGTTTTAAGTCTTTTTAAAAAATATTTATTTACTTATTTTTGAGAGAGAGAGAGATTATGTGCACTCATGCACATGGGGAAGGGGCAGAGAGAGTGGGGAGAGAGAGAGAGAGAGAGAGAATTCCAAGCAGGTTCTGCTCTGACAGTGCAGAGCCTGATGTGGGGCTCAATCCCATGAACTGCAAAGTCATGACCTGAGCCAAAATCAAGAGTCAGATGCTCAGCCGACAGCCACCCAGATCCCCTCCAGAAAGAGAGCTTTGACATGATTTACCAGCAAAGTGAGAGTTTCTTCATTCCCTGCTCTCCCTGCTATTGGCCTATCACACAATGAACAACTCACAGATGTTCCTAAGAATTTGATATCCAGCTATTCATTAAATGTATAATATTGGGAACCAAACTGATAAATTATTATACATTTTGTGTTGAAGAGTATGAAGTTCCTCCTTCAGAGAGCTTGGGTTGGAGGAAGTTGGGCTGGGGGATTTGGCTAAATAGATGGGGTCTCCTACCCATATGTCCTTCTCCTCCTATATCCTCCTTTCTGGCAGAGCCACCTGCATGAGATGCTGGAAGCCACCACCAGGTACTTTCTTACAGGGAAGGTGGTCATGTAATCTACCTGGTTCTGGGCAATGAGACATAAGGAAGTGTGCTCAGAGACTTCAGCAATTTTCTTTGTTGAACAAAGCAGAGACATGGAAAAAAAGAAGTTCCATGTCTCCCTACCTGCTTTTTGACATTGCTATCTGAGGATAACAGATTTGGAGTCTAACTAGATGGATGGCCCTGGAAGAATCTACCTACTTATTTCTTGTTAGGCAAGATAAAGAAATATCCTTACTAGTGAGAGCCTGTTAGTCATACATGATGCGATTTTCAGCCCCAAACATCCTATACCAATCAAATGGTATTTTCAAGTTAACCTTCTTGAATTGACCTATTAGAATTTATGGTTACTAAAACGCCACTGTGTCTGTAAGAAAGTTTCTGCTGCAAGTGATTCCAAGTCCTGACTCCTACTGGCTCAGCATAAGGAGGTTTGCTACCTTGTGTAACAGGAAGAGTAGAGTCAGGGCAGGCTTCAGGGGACACACATGTCCTGCCTTTGCCCCTCTGAGAGTCGCCATCCCGCTCTCCCCTGTGGGTGGGTTTGGTCCTCAGGCCAGCTGACTGCCAAGTTCAAGGGCCGGTGGAAGAAAGGGGATTGTCCATTCCTGTGTCTCTTCGGAGAAGCGAGGAGAGGTTCTTTGTCATACGTGGTCCATATTTATCCTTTCCTAAGTCCGTCCCTGGCAATGGGAGTTGGGTTCCTACAACGCTCAGGGACTACCTCCGACATGGGCTGGGGTGGGAAGGATTTAAGAAAACCCACACAAGGACCAACTCCACTTTTCTTATCTTTTCGCTTCTTGGAGACCTTTCAATGGGCTCTGGTGAGCTTGTTTTCCACTCTGGGAATCCTAACTGATCATTTTTTTTTTTTCCCTCTTCTAGCTCATCTTTGAGCCTTCACTCACTCAGGTGCCTCCTAGCTGACAAGTGTTTCTTTCATTTTACCAGTTGGTTCCTCTTAAGAGAATCAATTCTATTTGTTTCTGGGTCCTTAACGCCCCGATTATAAAACAGGTGTTCTGTTTTAAAAAACAATGTGATACCGATGTCTTCACAGAAAAATAGAATCTAGACACACGCACTACTGTTTTCATGGTTAAAAATGTTTCTCTTCCATTTGTTCTTCCGCTTGAGCGTATCTTTATGCTCACAAAGAAAATAGGTACCACGCCTTTAAGAGTAGCTACCTGTCAGATTTTAAAATTGATACAAAGTTACTTAAGGAATAAGAGCAATTAAATGTGACGCGACTTTTATCCGGGGAAAACTTGGAGATTCAACTTGGAGATAAGTTCGTAGAGGAGAGAAATGTGAGTGTCAGGTAAACCCTTTCCTCATTTGGTGGATGAAGTCCTGCTCTTCTATTACCCCTCCGGGCACCTTCACTTGTATTCACGTGTTCCAGATTAACCACCAAAGACTTGTTTTGTACCAGGTTTCTGCTGCTTTTAGTCAGAGAGATGCCCGTGAATCCCTTTGTGGGAACTGTGAGCCAAGCGCAGCTGCTTCGGCCATCGTTAGGAGACTACCCAGAACCCCATTCCTCCCTTCGCCCACCCTAATAGGACCCAGGTTCCGCCCACCCATGTAGCCTGTGCTATTGGGCGAATCTGATGCCACTCTCGGCTTTAGGGTGGGATTGAGGCAGTCAGCACATCTGCTATCATTGGTTCAGGGGCAGACATGTGATGGACAGAGTCCAATCAGGATACATCTCAAGATTTCAGGCACCTTCTCTCTCCTTCGGCGGTGTGTGGGTGTGTGTGCAGTGCTGCTCACACCGTGGAAGGTCAAGCAGAGACGCTGAGAACAAAAACAAAACAGAAGCAGATGGGAAGAAACGGAATCAAGCCAGGCCTGAGGCCTGACCCGGGCTCAGGACCTTCTTGTGACATGGGCCAAGAAATCTCTTTTGTTGATTGAGTTTTCCCTTAGCAGCCACCTAAAGGGCCCTGCAGACGGAATGGCCAGGGAGACGCTGCCCTCAAGACGGTTTTAGTAAATAGGCCTCTGTGTTTTTCTCAAGGCAAATAAGTTTTATTGCTCAAGAAAGGAGGGGGAAATGAATCCTTTGTGTTTTGAGCACTGGGAAGAAAATTAGCCTGATTTCATGCCTATTGCCGCAGGCCTGGGAGACAGCCATGTTTTAGGAAGTCTCCCGAGGCTGAGCCTGTAACAGCACTCCAACCGGTGTTAAGGGTTAACTTCAAGCTTGCCCACTCCTTGCTAGCTGACCTAACTCCCTTGATCTGTAGCAGAATTAACTTACTTTCTTTGAGATTTGCAGGCCACTGGCCTTGAGGCGTGAAGGACTCAACTTTCCCAGAAGATAAGGCCTGACTGCATTCAAAAACAGCTGCCACTGTTTCTGGCAAATCTGTTCAGGGACATGTCGATGTGTGACTAACCACCTGGGTTCCTTCTCTTGCCCATACCCCCATTCCCTGTTCCCATGCCTTCATCTTTAAAACCCTCTGGTTTCGTCCCAGGATGAGGAAGATGGTCTTTAAGGCATTAGTCCACCCTCTTCCTAGGTTGCCAGCTTCCTGCATAAAGCAAATTTCCTTTCCCACCATCTCTTGTCCCTTGAGTATTGATTTTTGAGCTGTGAGCAGCTGAACCTGAGTTTGGAAGCCATTCTCTGGTAAGAGGCCCACACACATTTAGTCGCAGCCCCGCTGTGGTGTGGGTTCTCTGATGGACCTGGTAGAGCAGGCACCTGAAGGAACTGGGTAATTAAGGCATCGAAGGCTGGGGTAAATCTGGCAGAATGGCCATGGAGGCACCTGTCGGCCCAGTCAGGAGGCTGGTCTGTGTCTTAGGTCAGCAGTGAGGGGCAAAGAGGGAGGGCCAGTGATATGCAGTCCCGCTGTTAGTTGAAATGCAGAGTCTCAGGACACACACTAAAGCCACTGAATCAGGACATCTAGGTGTATGGCCTGGGGACAGGCATTTCGAGAAGCATCCCAGCTGATTTTTAGGTGAGTACCTAAAAATCCATGCCTGAAGTGTGTGCAGAGGATTAACTGAGGGATGTCAGTTCGGTTGTCCCCTCCAGGCAGGAGAATGGTGAAAATAGGCGGCAAGAAAGCCCAGGTTCCGACAGATCTAGAAATAGAATGCCCTAGGGGGGTCAGGTTGGGAGGTACTCCCCTGGGTCAGGCTTCACATTCAGAGCCATGATGAAACTTCAAGTAGTTTAGAGCTAATTACCAATGCTTGTGGCCTCATGACTACCTTCAATGTTGCAAATGGCCTTAGACACTTATTGGATTGTCCTGCAACTTTGATGTGTGGAGATGTGGGGTTGTGGGCAAATAGACCCTGGTGCTGTCAGAGCACCCCTGGCCTGTGTCGGAGTCCCACAGTCCAAGGGACAGACCTCATCACAGAGAGGGTGCTAGGTTGATGTCACACACCCTCTTCTCCTGCCCCTGCTTTTAAAAGTATACATTATAGAGGCATCTGGGTGGCTCAGTCAGTTAAGTGTCTGGCCCTTGATTTCGACTCAGGTCATGGTTTGTGAGTTCAAGCCTGCTTCAGGCTCCACATGAATAATGTGAAGCCGGCTTGGGATTCTCTCTCCTCTGTGGCCTTTCTTTCCTCTGTGCTCCTCCCCAACTTGTGGGTGTGTGCTCTCTCTAAATAAATAAACTTCAAAAAATGCATTAAAAGAAAGTATACATTATAGTAGCTTGGCATCGAAAAGATTTTCAGCACCACTGTTTACAAATGGGGACACTAGTACTGAATTATTAGACTTCTCCAAGGTCAAGCAACAGGGATTTGGGAGAAATGGAAACCACAGTGGTTTCTACCTGTGACCCCAGGAGCCCTCGTGGTCAGTAGAAGTCATGGCCTGGGCAGCAGACCCCCATGAGGCCCAGCTGCTTCTTCTATTATTGTGTTAGTTCTGAAAGTTCTTCGGCTAAAAAAAGCAATACAGATCCAACAACAGCAAACACTCTGAAAAGCAGGATTAGGAAGAAAGCAAGGCAGGAGCCGGGAGAACTGAGTTCTGGTCTGGGTGTAATCTTTCAGCGCTTCTTGCTTCTCCCTGGGCCCGTTTCCTCATCTGCAAAATAAGCTGCAGGCTCACTGCAAATGTTATCACGCAGGACTTCTAATGTCAGGTGTTTTCTGGTCAGTTCCAGCCTCTCGAATAGAAGGCCAGCTTGGAAAATGCTTTCATTAAACGTTTCATAGTGTGGTTCTTAGATTTTTTCAGGTTGACTTTATCCGGTTTGGAAAACACGTCTCGTGTTTACCAACGCAGTGCAATTCAAGAATGAGGCTGCACTCACCATTTACAGGCTTGTTTCCATTTGCGACACTAAATCAGTTGCTGAACCCTGATCCCATGAAAGGATTAGCTAATAGATTCCTTCTCTTAATTTCACCCGATTTTAGAGGCCTCCCAGGAGAAAGAAAATGCATAGTTTATTGGGATGGGGTTTTACTGCTGAAATCTTTTACTTTTTAATTGCGAGGAAAAAGATACAAACAGAGATCTGGTTTACCCTAAAATAATTTTGTGTTCCCATTTGAGTTTGATGTAGTAGTTAAAAAAATCTCCTACTTAAAAATACTCTCTCAGGATAAATATTTGTGTGTGTATATTTTCTTAAACCTCGATCTTTCTCCATTACGTAAAATGGTTTTCATTCTTGGTATGCAATTCTATTAAACAACCTATCATCTCAAAACCAAGCACTCTACTAATTTCCTTGAGGATTAGATTTTAATCTTCATTGTAGTCAATTGTTCTATTTCTTAGAGATAATATGGTTTTACTGTCTTTTAAGATATATATTTAAACAAAAGGCAAATATAATACATGGTAGGTGGGAACAGCGTTGGGTTATGATATGATAAAGGTTTATTTGAAACCTACCAGATGTACAGACAGGTCTGGCTTCTAGTCAGTTACATTTAAAGTATTCTTTCTGGGGCGCCTGGGTGGCTCAGTCAGTTAAGCGGCTGACTTCCGGTCAGAGTTCAAGCCCTGCATCGGGCTCTGTGCTGACAGCTCAGAGCCTGGAGCCTGCTTCAGATTCTGTGTCTCTGTCTCCCTTTGCCCCTTCCCCACTCTGTCCTCCCGCCTCGTTCTGTCCCTCTCTCTCTCTCTCTCTCTCTCTCTCTCAAAAATAAACACTTAAAAATATATAAAATAGACTATTCAATTTCTTCTCCTCTTCTTGGTTAAAGAATAATTTTTCTTTTTCCCCAAAAAGGATGTTCCTAACCAAATTGCACATGACCCACCCCAGTGCTGGGATAAATAGGAAAGAGACAAGGGCCCATTTCCTTTGTGGTCATGCTCCCGGAGAAGCTTGGGGAACTCCAGATAAGGAGTGGATTCTGACATCTGTGGCTCTTGAATCCTCCAGAGTTGCTCCCAACTTCACAGCTGAGCTTCAGAAGGGGAAAAGAATGAGGGCTGGTTCTTCCCTTTCCTTGTTCACATTTTTCTAGAGTAAGTGCATGCAGGGGTTCAGGCAAGATCCCCTCTGCTTCCTCTCCACGGCGGGCATCCTCGAACTCTAAGCTGTATCCGAACCACCGGAATTAATCAGAGTGCGTGGTACCTCACTGATTTTTAGCCCCATTGCAGGTTTCTGACTCAACAGAACTTGGGATGAGGAACCTGCATTTTAACCTGCATGTCCAGAAGATGTACAAGCGTTAGTGAAGTTTAATGAATGGATAAGCAGGCAGTTAATTAATATTTGAAGTATCCTAGTCAGGAGTGCCTAATTCTAGGAGTAGTTAGGGAGTTTCTAGAGACTCTCATCTGAAGCTCCTGTGTGTGAGGGGTTGGGCTTACTAAACATGGCTTTGGCTATCTATATCCCACCAACACCAGAGGATTTGTTCATTAGCACAGTGCATATCAGAAATATTTTTCATTGGTGAAATCAGTGGGACTCAAAATATGTAGCAAGGCCAGAAATATTACACAGGTAGCCCACCCTTGCACGCACAGGATGAATTAATTGTCCCAGGTTTAGGAAAACCCATAACAATGTTAGTTCCAACCAAGGTCTTTGCAATCCATTGTCCCTAGGGGTGAAGAGAAGGGGAGGCTGAGGTATTGATTGATCTGTGCTAGTGGTTAACACACCCAAGACAGCTCAGCAGCAATATCATCTGGACCATAAAGTTTAGGAATTACCTTTGGTTGCATTTGTAGTCTCAGTTTGCAGTAGAATAATCATGCTCTTTGTAAGTGAGGAGTTGTAATGTCAACAGCTTGGGGAAGGTCGGGATGGAAGACAAACCCCCCACAATGAACCGCTTGAGAGTGGGGCTGGTGAGGAGGGCTGACGGTTGAGTGCACATGATGGAGCTGAGGTCTACTGGAGAGACAGGAAATAAAGACTTCCTCAGAAAAGGAGGTCAGAATGGAGAGAAATAGAAATAAGAAGGCATTTTGAGTTAATGGAAAAGAACTCAGAGACCTTTCTTCTAATTCTTTCTTGTGAATGGAGAAAAGATCAACTTGGGGCAATCGCTCTTAGAATAGCCTTTCTGGTCAGGGTATTTTAAATGCTAATTACTTGCTTGTATGTATGTTAAATACAAGCAAGTAAATACTAATGGACACACTTATATCTCACTGAGATGTAGGTTAAAATCCATTCGTTCCTGGTGCTCCAGCTCGAAGCCTCATAAGAAAGACTAAAACAGTGATTTTCAGTGGGAGCAGAAGGCCCATGGGCTTGTATCAGGATATGTGTGTTTGTATGAACATATGTAATTAATGCAAATCACGTGCTTGGAGGGGTTCTTCCAATCTTGAACCTGTTTTGCTGTCTGCAGACACTGTCACTGCTACAGGAAGTTCTCGAAATTCCATGGCTTTAAATTCCACCTATCTTTAAAAAATTGTTTATTTATTTATTTTGAGAAAGAGAAAGAGAGTGAGTGCATGTATGTGCAGGGGTTGGGGAAGGTGCCACGAGAGAGGGAGACACAAAATCCCAAGCAGGCTCAGGCTGCCTCAGTCAGCACGGAGCCTGATACTCGGGGCTGGAACTCACTAACTGTGAGATCATGACCTCACCCATGATCAGAAATCAAGAGTCAGTTCCTTAACTGAGCCACCCAGGTGCCCCTAAATTCCAACTATTTTACATCTGTAGCCCTGATCCCCCAAAGTACTGCAGAAGCCCCTGGAATATTATCCATCATGTCTCATTGGTTATCCATCATAAGTCTACAACATGGCCACAGCAATGAAACTACCATGAGTAATTTTGTCTAATGAAGATCCACTCTGATGGAAGTGGTATTAGGTCCTCTTAGTTATAGGTGCCAGAAGAGGGGCTGGGGAAGCCAGCAAAGAAGAAGGAGAAATTGAGAGGGGTCAAGGATGAGTATGGCATAGGAAATGGGTTTGGCAGGCAACAGTGTCTGTTACAGTATCTATTTGTAAGTTCTATAGATCAGTAAAGTTCAAACGAGTTGTGGTCTACTGGGAGAATAGCATATCAGAAGCATGATACTTATCAAAAGAACAGCTGGTATGGATAAACAAAATGTGGTATATCCATATAATGAAAACACTACTTGGCAATAAAAATGAATGGACAGTTGCTACATGCACCATCATGGATGGATCTCAAAGGCATGACAAGAAGCCTGACTCAGGATGACTGTGCACTGTATGATCTTGTTTATATGACATTATGGAAAAGGCAAAACTACAGGGATAGAAAACAGACCAGTGGTGGCCTAGTGGGGGTGGAGGGAGGTGACTGGATACAAAGGAGAAAGAAGGAACTTTTGGGGGGTGATGAAAATGTTCTACAGATTAAAGAGAAAACTACTGCTCTTGGGTGATGGTGGGAAAAGGGACAAAACTTATTGCAGGAAAATTCATTTTGAGCAGAGGATACAATTCTGTTATCTTGAGACACAGGGCCATCTGTCCAGGCTTTGGTTTGGTCAAATGGCCCACATTTCATTTCTATGTTCTTTAGAATGTCAGTGAGGAATTGGCAAACACAAGATTCTGAAGAGGGCTGAGAATACCCTTTGAGCTGACCTCTGGTTCTTGAGCACCTGCAAAAGGCCTTTGGATTAAAACAGTTCTCCTTAAGAAGAAAGCTTTGCTATGTTTTACAGAGGTTGCTATGTGTTCAATTTCAATGGTCTTGCTTTTTGGGGGCTACCTGTGGTCTTAGGTGACTGGGACTTTTGATAGAGTTTGTAACTGACAGATTTTGCCTCAATAAAGGATCCTTCCTGTTGAACTACCTCCCTTACCATTTACCTAAACAAACATGTCTGTAACTGAATTTGATAAACTGTGGGAATCCCAGCACCTAGCAGCAGGGGATGGGGGGAAGGGTGAGGAAGAGATATTTTTGGTTGAGGGGACCTGTCCAACATTTCAAGTCACATCACACGAGCAGCTGCCTATTCTGTGACAATTCTGACCACAACCTCTGGATGGCGGTGTCTGAAATAGTGTCTTTGAGGTGATCTGATGAGGAAGCTTCGTCCAAACAATTGGTGTGAACAGAATCCCATGGTTTCTTTGGGGGCTGTTATAGGTTTTAAAAAACTTGTCGTTGATATACATTTTCTCCTGTCTGTATTGGTTATATATAATATACACCTCCCTGCATCCCGATTATTAAGCATGAGGCCTTTGTAAATATGCATTCCATTCAGACCTAACACTACTTCTGAGTTTCAGACATTACCATCTAGCATCATGACATAAACACATCCATCCCCAGACACACAATTTTTAAAACTGCAGATTAAGTGCTAAATTGTCATCGTGAATTGCCTGCCATGGCTGTCTGCTGAGAAAGAGATTATGCAATTAGTAGTAACAAAAATGCTGGGCATTCTTTGAAGGAAGCATCCCATAGGCTGTGGGTCAGTCACAATCTGTCAGAGGAGGTAATTGAGAAGACATGACCACTGGTTGACCCTCAAGCTGGATCTGGGCGACTGGAGGCTTCTCATCCCCTCCTCTGGGCTTGGAATGTATGTTTTGCCCACTGTTCCTGCACTAGGAGCCATTTCAAGGATGCAGCTTTGTGAGAGTAATGTGTTGTTGAGACCATCTGGACTGGTTGAGACCATAAATGGATGGACCCTATTGAGGCCTCTACATGAACTTTAAGATTCTGGCAGGTAGGTGTGGAGATCTATTCACCTTTTGGCTGCTCAAGATAAGCCTTGTATGTGAGTTTTCTTATTAAAATTGTCACCTACCAATCTGGAATAGCTGTCTCTTTTTTCAGTCTCCTTGCCCTCCATTTACAGAGGACAATTTGCATCCCAAGCAGATTTTTGTTCAAAAGCACATTTCCTTGTCTCATCACTAGAAATTTCAACCAAGATCTGAGGTGGGGCTCAAGAATCTTTGTCACTAAGTTTTCATAAATGCCCCCGGCAATACAGATCCTATGGCCTTCAAGCTACTCCTTGAGAAAGACCCTTTTCTAAAATAACTAACCAGGAAATTATTTTTCTCTCATGACTGAACAGGAGGCAAAATTTATCCAGAATCTTTTTACCTTTTATTGTCAAAGTGAAAAGTAAATAGCCCTTAATTCTCAGGAAGAGAAACGACTACATTAAGGGTGAGGAAAAGAAAACGTGGGGGTCTGAGGAAAAGCATCATCAGCTGTCAAGTGTCACAAATTCCATTTTCACATGATTGAAAAATCCCATTTCCTCAGCAAATTCATTGCCATGCACACATGCACCAAATGCATTGACACTAACCAACCATATTTTCCCACTGTTGCCTGCCAGTGTAGTCATTACAACTAAATTGCCAACTTGTTTTCATTCTGTTCAATTTGTCACCCAGTTTGAGAGCTACACCATGATCAATTCTATCACACACTTCCCTGGAACTCCTCTCTAGGTAATGAGGTAATCAAAAGATTTAGGAGTTTACCTATAAATGTATTTCATTTTATACTTTAGAGAGTTTTGGGAAAGAGTCTTGTACACAGCATGCCCTTAATAAGTAATTGTGGAGTAAATGAATGAAATGTTGTGCTGAATCATATTATTGTATGTAGTCACAAAATAGATCAAATCATATTTTCAGTACAGCTAACAGTGAGTGATTCTTAAAACCCACAGTGAGCACTTTTGAAAGTGCAGATGATTTTTTGTTGTTATTATTTTTTGTTTGTTTTTTGTTAAACTTTTATTTAAATCATTTTAAATTATAAAGAAGCTGCAAAAAATAGTTCAAAGAACTGCCTTACATTGTTAGCACTTCTAAATCATCTGAGAGTAAGTTCCAGATATGATGCCTCCTTACCCTGTCATACATCAGTGTGTATTTTCTACAAGCAAAGAAATTCCTAAATAACCACAGTACAATCTCACATCAGGAAAATAACATTGATCCAATGTAATCTAATCAAATCCACTGAAAATTCACCAATTATGACATTTTTGTCACTTAAAGGTCTTGGTCCCATTAAAGGTCACCTGTTGCATTTAGTTGTCTTGTCTCTTTAGTGACTTCTAATCTACAACAATCTTTACTTTCATAGCCTTGACATTTTTGAAGGATACATGCCAGTTACTTGAATTTCTCTCAGTTTGCATTTGTCTGATGTTTCCTCATGACTTTTATATTCATGCAAAAGAAGTAGTGCTGTGTTCTTCTCACTGTATTCTACCAGGAAGCAACATGAGGTTGGTTTTTTCCATTACTGGTTTTTAGTTATGTAAACTTTTGCCAGTTGATTAAGATGGTATGTCCCAAGTATTATAGCTGTAATATTAATCAGTAAGCATGCTGTACTTGTTAATTAATAACTAATGGTATGTTTATGAGAATTAATGACTATTTTTAGGGACAGACTTTGAGACTCTGTAAGTATCTCATTCCTCATCAAACTTTTAGTCACAAATTTTAGCATCCATTGATGATTCTGGCTTGAGTCAATCATAATGATGGTTGTAAAATGGCAATTTTCTACATTCTATGTTTCTTTCTTCTATTAGTTGTATTCTACTAGTAGAGCTTTCCTTTCTCCTTTATTTCTTTTTATCACTACGGACTCATTGAATTCTATTTTACTCAAAGGTTAAAATTTGTTGCTGTCATTATTTATTTTGATGGTTAAATTGTCCTAGATTTGGCCAGTGGAGATCCCTTTAGCTCCTATATTCTTTTGACATATCTCCATAATTCTGTAAGTACTTTCTCATTTTCCTTGCACAACAAATTATTCTGGTTGTACTCACTACACCATGGAACCATAGTTCCTTTTGGTGGAGAATGGTATTTAAAAACCAAAGTCTGAGGGGCACCTGGGTGACTCAGTCGGTTAAGTGTCAACTTTGGCTCAGGTCATGATCTCTCGGTTCATGGGTTCAAGCCTCCCGTCGGGCTGTGTTGACAGCTCAGAGCCTGGAGCCTGCTTTGGATTCTGTGTTTCCCTCTCTCTCTGCCACTCCCCCATTCAGGCTCTGTTTCTCTCTCTCTCTCTCAAAAATAAACATTAAAAAAAGTCTTAATATTAGGTGTGTTCATGGCTACTGGGGTACTATTGCATTTAGACTCTGTGGACAGAACTAGGAAACATATTAACATATATATGCACATATTGATATATTTTTCTATCTTTTCATCTGTGTAAATAAGAAATTATTTCATACCATCTTCTTTATTTTTTATTTTATTTTTTCATGCCATCTTCTTTAATTTCAAGCCACATCACTAGGTTTATTCTAATCTTTCCTTTTTTATATCTGTAATTCCTTTCAACAGTGACAAAACTGTCTACCAATATCCTTAATATATTCACTTGTTTGTTCAATTTGTGGTATGTAAACCAATCTGTTGGCCATGGTAGCAAAAAGTATGGCCTGTCTCTATGAAGTTAATTATTTTTATCATTATATATATATTTATGATATAAATGTATATTAAGATTATATATAAATTATATATATCATAAAAATACATATATGTCTATGTGTATGATATATATACACATATATGTATACATGTGTAATTAAATATATATATGGAATTGAATATAATGAAATAAAATATTTTCCATATGTATATAGGAAATTATAACATATTAGAAAGCCCATATAATACATAAAATATGTCAATATAAGTAAATACATATAAAAATATCTGATTATATATAATAATCAGCTTTACAGATATATTACTGATATATAACATGAAGTTCAAGGTGTACTGTGTGATGATTTGATACACGAATATATTGCAAAATGATTACCACAATAAGGTTAGTTAATGCTTCCATCCCCTCACATAATTACCACTTTTGTGTGTGTAGATGACAATTAAAATTTATTCTTAACAACTTTCAAGTATAATACAGTATTTTTAACTATAGTCAACATGCTGTACATTAGATCCCTAGAACTTATGCATCATATAATTAGGTTTGCACCCTTTGATCAACATCTCCTGATTTCCCCCATCACCTGGAAACTTCCATTCTACTATTTCTCTGAGTTCAGTTTTTTTAGATTTCACAGTGAGCTCATACAGTGTTTGTCTTTCTCTGATTTATCTCACTTAGCATAGCGTCCTCAAGGTCCATCCATATTGTTGCAGGTGGCAGGATTTCCTTCTTTTTTTGTATGGCTAAATAATGGCTCTTTCTGTGAAAAATGCCATTGGAATTTTGATAATAATTGAATTTTGTCTCTGTGTGTGTGTGTGATCCATTCATGTGTCAATGGACAATCAGGTTGTTTCCATGTCTTGGCTATTGTAGAAAATGCTGCAATGAACATGGGAGTGCATATAACTTTTTAAGTTAGTGTTTTCACTTTTGGGGGGATATATATCCAAAAGTGGAAATGCTGGATTATTTGGTAGTTCTATTTTTAATTTTTTGAGGAAACTCCATACTGTTTTCCATAGTGGCTGCACCAATTTACATTCCCATCAACAGTATACAAGGGTTCCTTTTCTCTACTTCCTCACTAATACTTGTCTTTTGTCTCTTTGAACAATAGCCATTCTAATAGGTGTGAAGTGATATCTCATTGTAGTTTTAATTTGCATTTCCTTAACAATTAGTAATATTCAGCGTTTCTTCATGTGCCTGTTGGCCCTCTGTGTATCTTCTTTGGAAAAAAGCCTATTCAAATTCCTCACCCATTTTTTAACCTGTTTTTGTTTTTCTATTGAGTTGTATGAATTCTTATACTTCTTATCAGATATTAACTCCTTATCAGATAGATGGCTTGAAAATGCTTTCTCCCATTCTGTAAGTTGCCTTTTCAATTTGCTGACCGTTCCCTTTGCTGTGCAGAAACTATTTAGTTTGATGTAGTCACACTTGTTTATTTTTACTTTTGTTGCTTGTGGTTTTGGAGTCATATCCAAAAAATTGTTGCCAACATCAATATCAAAGGGATTTTCCTCTGTTTTCTTCTAGTAGTTTTACAGTTTTGGATCTTACATTTAAGTCTTTAATCCATTTGGAGTTAATTTTTGTTAATTGTGTAAGATAGGGGTCGAGTTTCATTCTTTTTTCAGTTAATTCTTGGCTCCCTTGTCAAATATTAATCAACTGTTTACATGTGGGTTTATTTCTGGGGTCTCCATTGGTCTATGTTCCTGTTTTTATGCTAATACCATACTGTTTCGATTACTATAGCTTTGTAACATAGTTTGAAATTTGAAATCAGGTAGTGTCATGCCTTTAGCTTTGCTTTTCTTGCTCTAGACTGTTACGGCTATTTAGGGTCTTTTGTGGTACCATATATAGTTTAGGATTTTTTTTCCTGTTTCTATAAAAAATGGCATTGGAATTTCGACACAGATTATGTTGAATCTGTCAATAGCTTTGGGTAGTACACATACTTTAACAATATTAATTCTTCCAATCCATGAATGTGGGATATCTTTCCATTTATTTGTGTCTTCTTCAATTTCTTTCATCAATATCTTGTAATTGTCAGTGTATGGATCTTTTACCTCCTTGGTTAAGTTTATTCCTAAGTATTTTGTAATTTTTGATGCTACTGTATCAAGGGAAATACACAGACCTTTCTTCAGATGCACCTGGAGCTCACTGCTTATACTTCCAGATGGTGGTTCCCTCATGCCTGACCCTCAAGAAGCTGTTGGTCTCAGAAATGCAGAGCTCCCCAAAAAGGAAGAGCCCCCACTCACCACCCATCTCTCAGTAAGGAGCCTGTAAGGAGCCTATTCTCTACCTGGGCCAAACAGGTTCACAAAGATGCTTATGCCAAATAAACCTGGGCACAGAAAATTTTCATACGTTAATAAAATAGCTGGGGCATCTATTGAAATTATATTTTACTCATGAGGTCAAGTGTGGTTTCCTTTGGTTGCAGGTTTTCTTCCAGGTTTTTGTGGCACCACTTTCATGACTCAGCCCAAGGTAATACATATATCTGCTTGGGTACGTCCGTATTCAGCAGAAGGGTCTGAGGGCTGGGACTATTATTTCATCAATCTCTAGTGCTTAGCAGAGGGTCTAACACAGGGTAGGTGCTAATTATTGTTAACTGGATGAAAGAATGAGTATGTCCATTAGTCAATATAGAATGGTGGGAAAGGAGATACACTTTGGGAAGGAGACTTTAAAATTTCAACCTCTGGACCCACGTGGATGAAGACAGGTCATCCATATTTAACATCTTTAGATACTTTATTTCAAGTTTTTGTTTTCCTGGTAACACTATACAATTCAAGAATAAATCTTGAATTTATTCTTGATATTGGTTACATTGATACGGCACACCACTCCCATGGTGACCATCCCAGCACCGACACTGATGTTCTATTTTCACCTGCAGTTTCCTGAATTTTTAACCAAATACCCAATTTCAAAGATCCCACATTAAAGAATGTCTTCAGTTCAAGTTACCCTTTCTCATTTTCTATCTTCAACCTTTTTCTCTTTTCCCCAAGAATATTTGCAGAGTTAATTTCTCTTGAAAATTCTTTCGTGGCGTTTCAGCTACGAATGATCATAAAATACTCCAAATACAGCATGCGGTGTAAATGATGAATCGATAAAAATGACGAGGTTAGTCACAATGTCCCTGACGATCGCTGTGGCCCATTTTAATTTAGAGGGCGCCAGCTTCCACGTCAGCTAGAGACTGAAAGCTACCGGGCAAACCACTCCGGACCAGGAATCCCGAAGACAACCCTGACGCCGCTGAAGTTTCCAGACGCGGCCAGCTCTCGGGATTGACAGAAGGAGCCTCTGCATCGCTGAGCCAGGCTGCCAGGTTTCTCGGCGGCAGATAAAGTGCCAGGAATTTCCAGGCTTTCCCTTCCTCGGGCAAATCACGGTCTGCACCGTCTGAGGCGCTAGAACAGGTGAGCCGAGAGGCGGCGCCCCGGGGACGCGCGCAGGTGCCTCGGCCCCGCCCGGCCCCGCCCGGCCCCGCCCCGGGGACCGCCCCGCCCCGCCCCGCCCCGCCCCACGGCCCCTCAGCTCCCGGCCCAGGTGCCGGCGCCCAGGTGCGCGCGGCGCGGGGCTGCAGCTCCGCTCCACACCCGACAGCGGGCGCCGCTGCGGCGGTTCGCGAGCGGCGGAGCTGAGCTGAGCGGCTCTGGGAGTTGGGGCAGCTCCTGCGCCCGGCCCTGCTCGCGGCGAGAGCTCCGCCCGGCGCCGGCATCCCCCAGCTGCGGGAGCGGGCGGGCGCCGAGGGGGCGGACCGACCTCCGCGGACCCCGGCGGCCTGGGGCGGGCGAGGGGCGAGCGCCGGAGATCCCGAGCGCCCCGCGCTCGGGCACCATGCGACCCGCCGCGCCTCCTGGCTGGCCCCGGGCTCCGCTCTCCGCTCCCTAAACCCCGCGCTCGCCGCCGCGGCAACTCGCAAAGACGAGGCGGGTCGCTGGAGAGCAGCGGGGAGACCGCCACCGACGTCCCCTCCGCCCCCCAGAGGCTGCCGGTGCCTCGTTCTCTGGGCTTCTCTAGCTTTACCATGAACCTGGCGCAAGCTTGGCTTTAGGAGAAATTCAGAAGCCGGAGGGGGAGTCAGTGCAATTCTTTGGTTGCTAAGGTAATTGTAGTTGTGACAAAAACGGGCAAGAAACAATTGGGGGACAAGAGGTTTTTAAAACGGTAGACACCTCCCCCCCACCCATGGGTCTGCGGTGATTTCATTTCATCTCCTGGGTGTGGATGCTGTCCGTTTCAGATGCGTGACAGGTGTCGGGCTGTGTGTGTGTGCAGTTTGGGACTGTAGAGGCACGAGCTTACATAAGTGGTTAGGCAAGCTGGCGTGCGGACTTGTGTGGGATGGGTGCAGGTCTGCATATAAATCATGTTCCTGGGTTTCCGGGTGCGAAGAGCTCACTGACCGGGGCCAGCGAGCAGAGGGTACGTGCTCCTAGGTACTTAGGCACTCCCAGTCTTCCGGTGTTGCGATTGCAGGTGGGGCACCTTTACCCCAGAAGCAGGCGTTCGTTAACTTTTTCTCTGCAAAAGCTCGCCCTTTTGCGGTGTGGAAGAAAAGCACGCGAGTGGTGAGGTGTGGAGGGCAGGGGTGGTGGTGGTGGGGTCCGTTCTTTGGGAACTGCGGCAGGAAGGAGAACGGTAGGTATTCGCTCTCAGAGGGCGACCACTAAACTGTTGGCGTGAAGAGATCGTGTTTACGGTCACCGTCAGGCTGTAAACGTGGCCCGGCGAGACAGAAAAAAAGTGACCCAGAAAATTTAATTTTGCTCAGAGTGAAAGATGCTGTATTTTTATTGTATTTTTTAATTCGATGGAGTAGGAACGTGATTCTTTTCTCTCTTGTTGGGAGGAGTGGCATTTCTGTGTTACAAATTGAAGATATTCTCGGGCTTGTTGTTGGCTTGGGATTGTTCCCTCGGCATTTATCAATGCTTAGAAGCTGGATCTGCAGGTAGTTTCTAATCAATACCTTTTAGCAGCCCCAAAGTAAAACTGCAAAAATAAGCAGTATTAGACAAAGCCCAACATTGGACCCTTTTCTCACCAGAAGGGGATGAGAGATGGAAGACTAAGAACCAGGCTTCTAAGTGTCCGAATGGAGTTACAGACTGAGCGGCAAGTTTGTGTGTGTTCTGTCCAAAAGTGTGTGAAGGGACACTATTAGGTTTAGCTTCCTATGTTAACAGCAAGGCTTCTATAGATCAATTTCCATAGGCAGATGGGTAATTATACGGAGTGGGACCTGGGGGGTTGGAGAAACTTTCTGTGAGTTGTACACTCTTTATATTATTTGTTCTTACTCTTATTAATTTTGCAATGGCTGAGACTGCTCTGTGAAAGAAAGAAAGCAGAGGACTGAGGGACATTTGAGGCTCTCTGGAGATGCACTTCTGTAAGCAAAAGCTTGCATGCTAAACAGGCAAACCCAAGATAAGAAGTTCTTTCTGAGTTCCCTGATATTACCGTCAAGCCAAATTGTTGCATAAGTATGGTGATCTTAGATACTATAAATGTTGAGGTATTATATATATATAATATATATATGTATGTATTCCCTCCCCCCTCCATAACTCATTCTTTCCTGAAAGCATCTGTAAATTCTAGAACTATCAGCTATTGTGGGTATTTTGGTAAAAAAAAGGTGGCCCCTAGGGTTTCCTTTTTGTTTTTTTAATTTTTTAATGTCTGTTTATTTTTGAGACAGAGAGAAAGAGCAGGGGAGGGGCAGAGAGAGAGGGAGACACAGAATCCAAAGCAGGCTCCAAGGCTCCACACTGTCAGCACAGAGCCCGATGCAGGGCTCGAACCCACAAACTGTGAGATCATGACCTGAGCCATAGTTGGATGCTTTACCAACTGAGCTACCCAGGTGCTCCAGTATTTCCTTTTCCATTGCCATCACATTGGTTAACTTTACTTCCCTGTCTCCTTTAAGAGACTTTAACACTCAGTGAATTTATTTTGCTGAGAGTTTCAGTAAAACAGTGCTAGTTTTTCTTCAAGCGATAAATTTGTCTTATCAAGTGAAACATTACAGCATTGCTTTTGTGGCAGAGATGTCTCTTTAAATGAGACAATCCTTATTTATCTATTTTTTTCTGATTCATTGATTAAAAGTAACCAACATTTTTTAAATGAGCAAACATTTCTTGATAAAGAAAAAAAAATTGAAGGGTACTGGGGACAGTGCATTTTGCCAGTAATTTTGGATGTCTTTTTGTCCATGGGGACAGAATTTTATATGAAAGTAGGATCCTTCTGTTTCTTATTTCTCTGATATTCTCTCATGAATTTTATCCCCTGAACTGGAATTGCTGAACATTCTGTTTTGTGCTCAGGGTTAATCATCAGGGTGATATGAGTAAAGAGCTATGTGTCACATCAACGTTTTTCTAAAGGGATGCTCTTGGAGATTTCAGTAAAGGTTTCCTTTAGCTTCACAGTTGGCTTAATTCGTAGTGCTTTGAATTTAGGAAAGCATTTAACCTCTTCATTTTCACTGCCAGCTAGAAGGAATATATTTCCTGAATTTCATCTTCATTGTAACATATGGCGTGATATAAATAATTACTACACACACAGTATCCTGCTGTATGGAGAGAAATGGAATTACAAAATAAAAGCTTCACGTTGAGTGATTTGGAGGTAACATTTCAAAGACAAGTTTTACTTTTCTTCCTTGATTACCAATGTAATATATAACCATTGGGAAAAATTCAGGAAAATACAAAGAAAAAAGATTTGTAATTCTCCCACGGACAGTAAACCACAGTTGACATTTCTGCATGCTGTATATTCCTCCAGATTTTATTCTGATCACATTATTAATTGTTTTTTTTAACTTTAAATTTTTAAATTTTTTTATTTAGAGCGAGTGAACGATTGTGTTTGGTGGGGGGAGGGCAGAGTGAGAGAGAGTCTTTTGTTTTAATGTTTATTTATTTTTGAGAGAGAGAGAGAGAGAGAGAGAGAGAGAGAGAGAGAGAGAGAGAGAGAGACAGGGCACAAGCAGGGGAGGGGTAGAGAGAGAGGGAGACACAGAACCAGAAGCAGGCTCCAAGCTCCGTACTGTCAGCACGGAGCCCAATGTGGGGCTCGAGCCCATGAACCATGAGATCATGACCTGAGATGAAGTTGGACACTTAACCGACTGAGCCACCCAGGCACCCCACAGTGAGAGAGAATCTTAAGCAGGCTCCATGCTCAGCATGGAGCCCAACATGGGGCTTTATCCCATGACCTTGGGATCATGACCTGAGCAGAAATCAAGAGTTGGACACCCAACCAACAGAGCCACCCAGGCACCCGCTATTCATTACTTTTATACTTCTCTTCCCCAGCCTCCCAAATTTTCAGTTCTTGTAAATGGAACTTGGATGTGCTAACGGTTTAGTAAATTACTGCTAGTTTATTAGATGATTTTGATAGATGAGATTTAAATGTTTGTTAGTGGTTCTTATTTTCAAAGACATCAGTTCCTCTGTTTTTCCATTTTCTTTGAAAAGTGAAGGTTTTTACTTTGGGTTGGTAATACTTGGGACTCCACATAAGATTTCGGGAGTAAAGCATCAGAAAAGAAATAGGACGTTGGCCTTGTGTAGGGTGGGTGTGTGTATGTGTGTGGAGGGGCAGATACCTGAGTTCTGGTTTCAGTTTCTCCACCTCATGTGACCTTTGGCCTCTGGGCCTCTGTTTCCTCAAAAGATAAGTGAATCTTTTAGATTTAGTTAATAAACTAAACATATTTGTTGTTTTAACCTGTGATGAGGATGATAGTTATTTGAAGTGGGCTTTTTTTAAACACAGGTAGCTGGGGGGGTCAACCCCAGAGTTTCTGATGTAGGGGGTCTGGGGTGGGGCCTGAGAATTTACATTTGTAACAAGTGCCCAGACCACACCCAGAACTAGATGCTGTGCTCCTTGTGGGCAGAATCCCTGCCCTGTTTTCTTTGCATCCATCTGCCCGGTGCCCAGCTGGGACGTTCTCAATAAGCATCGGTTTTCTCCACGGGAGGAAAAACTTTCTCCAGGAGTCAAGATAAGGAAGATAATCATCCAGAATTTGGAACCAGTATGTCTGTAGTAAGAGTAATACTCAGTCATGAAACCCAGTTCTTCAAACTGCAAGGGAAGGAAAAGTGCTTACAAGTAGGTAGTTACAATGAACATTAAGCCTAATGAGTTACCTTAAGTAACAGCTCAGAGTATCTGCTGGAAATGTTACAAACTGCAACATTTCTTTGAATGCTTATGAATGCTTTACTGTTGCCTTCCGGATACCTACCTATAGGAGGCAGTTCGTTGTCTATCACATATACATTCCACAAAGGGTGTGTGTGTGTGTGTGTGTGTGTGTGTGTGTGTAAATTCACTCTGAATTATCCCAGCTACCAAAGCAGGTCAAGGAAGCAGTGGCCTAGTCTCCTCCCCCCTCCATTCAAAAGGTAGAACAGTGCTCATTAGAACATCGCAAAATGGGGACCTAAGCTTGGAGAGAACATTAACCTGCCTAAGCCCGCAAAACTGATGAGTGGCAACACCAGAAATCAGATCCAGGCCTGCCTGACAGGAAAGGGTGTTCTTTACCACCTTCCTCTGTGGACCCTGAGTGAATGCATTGGACAGGCCAGGAGATCCCAGGTAGCCAAAATTACCCCAGTTACAACTCCTGGTCACCCTTGCGTGGCTACTTCGTGACTAGAAAATTAATCCTTCTACTCAGGTGTTAGAAACATAGGGTGCAGGGGCGCCTGGGTGGCTCAGTCACTTGAGCGTCCGGCTTCGGCTCAGGTCATGATCTCACGGTTTGTGGGTTCGAGCCCCGTGTCGGCCTCTGTGCTGACAGCTAGCTCAGAGTCTGGAGCCATCTTCAGATTCTGTGTCTCCCTCTCACTCTGGCCCTCCCCTGCTCACGCTGTCTCTCTCTCTCTCTCTCTCTCAAAAATAAATAAAACATTAAAAAAAAAGAAACATAGGATGCAGGAAACCTCCATTTTTGTGGATGGAAACTTAAAATGTAACGATTTGAATTTGCAACTATTGGAAACAGCCAACCTGTAAGTTTTTGCAGGGTAGAGTTCTTTTAGCCGCTAGGATCTGCCCCACCCAAAAAGCTATTTTCTTGCCTGGGGTGATGCACACCTCTGGCAAAGCCCTGGAGGTGAGCTGTGCCTGAACCTGCTCGATCAGGAATTAGGGAGGCTGCCCTAGCTCCAAAGTGCCTCAGGCACCTGTAATGCACCCTGAGCCCAGACAGAGACCTGCGACCGGTGGCTCTTAAAGTAGTACAACAGGCAATTTAAAACCTCCTTGATTGTGCTTCTGAAACCTCAATTTTCTCATCTGTAAAACAGGAATAACAAAACGGCCCTTGAGTATGAGTAGCGGGGAGAAAACGAGAACTTGCCTAGCATGCTTCCCAGAGGGGGCACGGTGACCCAAGAAGGCGGACCCTGTCACACCAATTGTCTATTTTCTAATAATTTTGATTATGAGTTGTTGGTTTGCAACGCTGAAAGTTTCCCAGTCACCTGAAACCCACCTGGGTTCAGGAGGGCAAAGAGACCAGGAAAGTGGTCACTCCCTATTGGTGGGTGGCAGCGTGAATTAGCAAGGAAACTTACATAGGAGCTTGTCCTGAGCTTCTGCAAGATAAATAGATCTCTCCATGGGGCACCTGGGTGGCTCAATTGGTTAAGTGGTTTAAGTGTTCACACCTGATTTCAGCTCAGGTCATGATCTCACATCGGAGCCTGCTTGGGAGCCTCTCCCCCCTCCCTCTCTGCCTCTCCCCAACTTGCACTCTCTCCTTCTCTCAAAATAAAAAAAAAATCTCCATATTGTATCGCCTGCCAGAATCTTAGGGGTTTTATAGCAGCCTTAATGGTGCTCAGGTATGTGTTTAGTCCAGATGGAGTCAACAGCACCTTATTCTCCCAGGGTTATGACTTTGCAGGTAGCTCCCACTTTGGGAACGGTGGGCAGAGCGGACATTCCAAGGACAGGAGAGGGGATGAGGGGTCTCTGAGCGCCCGGATCCCCCTCCCGGCTCATCCGGGGGTCATGTCCTCTCGATGACCTCCTCCAAAGTGAAGTCTTTTGGGAAGTATTTCAGGGTAATGGTTTCCCCTTCTTCTGTTCCTGAGGACTTGCCTGTATCAGTCTAGCATTTGAGGGACTCCCAAAGTCCCTTGGAGAATTGTGCTCCCGAGTTCTAAGAGTGGATTTGAGAAGGTTCGTAGAAAACAGGTGGCCCAGATGCTAGGTGGAGAGGGTGGGGTGGGAAGGATCTTCCTCTGCAGTAGCCAAAGATGTGTCTGTTTCCTTGAGCCTAAAGGCCATTGCTCATTAGCTGCAAGAGAGGTGAAAAATAGGAGTTGCTGCTACATGGCTGTCTCTTACACCGGGTTGTGACCCATACTCCAAGCAAGGCTGTGCGATGTTTTTCCTGCATACCCTCCGGATCTCTGTTTGGCCCGCTGGGAGTTGGGTGAACATTTGCTGAGTTACTGGCTTGTAGAGTGGCAGCTCCGGTCAGTGGGTGAAAATGGGAGAGAGGATGACCTAGTATTGATAGAGATGGATGGACTGGTCTGGGTGCAGGTGCATGGGTAGGTGCAGGTGTGGATGCAAGGTACCCCCATTCTTATTGTTTACTTGATTTTGCCTGCCTGGATCACCTTGGATTTACGATATACTGAGGCCCTCTTCCTGGTTTGTGATTATACACTAGTATTTGTCTCTCCATCTGGGCGTTTTTTTTTTTTTTTAGTTTGTTTGTTTATTTATTTATTTATAGAATGAGTGGAGGAGGGGCAGAGAGAGAGGGAGAGAGAGACTTCCAAGCAGGCTCTGTGCTGTCAGTGTAGAGCCTGATGCAGGGCTCTTGATCTCACAAACCATGAGATCATGCTCTGAGCAAAGAGCAAGAGCCCAACGCTTAACCGCTTAACCAACTGAGCCACTCAGGTGCCCCTGTTTGTTTGTTTTTAACCGCGATTTTATCCTGTACCCAGCACAAGGCCACACACATAGTCAATGCTTGAGAAAGCACTTGTTTGTTTCCTAAATAAAAAGTTGCCAAGCCTGCAAAGCTGTGGATCTGTCATAAAAGAGTGAACAGATATTATTCAGCCCTTGTGAAACTTTTTTGTAGATCACAGCCTTTTAAAAAGAATTAGGTCTTATTACTCCCATTTTATAGATGAGAAGACTGAGGCTGAAGAAGAGGTTTAGCCACCACGAGCGTACATCAGGTAGTTATCTGGTAGAGAGAAACTGAGGGATGTACATTTAAATTTTATCTGACCACAAAGTCTCACGTCTCTCTGATATATCACAAAGTGGGGGATAGACAGAGACCCTACCCTTGAGATCCCTTCAGTTGTCTTGGAGAGATATTAGAAATAAATAGAAAATTAACAATGAAGGATGTTCAATGACAGTTTAGGGACAAATGCATGGAATTTGTAAGTCAGATTAGGTAGCAAATAGATGATGAAGCCAGTAAGTACAGTTCAGTGTGGAGAGAGAACATTGTATAATCAGACCTGGTAGAGACCGGCTTTGAGAAATCGGTAGAAATTTCAGAGGTCGAGAGAGACAGCAGCAAGCTTTGCAGGTGGAGGTATTGATAATGGGTTAGTAAAGCAATTATTGTTTGCTTTCAGAGTAAGAACCCACTTTTTTCTTAAAACATGGGGCCCTCTGACCCATTTTTGATAGAAACATGAGTACCAGATTCATGGGTACCAGGGTTTTTGCTAAAAGCAAAATCAACCACCCATGTATGAGGATGAATGATTCTCAGCCCCAGGGTTGGGAAGCATTAGGGACAGGTGAGGACTGTGTCAAAGCAAAGCGTATGTGCTTCTCAGAAAGCCCTGTCGTTGCCCTCCATGTTTAATCATTAGCAACTAATATTAATTAGAAAAATTTTATATCAATGTACGTTGCTCAATCCAAGCAAGACACTTGTTTGAGCTGGCTTTGTTTGTTATGTTTGTGACCTCTCTAGAAGAAAGACAACTTAAAAAAAAAAATGTCCAATGTCTTTTTCTCTTAAGCTGCTATGTAAGTGCTACCGTGTTCAGATTCCAAACCAAGCAGGAAGATGCCATTATATTATTTTGCTGACCATACATCCTAAAACAAAGACTGAATCAGCAGCTGGTGAAAATAGAAAGGATGCATTCACAAAGAATAAATTTATTGATTATATTTTAGATTTTTTTTTTTTTTTAGGGGAAGGCACTTTAACTTTTAGAATGGCACGTAGTTTAGGGGGTTGGCTGCTGGCTTCTGCTGGAAGCCCGGGGGTCTGTGACATTGGCCAAAGTAGCTTAACATCCTTGATCTGCGTTCTCCCCAAGTGCAGAATAAGGCTGAGAAATTGTGATTGCTGAGGGTGTTACTGACAGAGAGATTGTTCCTGGATGTCTCTGGTTTAGTCAGTTCTTAGCTGGGCAGGGAGGGGTTCCTTCCCCAGGTCACAGTTTGTCTAAGGTCCTTGCCATTCTTCCCTGCTCTTTGCCTGGCTTGTCCTTATCGCCAGTACGTCCCACTATTGAATACCTTTTTCTAGATGATAATTAGGTATGGCTCTTATTATCAAGAAGTTTAAAATTCTTTGGGCTGGGGGGTGGGGAGAGAAACAGGATGTGGTAAGATAAACACATATAAATGGGATGGGGGAGAGATTATGGAGAGATTTCATTGAAGATGTTGAGTGGACAAATTGGACTTTTGACACCCAATGAATGGCTTTGGGGCTTGTAGAGATGGGAGCAGGGGACAGAGGTGGCCAGGGTGCACTTGAGGCATTTCAGTGTAAGTAAAAGGACAGAGGTGACAAAGTGTGCAAAGAATATCCCCCTATTGAGAATCAGGTCCTTAAAAACCTTTCGGGCAGGAAGTCCATGTTGGTGAACTTAAAAACTTGAGGGGCAGCAGGGACAGGGGACATCTAGGTAGCAAGTGAAACTGTTTAAAATAAATGTTTGCATGTACCAAAAATAAAAAGAGAAAACAAAGTAGATTGTGAGTGACATTTTCCTCATCTCATGTTGGCAACGGAGGGTGTGCCACAGCGAGTTTCTAGTTCTTGCCATTTTCCAGGAGCTCATGCCTCTGCAGTGAAATGCTTGTAAGAGGTTTTGCATTATTAGAGCCATGCACAGTTCCCGTGCAAATGGGCATTTTCCTGAACTGTGTCAGGCTCTCCGTCTAGACATTCAGTGCCTTTTAGACTTTCTGACTGTGAGTTTGACCGTGGACTCCAGGATCTTCCTGTGGCTCAAGGGTAAAGTGGATGAATCTTAGGATAAACCTTATTTAACTTGCTCGGCATAACTGATTAGGAAGCTCTCAGATGTCTCACCCCAATGCATTGGGTATGAAGCTTCATGCCAGAGCATATGCTGTCAATTCCAGGTTTTCATTTCCTTGGCTTCCTGTAGCTTTCAAAAGCTTCTCTGCAAAAACCACTTCCCCTGCCTGCCGTCTGCCTTACAACCTCCCTCCCCCACTTACAAAAATCTGTGTCTAAGCTCCAATTTCTTGTATTTTTAATTATCCTTAACGGGAATAACCTGTTGGCTATCAAAGACATATTTGGGAGTAGATTGATTTAAGTTGAGCTTTGCTTATTGGGAATCCTTGGTGGGGGTAAGTTACTTGGGGTTGAGATTGGACATGTTGTTGGTCATGGAAGATGGACAGTGGTTGACAAGACTAGAAATTCAAATTGGGGCCCGTCTATTAGGGACTTGAATGCCACATACCTATAGTGGTGGTGATGATAATGGAGATTCAGGGCTTTCTGGCATATAGAAACAAACAAACAAACAAAAGAACTGAATTGAAGCAAATTTAAACCAACTCAAGAAAAGGAACCTACCTATGTGACTCATACATCTGGGAATTCAGGCATGGCTGGATCCAAAGACTTACATGATACTGTCAGCATTCTTAACTTGATACCTCATTGTCTTGACTTCGTCCTTTGGTGACACTAGAGAAAAAGAGGCTGGTCATGAATATCCCTCCCCTCACTTCCTTTCCACACTGTCCCTCATAGGGAAGGGGTCTTCATTCTTTCAGTGTCCTTATGTCAACCTCAGGGAAGGCCCCTGATTGGTCCCAATTATGTGCTTGACCTAATCAGTGTGTCCAGTCAGATAGCATCCTCTGGCCAGCATAGTCCATGGGTCCATCCTTCCCGATCAGAAGAAGGACATTTGATAGCAAAAAATATACTGGGCAACCAGAAGTAGCTGCCTCAATCTTCTAACCTGACCAATGAACTTTGGGTTTCATTTGCTGGGCAGTAGAATAAGTGCAGAGTGTTTCGGGCCCCTTTGAGAGTTCTGAGATGCTTTATAAGAGTTGGAAATTTTTCATTATCCGAAATGAAGATTTTTGGATAGCATGAAAGATTCCCTCAATTGTGTGTTTCCTTTTTTAAAGTCTTTAAAAACTGTTTGTTTATTTTTGAGAGAGAGAGCACGAGAGAGCGAGAGCAAGAGAGAGCGAGCGAGCAGGGGAGGGGTAGAGAGAGGGAGACACAGAATCCGAAGCAGGCTCCCAGCTCTGAACTTTCAGCACAGAGCTCGACTCGGGGCTCAAACCCAGGAACCGCGGGATCAGGACCTGAGCCGAAGTTGGATGCTTAGCTGACTGAGCCACCCAGGCGTCCCGCAACTGTTTGTTTCTAATCTTGTTTCCTTTGTATACCAGCTTCCTCATTCAAGGATTACTGCTTCTGTTCTGTAGCTGCTGCACAACGGCCAGAGTCAGTGTACACTGTGGTGACAGACATGACGTCTGGCTCCTCCACCATCCCTACAACCCTGCAGTTACAGATCACTTTTTGCATGGCTGGACCTGAGACGGGTCACGTGCCACCTTGAGGCCAGGAGGTGCCATACCCTTCCCCCCGAATATTTGCGCTCTCCTTTTTTAAACATACAATTTTAGAGGATAAGATATTCACAGAAAGGTACACAAATCATTGCCCAATAAATGTCCGAACAGTAAATACATCCATATGATCACTCCCAGATCAAGAGAATGTTAACCGGTCCACTGGAAACCACCTCATGCACCTCCCAGTAACTTGCACCCCCACCTTCCCCAGTGGTAACTACTAACCTGATTGCTAATGCCACGGGGTTCCAATTTGTGAAATGTATGAAATATATGTGGAATTATACACATATGTACATACCCCCTATTTTGTGGCTTCTTGCATACAACCTTGTTTGAGTCATCTATGTTGTGATATGGGACACTTGATCTTTTATTGCTGGGTAGCAAACCGCTTTGTAATATTTTACAAATTGTTTATTCATCTACTGTCTGTTGATGGGCATTTGGGCTGTTTCCAGTTTAGGGCTATGAGGAAGAACGCCGCTATAAACTGTTTTGTATGTGTTTTTTGGTGCACAGATGAATGCATTTCTGTCTGGTACGCACGAAAGACTGGTTTGCTGGGGCGTGGGGTAGTATGTCCAACTTTAGGAAATTCTTACAAAGAGTTTTCCTAAGCGGTTCTACCACTTTATATTCCTCTCACCAGTTTATGAGTGTTTCAGTTTCTCTACATACTTGTCAGCACTTGGGATTATCAGACTTGTTTAATTTTAGCCCTGGTGGGTGTGTCGTGGTGTCTCCTTGTGGTTTTGATTTGCTCTGGTAACTAATGATGTTGTCTCTAATTTTTTTTTGTCACTTTCATTTAATCTCTTATAGTTTCAAGTTTATCATCTGTTTTAAAACTGATTGTCTTTTTCTTATCGATTTGTAGTTTTTTTTAAACAAATTTGAATACAAGTGTTTTTCCCAGTCATATGTGTTTAAAATATCTTTTCCTATTTTGTGGCTTGCTATTTGACTCTCTTCTGATAAATAGGAGATCTTGCTTTATTTATTAAAAAAAAATTTTTAATGTTTATTTATTTATTTTTTTTTTTGAGAGAGAGATGGAGTGCGAGTGGGGGAGGGGCAGAGAGAGAGGGAGACACAGAATCCAAAGCAGGCTCCAGGCTCTGAGCTGTCAGCACAGAGGCCAACGTGGGGCCAAATCACAAACCGAGAGATCATGACCTGAACCGAGGTGCCACTGGACTGAGTCACGCAGACGCCCCTGGAGATTTTCCTTTAAATGTAATACAATCTGTTAACCTCTTCCTTTATGGTTATTGTTTTCTGTGCCTGCTGAAGAAATTTTTGCCCACCCTAAGGTCATGCAGTTATTTTTCCACTTTGCTTTGTTTTTGTCTCTATCTGTAGGTAAAAGATCCACCTGAGGTTGATTTTTTATCTATGGCATAAAAGAGACATCCATATTTATTTTGTTTTCCATCTGGATATCCAATTAACCCCTGCACTACTTCTTGAAAAGTCTCTTCCACTGCTCTGAAATGTCACTTTCATTATAAATCAGGCGATTATTTATATGTAGATCCCTCTCTGCTTTCTAGCCCCTTCTCTTGTTCTTTTTGGCCATTCTTATACTGATCCCACCCTGTCTTACTATAGGTTAATAAGTCCATATCTGCTAGTGTATGTCCAGTTCTTATTGAAGAACAGCTTGGTTATTCTTAGACATTTGCATTACTGTATACATTTTAAAATCCTCTTTTGATGGGATTTTGATTGGGACTGCATTAAATCTCTAGCCCAATTTAGGGAGTAAACTAATGTCTTTAAAATGTTGACTCTTTCTGTTCATTAATATGGTATATCCCGTGGGGCACCTGGGTGGCTCAGTCGGTTAAGCGTCTGACTTTAGCTCAGGCCATGATCTTGTGGTCCGTGAGTTTAAGCCCTGTGTTGAGCTCTGTGCTGACAGCTCAGAGCCTGGAGCCTGTTTCAGATTCTGTGTCTCCCTCTCTCTCTCTCTCTGCCCCTCCCCTGCTCACACTCCATCTCTCAAAAATGAATTAATGTTAAAAAAAAATTTTTTTTAATGTGGTATATCCCTTCATTTATTTGGATTTTTATCTCTGTTAGTGTACTGTATCTCTCCATGTGGTAAAGGTATTGCACCTCTTTCTTCTATATATAGTATATACTATTCCTAGTATTTGAAGTCAGTTGATGCTATTATAAGTGATATCATTTTAAACATATTTTCTGGTTGTTGGTCTGTGAATATACAGGAATATAGTTGATTTTTATTTGTTGACATTGAATCCAATGACTTTCCTAAATTCACTTATTAATTCTAATAGTTCCGTGTAGATTATTACGGCTTTTACACGTACAGAAATTACCTGAAAAACACTTTTTACTTCTTCCTTGGCTTCCTCTCTTTTTATTTCTTTTTCTTTCCTGTTGCGTTGGCTTAGACCTCTACCGTAACAGAGAATAGAAGTGGTCATAGCAGGCAGCCTTGTCTCATTTCTAATCTCAGTGGGAAAGTTTTCAATGTGTGACTATTAAATATTATGGTTGGCATGTTTTGTAGCTATCCTTTATCAGATTAAGCATGTTCCTTTACATTCAGAGTTGACTAAGAGTAGTTTCGTGAATAGATGTTGAATTTGACTAGATGCATAGAGAATAGTTGAATGGAATGTCGGGGCAACTCTGCACTTCCCTTTTCTTTTGGATCTTGGTCTCCTATGTCCTTATTGCCTTAGGGAGCACTCCTTTATCCAATTTAATGTGGCTTTTCTAGTTCTTTTTTTTTTTTTTCTTTTTCTTTTATAGTTTATTGTCAAATTGGTTTCCATATAACACCCAGTGCTCATCCCCACAAGTGCCCTCCTCCATGCCCATGACCCCCCTTCCCCTGTCCCACTCCCCCATCAGCCCTCAGTTTGTTCTCAGTATTCAAGAGTCTCTCATGATTTGCCCCCCTCCCTCTCCCTATTTTTTCCTCTTTCCCCTCCCCCATGTTCCTCTGTTAAGTTTCTCCTGTTAGACTTATGAGTGAAACATATGGTATCTGTCCTTCTCTAGCTTTTCTAGTTCTTGAGGGTTGTTCCCACTGTTGTAGAAAGTGGTACATGCTAATTGTACTATTTTTGTCTTCCATCAGATATGAGTGAAAGTGTAATGAACCCTCAGAATCCTATTCAACTGTTATTTCTTTGACCTATATTGCTCCTGCCTGATGAACTTCATGAACAGATATTTTTGTTTGTTTGTTAAGTCTTGCTATCTCTAGCACTGTATGCATTATGGAGTATGCATAGTGTATGCATTATGGAGTCCTAGAAGAGATGCACTTGATATTTAAATGCCTAGTTTTAGGGTAAAAAGATACTGGTTTTACCTGTTCTTAAAAAAAAAGAAGAAGAAAGAAAACAACAAAATCTTAAGGAATATAACTGACATTCTTAAAAAAAAAAAAAAGCCAATAGGAGTGCCTTTCTTTTTTGGGTCCCCTGGGAACACGCCCTCCTCTTTATCTCTTAGTCATTCTCTTCTTGTGTGTAACAATTGGCAGAGCTCCTCTGTCACTCCTACTTCTTCCCTAGCGGTGATACAGTCTTTATCATGTGAAATCAGAGAGTGGCAAGAGTTGCTTCTGCAGTCCCTATAGTCAGCAGTATTAGACACTATGATCTTAGAACTCATACTAAAAAAAAATGTGAGTCCTCTCACGTGGTAGGAAAGACATTTGGAAACTGAAGACCTAAATTTTCATACTGGCTCTGTTACTAACCTGCAAGATGACATGAGCGTATAATTTGATCTCTCAGACTTTGGGTTCATCCTCTGAAAAATTAAATGGTTGGGATTGTTCAGGGAACAGGAAATTTTTTTTATGAAAAGGATCGAATAGTAAATACTTTGAGCTTTGCGGGCCATCTGGTCTCTCTCGCAGCTCCTCGTCTCTGCTGGTGTAGTGCAAAAGCAGCGCAGACAGTAAGTAAACAAAGGTGTTTATTTATAAAACTTTATTTATGGACACAGAAATTTGATTTTTATACAGTTTTCATGTGTCACAGAATATTATTCTTCTTTTAACTTTTTCTCCCACCATCTAAAAGTGTAAAAACAAAACATAAAACAAAAAGGGATGGGGCGCCTGTGTGGCTCACTCAGTTAAGCGTCCAACTTCCGCTCAGGTCATGATCTCGCAGTTCGTGGGTTCGAGCCCCACATCGGGCTCTGTGTTGACAGCTCAGAGCCTGCAGCCTGCTTCGGATTCTGTGTCTCCTCTCTCTCTGCCCTTCCCTAGCTTGCGCTCTCTCTCTCTCTCTCTCTCTCTCTCTCCCCCTTGGAAATAAATAAACATTAAAAAAAAAGTAAACAAAAAAAGAAAAAAAAACAAAGTAAAACAAAAAGTAAAAACCATTCTTAGCCCACAGACCATACAAAAGTAGGCAGCAGGCTGGATCTGTCCCCTGGGCCCCAGCTTGCCAACCTTTGAACATGTTGGTTGGTAAGGGCTATTCCAGAGCTCTGTGTTAGGCCTTGATATGCTAATCTTTAAAGAAAATGTTTTGTTTTGTTTTGTTCTGTCCCATGAACATTGTTCAAGAGAGTCTTATTCCTTTCTCCTAAATCAATTAAGAATAAGAAAATAAAATATTTTATTTTCCTTTTATTTCTTCTCTGATGCTTGCTTTTTATTTCATAGATCCAAGTTTCTGACCTAAGTAATTTCTTCTGTCTGAAGAACTTCTAGCATTTCCTGAAAGACAAATCTGGTAGTGATAAACTTACTCATTATTTATTTGTCTCAGCAAGTTTATTTGTCCTTCATTTTGAAGAGTAATCTCACTAGATGGAGAATTCTAGTTTGATATTTTTTCTTTCAATATTTTAAATATTTGACTTCACTTTCTTCCTTTTGCATGTTTTCTAATCAGAAGATATCTGTAATTCTTATTCTTGTTCTTTTATAGGTAAGGTTTTTTTTTTTCTTGTGGTGTCTTTTGAGATCTTTTCTCTGTCTTTGATTTTCTGCAGTTTAGATATGATATGCCTGTTGTATTTTTTAAAATTTACAGTGATTGGAGTTATCTGATCTTTCTATATTTGTGGTTTGGTGTGTATCATTAACTTTGGAATGCTCTCAGTTATTATTCCTTCAAATATCTCTTCTCCTTTCTCTTTCTTTTCCTGGTATTCTAATTATACTTATGTTACACCTTTTGATATCATATCATAGTCCCTGGATGTTTTGTCTCAGTTTTTAAAGATTTATTTTTCTTTCTCTCATTTTTCAGCTTGGGGTTTCTATTTTTTAATTTAAATTTTAATTAGCTAATATGCAGTGCAGTATTGGTTTCAGAAGTAGAATTCAGTGATTCATCACTTACATATAACACCCAGTGCTCATCCCAACAAGTGCCCTCCTTAGTACCCATCACCCATGTAGCCCATCCCCCACCCACCTCCCTCCATCAACCCTCAGTTTGTTCTCTTGTGATTTGTTTCCCTCTCTTCACTTCCCCCTCTCCTTCTTGTATGTTCATCGGTTTTGTTTCTTAAGTTCCACCTATCAGTGAAATCATTTGTTTGTCTTTCTCTGACTGATTTGTTTCGCATAATACATTCTGCTTAGCTCCATCCACATCATTGCAAATGGCAAGATTTCATTGTTTTTGATGGCTGAGTAATATTCCATTCTATATATACTACATCTTCTTCCTCTGTTCATCAGTCAATAGACTTTGGCCTCTGTCCCTATTGTTACTAATGTTACTAACTATTGTTACTATTTTTATTAACAATAGTATTGTTACTAACATTGGGGTGCATGTACCCTTTCAAATCTGTATTTTTGTATCCTTTGGGTGAATGAATACCTAATAGTATAATTGCTGGGTCATAGGGTAGTTCTATTTTTAGTTGTTTGAGGAACCTCCATACTATTCTCCAGAGTAGCTGTATCGGTTTGCAATCCCACCAACCGTGCAAGAGGGTTCTCCTTTCTCTGCATCCTCGCCAACATCTGTTGTTTCCTGTGTTGTTAGTTTTAGTTATTCTGACATGTGTGAGGTGGTATCTCCTTATGGTTTTGATTTGTGTTTCAGTTTGAGGTCTCTATTGACCTTCAGGCACAGTGATTCTTTCCTTGTCCATTTTGAGTTTACCAATGAGCCCTTAGAAGGCATTCTTCGTTTATTACAGTGTTTTTGACTTTTAGCATTTACTTTTTTTTTTTTTAAAGAATTCCCATCTCTCTGCTTTCATTACCATGTACGTTTTCTATTAGAACCTACCACATATTTAATCGTAGTTTTTCAAAATTTCTTGTCTGATAATTTCAACATCTGTGTCCTGAATCTGATTCTGATGACTGGTTGTCCTTTCAGACCATGTTTTTTTCTTGCCTTTTATATGCCTTGTAATTTTTTTGTCAAAAGCCAAGCATGATATATCTGGTAATGGGAATTAAGGTAACTGGGCCTTTAGTGTGAGGTTTTATTTAAATTGGCCAAGAGTTGAACTGCATTTAATGTTTGCTATAGGTATAGCTGCTAGAAACTTCAAATTCCCCTTGTGTTCTTGTTTTTGTCTCCTCTCTTGACTTCAGATGAGTCTTCAGAGAATTTGTGTCTTGGAGATGTTTGAGCTGTGATCTGTTGTTATATTGGAGCCCCGTTGGTGTGGTGGTAGGGGATGAGTGAGGAGGAATGTTCTATCATCTTCCAATCAAAAGCAAGAGTGGAGTGACTTCCCTTTAGTAAATACAGCAACACTTCCTCTATTGCAACAGGAAGGAAGACAAAGAACATGGTGGCTTAGGTGAGGGTGCCTGAGGATGAGAGACTTGCCTTCTGCTGGCTTCCATTTTTTCAGTGAATTTTGAAGTGAGCCCATCAACTGTGTGTGAAGCTTGAATAAAGATAAGATATGGGATGGCCAATTTAGACAAACAGAGAGCAAACCTTCTGGGAAAACATCTAGATTTCATGGGCAGTGTTGATGAATTTAAAGTTTGTGCTCATGCCTTTAAAATGCAGCCAGTCAGTCTGGTTGTGTGATTTCTTCCTCACTCCCACCACAAAGAGTGTGCCTGCTGGGGTGTGAGCTTGGGTCTTCAGAGATTATGTGGATATTGCGTGGTGGATATTCTGGTTCCATCAGTGTTGGAGTTTTGCCTGGAAATATCCCCCCAGAAAGAGCATATTGAGGCAGTTCAGGATATTTGCAAGGGTGTGACCATGAGTGGCTAAAACGATGGGACCCGTGAGAGAAAAATGTGAAGGCAGAGTGAAGCGGAGGAGTAATGGAGGGTAAAAAACTTGTGAGTCCCATGGATTGAATGTCTAAATAAGCTTGAAAAATGTGTGCCGTGAATGTAGAGTAAGTGAACTGGGGTTTGAGGTGGTCCAGTCACCACTGATGATGGGGTTCAGCATGTGTCCATGGGAGCCGGTGGCTGAGGAAGAGGGTTGGAGGAAGAGGGTTCAGGTGGGGAAATAGAAGAATGGAGGAACCAGTTTTCCAGATAGGTCTTTGACTCTGATGTTCAAGTCACTGACATTGATGATGGGGTGAGGGATGGAGAAGAAAACATCTGAGAACCAGAAGCAGGCATCCTCAGAAAATGGGAGGGCTTAACAGGAGGGAGGCAGGATAGAGTAGTGAGGATGGGTAGAAAGTGGCGCAGCTAGATGGTCTGAGTGTCACGAGAGCAGGGATTTGTGTAGGAAGACAGGAGGGAAATCATTTGAAGCAGCAGTGTGGGGCCAGGATGATGCTTACCTTACTTCCTGGTTCGAGATACATGGGGTGAGAACAACTGGGCTCCAAGGGAGGGGATGTCCTTGGGGCAAGCCAGGTTTCCATGAAGGTCCCTGAAGGTCAACGTTCAAAGACAAGGTAGAAGAACACAGTGGGAATACTGTTGATAGAAGAAGAGTTCTAAAGGCAGGGAGAGTGGACGGGGAGTTGGCAGTGTCTGGGGGTGTCCAGCGCAGTGTGGGGGCCAGAGCCCTGGTGAGAGAGGATGCCTGGGTGGATCTGAACTTCGAGCAGTGATTGCAACAGTAGGACCCTGAGCCACATCACAAGGCCAAGCACATCCTGTTACGTGAAAAACTTTCTGCTTCTCCCTCCCAGCTTAATTTTTTGGGACTTTTGCTTAATATAAGGAATGCAAAAATATTTATCTTTTTAAGCAGCTTTTAACAAAAATTAGTTTGCTTAGGCTGCAAGGCAGCTGTGGCAACTTAAAGAGGATTGTATTTATTTATATGTCTTAAGGTTGGGTTGATACGGGGAAGTCAGCCTCACTGATGCACTAGGAAGTAGAAGGCAGGAGCCACACATCGGTTGAGGACCTACTAAGTACCAATTGTGCTATGTACCAGAAGTACCTACTACTAGTACTTCCTACGTGATATATAGATGTTAACTACTTTATATTTAAATATATACTTAAATTTTGTATATTTACAAAATTGTGTTTTAAATACTTTCTATAGGTGATGTCACTGGAGACCAAGACAGGTTGGAAAGTGTGGTCATTGGAATCAGTACTGGGTTTGGATTTTAGTTTCTTGGTTGACATGCTATTTTACTTTTGGCAACTTCGGGCCTTGTTTTTCTCATCTGTAGTGTGGGAATAATAACAGCTACCTGTTAGAGTTGCTGTGGCACGGTGCCTGGGTGATTCTAAGGAGCAGACAAAGCTGCGAACCCCTGATACTGGTGATCAGTATTTGCTCCATTTTGTAGATGAGGAGACCAAGGCTCAGAGAGGCTCAGTAAGTATAGCACGAAGTTGTTTGTGATCACATAACACTAAGGGTCAGGGCCAGGATTGAGAGCCTATTCTTTGACTCCAGGACCCTTGCTCTTTTCAGTACAGTGAGTCTCTTCCTAAATACAAGGGAGGCTGAAGGAGCCCCACCTCCGCACAGCTGCCTGGACAGTAGGCAGCATGGGATGGGGTAAAGGAGTTAGGTGAAGGGAAGGCAGCCTCCATAGAATCTAGGTCAGTGGTTTCCAGACCTGACTGGGCTTTCACATCACCTGGGGACTGTTTAAATGATAAATCTCCAGGGACCACCCTAGGCCTACCAGATCAGAATTTATGGAGCATGGGACCCAGGAACACAGATCTTTAGAATCAACCCCAGGTGATTCTGAGGCTGCTAGTCTGGTTCAATTCCTTTTACCAGCTTTTGGGAACCATGGAATGCTAACCGAAGTCCCGAAATGATCAATCGATTATATCCCGGTAAAATCCTGAGTGCCTCACGTGGCCACCAAAATCAGCCCCTAAGGACTGAGCTCTAGCATCTTGCTTTAAGACCTCTGGTGTAGGACCTGAAGCCGACTCTCGCTCTGTCACTGAGCAGCTGGACTTCGAGTTCATCTGTAGAGGAAATGTCACATTGGCAGACCACTATACCAGAAAGAGGTATTTGTTCTTCAGAGCCGCTGTTCTTTCTTCTCCCCGCTGGAGGTTCCTGCCTTCTCAGTCAGATTAGAGCTATATAAACAAGCTTGTACTACTGAGCTAGCACACATCTTGTAAATTTTTTTTCCAAAGTGCTTAACGTTGCTGATGTAAAAAAAAAAAAATCCATTGAGTTTTAATGGGCTGAAGCGAACAATGTGAAGTTGATACAATATGGAGGAGAGGAAATAACATCAAGCAGCACAAATATTCAGACTGTGGTACAGTCAGGCTTTGATTACCTCTCTTGCAAGATATTTCCCTGAATAGGGCTTTGAGGGCTAGGCACAAAGAAGGGCAGGCAGGATGCTTAAGGCTTTTAGCTTCATGTGACAGTGATCTCAGTGGCATTGGAGTGTCACTGCAGTGGTCTGTCTCTTAACTGTACATCAGGATCACGGGAGAAGCTTGTTAAACAGCTGATGGTTCCATCTCAGAATCCCTGAGGTGGGGGAAGGGTTTCTTTCTCCAATGATTCTGATGCTGCTGGCCTGGGAGTTTCACTTGGCCAAATACTGGCTGGAAACCAGACTGCTGGTCAGTTGCTCCGTTCATTCTGCACTAGGGAATTTGCATGCCTTATCTGATTTCCTGTTCAAAAGCAACTCTGCAAAGTAGAGGACTCTCATCTTCCAGATGAAGAGCTGGAAGTTGGGGGAAGGTAGTCAGTTGCCAAGGCAGCCTTGATGTGGCCAGAGCTGAGATGCTACTTCCTGTCTGACTTAGCCACTTCCTTTTCCACATCATTGAGGTCTTTCTACCTGCTGGGCTCAGCATTGTTATCTGCTGGACCGTAGTCTTTGCTTGCTCCAGAGAGGCTGGCATTACAAAGGAAAACAGCTGGCATTTGTTGTAACTGCAAGCTACAAATGCAACAGGAGTTTGGAGTAAATTGCAGTCCCGACTTGCAGAAGATTTACTAATCAGAGTTTGAGTCATAGATGTTCAATTGTTCTGTTATTCACAAGGTCTCTCCTCACTATACTTTCCATCCTCCCACATGTTCCTTCCTATCTAAATTGCTCATGGGTTCCAAAAGTGGATTCCTGAGTTCAGGGCTGACCCATATCAATAAATTCTGGGGAAAAGTGTGATTCTTTACACAGGTCTTTGTCAAGAAAGAGCCTTCTTTGTGGGGCAATTTCAGTGGCTTATTATCCAGATGAGTATTCTAGAAGGAGTATGTTGCATCTTGGTAGACTCTTATCAATTCCATCCATCATTCAAAAATATCTGAGTACCTACTACGTGCCACACCCTGTTCTAGGTGTTGGGGATGCTGGGGTGAACCCCACCCCCCAACAAAGACTCTGCCCAAGCAGAACTGGCTTTAGTAGAGGAGATCCCGGATAAACAAGTAAACAAAGAGAAGTGCAAAGCCCTGTTATTTCTCACCCCACATTTGACTGTCCCATTTAGTCTCCTTGAGATCAGATCAGTCCTCATGGTTTTTTTCTTTTGGGTGCCTACAGCTTCTGTGGCTTCGCGTGGCTATGCCTGATTCCTGTGTTGTCCCCTAGGCTGGAATGGCCTCTTCTGCCTCCCCCAGACTCCTATTCATCCTTTGCTGTGCTCTCACTTGTCAGCTTCTGCCCTGTGCCAGCATAACAAAACACCCACCCGTTATGACGTCCTGTTTCTGTGGGCATGTCTGTCATCCTTCCTAGACTCTCAACACTTGAGTGAGAGCATCTGTGTCCGATTTATCTTTGTATCTCCAGGACCTACCATATCTTTGTATCTGCAGCCCACCTTGTGAGTGGATGCTCGGGGAGGTTGCTCCAAGAAGAAATGTTGACTCCCACTTCCCCTGGTGGTGGGTGGTGGTATTACAGAAATTTGCTTCAAGGATGGGGATGCAGAGCCTGGGAGAGGATGCTTCACTCCAGCAGTCGGGTGATTCCTTGACAAGTTCAGCATGAGTACTGCCATGAATGGAGGACATGGGCTAGGATAAAGAGAGCTGGTATGGAACATTCTGATGAGCGTTTGAAGGGAAGTTCTGAGGTTCCAGGGCGGAGCTGGAAGGAACCGGGTTTTTACAGCTGTTGTCCGCTTGGGGTCCAGGCAATCTGTGGCTTGACCTGGTTCTGACAGCTAGTTAATTGCACATCAGGTAGGAGAACCGGGCCACCCAGTTCATAAGGCTTTCCACTACGCTGGCACTATGGTGACAGATAAGGAAACACAGGCACAGAGAGGTGAAGTAACTTGCCCCAGATCACACTGCTTGGAAGTGATTGAGACTAAATTTGCGTGTGGATCTGTCTGATAACAGACAGCAGCTCGTAACCACTGTGCTACCTGTCTGTCTCTTCTCGGGGATTTCAAAAATCAAGCCCTGAATGTGTTTTCACCTTCCCCCTTGATTAGCTGTAAGCCATTTTAGGAAAATAATATCATCAATGTGTTTTCTTTCTATTGAAATGTAGTTGTGTTTTCAGAAAAACATTCACAATTCTTTAAATATTAAAATAAAAGGCCCTGAATTATTTACTATGTGCACATACATGTAGTACAAAGAACACGAAGTGTTTGGTTTTCACTACCACAAAATTTAAAATATTCCTATTTCATTTCTATCATATTTCACTTAAAAATAAATATTTTAGGGCTGCTTAGGTGGCTCAGTGGGTTAAGTGTCTGCTTTATTTCAGCTCAAGTGATGATCTCATGGTTTGTGGGTTCTAGCCCTGCGTCAGGCTCTGCGCTGACAGTGCGGAGCCTGCTTGGGATTCTCTCCCTTCCTCTCTCCGCCCCTCTCCTGCTCATGCTCTCTCTGTCTCTCTCTCGAAAAATAAATAAATAAACTTAAAAAAAGTTTCATATAATGTAATGAGTGAGAATCTAGCCCTTTAATGTCACAAGCCCTAGCTTCCTAGTCAATGAATATAATTAGAATATACTTACCTGTGTAGGCTTTGCATCCATTTCTCTAACATCTGTTGACACATGGGCTAGAAAGTGGTTATATCACTGGTTTAGCAATGATTCTTTCTAGACACAGAAAAGTTAAATGACATTGAGCTGCTAGAGGAACGAAAAATAAAAGTTTTCTACTATATACTATTCACTGAAATTCCTAACAGGGAGACTGTCTGCCCACATTTGGTAATCTGAAGTCCTAATCCTGGTCCATCAGCCTGTTATAACACTAGAAATGTGTGTGTGTGCGTGTTGGGGGAGTTGGCCAGGGAAAGGCAAAGGCAGGGCTGACAGGATTGTTTCTAGGTCATTCCAACCTTGTTGTTGTAACGCACTTTTCTAGGTGGGAGATAGTATGTTCATTAAAGTCAAGTGTTCATTTGAAAATAAACCCAGAAACCCAAAATGCCTCTGTCACATAGATAAATGAGCATACATAAATGGACTCCATTTTTGTTTTTCATGCTCTGTCATATTTTGTATTGAGGCAAAGGAGTAGGCAAAGAAGTAGCTGTTTATCAAAATAAGTGTGTTACTCATTTAAATTTAAAAGCCACTGGTTGGAATTAATAATCAGCGTTTCCATGTAGCACTATATTCATAGAAACCCTGATATTACAGTATTTAGAGATAAGAGAATGTTCTTTATCTTTTCATGTAATCTAACTTTTAAAATGCATCTTAATTCACAAATGATGAAAGCAAGCAAGCAACAGTCAAATGGTATACTTTAGACATTTAAATTCTTAACACAGGGGTGCCTGGGTGGCTCAGTTGGTTAAGCGTCCAACTTCAGCTCAGGCCATTATCTCACAGTTTGTGAGTTCAAGCCCTGCATCAGGCTCTGTGCTGACAGCTCAGAACCTGGAGCCTGCTTCAGATTCTGTGGTTCCCTCTCTCTCTGCCCCTCCCCTGCTCACGCTCTCTTTCTCAAAAATAAATTTAAAAATTAAAAAAAATAAATTCTTAGCACAAAGGACAAATTCCTATCTCTTACCCCATCTTCTGCCCAAATTTGTTTTTATGGAATGACCTTTGGTACCAACTTATTTTATAATAAAATATTTCCTGAGCTTTTATTTTAAATTGAAATGGCCTTTTCTGTCAAGTATGGTATTTGTAAAACTTTCTTTGATGAAAAGCCTATGAATTTTGTGCAAATAACCTTGGGCAGGTTCTTAGCTTAGAGATAACATTTGTATAGGACTTTTATGGCTTTATATGATACCTTTACACTCAGTTTATTGGACCCTTACCTGTGAATACTCAGTAGAATTCACATTTTACTGATGAGAGCAATGTAGAAGGAGGTGCCTTGGTGTGGTTCTGGATACACAGCAGGCGTTCAACATTTTGTTTTAAAAGGAAGTTAACAAAGAGAACCCAATAGGTTATTTAACTAGTGTGAAGTCACACGGCAAATATAGTGTGATACCAAGAACTGAACTTCTTTACTCAAAAATTCCATGTTGTCACTGTTATCTTTTCAGGCTTTTTAAAAAGGTCAAATTAAAAAGAATTCATTTTACTTTGTTGAGGTAAAATTCACATAACTGAAAATTAATGACTAAAGCATACATTTCAGTAGCATTTAATACATTCACAATGTTCTGCATCCATCACCTTTATCTAGTTCAAAAATGTTTCGTGATCCCAGAGGAGACCCCATGTCCATTAAGCAGTGGCCCCATTCCATCCTCTGCCCAGCCGTTGGTAGCCACCCACCTGCTTCCTGTCTCTATAGACTTACCTATTCTAGATATTTAACATAAATGGAATCCTACAACATGTGACTGTCTTAGTTTGTTCAGGTTGCTATAACAGAGTATCATAGATTGACTGGCTTATAAACAACAGAAATTTATTTCTCAAAGTTCTCGAGATCAAGGCTTGAGCAGATTTGGTGTGCGGTGAGAGTCTGCTTCCTTGTTCATGGATGACTTTATTCTCGCGGTGTCCTAACATGGTGGAAGGGAGCACTCTGGGGGTCTCTTTTATAAGGGCACTAATCAGCTCCCAAAGGCTCTATCTCCTAATACCTTCAAACCAGAGGTTAGGATTTCAACATACAGATTTTGTTGAAACATAAACATTTAGTCCATTGCAGTGACCTTTGTGTCTGGCTTCTTTCTCTAAGCATAAGGTTTTCAAGATCAATCTATGTTGTAGCATGTATCAGCACTTTATTACTTTTTATGGATGAACTTTATTCCATTGTAGGGAGAGACCATATTTGGTTTATCCATCAGTTGATGGACATTGAGTTGTTTCCATTTTTCGGCTGTTGCGAATAGTGCTACTGGCAACATTTGTGTTCAAGTATTTGTTGGAATACTTGTTTTCAGTTCTTTGGGAGTATAGTTGAATTTTCAAATTACATGGTAATTCTAGGTTTAACTTTTCAGGAACCATCAAATGACTGTTTTTTCATAGCGACTGAACCATTTTACATTCCTATTAACTAGCTACAGGCATTCAGATTTCCCCACATCTTTTGCAACTCTTGTTATCTGAGGTTTTTCTCTTTTACTATGACCATCCTAGTGGGTATGAAGTGGTCTTCCCTTGTGGTTTTGATTTGCATTTCCCTGGTAAAATATTCAGATTTGAGTGCATAGAATTAATCAAGAAGTGAGCTTTGGTAAGACAAAATCCGCATCACAGTGAATGGCTTCATCTGTCCTCAGGAGATTATTTAAGACGACATAAGCTCACCTCTAGGGTACATGATTCTGGGCTGAAGATAAAGAAAGAACATGTTGCTTTGAGATTAGAAAAATATATGTGGATGACAAGACCCCAGTGATCCCCAAGATATTTTTTTTAAATACTGCTTAAATTAATGAGGAAAAATAAGAAATTTATCATGTTTTATTTTCATATCACCTGCCAAAAGATACTTACTTCTTTGCATTGCAGGGCTTTCTTTATATAATGTTTTCGTGCCTTAATGGTCTATTTATTTATTTTTGCAGCGTGAGTGAAGACCTCCGGGATGGCTCAGGGATCTGGGGATCAAAGAGCAGTGGGGATGGCTGACCCAGAGGAGAGTTCTCCAAATATGATAGTCTACCGCAAAGTAAGGCCTCTCGTTAAATGCTGGGGATGCTGCCTGTGTATGTGTTTGTGTTCTGTGCAGCGTTGACTGATGTTGACAGCTTGACAAATGTTTTCTGCTTAAACTGCCTTGACTGATAAATGAATATCATTTTCTTCTCATATCCTTTGATTTTTCCAATTTGAAAATTCAAAGAAGTTAGGCTTTGTCACACTTGGTATCGAACACTTGAAAAATATGATTTGATTTTCTTTAAAGATTTTATTTTTAAGTAATCTCTCCCTGCAATGTGGGGCTTGAACGTACAACCCCCAGACTGAGCCAGCCAGGCTCTCCCAGTTTGGTTTTCTTTAAATGCAAAGATCGCCTAAGCAGTGCAGATGGAGACATGTTCTCCTTCAGTGTAAAGGCCTTCATGTGATATTTACCAACTGATTGTTTTTGAACCCATAGCGTGTATCAGATCTGGTCTAGATGCTGTGGGAGATACAAGTTGTACATGAATTAGATGTCTGAAGTTGGTAGGAGACAAAAGGTGTACACAAATGCATAGTCTGTAATAGTCTAAGTGTCAATTTCCAAAAGAGAAGTGCAAATAGAATTTGAAATTATATTATTACGTATTCATTTGAATGAAATGAAATTATATGAAATCAGAGGAGGGGGTAATTACTTCCAGGCTCAGAGGCCAGGTGTGGACTGGTGGAGGAGTGGTCTTTGAACTCAAGTATTAGAGGATGGGTAGGACTGCTTTATGTGGAAAGCGGAAAGGAAGAACAACATTCCAGTGGCAAGATGCGTTCAGCAAAGGCAAAGGGCTGGAGAAAGCCACCAGCAACCAGATATAGTGAGCTCGGGCATTGGTGAGTTACCTGGAGTAATGGAGGTAAGATTTTGGGAAGAGAGTCTGGATGGAGCCAGATTTTAGAATGCTGAATCATAGACAACTTAATCATGAAAACCTTTTGTGCCAGGAGTTGTAAAATCAATATTTCTCTTTGGATTATGAGTTTTGTCCCACTGTGCCAGATGAATTGTTGTGAAGGTAGACTGGAGGCCCAGTGGGGGGTGGGGGGGATGGTGGTATTTCTGTGAGAAAGAAGGAGGACACGAGTCTAGCAGGGGGAAATGCCCCTCAGAATTGAATGGGCCTGAGCCAAGGAATTAAAGAGTCTAAATTAAAAATGTCTTGGAAACTGAATGAATATAGAATTAGGAGGAGAATAGAAAATCAAAGATGGCTGCGTTTTCACTGGAGTTATATAGGCAGACATTGATGCTATTCATTCAAGTAGGGACATTTGGAAGGAAGTTTTAAAGGAAGGAGGTATGGTACATAAGTTTTATTCGTGCACATGTTGAATTTGAGGGAATAGCTGCTTATTAATACACTTTTAATGCTTGCATGTGTGTGAAAATTTAATCTAACTATATTACATATTAATAGGGAAAATGAGTTAATGTTCATTCACTTCACTAAATATTTGAGTTGTCTGCTGGGTTCTGTGTATTCTGCAAGACTGTGTGTTTGATCTTCACTAATCACACGGGCAAGGTTGAACTAGATATTCCTGGATGATCAATATGGTGAATTTTTCTCTGCCTTTATAAAAATAGAACTCAAAACGAGTCTTGCTTTGAGTATCAAATTCCTTAATCCTTTGCTTTGTAAGAGAATGCTTAGATAACCCATCTCTAACAGAGAAGCCTATTAAGTTGCAGTAAAGAAAATGGAGATGACCAGGGCTAACCAATTGGTGAGGCATACAGAATAATAGAAAGATGTGTATTCATCATTACCTTCTTAACCCACCCCATGCTGGGGAAATCCTATGGCAAGCTCATAGGATCCTGAACTTTGGAATCAGACCTAGGTCAAAATTACTGTAACGCTACCACTTCCTAGTGGTGTGACCCTGAGTTAGTTATTAACCTCTGTGAGCCTCAGTGTCTTCATTCTTAAAAACAAAAATAAAAGGGGGGAGGAAGGACAGGACCTCATGGGGTTATCGTCAAGGTTCATTTAGATAAAGTAAATGAGGAGCCTAATGAAAGCTGCTGCTATTTTTTTTTTTTTTTTGTCTTTAGGTCTTATAAAAACAGTGTCATTTGAAGAAAGGAAATAAATTATAAAATGCATAAATGTTGGTACTATTAATAAGTTGACTTAAGTATGTTCATACAGTGAGTTGCTTTTTGAAGACACAGGAAAACCATACAGATATTTTTACATTATTCGGGAGATTGTAAACCAATGGATTATTAAAGGTTGGTAGGAAATGTAAAGGTCATGCAATCCAAACACCTTTCTACTAGAGTATTTGGGATTATGTTGAAGGGAAAACTTCCTACAGGTTTGCGGGAACTTTATTTTTACCTTTTAGGTGGTAGCTGGCTCTTGGTTTAATTGAGATACAAAGCTGTCATTACTATAGTTCTTCAAAGATATGACTACTAGCCATTTGGTTTCTATATTGGGAATATATCTTGCTTCCTTTTGAAAAGTTTGCATGTGGGATATTTGTGTGTTCATGCTATTTGCTATATTAGTTAAGTGCTATAAAAGGGATATTACATCTGTTCAATCTATTAGGAAGAAAGAAGGCATTGCTTAGTATGGGTCTAGGACCTGGAATCACTTAAACCTAGTTAATTTGGCTAATTTAAGCCACGGTTACGTTTCCGTCATGGGATATTTACCCTACTCGCAGTGTTAAAGACCAGCCAGCCCTTGTCTACAACCAATACAACCAATATTGTAGGACATTATCCTCAAGGTGTCAGTAAAGATTAAACCTTGAAACCAAGGTCAATTTAAGACATGTACTATGGAAGTCTTCTTTTATAATGTTTTTTTTCGAGTTGTAAGCTCTAAAACCCACAACAAAAATTTACATTAAAAATTATGCAAATAGTGCTTTCCTTTTTGTTTTCTTTCTCTTGTTGTTTCTTACTCATGTCAGATGTTTTTAGTGTGACAGTTTTGCTTGGATTGTGTTGTGTTGATTCAGATGCTGACATTTAAAAAGCCAGATCTAGAGAAATGGAGCTTTTGGGTAAACTTCCGAGTAATAAGTGGGATGATTATGTCCATAATGTTGTTGTGACTTTTTAAATGCCATTTAGGGTGGTAACCTTCTGACATATGAGTAATGATGGGTGGGTTTCTCAAGCCTACGCCTTCAGAATACTCTTCATTTTCTTCTCATGTTTTCTCTGTCATTAACTCTGAGAAGTTGTACTTTCCCAAGGCATGATTTATTTATTGAGTTGAACAGACTTTCTCATTTAGTTTTTCATCCTTCACATTCACATTTTGGATTGGAGGTGTGTATGAAAAATGTATTGGTCACATTAAAAATCTATTTAAGAGAAAACCTTAATTATTCATTATGGCACCCAGACCCTGTTAACCTTTTTTAATATTCTTGGATCCAAAAGATCCTGGGTCATTGAATTGCCCAACCTAGGGATGATATTTGAACCTGGCTGGATGTCAGATCATTTAGGGGTGTTTTATAACAATATTGATCCTCAAGAGATCCTCCCTACCCCCTCAAGACATTTTTGTTTCATATGTCTGAGCTGGGTCTTGGGAATCTGAGTTTTAAACTCTTTCTCAGGGGAATCTGAGTTTGAAACACTTATTTAGTATCCTTTACAGTATCCAGGTAGAGTACATGTGGCACGGTAATGGGAAAGTTAATGTTTTGAAGTGGGTTTTTGATTTTATAATTATTTATAGATCTCTCAGATGTAGAAGAACCAGCCTTCTGTTATGGAGTTACCTGTAAGGGATTTAGTAACCCCCTCAGAGGAGCAAAGTATGGAGAAGGTATGCAACTTGCATAAGGTAACTGAGCAGTTTCCCAGGGAAGCCATGATTGTGTCCAGGTGGCCTGACTGCCCCCCTCAGTGTCCCTTCCACCACGATGTTATGAACCACAAACAACCATTGCCACATTGTTGGGGTTCAGCAGACGCTGGATAAATTGAATAAGTGAAAGTACCATGCAGCAGATCTTTGCTTTTCCTGCTTCTTCTCAGAGATTTGACTGGGGTTAACTTTGAACATTTGTAATGCTAAAGCTTCATTCTACTTGCTGGTGCTCTGGTTTCTTGGGTGAAGATTTTCAAAACTGTTTACTTTCTTTTTTAAACTCAGAATTCTTTTGAGTACAAGGAGGTTGCTTTCTGATTTTGTTTAGTTCTCTGAGTGGTGTTAATGATGTCTCTTGAGAAGTTTCCAACTGGACTGGTAATTTGATTTGGTAGAACTCTGAGCAATTCGATTGTAGTTGGACAGAGAAAAATGTAGCTTAACTTGACCCAGACTTGGGTCAGGAGGAGGTGCGGTGTGATGGAAGATGCCAAACAGGAAGCAGAGAGCTCTGGATATCTGGCTTACACTTACTGCTTTGGTTCTCTGGGTGGGGAACTTCATTTTCCTAGCTCTGTTTCTCATTTTGACTTCCTCTTCTCTACTTTCTTTTCCTCCTTCCTTCCCAGCCACAAAATACTTCTTCCACAAAAAGAATATATTCAGTGTCCACATAAAACAGAAAGAAGCATGATAAAATGAACCCTGTGTGCCTACCAACCCATCAACAAAATAAATAAAATATTACTTTGGCTTCGTTTCCTCTTCTGTAAAGTGGGGTGACTGTACTAAATATTGTAAACATACTTTTCTGTAGTGATTTAAAAGTTTCATTCTGTACGTTCTTAATTATTTAGATTAATACACTTCTCTGATGTCAAAACAGTGTTGTGAGACTGTAGACATGTTTATGGGTCTTTAGAACTTTCTAGAAATATTTCAAGCAGTCCCACGTAACTGAAATTGGACTGAGATGAAACCTAAGGTCGTTAGGCATCAGAAGAAAAATCGTAGTTGTAATGATTTGACATTCAACAGTTAAAGTATCTTCTTGGTGGTGACCTGTTTCTTTGGCTTGCTAGTAGTGTTTCAGACATTTGTATAGTTATCATTTGGCAGCACTGATTGTATGTTAGACAGATAGCAGGAACAGTGTTTAAACAGCAGCACTGGATACTGTCAGTAATCTATAGTGTTAGGAATGAATTAGAAGTTTAAGAGAAAGAAGAAAAAGCCAGTGTTCTTGTATGTCATAGCTGGCTTCCTTCACTTGTTAGTTTCTAGTTATTTATTCCTTTTTGGCTGGAATTCGGGTCTGGCCTTTGTGTTGACTTGATACTCCAAGGTCATTTTCCCTAATGTTCCAGGACCCTTGAAGCCCTGGGCAGAAGTTGCTTTAGGCATATTTCCAAAAAGTAAATGTAGTCCTATTTTAGTTCCACAGGCAGTGGGATGCAGCAAGAAGGGGAAAACATCTAGCCTGGAAGAGGCAAGCCTGATGAGCACGCTGGGAATAAGACCTTGTTTTGGAATTCATGGAAGGCATTTGTAGTGGCCAGCACAGCCGACAGTCAGGGAACCTACGGATTCTGGTGACCAAGGCACAACAAGGACTAGAAATAATCTAATCAGCAAATATGTATCGATGTCATTTGTGTGCCAGACCCTGTTAGGTGCTAGGAATGCAAGATAAGGTCTGTGCCCTGAAAAAACTTGTGGGCTAATGGGGCAGAGATGGGTAACTAGATAATTGCAAGAGGCAATCGGTAGAGGTGAGGCAAGGAATGTGGAAGGAGGTAGAAGGGTCATGAAGTCCATATCAAGAGAGAGGATGGGGGTACCTGGGTAGCTCAGCTGGTTAAGCAGCCAACTTTGACACAGGTCATGATCTCATGGTCTGTGAGTTTGAGCCCCACCTTGGGCTCTGTGCTGACAGCTCAGAGCCTGGAGCCTGCTTCAGGTTCTGTGTCTTCCTCTATCTCTCTCTCTCTGTCTCTCTGTCTCTCTGTCTCTCTCAAAAATAAACATTAAAACAAAAAAGAGAGAGGATGTTGTCGTAGAAGACAGCCAGAGGATTTGGCACCTGCCTTAATTCATGAAAGATGAATAGGAATTAACCTGGCAGAGAAGGGGAGAAAAAGTGTAGGAGGCATAAGGACTACCACATGGAAAGGGACAGTGTTGTGATATTATAAACTCAGTTCTGGGAACTTCAAGTGGCTGTTCTCTTGGAGCTAGGTTTCTGTGATGGAGGCTGAGAAAGAAAGCTAGCTGGGAGATTAGGGCTGGATCACAAAAGACCTTCTACATCATGCCAAAGATTTAGGACATCATGCAGGAATCTTCCTTTTGTACCTGCATACCCATGTTCTACCCCCTCCATACTGCTCTCTGCCCCCGGAGGTAGACTGCATCTGCCGGGCTCCTGGAATCTCTTGCTTTGCATCAGATTTTGTCAGTGGAAGCCTGGGGAGAGATGAAAGGAAGGAAGAAGAGCAAAGCCAGATATTTCTTCCCCTGGCTCCTTCTAGAGTCTTGCGCTACCTGTGTTGCTTTACTGAAGGTCATTGTTCCTCCCAGGGCAGACTGTTCTGCTCTGGGTCCTGATACCCTTTTCCTCTCTTCATCTTTTTGGGCATCCGGGTGGCTCCAGTATGCATAGTCCTCTGTTGCTGTATAACCAATTACCCCAAAACGTAATGCGGTTAATTGGCTTAAGCATGACAGTGATCATGCTAAGTTTCCATGGGCCATTACTCTAAGGTGGGTCCTCTGGGTCAGTGTCTCTCAAAAGATGCCAATCAAGATGTTGGCTGGGATTGCAGTTTCATCTGAAGGCTCACTTGGGGTGAGGCCCACTTCCAGCTCATTCATGTGGTTGTTGGCTGGATTCAGTTCCTCGAGTGCTGTGGGGTGATGGCTTCCATTCCTCCGTTCCTCCACTGTCAGCTTCTTGCATGTGTTTCTCCACAGGACAGCTCACAACATGGCAGCCTGTTTTGTCAGAGTGAGCAAGGAAGAAGAGTAAGAAAGGGGGGTGGTAGTGGGAGTCTCACTCTTTTATAACCCAATCTTGGACATAATATCCTCTATCCCTTCTGTTAGAAAGGAGCAGGTCACTAGGTCCACTTCTAGATGAGGGGTTTATGCACAAGTCAGAGGCTCCCGAGTGTTCCCTTATGGTTCTCCTATACTCTGCCACTTCTTTATACTTGGCTCTTTTTGAAATAAACCTTTCTTCAGTTGTCCTGTGTGTGCCATCTGTTTCCTGATAAAGCTCTGACTCACACAGGTATTAACCCCAAAGCAAAGGAAAACCACTGAGACCTTGTTTTTCTTCCTAAGGAAATTGACCACAGAAAAGTTTGAAGCAGGGAAGTCATATGGTCCATGTGGAGAATGCACTTCTACAGAGAGTGTGTACGAGAAATGGTAAAATTAGTAGGCACGATGGTTTGGTGAGTTTACAGGAATTCAGGTGAGGAAAAAATGGTGGCCATATCAATGGCAGTGGTGATGTAGAGGCGAGATGTGTTTGAGAGATGTTTAGGAGGTAGAATCAACAGGATTTGGTGACTGCTAAGATGTAGGGTGGATTTGAGGGGAATAAGGAGGTATCTTTTCACCAGGTTATACCTGGGAAATGTCGGAAGGTCTCTTGGAACCAACAAAATTTTGAACCAAATAACTGCAGGGCTGGATCGCCTGCCCTTCTTTTCCTTGTGTGTAGAGAAATCAAGTGTCACAGAAAGAGTATGTAACTAGACCAGGGGGTCTGGGTATTGATTGTGGCCGCACCGCTAGCTCATTTTGGCCATGTACAAGTTGTTTCTGTTTTAAGTCGAGTTCTGCCATTTGAAGTGAGGGGTTAGCTGGGCGGGGTGATCTCAAAAGTACTTTTAGTTCTCACATGCCCAGAGCTCTCATAATCTAAAATAAAGACATCCACATTTCCTTACCTAGTTATTGTTTCATAGCCCTCTTTGCTTTCTTTCACATTTTCCTTAACAAGTTAACCCAAGCACAATTTTAAAAAGTCGGGTAAGTCAGGATGTTTCAAACAAATGCTTTTTGGTCTTGAACATTTAGGGCTTTTTTCCTTTTTTTTTTTCTTTTAACATTAAATAAAATTCCCAAGGACTAACTTCAGAGAGTATTCTGGGTAACTAATTTAATTGTTCAATCTGCATTTTAAGATTCCTTTCATTAAATAGTTTGAAGGTTTCTTATTGCCTTAGGACAAAGCTGTTCTGTTTTCCTTTTCCCCTAGGATTGGACTTGCCAGAGGAAAAGCGCCCCATCACATTATCTTGGTTGGCAGGAGACAGGAGTGTGGGCAAGTCCCCGACCAGTGGTATCAGTGTCCACAGATGAAAGGGATGGTATTTTTAGTGTCGAGAATAGCTCAGTGTGGTTTAATATGATGTGTTTCCATGAGTATAACTTTCTAATTTGGAAAGCCTTTGGTGTGTTCAAGGCTTCATTTCATTTTTCCAATTTCTCCCCCTCATTTCATCTCAAGGAGCCTAAGATTTTATATTCTGGCAGTTTATTACCCTCACTATCGACACTTCTTTGCAGTATCACTTACAGTACAGAGAGTTTGAACGGTCATAGAGTTCAGTGTCTATTCTCAGGATTTTGGACAAGAAAAACTAGAAGCTAACAGATATCTGTGAAGGGAAAATAAAGAGGTGTTTCAATCATTGTGGGATAGGTGGATTATTTTTTTAAAAACCTGTTTGCCAATACAAATCAAAACTGAAAATGGACAAGTCTTTTGAATCACATCCTCATTTCTAAAAATGTATTACAATAAGGGAATGGGAAAAATATATACAAAGATATAAATATAGATATACAGTCACTCCAAGAGAATATTCATACCTCTGTGGTGAATAACATCAAATGATATAAATCAAGGAAATATCTGTTGAAAAGGAATTAAATAATCATAGGAGGGGATAGGATATATATTTGGGAAAACACCCCAGTTAGGTTACTAGGTCCCTGTTCTGGTATACCTACTAATTTTCTAGAAAGGAAGATGGTTACTGACACCCGGGGATATGGTCTGATTGAATAGTCTGTATTTTTAAAACCCTACAAGACTTTGCCATTTTTGTTTTATAAAATTTTTGTTTTATTTGCTAAACATAATGGTTATATAGAGTTACTAAAAAAATTACTGTTGGGGCACCTGGGTGGCTCAGTTGGTTAAGCATCCAACTCTTGATTTCAGCTCAGGTCATGATTTCACAGTTCGTGGGATCAAGCCCCACATCTGGCTCTGTGCTGACAGAGCAGAGCCTCCTTGAGATTCTCTTTCCCTCTCTCTCTGCCCCTCCCCTGCATATGTTCTCTGTCTTCCTCAAAATAAATAAATAAACATTAGAAAATATTGTTTTCATTCTTTCATTTTCTACATATCTGTGCTTACCTCTGAGACCTTTTTTCTTTGATCTGGAGAACTACCTTTAGTATTTTCTTGAGTGCAAGTCTGCTGGTGCAAGATTAAGGAAGATAATAAGGATTTATTGGCTCCCCACTCTATACTAGATACAGTGCTGGGTACTGTACATACATTGAATCACGTAATCAGCAGAATAGCTCGTTAAGCAAATGGCGGTCAGCCTGTATTACATACAAGGAAACAGGATCAGAAGGAGTAAATAACTGGTATTGAGACTTGAATCTGGGTTTGTTTTATTCTAAAGTCTATAATTTTTTTCAAAGAAATTGAATTATGTAAAAAAAAAACAAAGGAAATCTCAAAGTTGTAGTTAATCGTAGGAAGGTTGGTGTTGACAGGGTGGGCTTAGAGAGGAGGAAGGAATTTCAAGAGAAATGATTTGAATTGCATCTTTAAGAGAGGGAGGATTTAGTTCTATAGGAAAAGCCAAGAAATGATTTTAAGTGGTGGGAGTCGTGTAAGCAAGGTTCAGTGATAGGAAAACCTAGATGTATTTAGGAGGCAGTGTATTTTATAACACTAAATCCAGGAGGTGTGCCTCATGTAATAATAGCCTTATTCTTCATATGGAGAGCCTGAGGCAAGAAAACAATAAACATTTCTAGTTCTGAAACTCACCTGGTAAAATATTGGTACAGCTGAGCTTTCTGCCAACGTTCTTTCTTTCCTTTTAAAAATTCCTTGTTTTCCATTTTAAAAGTAATAATTCATTTTCAAAAGAATATATGAACTAAAAAAAAATCTCACATATTCCTACCATGCAAATATGACCACAGTTAACATTTTGGTCTATTTCCTTCCAGTCTTTTATTTTATATAAGTAATGTATATAAAAAATGTATTTAAGAAATGTATATAAGTTATGTACATTATATATATATATATATATACATACACATGTTATGTAATATTTATATATTCAGGGCTAAAAAGAAGAACAAAGCTGGAGGTATCACAATCCTGTATTTTGAAATACACTATAAATCTGTAGTAATCAAAACAGTATGGTACTGGCACAAAATAGACACACAGATCACTAGAACAGAATGGAGAACCCAGAAATAAGCCCACAATTATATGGTCAATTAATCTATGACAAAGGAGGCAAGAATACACAATGGGAAGACCGTCTTTTCAGTAAGCTGTGTTGGAAAAACTGGACAGCTACATGCAAAAGAATGAAACTGGATCACTTTCTCACACCATACACAAAAATAAACTCAAAATGGACTAAAGACTAAATGTGAGACCTGAAACCATGAAAATCCTAGGAGAAAACATGGATAGTAATTTCCTTGACATCAGTTGTAGAAACATTTTTCTAGAAATGTCTCCTCAGGCAAAGGAAAAGAAAGCAAAAGGAAACTATTGGAACTATACCCAAATAAAAGTCTTCTGCACACTGAAGGAAACTATCAACAAGACAAAAAGGCAACCTACTGAATGGGAGAAGATATTTGCAAATCAGACATTCGATACGGGGTTGTTATCCAATATATATGTAGAAGTCATACAGCACAACAGAAAACCCCAAATAATCCAATTAAAAGATGGGCAGAGAGCCTGTACAGGTGGCTAACAGAAACATGAAAAGGTGATTAACATCACTAATCATCAGGAAAATGTAAGTTAAAACCACCATGAAGTATAACTTTACACCTGACAGAATGGCTAGACTCAAAAATACAAGGAACAACAAACATTGGTGAGGATATGGAGAAAAATGGTGGGAATGTAAATTGGTGCAGCCACTGTGGAAAACAGTATGGATGTTCCTCAAAAACTTAAAAATTGAATTACCATGTGATCCAATAATTCCTCTACTGGGTATTTACCCAAAGAAAATGAAAACTAGTTTGAAATGATATATGCACTCCTATGTTTATTGCAGCATTATTTGCAATAGCCAAGATATGGAAGCAACCCAAGTGTCTATCCATGGACGAATGGATAAAGAAGATGCGGGATATATATATGCGTATATATATATATATATATATATATATATGACAGAATATTACTCAGCCATAAAAAGAATAAAGTCTTACAATTTGCAACAACATGGATATACTTCTAGGTATATACCCTCTAGGTATAATGCTAAGGAAATAAGATAAATACCATGTGATTTCACTCATATGTGGAATTTAAGAAACAACAAATAAAAAAGAGCCAGACCAAAAAACCCACTCTTTTAATTTAATTTAATTTATTTATTTTGAGAGAGAGAGAGTGATGGCATGAGAGGGGGAGGGGCAGAGAGAGAGGGAGAGAGAGAATTCCAAGCAGACCCTGCATTGCCAGCGCAGAGCCTGACATGGGGCTCAAACCCATGAACCTTAGGTGAGATCAGGACCTGAGGTGAAACCAAGAGTCAGACGCTTAACCGACTGAGCCACCCAGGCGCCCCTAAAAAAGCCCACTCTTAAATACAGAGAACACACTGGTGGTTGATAGGGGAGGTGGGTGGGGGATAGGTGAAACAGATAAAGGGGATCAAGAGTACACATATTAAGCACTGAGAAATATGTAGAATTGTTGAATAGCTATATTGTATGCCTGAAACTAATATAATTGATGTTAATTATACTTCAATTAAAAAATTAAATATATATTAGCCTAGTGGGGAATCACAATGTATATACTATTTTATGTTTTCCTACATTGCCTAAGCATTAATCTGTGCCACAATATGTCTCCATAATCATAGTTTTGAAGATTGTATTATATTCTAAGTAGATAATGTACTGTAATTTACTTATTCAGTTCTTTGTTATTAACAGCAAAATTTAGAATTTCTAGGTCAGAGTGTATGACCTGTGTCATGACTCCTGACACATTGTTTATCAGAAGGTCAGTATTCGTTTCTGCATCTATAGGCTGGCCTTCCCTGGGTTGTTGTCAATGTTCATTGAACTTAAGGAAGAGGGCGAGGGGATCTCCAGTAATTGGGGCTGGAGTATACCTGGCTCGAAACCAGATCCCCATCCTCACGTCTGACTAGCTTTGCAGCTCTACCCTTATCTTGAGAGCCTCAACGCCTGGGTGTTAGAAAATTTCAACTTGGAACCTTTCCAAGCCTTTTGCTATTTTATTCTCTATTTGTTTTTCTTAAGCAACTAACTAAATAAGAATAACATTTCAACCTCTTTCCACACCCCGCGCCCCCCGCCCCAACATTTTTCCTGCCCGCACCACCTCTGCCTCCAGTGTAACCATGGGGTTGGTTCTTACATTTTAAAGCTAAATACAAAAGCACAGTTCTGAGACGCAGCCAAGTTCTGCAGCCAAGTTTGAAGAATAAAACTTTAAAACAGCTCTTCTGTCACACACTTGCGAGGGGAGGCAGGCTTTGCTATAAATAAGGCACATTCCATTTCTATCTCATCCTGTGCAGCCCGCTTGGATAATGCTGTTTGTATATGACTGCAGTGTTCTCTCGCTGCCCACTCACCCTTTCAACCTTCCCTTTTAGATCACATTTTATTTAAGTGTTTGGTAGTTCTGGAGTTTAGGGACCCTGCTTGAGAGAGGAGTACCAGTTTCCTTTCATTCTTCGGGGTTAAGTGTACCAAGGTTAGGTGGCTGCCTTGTAAGAAACTACATCTTATCTGAGACATTTTTAGCAGCTGCTGTATTAGTTTCCTGTGGCTGCTGTAACAAATTACCATAAAATTAGGGCTTAAAACACAACAAATTTGTCCTCTTGTGGTCCTAGAGGTCAGAAGTCTAAAACAGTTTGGCAGGGCTGTCGCCTTCTGGAGGCTCGAGGGGAGAACCCATTTCCTTCCTTTTCCATGATGCTGCCCCTATTCCTCAACTCATGACCTTGCCTCACTCTGACCTACTTTGGCCATCATGCCTCCTGCTCTGACTCGGCCCCTCTTGCATCCTTCTTCTGGGAACCTGTGATTACATGGAGCCCACCCATATAATCCAGGGTAACCTCCGCATCTTGAAATCCTTAACTTAATCACACTTGCAAAATCCCTTTTGCTGTGTAAGGCAGCATATTCACAGGTTTTAGGAGTTAGGATGTGGACATCTTGGTGGGGGGAGGTATTCTGCCTACTACTTAGAAAAGGGAAGGAAAAATAATTTTGGAATTTTATCTGTTTTTCATAGCTACAGAGAGGATGTGCTGAAGCATTGGTTTTCCTTGTAATGTTTGGGATGGTAGATGTATGGCAGCCTAAATTAAGTCTAAGATATCCGTTTGTATTTGCTAATGTCCATTCGAAGACCAGAAAGAGGAGCCTTTCAGTGGCTGGCAGTGAGGATGGGAGGCAGTGTCTTAGTTAAAGACCTTCCTTCCCTCCTTGCAGGGTGCTTATATTAGGCTCTGCTTTGGGCATTGAGGGGAAATGACCAAGCAGATGCATTCTAAATAAATGAAGGAAAACCTCCTTTACTATAGCCTCCTCAGAGTGGCTTTCTCATGGGACTGTTCATCTCCAGTTATTTTAGATTTTAGAATATATAAAAATTGTGGTACTGAACAGTACAGTTAATCAACACTGTCTTCTTGGCTGGTTGGAGAGTACAGGAGAAGACCATGACCTTGCATTATTTTTTTCAAGCAGCAAGAGAGCACTGGCAAAATGCTGTCTTCTTAGCTTAAAGGCTAAAGGAATGTGCCAGTCTGCTTGTTGACTCTCCTGAGGCCACTCTTTCCACCATTTTTCATGTCCTGGTGAGGAGTCATGGCACATAATGGCAGACAAAAGGTGCACAGGTGGTAATGTTGGCTGTAAAACCACCAAACAGTGGCACGACCCTGGATGTTAAAATGATTCAAGGCAGATGAGCCCCTCCAAGGAGCTAGTCAAGAAAACAGATGATAAAGCCTAACTGTTAGCAAGGGATTGGAGTGAGCTTTTTCTTCCCCAAAGGAATGATTACTATCACTAACTTCACTGCTTTCTGGGGAAGGAAAGGTCAGTAGTTGTAAACAAGATCTACTGTGGCCAGTGACATGTTACAATTTTAGGATGGTGGTTAGCAAACTACTTGCCCTTGGACCTAACCCATCCCCATGTCAGTTCTTGTAGAGCACTTGAACTAAGGATAGTTTTTACATTCTGAAACGGTTGGAAAACATGTAAAAAGAAGCAATATTCCATGATGTGTGAAAATCACGTAAAATTCAGATTTCAGGGTTTGTACATCAAGATTTACACATTCATGCTATTCATTTATCAGTTATCCGTGGCTACCACAGAGGAGTTGAGTGGTTGTGGCAGAGATTGACCATATGCCTGACAAAGCCGAAAATATTTACTAACTGGCCTTTTGCAGAGAAGTTTGCAGCCTCTGCTTTTGGGGATTTGGAAGAGACTGAAAAAAGCCTCTGCAAATGTCCTTGTTGGGACAATATTTCCATAGGAACCAAGACCCGGTGATTCCGCCCAGTGGAAACTCATTTCTAGGAACCCATGGGGAGTCTGGCTGGATAATGGGTATACAGGATAACCCGGAGACCGGGTATCTTCATAGGCTCTAAATAACACACAAACCCTCCCATTCACTCCTGGAATAGCACCTCTCCTTTGCTGAGGGGGTCACAGAGTTTATTCCAGTACGTTATGGAGGAGATTCTGTTTGGTTGGTTGTTTGTTTTTTTTTTAAATGAAGAAGAGCATATTGGGCTGCTGGAAGTGTTGGGCTGTGTGTTCTGAAATAGCCCAGTAGGACGAGTGCCAGCTACCTACGTTTCAGATGCAGTGTCCACATGGCTCTCATTTTTCCAAGACCCACTTTGTCCAGGCATTGGGCCAGTGCTCTGGCACATGATGGCTCACGCCGGCGACACCTCTGCAGGATCACTGGTGCCGTCCCCACTCTGCCTCTGAAGAAAGGGGCTTATGTGGGTATGCCTGGGCCTGAAGGCTGCTGTAAGCACGAGGCCACTTCTCCATAGCCTTTTCACAAGAGGCTCTTTTCACAGGACCCGGCAGGAGCAGGCCAGCCACTTGGGCGCTGCTGAGTTCTGGTCTTTTTTCTATGGTAGCAGGGCTATCATGACCTCATAAGCAAAATGCTTTAATCACTGAGTTATAGTACTCGGCCACAGAATTAACTTCCATCACTTAGGTAGTGTTGGTATCTTGACTGTTGTGAATGGTGATGCAATGGGCATGGTGCAGAGATTGTTTTGAGATCCTGGTTTCGTTTCCTTTGGCGGTTTACCCAGAAGTGGGATTGCTGGCTCGTGCGGTCGTTCTGGCATTTTCTGAACCTCCATACTGTTTTCCTCGGTGGCTGCACGAACGTACATTCTGACCAAGGGGGAATAAGGATTCCCTTTTCTTCTCATCCTCACCAATGCTTGTAATTTCTTGGCCTTTTCATGACGGCCATTCTAACAGGTGTGAGGTGACATCTCATTGAGGTCTTGATTTGCACTCACAATAGCCAAGCTATGGAAGCAACCTAAATGTTTGTCAGTGGATGCGTGGATAAAGAAAATGTGGTCTGTATGTACGATGGAATATGATTCAGGCATAAAAAAAAAAAAAAAGAAAAGAAAACCCTGTCATTTGTGACGACACAGATGCACCTGCAGGACGTTGCACTGAGTGAAATAAGCCTGACAGAGAAGGACAAATACCATATGGCTTCGTTTGTGTATGGAATTTAAACAAAGTAAGAATGAACTCATAGAACCAGAGAGTGCATGGTGGTTGCCAGGGGCTGGGGGTGGAGGAAAACGGGGAGATATTGGTCAAAGGGCACAAACCTTCTAAGATGAATAAGTTCTGAGGATCTAGTGCACAGTATGGTGACTTTAGTCAAGAATACTATGTTTTACTTGAAATTTGCTAAAAACGTACATCGTAAGTGTTCTCACCACACACACACACACACACACACACACACAAAGGTAACTGTGTGAGGTGATGGATGTGTTAATTTGTTGTGCAAAATTTCACTATATATGTATCTCAAATCATGCCTTTGTGCACTTTGTACAATTTTGTTTGTCACTTATACCTCAATAAATTTGGGAAAAAAATGTTAACTTCCATTTTACAGGTCCTTGCAGCACTCCACATCTTTCATGTTATGTGTGTGAAAGTCCTGAGATATTGTTTATCTAAACTATTAAAAAATTTTTTTTAACATTTATTTATTTTTGAGAGACAGAAGGACAGGAGGGTGAGGGAGACACAGAATCAGAAGCAGGCTCCAGGATCTGAGCTGTCAACACAGAGCCTGACGCGGGGCTTGAACTCACAAACCGCGAGATCATGACCTGAGCCGAAGTTGGCCGCTTAACCAACGGAGCCACCCAGGCGCCCCTATCTAAACTTTGTAAATGAGGAAACTGAGGCTGGTCTAGGGTCAGTGAGCCTTTAGTGGCTGAGCCAGACCTTCTGACCTCGGGGTCTGGCGTCCTGCACAATACTTCCCATAGCTTCTCCATGAGGCAGGGCCGGGTCTCCAGCCACACAGCCATGTCACTTAAACCAATCTTAGCAGAGGACTGTGCTACAGTTTAGGCATATAGTGCTTGGGTTCATCCTAATGGTGGTCACCAACTGACCCCCACAGACCAATTTTACATCCTAGGTATTTTTTGGCAGTACTCTAAAATTGTGGCTATGTTGAGTACAGTGTACTGCTTAATCTCTTTCTCTTCCTCATTAACACATCTGTTGCTGGTGTTTCAGCCCCAAACCAAACCAAACCAAACCAAAAATGGATTCCATTCGTGTTCCTTTTACCGCATGGCTCCAAATCAGGAAAGGTATGAGGCATGTATTCTGCTCACAAAAGGGCTGAAAAACTGTGGGAAAACACACTTTCAAAGAAGGTTTGTGTTCTTTGGGACATAGGAATCTACCATTAATCACAACTGCGGCTTACAGCTGCACAAGTTATTAAAAGAGCTCATTTTAAGCAAATTTTAAATAGCAGACATCGTTCTTCAGCACATTTAACAAGCACTCTGTCCTGGTTTTGCCCCAATCCCTGCACATTCCTTCTCAGTCTTCATCAGAGGAGTACCCTCCTCTGCCCACCCTGTGACTCCTTGGCCCCCTTCTCTTGTCCATGCTGTCTGGGAGCAACGGCGTGCTGTGTGTACGCTGATTTGGGGACTCCTCTAAGGCTAGCCCCTCTCCAGACTCCAAATGGCCTATATCCAGCTGCCTAAAGGATGTCTCTGTTTGAGGCCTCCTCACTGCAGACTCAACAGGTAGAACATAGCTCCTGTTGGCCTGCCTGAGACAGTGCTCCCTCTGGAATTCAGTGGCTGGTGTCACATCATTCATCCCGTGAGCATCCGAGTGCAAACCGAACATGATTCTCCTTGACAGAACTCACCACTCAGCCCTCTATGGCATGTAATATTTTTATTTCTGTATGTGTTACCTTTTCTGTTTGGCTCCCTACGATATTATAAATATTGCCTATTTATTATAGGCAATAAATAAACGTTTGGTGGGCAGACCTGTTGATACCCATTCCTGAAACATATCCCGTTACCTTTCCCAGATGAGATTTGCTACCACACGACTTCTTACACTGGGTAGACCGTGTAACTCCATTTTTGGTGCAAAGATTAGTAGCGTCTCTCTGAGCTTTGCAAACTTATTTATCTTAGGAATTATTGAGCTTGGCTGCTGTCCACATCATGTAACAATTCTGCTGTCACATTTCCCTCCTTGCTTTCTTTCTTCCCTCACCCCCAACTTCTCATATTCCTATCTGTGAGTGAGAACGCAAAGAAATGAAGACAAGAATACAAACCCATATTTCTCTCACCAATTAAAAATATCTTTCCATCTTATTTTACTATTCAGTGAGTTCCTTGTCCTCTATGTCACAATTAAAACAGCTTCTTTCCTTCTTAGTGTCTTTCTTTAAATTTTTTTTCTTATTGCAGAAATGATTCATGTTTACTATATAAAATTAGAAATTATAGACAAACACAGAGAAGGAAATAAAATGTATAATCCTTCCTGCTCACAGAGCTATAGTTAACTTTTAAAATTACCTAGTTCCAGGGGCGCCCGGATGGCTCAGTTGGTTGGGTGTCTGACTTCGGCTCAAGTCATGATCTCGCAGTTTGTGGGTTTGAGCCCCACGTTGGGCTCTATGCTGACACCTCTGAGCCTAGAGCCTGTGTCTCCCTCTCTTTGCCCCTCTCCCGCTCTCACTCTGTCTCTCTCAAAAGTAAATAAACATTAAAAACACTTTTTTAAATACCTAGTTCTATACTTTCTCCCCCTATGTACATATTTCAACAAAAATGTAGACTTACTGTACTTGCTGTTGGAAAACTTCTTTTTACTGAATAGGTTGAGAACATGTTCCCATGATAGCAGATATTTCTCTAGATCAGGATCAACAAACTTTCTCTGTAAAGGGCCAGATAGTAAATATTTGAGGCCTTGTGGGACATACTGTTTCTTTTTAAACTATTTAGCTCTGCTGTTGTCAGTGTGATACGTAAATGAATGAGTGTGGCTATGTTCCAATAAAACTTTATTTTCAAAAGCAGGCTGTTGGCCAAGTTTGGCTCATGGCTGGGCCATGGTTTGCTTATGCCCTCTCTAGAATACCACTTTTAATGGCTGAACAGTATTCTACTTTATCAGTATATCATGGTTTCCTTAACCAATCAGAATAATAGCTAATGTTGCTTGAGGCTTTACACTGTGTTTCACACATTGAAAGGTTTGTTCTGTTTCCTTTCTCACTTTTCCTGCCCACTCTGAAATGTAGGTATCATTCTTTCTATTTAACAGATGAGGAAACTCGGATAAAAAACAGATAGGTAATTTGCCTAAGGTTAGATGGCTGTTAAGTAGAAAAGGCAAAATTTAATTTGTTTGAGATTTAGAAGCCATGCTTTTAACTACTCCTTATATTTTTATGCACATTGGTGGTTATTTCCTTGGGATAAATCCCTAGAATCAGTATAGCAAGTGCATCCTAAGGCTTTTGATCTGTGTTTCCAGGTTGGTATGTATGGCTAAATCCTATTTCTTGGGGGTATATAACAGCACTGTGTGCCTAACGCCCTTACACATATCAGGGACTTTTTTAAACCTTAGCAATAATACTTCATTGTTTTAAATCATATTAAAAATTATAAATACAGATGAACATTTACCTTATGTATATTTCTCATTTATGCTTCTTCTTAGGTGAATTTCTCATTCATGTCCTTTCCTCATTATTCTATTAGAGCAGTTGTCTTTTCTGTTGATTTATTGGAGCCTTTCCTATAAGGAATTCCCTTGGAGTTTTAGTTGATGTTACATGGCTTGTTATGAAAATGGTCCATTTACTTTAAAAAGCTATTGTCTTTACAATTAAAGAGAGTCAAACAGAAAAGTATTGGGTTTTAACATAAAGCACTAGTTAGACTTCTGGAATTAAACAAACAAAAAACCAATAAAAAACCCTGTAAGGTAAGAGAGAACTTATTTCTGCTGAGGAACTTGTCCTTTTAGTTCACATCTTCTTAAGTCACAAGAATTTGAGTTCTTTAATTGGAACTCCTGATTTCTGCGGCCATGGCAACACATCTTCGCTTCCATGAGCAGCCTACACCTTTACAAAATATTTTTTAGGGAGTGGGTTTTAGATGGAATTCATTATCCAGTGTATTCATGGAGAGTCTAGAGGAATTAATGGGTGGTAGACCAATAATTGTATAATAATAATAGTAATAAAAATAGTGAAATTAACTATAGATAGTTAATATCTTAGTAATGGTTAATAGTAGATAGTTACTAACTACTGGTCACTTACTGTATTCCAGCCATAATGCTAAGTGCTTTATATTATTTAATTTGATCTTCACTATAATACTAAGTCATAGACATTGGTTTTATCCCTATTTTATACATGAAGAAACAGACCAAAAACCTAGGTGGCTTATCCTAGACTTTATAGCTGCTAAGTAGGAGTGAGCTTGACTTTGACTGCCTGAGACTTACATCTTATTACAGAATGTTGTTGGGGGTATATGCTTACTTGTATACACATGTATGGCAGATATCTTGATGGTCAAAGGTGGAGTCAGAACTACTAGGCTCTAATAACACTAGGATCAATGGGCCAGGAATCTGACCCAGGATTCAGAACCCATGCTTTTGTAAAGATCAGAGTTAGGATGCTTTGTTAGATTCAAAGAGCACAAAGGGTAGCTGTTGCAGTATATTCTATCTCAGGTTTCTCTTGAGGACTGTCGAACTGGAAGACGATATCTGATGGGGAAACACAGAGTTGTAAGACCCCCTAGGCACGAGGAAAGAAGAATCATTTTTCTTCCTTCAAACTTTATTGAACTATAATTGACAAAATTGTGTGTGTATCACATTTTCTGTATTCCTCCATCAATTGACACTTAGGTTGCTTCTGTGTCTTGGGTATTGTAAATAGTGTTGAGTATTGTAAATGGTGTTGCAGTGAACATGGAGTTTCGGATATCTCTTTGAGATACTGATTTCATTTCCTTCAGAAATGAAGGGGTTCTCTTTTTCCCACATCCTCACCAACCCTTGTTATTTCTTTTGTTAACAGCCATTCTAACAGGTATGAGGTGACACCTTATTCTGGTTTTGATTTGCATTTCCATGATGATTAGTGATGTTGAGAATCTTTTCATGTAGCTGTTGGCCATTTGGTTGTCTTCTTTGGAAAAATGTTTATTTAGTCCTTTGCCTATTTTTTAGATTGGATTATTATTATTTTTGCTATTGAGTTGTATGAGTTACTTGAAAATTTTAGATATAATCCCTTATGAGATATAGTTTATGAACCAGTTCTCCTATTCTGTAGGTTGCCTTTTCATTTTGTTGATTGTTTTCCTTGCTGTGCTGAAGGTTTTTGCTTTGTTGTAGTCCCACTTGTTAATTTTTTTATTTTGTTGATTGTGCTTTTGGTGTCACATCAAAAAATCATTATCCAGACCAACATTAAAGAGCTTTTTCCTACATTTCCTTTTGGGAGTTTTACAGTTTCACATTTTACATTTATGTCTTTATTTAATTTTGATTTACATTCAAGTTAGTTAGCATATAGTGCAATAATGATTTTAGGAGTAGAATCCAGTGATTCATCCCCTACCTATAGCACCCAGTGCTCATCCCAACAAGTGTCCTCCTTAATGCACATCATCCAGTTAGTCCATCCCTTCACCCAAAACTCCTCCAGCGACCCTCAGTTTGTTTTCTGTATATAGGAGTCTCTTTTGTTTTGTCCCCTTCCCTCTTTTTATCTTATATTTGCTTCCCTTCCCTAGTGTTCATCTGTTTTGTATCTTAAATTCCACATATGAGTGAAGACATATGATATTTGTCTTTCTCTGATTTCACTTAGCATAATACATTCTAGTTCCAACCACATTGTTGGAAATGGCAAGATTTCGTTCTTTTTGATTGCTGATAATATTATACACACACACACACACACACACACACATACATACCACATCTTCTTTATCCATTCATCAGTTGATGGACATTTGGGCTCTTTCCAGACTTTGGCTATTGTTCATAGTGCTGGATAAACATTGGGGTGCATGTGCCCCTTCGAAACAGCATGCCTGTATTCTTTGGATAAATACCTAGTAGTGCAATTGCTGGGTTGTAGGGTAGTTCTATTTTTAATTTTTTGAGGAACTTCCATGCTGTTTTCCAGAGTAGTTGCACCAGTTTGCATTCTCACCAGCAGTTCAAAAGAGTTCCTCTTTCTCTGTATCCTTGCTACCATCTGTTGTTGCCTGAGTTGTTAATTTAGCTATTCTGACAGGTGTGATGTGGTATCTCATTATGGTTTTGATTTGTATTTTCCTGATGATGAGTGATGGTGAACATTTTTTCATGCATCTGTTAGCTATCTGGATGTCTTCTTTGGAAAAGTGTCTATTCCTGTCTTTTGCCCATTTTGTCACCGTATTATTTGTTTTTTTGGGTGTTGATTTTGATAAGTTCCTTATAGATTTTGGATACTAACTCTTTGTCTGATGTGTCATTTGCAGATATCTTCTCCCATTCCATTGATTGCCTTTTAGTTTATTGATTGTTTCCTTTGCTGTGCGGAAACTTTTTATCTTGATGAGGTCCCAACAGTTCATTTTTGCTTTTGTTTTCCTTGTCTCAGAGATGTGTTGAGTAAGAAGTTGCTACGGCTGAGGTCGAAGAGGTTTTTGCCTGTTTCTTCCTCTAGGATTTTGATGGTTTGCTGTCTCATGTTTAGGTCTTTCATCCATTTGGAGTATATTTTTGTGTATGGTGTAAGGAAGTGGTCCATGTTCATTCTTCTGCATGTTGTTGTCCAGTTTTCCCAACACCATTTGCTGAAAAGACTGTCTTTATTCCATTGGATATTCTTTCCTGCTTTGTCAAAGATTAGCTGGCCATACATTTGTGGGTCCATTTCTGGGTTCTCTATTCTGTTCCATGGATCTAAGTGTCTATTTTTGTGCCAGTGCCGTACTGTCTTGATGTTTACAGCTTTGTAATATATCTTGAAGTCTGTAATTTTGATGCCTCCAGCCTTGGCTTTCTTTTTCAGGACTGCTTTGGCTATTCGGAGTCTTTTCTGGTTCCATGCAAATTTTAGGATTGTTTGTTCTAGTTCTGTGAAGAATGATGATGTTGTTTTTGATAGGGGTTGCTACATTTAGGTCTTTAATCCATTTCCAGTTAATTTCTGTGAAAGGTGTAAGATCCACATTCTTTGGATGTGGATTACAATTTTTCTAACACTGTTTATTTAAGAAATTATCCTTTCTCCATTATGTGTTCTTGTTTTTCTTATCAAAGATTATTTGACCATATATGTTTGGATTTATTTTTGGGTTCTCTATTCTGTTTTATTGGTCTCTGTGTCTGTTTTTAGCCCAGTACCATACTGTTTTGATTACTATAGATTTGTGATACAGTTTGAAATCAGGAGTTGTGATGCCTCCAGCTTTATTCTGCTTTCCTAAAATTACTTTGAATACTCTGAATCTTTTGTGGTTCCATATGAATTTTGGGATTGTTTTTCCTATCTCTGTGAAAAATGCTGTTGGACTTTTGATAGGGATTGTGTTGAATTTGTGTATTGCTTTGGGTAGTATGGATATTTTAATAATATTCTTTCAATCCATGAACATGGGATATCTTTCCATTTATTTGTATCTTCTTCAGTTTCTCTCATCAGTGTCTTATAGTATTCAGTGTATAGGTCTTTCACATTCTTGGTTAAATTTATTCCTTAATTCATTCATTCTATTGCAAATAGAATTTTTTTTTCTTAATATTTCTTTCAAATAGTTCATTTTAAGTGTATGGAAATGCAACAGATTTTTGTATGTTGACTTTGTATTCTGCAACTTTACCAAATTCATTTATGCTAAGTTTTTTTTGGTTGAGTCTAGAGTTTTTTTTAATATATTAGGATTATGTTATTTGCAAACAGAGACAATTTTACTTCTACCTTTTAAAAATTTTTTTAAAATGTTTTATTATCCATATTTGAGAGAGAGGAAGACAGAGCATGAGCAGGGGAGGGTCAGAGAGAGAGAGAGGGAGATACAGAATTCGAAGCAATCTCTAAGCTGTTAGCATAGAGCCCAATGCGGGGATTGAAACCACGAACTGTGAGGTCATGACCTGAGCCAAAGTCAGACACTTAACTGACTGAGCCACCCAGGTGCCCCTTACTTCTACCTTTCTAATATGTCTGTCTGTCTGTCTTTTTTTCTTTTTTCTTTCTCTCTTTTTTTTTTTGCCTAATTATTTTGGCTAGGACCACCAGTATTATGTTGAATAGAAATGGTGAGAGTGGGCATTCTTGTCTTTTTCCTGATTCTAGAAGGAATGCTTTCAACTTTTCATTGTTGAATATGTTAGCTGTGGGGTTGTCACATATGGATTTTCTTAGGTTGAGGTATATTCCTTTTACACCTAATTAGTTGTGAGTTTTTATAATGAATGGTTGTTGAATTTTGTCAAGTGTTTTTTTCTGCAGCTATAGAAATGATCATATATTTTTTATCCTTCATTTTGTTAATGTATTGTATCATATTTATTGATTTGCATATGTTGAACTTCCTTATATCCCAGGGATAAATCATAGTATAGGATACTTTTAATGTGCTGTTGGATTTGGTGTGCTAGTATTTTGTTAAGGATTTCTGCATCTATATTCAAAAGGGTTATTGGCTTGCAATTTTTCTTTTCTTGCAGTGTCTTTGTCTGCCTTTGATACCATGGTAATGCTGACCACTGAAATGAGTTGGGGAGTTTTGCTTCTTAAATTTTTTGAAATAGTTTGAGTAGGATTGGTGTTAATTCTTTAAATGTTTGGTTGAATTCACCAGTGAAACCGTGTGGTCCTGTGATTTTCTTTGTTGCGAGATTTAAAAAAAACCTCTTTATTTATTTATTTTGAGGTGGGGAGGGGCTAAGAGAGAGGGAGAGAGAATCCCAAGCAGGCTTCATACTCAGTGCAGAGCCCAACATGGGGCTCAGTCCCATGACCATGAGATCAGCACTTGAATCAAAATCAAGAGCTGGACACTAAGCTGACTGAGCTACCCAGGAACTCCTGTTGTGAGATTTTTGATTATTGATTTAATCTCTTGACTCAGTGTTAGTCTGTTCAGATTTTCTATTTCTTTATGATTCAGTCTTGGCATTTTATATATGTATATGAATTTATCCATTACTTCTAGGTTGTCCAACTTGGTGTATAATTATTCGTAGCAGTCTTTTATGATCTTTTTATTTCTGTGGTATCAGTTATTATGTTTCCTATTTCATTTCTGATATTACTTGCTTGAGTTCTTTCTTAGTCTCGCTAAAGCTTTGTCAATTTTGTTTATTTTTTCAACAAATCAGCTTCTAATTTTGTTTATCTTTTCAATTATTTTTCTAGTCTCGGTTTCATTTATCTCTAATCTTTATTCCTTCCTTCTGCCCATTTTGGGCTTAGTTCTGTTTTTGAGGTGTAAAGTTAGACAGTTTAAAATCTTTCTTATTTCTTTTCATGTAGGTTTATTGCTATAAACTTTCCTCCAAAAACTGCTTTTGCTGCAAGCCATAGGTTTTTGTATGTTGTGTTTCCATTTTTGTGTGTTTCAAGATATTTTTGGATTTCCCTTTTATTTCTTTAATGATCCATTGGCCATTCAGAGCATGTTGTTTAATTTTTACATTTATGAATTTTCCAGCTTTTCTCCTGTTAGTGATTTCTAGTTTCATACCATTGTGGTTGGAATAGAGACTTGACTTGATTTTAATCTTATTATATTTTTTAAAGCCTTGATTGTATACTAGCATATGATCTGTTCTAGAGAATGTTCTGTGTGCAGTTGAGAAGAATGTGTATTCTCCTGCTCTTGGATGGAATGTTCTTTATATCTGTTAGGTCTGTTTTGTCTAAAGTGAAATTTAAGTTCAGTGTTTCCTTATTGATTTTTGTCTCAGTGATCTATTTATTGTTGAAAGTGGAGTATGAAGTCCCTTGCTATTTTCATATTATTGTCTGTTACTACTTTCAGATCTGTTAGTATTTGCTTAATATATTCATGTGCTCATTGTTGGGTGCATATACTTGTTATATCTTCTTGATGAATTAACCCCTTTATCATTATATAATAACTTTGTTATAGTTTTTGACTTAAAGTCTATTTTGTCTGATATAAGTACAGCTACCCCTGCTCCCTTTTGTTTTCCATTTGCATGGAATATTTTTTCCCATCCCTTCACTTTCAACAATATATGTTCTTAAAGTTGAAGTGAGCCTCTGGTAGGCAGTATATAATTGGGCTTTTCTTGTTGTTGTTGTTGTTGTTAATCCATTCAGCTACTATATGACTTTTGATTAGAGAATTTAATCCATTTACACTCACTGTAACTATTGATAGATAAGGATTTACTCTTGCCATCTTGTAGTTGTATTCTGGCTATTTTGTAGTTCCTTTGTTTCATTCTTCCTCTCTTGCTATCTTTCTTTGTGATTGAATTTTCTATAGTGTATGCTTAACTTTCTTTCTCTTTCTTTTTTGTGTATGTAATATAGTTTTTTGCCTTGAGGTTATTGTAAGACATATAAAATATCTTATAAAAGTCTATTTTAAGATAACTTTGCATATAAAAGCTCTACCTTTTTACTTTTCCCTTTTATGTTTTTGATAGCACAACTTATATCTTTTAATATCATATATCCATTAACAACTATTGTACCTATAGTTGTTTTTTTTAAAGTTTTTTTTTATTATTTTTTAATTTTTTTAATTATTTATTTATTTTTAAAATGTTTTTATTTATTTTTTAGAGAGAGAGAGAGATACAGTGTGAGCAAGGGAGGGTCGGAGAGAGAGGGAGACACAGAATCTGAAGACAGGCTCCAGGCTCTGAGCTGTCAGCACAGAGCCTGATGCAGGGCTCGAACCCACGAACTGTGAGATCATGACCTGAGCTGAAGTCGGACACTTAACTGACTGAGCCACCCAGGCGCCCCATGATTTTTTATTTATTTTTTTTAACTAATCTCTACACCCAATGTGGGGCTTGAACTTACAACCCTGAGATCAAGAGTTGCATGCTCTACTGACTGAGCCAGCCAGGTGCCCTGTACCTATAGTTATTTTAAGTCATTTTTTCTTTTAACTTTTTTTCCTTTATACCAGAGTTAAGCGATTTAAACACTATCTTTATAGTATTAGAATTTTCTTAATCTGACTATATACCTACTTTTACCAGTGAATTATATACTTTCATATGTTTTTATGCTGTTAATATCCTTTCATTTCTATGTGAGAACTCTCTTTAGTGTTTCTTGTAAGGTATGTTTAGTGGTAATAAACTCTCAGTTTTTGTTTGTCTGGGAAAGTCTCCATTTATCCTTCATTTTCAAAGGGCATCTTTGATGGGTAAAGTATTATGGGTTGGCAGTTTTTTCTTCTAGCACTTTGAATATAGTATCCTGTTATCTCTCAGCCTGCAAGATTTCTGCCAAGAAATCAGCTGATAGCTTTATAAGGGTTCTCTTATATGTAACACATTTCTTTCTCTTGCTGCTTTCAAAATTCTTTCTTTGTCTATGATTTTTGATAGTTTTATTGTAATTTGTTTCAATGAAGTCATCATTGGGTTGAATCTTATTGAGGACCCATGAGCTTCATATACCTGGATGTCTTGATCTCTCCCAAGATTTGGGAAGTGTTCAGCCATTAGAAGAAAAACTACTTCTATTGGACATCCAAATTACTCCCAAGTGCCTACCAATTTACATGCAAAACTCCCTTTCCTGCCATTTAAGCATTCTACCACTTGATGCCAAACTGTGAATTTGTCTTCTATCACAGGATTCCATAATACATACCCAATTCTCTGGGCAAATAGACCTGATCCAAACACAGCTTGTGCTTTCTCTCTCCTTTGTTTAACCTGTTTTATCTTCATAAAATGTCTTCAGTTTCTCTGCCTCATCTCCAAGTCTTCATCTGTCAGAATTCTGGACCTTTCTCAATACGGAGATAAAAATTCTGCCTAAAGATCAGTTGCTAATTTTTATAGACAAAAGTGACTCCCTCCACCCCCATTTGATTCTGATGATATTTATATTACTTTCTCTTAAAAAAAAATTTTAACATTTATTCATTTTTGAGAGATGGAGAGAAACAGAGCATGAGTGGGGGAGAGGCAGAGAGAGAGTGAGACAAAGAATCTGAAGCAGGCTCCAGGCTCTCAACAGTCAGCACAGAGCCTGATGCAGGGCTCGAACCCATGGACTGCAAGATTACGACCTGAGCTGAAGTTGGACGCCCAACAGACAGCCACCCAGGCGCCCCTATATTACTTTCTTAAAAAAATTTTTTAATGTTTATTTATTTATTTTTGAGGAGAGAAAAAGAGACAGAATGTGAATGGGAAAGGGGAAGAGAGAGATGAAGACACAGAATCCAAAGCAGGCTCCAGGCTCTGAGCTGTCAGTACAGATGTGGGGCTCAAACCCACGAGCTGTGAGATCATGACCTGAGCTGAAGTTGGATGCTTTACCGACTGAGCCACCCAGACACCCTGGTATTTATTTTACTTTCAAGTCAACTATAAGGTACTTATTTGTAGGATAGCTTTTGTGTATATCTTCTCCATCCAGCTTCATTGAAAGACCCTTGAGAATTGGATTTAATTCATTTTGTATGCCCTGTAGGACTTGCATGATTCCTTGAAGGTAGTGATTTTCCATAGATAAAAATGGCATGTTGGGGCACCTGTGTGGCTCAGTCAGTTGAGCATCTAACTCTTGATTTCAGCTCAGGTCATGATCTCATGGTTGTGAGATCAAGTCCCACATCAGGCTCTGCACTGAGCATGGAACCTGCTCTGGGATTCTTTCTTTCCCTCTCTTTCTGCCTCTCTCTCTCCCTCTCTCTCAAAATAAATAAATAAACATAAAAAATGGCATGCCTTAATCCTGTTCTTTTTTTTTTAATGTATCCCATTCTTTTATTGACGTAGAGGTAGACATAAAGTCTCTTAGATAGCTTAATCTTGTTCTTATGGATCCTGACTCTAGAAGAAAGGAAACCTCCATTTGGAGCTTTGATATAGATTGAATTTTGTCCCCCCACCCCCAACTGTACTGAAGCCCTTACCCCTTTACCTCAAATTGTGACCTAATTTGGAAATAGAGTCATTGGAGATATAATTAGTTAAGATTAGGTCATACTGGAGTAAGGTGGCCCTTCTTTCAATATGACTGATGTCCTTATCAAAAGGGAGATTTAGACACAGACACACACACAGAGAACACCATGTGAGGATTGGAGTTCTGCCACAGCTAAGGATCTATCAAACTGGGAGGAGAGACTGGAGCACATTGCTTTCTGGAGCATTAAGAGAGAGCAAGACCTTGCTGGCACCTCATCTCAGACTTGTAGCCTCCAGAACCATGAGAGGGCACATTTGTGTTGTTGAAGCCTCTCAGTTTGTAATACTCTGTTATGGCAGCCCCAGGAAACTACTACCGGTCTGCATTTTCACCATCCTCAGAACAAACAAGACTGCGGTGTTTTCAATAATCCTTTTCTTGGTAGAACTGAGGGCTGAGGTACGGTAGCCTGATAACAAAGTAACCAGAACCTTCTCTATTATTTGCACCCCTGGTCCTTGGCGCCAGACTGAGTTCTTATGTCCCTCAGAGCCTCTTTAGCGCTGGAAACTCAGCATGTCTGGACTGACAGTCTTTTATCTTTTTTTTTTTTTTAATTTTTTAATGTTTCTTTCTGAGAGGGGGCGGGCAGAGAGAAGAAGATGCAGAATCCAAAGCAGGCTCCAGGCTCTAAGCTGTCAGCACAGAGCCCAATGTGGAGCACAAACCCATGAACTGTGAGATCATGACCTCAACTGAAGTCTGACACTTAACCGACTGAGTCACCCAAGAGCCCTTGGACAATCTTTTATCTTTTTTTAAAAAAAATTTCTTAATAGTTTATTTATTTTTGAGACAGAGACAGAGCATGAGTGGGGGAGGGGCAGAGAGTGAGGGAGACACAAAATCTGAAACAGGCTCCAGGCTCTAACCTGTCAGCACAGAGCCTGACATGGGCTCGAACCCACAAACTATGAGATCATGACCTGAGCTGAAGTCGGACGCTTAAGCGACTGAGCCACACAGGCGCCCCTAACAATCTTTTATCTTTAACACTCTTTCTCCCTCCTAAGCATCTCAGTTGTTTTTTTTTTTACCATGTTCCTGTCAGTCCCTCTGTCTAAAGCCTTCTGTGAGCCTTCCATTTTCTTATCCCCAATTAAAAAAATTTAGATTTCTTCCATTCTTTGAAAAATAGGAAGATCTGGCAACATCAGATCCTCATACTGATGGCAATAATTAATTGGCCAGACCGAGGGGCAGACCCTTAACACAGAGAATGTGTGCTCAGTCCTGTCTGACAGCGCATGCCTAAGCCTTGTCGGCGTTGGGGCCTGGGACTCTGGCAGGATGAAGTGAGAGCACTGCCTCTTTCTCACAGGGGTCTCAGTGTAGACTTTCCATCCTGGATGGAGTCAGACTGAAGGTTTGTATCCTGCTATGTCACTTACTGGCTGGGAGGCAGCCACGGAGGGGCTCCTTAATCTCACTGGGCCTCCGTTTACTAATCCGTAAATGAGATGATAATGGAGCTCACTTCATAGGGGTGTTGAGAGAATTAAATGACTTAATGTATATCAAGAGTTTAGAACCTGGCACGTAGCAGGTGCTTCATAAATGATCCCTTGTATTGTTATATATGCAAGGAACTCTTATTGGCATTCATCCAAACAGCCTTATTATTTTTCATAAAGAAGAGCATAGTTACTCCTCAGTTTTTCCTTGTTTCCCCTCCTGTCCCCCACCGGTTTCATACACCTTAAGAAATGTGGTAGTAGTTGATACACACAGACTCAGAGCTGGCCTAGCAGGGAATTTGGGGCTCAGCTTCTGGGATCTAAAGTGGCTGAGCTCCTGGGCTTCTCCTGGCCCCTGAGTCCCCTGTGCTTAGCTGCCTTCGATGTTGCTTAGGTTCTAGTGACCAAGGGCACAGCTTGGTGACTGGACTCCTGAGGCCTCTGGAATCGCTGGGGGGTGCCTCTAATTAGGTACACTGTTAAGCATGCAGGTATTTATCCTGGAGGCAAGAAGGGCTGCTGGGAATAGCTGCTTAACATGAAATGCAGACAGCAAGCCCAGTGTTAGTCAGAAGCATTTTAACTATGATTTGAGGCATTGGCAAAGCCCAGGCAAGCCAACAGCGAGAACCCCAAACCCAACAGTTTGCAACATATTCCCCTTTATAGGGCCACTCCTAAGCTGAGCTGATACATTCAGCTGCTATTTACTGATTGAATTCCCTAGTAGGGATTTATTAAGCAATTCCTGAGTGCCAGATACATACAGTACAAGGTGTTAATGATAAATGAAATGAGTAAGACACAGTCCTGGCTGTAAGGAATTTATAATCTGGTCATTGGGTTAGATGGATGAGCCAATAGTGGTGTTGGGGTTGGGGGGTAGTCACAGGTGTGGGTTACAGTACCCCAGAGTGGAAGATCCTGACTCAGCCTGGGGGCGACCAGGGGACCATCATACTTGTCATTTTTTACCTAATGCCCTGTAAGATTGACTTCTGTGAGGACAAGGATTGTGACTGTCTTTTCATTACTGTATCTCCAGTGCTAGCCCAGTGGTTGGCATATGGTAGAGGCCCAATTAACATTTGGTAAATAAGGTAATTAAATAGTATCTAAGCTGAGAACCAAAGAATGAGGTGTTAGCCAGGAGAGAGAGGGAGAGAGAGAGAGAGGGAGAGAGAGAGAGAGGGAGAGAGAGAGTGAGTGTGTGTGTGTGTGTGTGTGTGTGTGTGTGTGTGTAGGTGGGGTAGAAGAGCGGCAGTAGGAAATAAAATGGTGAGAAATGACATCATGGGGAGGGGGTGGCATGTCCTCTTTGGGAAGGAGGAAGACTGGTTCTGGAACCTGTTTGCTGGTACAGTGGAATAGTATGGAGGAATTCAGGAGGCATGGGAAAGGCTGACGGTGAAAACAGCATAGAATTATTAAATGTTTAAACAAGAAGGACTGGTTGGATTTGACATGGATGTTTGAAGGTGCAGGAAAGGGATTGGATTGGAGAGGGCAGAGTAGAAGCAGAGAGGCCAATTCGAGGGCTTCTGTAGCAATCTTGATTAGAGATGGGGGCGGCTGGACAAATTACTGACAATGAAGATGGGGATGTGGATAGATTCAAAAGCAACTAGGGATGTAGAATTGGCAAGTCCTGGCAATTGTGTCTAGAGAAGGAAGGAAGGAATGTCACTGCATCTTTAAAGGATGCTAACATCATTCACTTACTGGATAAACCACAGAGGAAGAGTAGAAATGGGGAGATAAAACCACGTGTGGACACACTGAGCTTGAGTTGCCTACAGAGGGTTCAGTGGGCAGGTGCATGCATCAGGCTTACCCTCAGGAGATCGATCTGGCTTGATACACAGGTTTAAACGCTCATTAGCATAGAAGATCAGGGCTTTATCACCTAGTGGGTCCATTGATAAAATTCAGAAGGCCCATGAACCTCAGAAATTACATTGAAGTTTTAATGCATGTGCATCGTTCTGGAGAGTTAGCTTTGTATTAACCTTTCCAAATAAGTTAACTCTTGAACCTTAGGGCTATTGGAACTGGAAGAGAGATGGGATTGCTCAAGCAGAGGTAGGGAGGAGAGACCTATGGAACATTTTGGGGATGGGGGCACTGTGCTGAATCAGCAGTAGGGGGGTAGTGTGTAGGGGATGAGATGAAGATTTACAGAAAACATTGTCTTTACTGTTTATAAAGTGCTTTCGCAGACACTGTCATTTCATGTTTCAGTAACTCAACGAGATATTTATCATTTGGCTCTGTGTCAGAGTTCAGTATAAGACACAGAAACTTGGCTATAAATTTTTAACAAGAAGGGATTTAATACAGAGAATGGGGTGCTTACAAAATCACTGGAAGGGTGAGTGTCAGGGGAAAGATTTCCAGAACAATATGGGACCAAGGTCAGAAGGCACCCTTGCAGTTGCCATTGTGGTATTGGGAAGCTGGGACCAGAAAGTCCCTGTGGCTGCCACCATTGCTGCAGCTGCTTCTCGGCCCTCAGAAAGCTTAGAGCAGGGCACTGGGACACTGGTGGGTTTCAAAAGTCTCATGTTTCCTTGACTTTCCTTTATGGCAGTGAGCAGTCAGGGAGCCAGAAGATCGCCCTATACCTCCGTGCATGAATGCATCTAATTAGTGGAACCCAGTTAACCCCTGCACCCCTAGATTCAGGAAAGTCTGGAAAATATCTTCATTCTACCTCTCCACCTAAAAACGAGAGTGAAATGGAGATAGAGAAGAGGTCCTCCCCAACCTCCCCAGGGGACAGATAGCAAATATTTTAGTCTTAGTGGGCCACGTGGTCTCTATTGTAGCTACTCAGCTTTACTATTGCAGTGCAAAAGCAGCCATAGAAAGTACATGTAAGAATGAGCATGGTTGTGTTCTAATAAAACTTTATTTATAAAAATGGGTAGTGGGCTGGATTTGGCCTATGGGCCATAGTTTGCCTACCCCTGAGGTAAGCCAGTCAACTCATGATAATTACAGTGGGTTCATTTTACAGATGAGGGAATTAAACCAGAGAGATTTAGAATGATTTAGCCAGTGTAAGTGAAAACATGCCCTCATTATTTTGGTTTCAAAATTCATGCTATTTTCAACACACCTTAATGCTGAGCCCATATTTCTTTGAGAGACTTGTGACCTAAAGAGGAGCTAAAATGTCCAATTCACAGACCATGGTAAAAGCCCCAAGAATGGTGCAAAATGCCTTGTAGGCAGGTCAAACATTCTTCTGTTTGACAGAAGAAATCACTGGGAGTTATTTGAGCTGGGTGTTGCAGGAAGATATAACTTTAATAGGTGGAGATGGTAGGTGGGGTGCAAAAGAGCATTGAAAGTGGAGTTGGAAACTTCAAGGCAAGTTCAGGAAAACAGCTGGAATCCAAACTCATCTGAACATTGTGTCCTTCTGGGTTTTAAGAGAGGAAGGCTGGATTATGGAAAACCTTGGATGTTAGGATTAAAAATCTGGATTGAAAAAGCAGAAGCGCTGGCAGTTTTTTGAACAGAGCTGCGATACACACATTACTGCAGGAAGAATGATCTAGTGGTATTGTGGTACAGAATTTTTTGACTCAGAAGCTACGGCCAACAAGAATTCACATAGGAAGTGATTGCAGTATCATTTCATGCAAAGGAAGCAGTGGATATGAGAGACAGCTTGAGCCATTCATGGCACTTGGAAATTTATAAATGTAGGTGGGTTGGAAGGATAGCTTTGACATTGAGAAATGAAAATAACAAAACTTAGAAAGCCAGGAGCAGGAGGTTGTTTTTGTAGGAAAGATGGTGGGTTCCATCTTGGATATTAGGTAATGAGTGGGAGAAATGGAAATGTGGGGCAAGCAATTAGAAATATGGGCTTGATTTTCAAGAGAGTGGTGGTTGGGTGTTGTCACATACAGCTCGACAGAGAGCTAAAGAAAAGTTCATGTCTCTGATGGTTGTGGGTAGTAGAGAATACCCGAGGCAGAAGCCAGGGGTCTTAGGTCATCAAGAGCCAGAAGAGGCACAGGGATAAGGCAGGTAGGTGGAGTACCAGGGTGAGTGTTTTCAGAGGAGTCAGGGGAGAAGCTGTTTCCAGAAAAGGGAATGGCCAGCAGTGTTTGTATGCCGCAGGGAGGACAAGAAATGTTCATGAAAGGCCACTTGACTTGGTGATGACACAGTTGTGGTGGGTGCACCCTGAGAGAGCTGTTTAGTGTATGGTGAATAAGTGGAGGTGGAAGTTGTGGACTGTTCACTTGAGGAATTTGATATTGGAAGGAAAGAGGAGAGAAGATGGGAGACTAAAACTTAATTTGTGTCAAAGTTGGTTAATTCTTCAGTGCCTGAATACCATAAATGACTTCCCTCATCAGAACGTATCCTGATTTCTCCTCCCCTTCCCCTACCAAGACTTCCTAAAGGAAAGGGGGGTCAGAGGAGGAACATCATCTATTCTCTCGTGATTTTAGGATCTGTTTTTTGGTCAGCTGTTTGTGTCTGACTTGACTTTGCTTTCTGGCTCCGCCGGTGGCCTCTCCTGGCAACCCGTGAGGTAATACACAAATGTGTGCAGTTGTTAAGCAACTGCTTCCAGCCGTGGAGGCTCTGCTAAATTTGGAACATGCATGAGTCCCAATCTAAGTCTTCATTCAGTGGGGAAAAAATAAGTCCCTGACTGAAATTTCAGAGGTTATACATTTACGGAATATAAAATCAGTGCGCTGATGATTTTTGCCTTACCTCACTGGATTCCTTTAAAATCCACTAGAGAATTGCTGTGCAGTGAAAATTTCATTCTCTTCAAGATCTTTTCTAGAAAAAAAAAAAAAGCAGGCATGGCCAAGCTCCAGAAGGAATGGAGTATCTTACACCAATGCTTTTTATGATAATAAGCAAAAGCAACATACACTACAATGACAACAGAGCAAACGAACTCTAGAGTCTCAGATGGAAATGACTTCATCTGTCTAAATTAAGTATTTCTTTTATATATGTATATATTTTTTTTGAAAAATTGGGCGTGGAGCCCAATGTGGGGCTTGAACTCACGACTGTGAGCTGAGATGAAGAGTTGGATGGTTAACCAACTGAGCCACCCAGGCACCCTGAGACTCTTTCGTTATGCTAACACTTATTTCCTCTCACATCTTGGTTAGTGGCTTTCACAACATAATCAGCTTGGTCTCAAGTCGGTTATGAAATGGATGCACAAAGATGTGACTGGGATTTTTCTGTCAGTTGAATTCACTTCCTTGCTCTTGTATTTAAACCAGTATGTTATTCTCAAAGGCCCTAAGCTGTGTTTCTCTGGAGCTGTTTAGAGATTGGAAGTGCTCTTGTATTCTTTCCCATTTGTATAGAACTTCAATTTTTGCAGTGTTTAGATATCCATTAATTTCATTCATCCACACAATAATCTGTGAGATAGGCAGTATTATCATGAAGCCCATCTTACAGATAAAGGAACTGAGATTCAGAGTGGTTAAGTAATTGGATCAGAGTCACAGAGGATACCAGCAGCAGATTCAAGGCTAAAGCTCAAGTTCCTCTAGCTCGAAATTTATCTCATTTTTTTCCCCATTGTGCTTTAGGTGCCATTTTTGACATGAATGTTTTCTTTCATTCTTAAGCACTTCCGTGAATAAGCTTTGTACACCATCAGGTTGGTTTCTGGTAGTACATTGATTGTGGAGGGCTAGGAGCTGAAACCACAGACTTGAAATGACAGTCACCCTTCTTGGAGGTTTGGCCTTTATTGAGTGGAGGGCTCTCTCATTAAGGAAAGTTATACACTGAGATAAGAGGCTTGCCAATCTTTCAAAAAGTGGAAATTTCTGGGCTCCTTGGGGATGGCTAATGATAGTGATTATGGAAGGGTTTGCAGATGTGAAGTACGTTATAAATGCTGGAGGAGCGGCAGTAGACTGTGTTTCTGGGGGGGGGGGAGTGGATATTTGCATTTTTTGTCTTCTGGACCCTGCTGCCTTTGGTACATTCTGGTTTTTATAAACAAGCCTGTTTTGCTTCTCTCTAGAAACAGGTCTGTTATCTAGCTTCGTGGTGGTTTTCTGTACTTGTGAGCTTGTGCTCCAGTTAAATTGAACGCTTGTACTGCTGCAAGAGTGAATTTAGTGACGTTGCCAATATGAGCCCTCAAGTAGTCTTTAAATATTCTTAGCCTTGGGAGCTGGCCCAAGAAATTGCTTATTCTTTTCCCCATACCACTCAGCGTATAAATCCTGAATCACTGCTGACCAAAGATACGTAAAGTACAAATCAATAAGCATTTTGTTCCTATATTTTAGGTAATGAGACAATGAGTGAGAGAAAACCCTTTGATGAGGGTTTCAAATTATTGTTGTTGTTCTACAGATTAACAGGGCCGAGGCTATTATTTTTCTCGTTCGTTGACTACCGTGTCATTAACATTGCACTGAAAGGATTTTTTAGTAGCTTTTTGAAATATAAGTCACATACCAATAATTCACACATTTAAGGTATACCATTCAATGGTGTGTGGTATGCTACATTATCAATTTTCTTGAGTTTATTTATTTTGAGAGAGAGAGGGAGAGAGAGCGTGCATGCGCAGTAGGGGAGGGGCAGAGAGAGAGGGAGAGAGAGAAAGAGAGAATCCCAAGCAATACAGTCTTTAGTTTTTAAAGTTATGGTCAAAGATATAAAACATAAAATTTGCCATTTTAGCCATATTTAATGTACAGTTCAGTGGCATCAGTTATACTTACGGTTTGGTGCAACTGTCACCACTATTGCCAAAGTTTTTTTTATCACCTCGAGCAGAAACACTGTACTCATTTAACAATAACTCCACCTAAAAGGATTTTTGAATATGCTTTGATTGCTACCTTCATGTGTGGGTAAGGCCTTCGAGGAAGATTGTTTATTCTTTGAAGGGAAGTTCCATATGGTACATGACACAGGCTGGGGGCCCTCAGGAAGCAGCCTCTGAGATGAGTAGGCAGGACATCATGGGGCTGTTTCTCAGGGTCCACACCTGAGAGGAACGTGGTGGGCAGGACTGGGCAGAAGGAGAACGTGGGCTCCGCTGCAATCACAAGGTCCGTCCCACCCCCTGGGGCCCTGGAGCTGGAGACTCCAAAGCTGGGCAACAAGTATGCACCCTTATACCTTTTTTCTCCAGTCATCAGATGCCACAGGCCCGGGGGGGTATCTGAGCTGGGGGTGAGTAAGTTACTCCTTCAACCAGGGACAACTGGGGAGAGAGCTGACAGTGGAGAGCCATGAGCCAGAAGTGTTCTTGGCATCTGGGGGATGAAATCTTCAGCCAATGCCTCCCAATGTTGCTGCCCTTCGGGACCACTTGGGCATCCTCAGTAAATACTGTGCCTGGTTTAATTGATATGGGGTGACCAGTGGGCAGCAGGAGTTCTAAGAGCTGCCCAGGTGGCTGTCGTGAGCAAGTCTGGGACTGCCTGCGTTTAGTCCCAAGAAGGTGGCCAGTCAGTGCCATGACACCACTGTGGGAAGAGCCTACATTTGGGAGTCAGGAAGATTCGCATGTGGTTTACCACTTACTAGCTCAGTGAGTTCTCATTTAGGTTCTGCTGGTAAGACTTTGCTGCTGGGCTTTAAAAAAAATAAAAATAATATATATATATATACACACACATACATGCACACACACACATATATAAATATAAATGGAGGTGCATTTGGGTGGTTGGGAGGGGACTTACAAATCAATATAAACACAGTGAACATTGACAAGAAAATTTGGCATCAGACAAGAATGAATAATTTACAAAGAAGTTCAGATAACTTAAACATTTGAAGATATAGTGTCTTAATGTATTCATTGCCTTTCACGTCCGAAGAAACGAAAATTAAAACTGCGTTTGCTTATAGCACTCAGTGGTGGTGAAGGTGGTGGCTGGGGGCAGTTTTACACTCTTGGTATGTGTGCACCAGTGCAGCATTTATGGTGGGACATACATACGGATTCTTAAAAGGTGAATCACATCTAATTCCAGAAGTTTCTCCTGAGGATATAACAAATTGGTGTGTAAGGATGTGTGCATAAAGGTGTGATTACTGAACCCTGTTGGCAATGGCGGGAGATTGGGAGCAGAACAAATGCTTACGGATAGGGTATTGGTTAGATAGCTCGTGGTACATACCTATTTAAGAATTATGTAGTAATTTAAAAAAATAATGTAGCGTGCATGTATTAACAGACGAAGATAAGCATCATGTATTTTTAAATGAGAGAAGCGGTAAACGAAACAGCATGAGCCTATTTTTGCATTAAAATCATATTTGCGTTGAAAATGCCTATAAGAAAAATACCAGATGTTAAGAGTAAACAGTGTTCTTTCCCCTGAGGAGAAGAATTACAGGTGCATTTTACTTTCTAGCCTGTAGTTCTCCATAATGCTTGGGCTTAAAAAAAATTATGCATATATTAATTTTTGTGTTAATTTTATATTCAGGAAAAACAGCCATTTCCAAAAATGACATGGTTCCAAAATTATACACACGCATCTCCATCCCTACATGCTTGTGTGTGTGTGTGTGTGTGTGTGTTCATCTCCATGTCTCCCCAGCTGTCAGAGAGGGAATAGTCTGTAATCTAATTAATGGTTATCCCTAGAATTTGGGGTCATCAGTGATTTTCTTTGTTCTTATGCTTATTTATATTTCACAAATTTTTATTTTCTTATTTTTTTAAGTTTATGTATTTATTTTGAGAGAGACAGAGATAGTGAGAGTGGAGGAGGGGCAGAAAGAGAGGGAGAGAGAAACTCCCAAGCAGGATCTGGGCTGCCAGAGTTGAGCCCGACATGGGGCTCGAACTCAGGAAGCAGTGAGATCATGACCTGAGCTGAAACCAAGAGTCAGATGCTTAACTGACTGAGCCACCCAGGTGCCCCTATACTTCACAAAATTTTAAATGATTGTATCACTCTTTTAATGGGAAATTAAAAAGGGAAGCTTTTAATATTTCAGCATGCTTGCTTGGTCTGGTTTTCTATCCACCCTTTAAACAGCACTTACATCTGTTTCTTTGGAATGGTCCTTGGGTTAGGATTTCTTTCTCCCAATAATCACTATTACGTGTGGCATGGTTGTGTGCTTTAGAAACTTAGGGACGTTTATTCTGACTTGCACATTTGTTATCAAACTGTGTTTTCACTTTATTCATCTTTTTCCCCCCCTCAAATAAATTTGACCTTTAGATGAGGATTTAGATGAGGCATTTCCAAGCAAGCATCTATCATCTATCATTATACTTCTGCTTCATCTGTGAAATGGTAATGTGTCCTCTAAAAATATTGATATTAAATTAAGTCATTCCATATTTGCTCTTAGGGAGACCTTTGAGGTTATTAAATTTACCAGGCAGGTAGGATATGCAGGAAGAGAAATGCTTGGGAAGCTTCCAGCAGGCCAAGGCTCTTCCATGCGTCTGACAAATCTCATTCATTCCTCTAGGCCCTGAATTAAATCTCACCTCTCCGTGTCCTGTCTTCTTGGATCCCTCAGGGCAAACTGGTGCTAACTTCTCCATGTGTTTATTATGGTCCTCATTACATCTTATTGTAAGTATTTGATAGCTGTCATCCCATGAAGACCTTCAGATAGGAACTGTGGTAGCCACCCGCCAAGATGGTCCTCAGTGATCCCTACCTCTTGGTATTCATGCCCTTGACAGATGAATATAACAGAAGTGATGATACGTCATTTCACAGGTTAAGTTATAAAAGACTGGGGCTTCTGTCTTGGGTTCTTTCTCTGAAATCACTCACTCTCTGGAAAACCAGCTGCCATGTTGTGAAGACAGGCATTGTGTGGTGAGAGGCTCATGCGGCAACAGCTAGTGGGAAACAGAGGCTGGTCAACAGCCATGTGAATGAGCTTAGAAGCAGGTCTTCCCCTGTTGAGGCTTCAGATGTTACAGGGCCTGCTGTCAGCTTGATGGCAACCTCTTGAGAAACTCTGAGCCCAAACCACCCTTCTAAATGCCTCCCAATTTCTAATGCTTAGAAACTATGTGAGACAGTACATACTTGTTCTTTTAAGTGCTTTGCGGTAATTTCTTAGGGATCAATAGATAACTAGTAAGAATTTGGTACCAGAAGGGGGGAACTGATTTAACAAAAAATGAAAATATGGTAGTGGCTTTGAAACTAGGCAGTACACGGTGGAAAAGCTGTAAGGATTTTGAGGGACATGTTGGCAAAACTTCAAGTGCCTTGAGGACACTGTTCACAGAAGTTTGGACTTTGAGGAGACTACCAGTGAAGGCTTCCAGGAAAACGAACAGAATCAGATTGGAAACTGGAAAAAACACAGTCTTTATTATGCCATGGCAAAAAAATGTAGCAATAGTATCATCTGCAGTAATGCGGAACATAGCAAATGTACCTAATGAACTGGGTGATGCAGTTCTGGAGATTTCTACACAGTGTTGTTCCTTCCATTCTCTCCTCCCACCCCACCCCATTGCTTATAGTAAAATTGCAAGACAAACTGAAGGCAGAACTAGTGAACAGAAAGAGCCAGGACTTGCTGTTTTTGAAGATTCCCAGCCTTTTCAGATGGCACACGGTACTAAAAATAAGCAATGGCTTCTGAGCAAAGATCAAATTGGGCACTCTCAGGAAAACAAGGTCCAAACATGAAGCCAAGGGGGTGACCATAAAATCTTTTTAAGATCTCAAAAATCAGGGCATCTGGGTGGCTCACTTGGTTAAGTGTCCAACTTTGGCTTGGGTCTGTGAGTTTGAGCCCCGTGTTGGGCTCTGTGCTGACAGCTCAGAGCCTGGAGCTTGCTTCGGATTCTGTGCCTGCCTCTTTCTCTGACCCTCTCCTGCTCGTGCTCTCTCTCTCTCTCTCTCTCTCAAAAATAAATAAACATTAAAAATAAAAAGATCTCAAAAATCAAATATGGTGCTTCAGAGAACTGTGCAGTCAGCCAAAATACCCTCTAAAGAGATAGGGGTTTGCTTTCTAGACCCCCTCGGTCAATGGTAGGGCTTCTTGGAAGCTCAAGGACATTGTACCTCAGCAAAAGTCCAAGGTGAGGGAGGACCCACTGCAAAGAGATTTTTAGGTGTGGCTTTTATTTTAATGGAATGAAGCTTAAAAGGATTCACAGAAGACCTTCAAAGTTTTTAAGAACATTACACTTGAAGAGACACCATAGGCTTGAAATGACAGGGACATAGTACAAAATGAAAAGAGGGTTTTCACCCCCAAATATCAAGAAGTAGGAAGCAGGCAGAGAAAACTACTCAGCTGCAAATACTTGTTACCTTCCATGAAAATGGAAGGACCGCAGGGATGCCCAAACCAAGAGTCCAGAGGGTGGAGTTAAGAGCCATGGAGAATGATTCCCAGACCTCAGCAAGGAACTCAACAACATGTGCTTGACAGGATTTCAGAATTGCTAGCCCTACCTACATGCTTCCCATTTCCCCCTTTGTGGGCAAGTGTTTATAGTGGCTGTCCTCTATCCCCCACCATTGTGTGTTGAACGTGTGGGGACAGATAACCGGTTTCTTTGGTGGCACACATCTTAGATGTTGAGAGGAACTGTACTCAGTGGGCTGAACGTCAGGGACTACACTCAAGGAGCCTCACCCATGTCTAGACCTGATTTAGAGGGTGAGAGTCTGGACTGGGAGCTGATGCCAGTATTCTATGAGACTTTCAGTGACTGTTAGAGGGGTTAGTGTATACTGCAGGTGGGACAGATGGGAATCATTGGGAGCCCGAGGGTGACTGTGGTAGCCAGCCTCCAAGATAGCCCCCATTAATCCCTGACTCCTGGCATTCAGCGTTGTGAATTCCCTCCACTTCCCACATTGTAGTAGGGTTGGTCTTTGTGACCAATGGCAGAAGCAATGATATGTCACTTTGAGATAGATTTATTAAAGATGGTATCTTCTGTTTGGGGGATGCTCTCTTTCTCTTGTTGTCTGGGATCACTCACTCTGGGACACATCGTGTTGAGGACATTCAGGCAGCCGTGTGGAGAGATCCAATGGTGAAGAACTTCCAACCTATTGCCATGTGAGTGAACTTTCTTATAAGTGTACCCTCCAGCTCCAACAAGGCTTCAGATTGTGGACCCCCAGTCGACAGCTTGACTGCAACTTCATGAGACACAGCGTAGAAAGGAATAAACATAGCAGACCCTAGACTGCTATCCTTAGGAAGGTCTGCTTCTAAGACTGGCTCTTGGCTGCCATCTGGGAACTTGGATTCAGGGAAGGTTCCCACAATTCTCGAATGATGAATGGTTGACCTTGCCTAAACTGTGCAAACAGTATTATTTATGGTGAACACCTACTTTTATTTGGAAGTCTGGAATTTGGTATGTGCTAGGCAGAGGGTCCCTATAAGAGCAGCCACCAGTAAAACCATTGGACATTGAGTCCCTGATGACAACATTTCACAAATTGTTGTCACGATGTGATGCTAGAGGAATTAAGCTTGTCCCGTGTGATTCCATGGGGAGAGGACTCTTGGAAGCTTGTGCCTGGTTTCCTATAGACTTCTTTCTGTGCACATTTTCCCTGTACTGATTTTTGCTTTATATCCTTTTCCTGCAGTCAAAGCCATGAGGTGAATACTCTATGTAGGTGAATCCTCCTAGTGATCACTCGACCTGGAGGTGTTCCTGGGGATTCCCAATGCCAAGACCCAGAGCAAGAACCACGTATTCAGAAACTGAGATAACAATCATTTATTATATTAAGGCACTGAGCTTTGGAGCAACAGATAACTATACAGGAAGCCAGTTATTTCTCCTCAGCATTTAGCTTAGTGTCTAGAACATAGGTGTTAAATATTTGTTGAGTGAATTGATATTTCTGCCTTTGAAGAATTTTATAGTCCCTCTGGTGCCTTTGCAGTAGAAATCTAAATCCTCACCTGCTATTATGAAGCTGGCTCACCTTCCCTTTCTTCTGTCTGGAGGAACCAGTTCCAGTGGCAGCAGCCTGCCTTACAGTTACCAGATCCCGCCATCTTCCTTTTTGGATGAGGCTCGTGCATACAGGAATCAGTATGACCATGCTTCTCTGTGACTCACTTCTTAGTCTCCTGGATTTTTTTTTCTTTCTCTTCTATGACTTGGCAATGACAACTATTCTTACCATTGGAATGAAACCTTCTTCCTGCTGAAAAATTAATTACTGAGTGTTTCAGGGCCTTATAAGATATTTATATTTCTCTCTTGAGTCCTGCCTCTTACTCTGTCATATGATTGCCTTGACAAATGAATGTCTTTGTTTTACATTGTCCCCTCCTCTGTACGCTATCTTGAAATAGACTTATATACAAAGATAGCGACCACTGAGGATAAGATAACTTTTTTTAATGATTATTTATTTATTTTGAAAGAGAGAGAGAGAGACAGAGAGAGAGAGCATGAGAGAGGAAGGGTCAGAGAGAGAGAGAGAGAGAGAGAGAGAGAGAGGGAGGGAGGGAGAGAGAGAATCTCAAGCAGGCTTCGCACTGTTAGCACAGAGCCTGTGTTAGCACAGAGCCTGACATGGGACTCGATCTCACGACCACAGGATCATGACCTGAGACAAAAACCAAGAGTCAGATGCTTAACCTACTGAGCCACTCAGGTGCCCCCCAGGCTAAGATAACTTTCATGCAGAAGAAAAACCCAAAATATATACTAGAAGTAGACTTGCTGGAGTTATTTACAGTTTCTGAAAGAAGTATTTTAATCAAAGAGAATGTGTCTGTGCTTGTGTATGGATGTGCCTGCACACACACTCACACGCACACACACACTCATCCCATGTTGATTTCTGTGACATACCTTTTAGGACTTAACAGAATATTTTCCCTCCCTTTAAGTCTATTCCAGTCTTAGCAGATGATCTTGATTCTTATTTTCCTGATAAACTCAGGGTGATCTAATAGATCTCTGATTTGATCTCTTTTTCTTAATTAAAAAAATACTTTCAGGTGCCTGGGCGGCTAAATTGGTTGGGTGTCTGACTTCGGCCTAGGTCATGATCTCATGGTTTGTGGGTTCGAGCCCTGCATCGGGCTCTGTACTGACAGCTGGAGCCTGGAGTCTGCTTCAGATTCTGTGTCTCCCTCTCTCTCTCTCTCTCTCTGCTCCTCCCCCGCTCATACTTTGCCTCTCTCTCTAAAAAAATAAATAAAAATTTAAAAAGAAAATATTTCCCCCCCTTTTTAAGTGTATTTATTTATTTTGAGAGAGAGAGTATAAGCTGGGGAGTGGCAGAGAGAGAGGGAGAGAGAGAGAATCTCAATCAGGCTCTGCACTATCAGCACAGAGCCCAACGTGGGGCTCAGTTTCATGGAACTGGGAGATCATGACCTGAGCTGAAATCAAGAGTCAAACGCTTAACTGACTGAGCCACCCAGGCACCCCACTATGTTCCCTCTTTATCAAAAAGTCATCTATCCTTCTTTCCAAAGGGTCCTCTCTATAATCTTTCCTCCTCCTTCTTGAACATTCTTTTTTATCTATTATTCTACTTTTCATTCTTGCATTTTCTTTCTTCCTCTTACCAATTTCAATAAGGACAGTCAGGTTTCTCTGACTCCAAATAGAACAACCACCCTTTTCTTTGCCTGCTTTCTCTTGGAGTTATAATTCTATGCACTTCCTTTATTTTGTTGCCAAGCTTCTCAAGATTAGTCATTTCTGCTGGCTGCCTCACTTCCTCATCATTCACTTACTGCTTAACACTTAAAACCTACTGGTACCCTTTCCATCTGAAATTCCCCTCGAGGTATTTTAATGACCATGTCCATTAGCCCTCCACCCCTTCCACCCCCCAAAACAGATTGTTTACCTTACTAAAGCGTTTATTACTGTTGTTGTTACTTTCTTAACGACTACCTTTTCTTCTTTATTTGATATCTGACATTTTTTTTTGCCTTGGTTCCCCTCCTATCTTTTATAGCTAGATTTCTGATTATTGACTAATGGAGCAATCAATTAAGACTTATCCAAGCTGGGAGAAATCGGTTTCTGGAACGAATGGTCCACTTACAAAAGGTCTGTTCCCTTCCCAGAATTTTTAATTCCCAGGGGTTCAGTTGCTTACATAGAGTATGAAGCCATTACATCTGAATGCTCCATCTAGATACTGTTTTTTGGCAGTCTTGTTTATTTCATTTGGATAGGCCTGCAAAATTCTACTTTTCAAGCCTCATATTTCCACCAGAAGGTGAACATATCAACCTACCTGTATCTTGATCCCGTCAAATTCTAACTGAAACCAGAATTTTCATTTTCCTTCCCCCCAAATAGCTCCTTATGACCTATTTTTCATCTGATTCTAGGATGGGGATCAACTTTTGTCCTTCTCTTTGACCCTGTGTCCAAACAATCCTCAAGTCTTACCAGAGCTACTTATATATCAGTTCCTCTGCTTGATACCTTTCTATTTCTACCTTTACTGCCTCCTGGCTCCTGCTTTTGTCCTACATTCAATCCCATATACTGGGGCCCAGTGGTTCTTTCAAAAGTGAAATCCTTACCCCATCATGGTACCATCTGGAACTCGTCTGTTTCTGGCAAATAAAGGGCAAATGTCTCTCTCCTCCTCTATGGACACCATACCCTCCTCATAGCTGCCCTTTCCTACCCCTGTTTTGCTCACGATGCTCCCGTGAATTAGGTTATGTGAGTAGGATCCAGCCCTGCAGGCAATTCTGGAGATCAAACAAAACCCCAGGAATCTGGAGGAAATTACTGTGGTTAAGAAACACATATACATGCACGTCATTTTTGCCTGTTGAAGTCCTCCTCATCCTTAAGCTTCATCTCAAGTATGCAGTGTTTTCCATGAAGGCTTTCATGCTTTCCCAGTGATGACATCCACTTTCTTCCGCATTATATTGTGCTTTGTGTTCAGTACTCCAATGACACACAGGGCTTATGCTCTGTGAGTTTATAGAATGATGATCTATTAGGATATGAAAATAAGATATCAGAATTGCCATTTACTTTGTTTTTAATTTTTTTGCTACTGATTTTTTTATGGTGGTAAAATATATGTAACATAAAATTTACCATTGTAAGCATCTTCCAGTGTACAGTTCTGCGGCGTCACTGACATTGCTGCATAACCATCACCATCATCCGTCTTTTTTCGTCTCCTCTGACTGAAATTCTTACCCACTAAACACTATCTTTTAAGATTACAATTTTTATGGAAATTTAAAATGTTCATAAAGTTAGAGAGTGTATGTATTTTCAAAATAATGAAAAAAAATTTTAAATATTTTATTTATTTTTGAGAGAGAGCGCAAGCAGGGGAGAGACAGAGAAAGAAGGAAACAGAAGATCCCGTGCGGGCTCCACACCAGTAGGAGAGAGCCCGACACGGGGCTCGAACTCATGAACCACGAGATCATGACCTGAGCTGAAATCGGGCACTCAGCTGACTGAGCCACCCAGGTGCTCCCAAACTAATGAGATTTGACATACTGGAAGTACATGGTCAAAATCTTAAGAGACTGGGGAACACAATCCAAGGATTTATTAGGGGTCAATAACAATTTTGTATCACTAGGCATTTTATGGATATTCTTTGATATTAATTTTGTATATATGTTGCTGAAGCAGGTGCTTCTTTGATATTAATTTTGGATGTAAGTTATTGACAGACGCCTGTCATTTAATTACTAGATGGGCTTCTGCTTTGTAGAGAAAAACTTTTAAATAGACAAGCAAATAGACAAGCAAAAGTTAAAAAATTAAAATCACCTATACTATGACAACTTGTATAATGATTAAAATTTTATTATCTATTCTTTTCAGCTAATTTTCTATGCATACGGATACAGTTTTCTCTTAAAAAGGAAAGATCGTGTTATTTTTGTAAATTTTGTACCTTGCTCTTTGTACTTTGAAGAATGTCATGAATGTTTCTTTTTTAAAAACTTTTAAAAAATGTTTATTTTTGAGAGAGAGAAAGAATGCAAGTGGGGGAGGGGCAGAGAGAAAGGGAGACCCAGAATCTGAAACAGGCTCTAGGCTCTGAGCTGTCAACAGAGAGCCCAACACGGGACTCGAACTCAGGAACCATGAGATCATGCCTGGAGCTGAAGTTGGATGCTTCACCAACTGAGCCACCCAGGTGGCCCCATGAGTGTTGCTTTTGATACCAATCATTCTTTTACCATATATTTTAATGGCTTTATTTTATGAAGTATAGAGATAATTTACTTAGATACCCTAATTCCTGTGCTGTTGGATTTTTAGTCTCTTCCATTTCCCCCCTGCCTCTTTTTGCGGTTTAAACAGTCCTGTAAAACAGATGCTATTAACCATGTCTTACATACCTGTGATATTTTTTTAGGAGAAATCCTAAATTTGCATGTTTCTTTAGGAGTTGTGGTTTTACTGCCATCTTTTCTGTCTGTCTCTGAGGCCATTTTGTATAGTGGTGAAGAGTTGGGGCGAGAATTTTAATTGTACCTCAGCCACTTACTAGCTGTGTGACTTGGGGCACGTTGTCTTGGTATGCCTCATTTCCCCTCATCTGTATGTTGGGGATAAAAATAATACCACGTTGCTGGGTTGCAGAGGGGATTAAATGAGTTAATAAGTGGAAAATACTGTATAGGGCTTGGCATGGAGTAAGAGAACAGTACATTTTGGCCCTTTTTGCTAGTGTATGGCCCCCTGTCAGGTCAGCCAATTTAACCACCAAGTAGGTCCTGTTAACTAAAGCATGGTTATAGTCTTCAGTAAGATGAATTACATATTAATGATTTCATTTTATCAGTTCTACTAGGTAGGAGCCACGAACACAGCAATCCCAAAGTGTCGTACTTTGTAGGGACAGGGTGCGTAACCTCGTAGATTTGAGAACTTCATAGGAGCCCTTTTGTAGGTAGATACCCACAGTGACAAATGAGAGGGGAATTAAAGTCTTGTTAGAAGAAAGTTGTCATTTTGTGGAGGGAATGATGTAGTTCATTTCCAGACACTTGATGAGAACAGAGATGTGGCTGTGTTACTTCATCATTTTACATCAGTCCAGCATTTGGCCATAGTAGGTGCTCAGTAAATATTTGTGCAATAAATACACATTCATGAATAAACCTGTCTATGCTTCATTAAATGTATTGCAATGTACGTTGTAAACACAATGAAGGCTTTGTGTAATGAACGAACAATTGACAGTGGAATTCTTTTTCTGCGGAGTGGGCTGGAGGCTTTCAGGCTTTTCTTCTGATTATGATAGGATTTGAGAGTGAGCGGCTTCAGAAATGATGCAGGCGGCTGTTGCTTCTGGTGAATGCCTCACTCTATGCTGGTCAGGTTCTCTGGTTTCTTCCGCTGTTCCCTCGTGTGTGCTCTGTCCTTATTGCACCTGCTGGATCTGATCTTACTGAAAATAGTGTTTCCTTTCTGCCGACCCATGGGGCTCAGTGTTTGATTAACATGTTTCCCATTTTCTGAGCAAAATACCTGGGCAAATCCCCCTTGGATGAGGTGAGGATCTGCAATAATTTACAACCACTGTGTGAGCCTTGTGTTGAATCTCATCTCTTTATAAGGACGTGGCGTCATTTGTAACGCTGGCACCAGCCGCCTCTCCTGGAACATTCTCCATGCAGTGTGTTGACTCCCACATCGGATAACATCGACAGTCGTCAGAGGAATGACTTAGTTGCTGCCGAATTAAAAAAAAAAAACATCAGACTTACAGTATAAATGAATTTTACTCTCTTCAAAGTAGTGACCTTGGGATATATGTAATCCTTTGATGCTTCCATTGATGTTGCTATTGCTCCAAATATTTCTGGAATCCTTTTTAAGTTGCCTTCAGAGCTACAAGAAAGTGAATATTTCATATTCATTCACAGGAATGTGAATATTTTCGAGTTTGACAAATATTCATTCTTTGTGGGAAGCTTTGATTTTGGGAAAAGGGAGAGAGCCATTGGCATTGAGTCCAGCAGCTGAAGTGAATGATGAGGGCGGTCAAGAGGACTGGTCTGTCTAAGGCAAAGGAGGGTGTTAGACATCTTATAATTATGTCATGACACTTACATGTTTGTTCCAAACATGATTTCTTTTTCTTTCTCTCTCTTTTTTTTAAAGTTTACGTATTTATTTTGAGACGGACAGAGACAGCGCTAGTGGGGAGGGTCAGAGAGAGAATCCCAAGCAGGCTCTGTGCTGTCAGCACAGAGCCCGATGTGGGAGCTCGAACCCACGAAACCGTGACATCATGACCTGAGCTGAAACCAAGAGTCAGATGCGCCCATGATTTCTTTTTCTAAAGCACTGTTTCAGTTTATAAATACTTCAAGCCTAGGAGCACACTATGGGACCCTATACGACAGGCATGCTCCCAGCACTGACGTTAAACAGATGCTAACATTTTGCTGTATTTGTTGGCATATGTTCTTTCATCTTTCTCTCCTCCCCTGTTCTCTCTCTGGAAGAAGATATTTTAGGTACTCCTGAAACACTACCCTTCCCCATGCCCATTGCCTACCCTCCTCCTTCCCTCTACAGTCTCGCCTCCACCAGAGTTGCTGTGTGTCTTTCCTAGGTATGTTTGTGCCTTTTGGAGGGAGTGCTTTAAAATGTACACAAATTGTATTTTACTGTATATGTCCCTCCGACATGGTTTTGGAGTTGTATCCTTGGTCCTTTTAATTGCTTTATGCGAATAAATCGATTTATTCGTCTACTGCCCTAAGAGAAGGTTAAGGTGAGTCCACCTTTTTGCTGTTGCAGATAGTGATGCAGCGAACATCTGTGTGCATCACTACTTAGGATATGTGCTTGGGATTGTCCAAAGCAAGTACCTGGAGGAGAAATTGCTAGCTTCCAGGAGATGAACATCATCAATTCGGCGGATGTTTCCAAGCCGCTCTCCGAAGCAGTTGTAATTATGTTCCCATTTGTAGTTACCGTTTCCCCACATCCTCTTGATTTATCAGATTTCAAATTTTTGCCTATTGGATTGTCATGGGATTGTATCGCCTCACTTTAGTTTGCATTTCTCGGCTTACTAGTCCACGTGGTAGGGCACCTTGTCATCTGTTTAGTGACCACACAAGTTTCCTCTTTTGTGAATTGCCCATTCAGACCTTTGCCAATTTTTCTACTGCCATTGGCCTTTTTATTAATGATTTCTAAGAATCATTTGTATTCTAGATATTAATTCTTGGTAAGTGTGATGGGCTAGAAATATCTTTGCCTAGTCCGTGGTTTATGTTTTCACTTTTTACTGATGTCATTTATTCAAAAGCGGTGCTAAATTTGAATACAGTATATTAATTTCTTTGTTACAGTAAATGCTATTTTTGTGTCTTGTTTATGAAATCCTCCTTTACCCCTAATGTCACAAAAATTGTTTTTAAACCTTCTTTTAAAAGTTTTGAAATGTAATGTTTCAAATGACTTCGAATTAGTTTTTGTGCGTTAGTATGATGCTGAAATCTACTTCAGTCTCTTTCCATGCAGGTGACCAGTTGTCTCCATTTCCTATACTGAATCTCTTCAGTAATGTCCATACCACATTCCCTTATGTGTGTGGATGTGTTCCGTAGCTTTGTATTCTTTGTTAGCGTGTGTTTGTCCAATGTGGCCCAGCCTCTCTTTTACTTTAGGCTTATAGGTCTGGGTTACATTTCACCTTTAGTGCTGCTTTGACTAGACCAGGCTCTTTCAACTTTCAAATATATTTTTGGATGGTAGAAGCCTCATTTTTCTTTTGTTGGAATTGATCAGACAGTTTACAGATACATGGTGAGAATTTACCCTCTTATGATACTGAATCTTCTCATCCACAAACATGGAATAGTTGTTTATGAAGTTCTTTTTTTCTTAATGCCTTTTGGTCAAATTTCATAATTTTTTTTGCCAGACTTCTTATATATCTTGTTAAATGTATTCCTAAGTTTCCCACAGTCTATATTGCTGTTGTTAATGGCATTATTATTATCTCTTCCTGTTATTGCTGGTGTATAGGAACATCATTTGTTTCTGTATACCTTGCTGAATTCTCATTGATTTTCATGTTTTACTGTAGACACTCTTGCATTTCCTATGCAGACAGATATATAATCTTTTGGTAATGACAGATTTCCCTCCCCCCCAACCAAATTGCATGACTAAACTATGTCTCTACTTGGAACATTTCTGACACCCAATGTGTGGGCTTTTCCCACATTACACTCTCCAACTTTTTGCAGACACAAACTGGGTGTCCAACAAATTAGTTCAATTCTGGCAGGAACCAACTGGAGTAAGCACACACCCCACAGGTTAAAGAGTTCAGTCCCACAAGACTACTTCCTAATCACAGATACCAATCACAAGTCTGGGTTTCCCATACTTCTGACTGGCTATAAATTGGGGGCACCTATGACCTCTTCCTCAGGTTTGATAATTTGCTAGAGTGGCTCACAGAACTCAGGAAAGTGCTTTACTTAACTTTTGCTGGCCTATTATAAAGGATACAACTCAGAAGCAGCCAGATGGAAGAGATGCACACATGGGGCAGGGTGTGGGGATGGGGGTAAATGGAGCTTCTGTGCCCTGTCCAGAGGCGCCACTCTCCTAGCCCCTCTATGTATTCACCACCCCAGAAGGTCTCCAAACTCCATCATTTTGGGTTTTTCTGGATGTTCGGTTACATAAGTATGATGGATGAAATCATTGGCAATTGGTGTTTGAGCTCAATCTCCCACCCTTGGCCCCTCCCGACTGGTAACCAGCCACAGTTCATTCTCAGGAGTCATTTCATTAGCATAAATTCAGATATGGTTGAAAGGGGCTGATTATGAATAACAAAAGACACTCCTCTTACAAATTCCTGGAGTTTTAGGAGCTCTGTGCTAGGAACCAGAGGCAAAGACCAAATCTAAATTTTTTTGTATTACATGGCGATATTACAGTGACTTTCACTTCTTTTTCTTGTATTATGGTACTGGCCTCGACTTCCACTAGACCGCCTTTATAAATAAAGTTTTATTGGAACAGTCACACTCATATTGTCTGTGGCTCATTTTGCATTACAGTGGCAGAATTGACCAGTTTGGACAGCAGATTTCTGGTTTGCAAAGCCTGAAGTACTGCTATCAGGCCTTTTACATAAAATTTCCCGAGGAATGATAGAACCTTCTTATTCCTGACTTTAAAAGGAGAGGTTGTAACGCTGTGCCATTAAGAATGATGTGCCTGTATGTTGGTTGATGTGTACCCCTTATTGGGTTAAGAAAACACCCTTCTATTCTTAGACTCATAAGAACTGTTTTCTTGTTTGTTTTGTTATTTTAAAAAAATCATGAATGAATGTTAAATTTTATCAAATGTGTTTGTAGCATATGAGATTTGTTTTTCTCTCCTATTAAATATACATATTCTGTTCTCTTTTGGATTATTCTCTTTCCAGTTTTTGGGGCTTAGAATCCTCTTGCTTCATGTGCTTTCGTAACTTGTGAGCTTCATGGGCCTGATTTTTCTGTGCGAGTTGTCTGAGGCATGGGTCATGGGAGTTTTGCTCTAGTTTTTCCACGCCTCTCATTGGCCCAGGACCACATTTTATGTGAACTTCTCAGGTTGGCCATTTCTGGAGCATCGAAGATAGCCTAAAATCGTATCCCAGAAGCAGAGATCTAGGGGTTTAATTTTTGCAGGGAGCTTTTTGTTCTCCTTTCGTACTGTTAAATAGAGATTTACAGGTGGTCTGAGTTGGTGGGAGAATGCTCTTTCGCCCATTTTCCCGGTGGTTGCAATGCTTTGAGGGGCCTCCTTTAGGGCAGCAGGCCTACATTGGGCAGGCCCTTTGGGCTTTGTTTCTGATCCCTATGTGCTCGTTGAAATCTAAACTCTTACTTTTCCTGGATCAGTACTTGTTCTACTCCCTCCTCTTCCCCATGACGGCCCTTGACCCTGGAGGCAGCTGCCCAGGTGATTCCTCCGCTAACTTCTGATTTTCAGAATCTTCATTTCTGACACCTGCTAATTTCCCCTTCTTTATTGCAGGTGCAACTATGCATTTAAAAAGGAACAGGTATTTCTAGGTGCTTGTAGCAAGAACGTGAGACTGTGTCATCTTCCCTTACCATCTTGCTGGAGTGAGAGGCTGCCCTCTAAATGCAATCTCATCATTCAAAAAAAGAAAAACAAACAAACAAACAAAAAACAAATGCAAAGTGAAATCCAATAAAACAAAAAGCAAAACTCAAAAATTGGATCCCTAAAGGAACTAACCATGAGCCAGGCAGCAAGCAGAATCCTTTGCTATCAGCTCATATAATTCTTACAAAGACCTCATAACTCTTTTTAAGTAGGAAAGTTAAGTAACTGGCCCAGCAGTTTGTCAGAGGCAGAACCAAGCTAGGAACTCAGCTTTATCAGACATTCTTCCTCTTTTTTTTTTTTTTTTAAGTTTTATTTGTTTGTTTTGAGAGAGAGAGCATGCAGGTTGGGAAGGCACAGAGAGAGAGAGAGAGAGAGAGAGAGAGAGAGAGAGAGAATCCCAAACAGGCTCTGCACTGATGTGGGGCTCAAGCCTACGAACCATGAGTTCATGACCTGAGCTGAAACCAAGAGTCGGACACTTAACCGACTGAGCCACTCAGGCACCCAAGACGATCTTTCTTCTTAAATGGCCTAAACAGTGGTAGCACTGGGTATTAAATGTGCCCCTTCTTGAAGTGACTACCGTGAAGGTGGACACAATTTTCTACCTAGTATTCCTGATATATTGACACAGTCATCTTATCTGCCAATTCTAGAATAGAAGCATGATTGCATTTGTGAGAATTTGCAATTTTAGGCAGATTTAAATGATTTTGAAGCAGTTTTTTAAAGGAGTTTTCAACAGTTGAGGAAGGAACATGGATACTCTCCCTTCTCAGCATAATAGAGCCTCAGGGAGTAAAGACCTGGCATTCCCCATGTCGGTAAGATTTTGGAGAAATATTTCTTACTCCCAGGTCTACTGAGACATGTTTTAAGGATATGTTGTCATACCTGTGATTTCTGAAAGGCCACAGAGAGGTGGGTTTCTTTGTATCTCCTCTTGGTTTATTTATTCATACTCTGAAGTCAAAGCCTCTATAAAAATGGAGTCAGTGGTCATTATATTTTGTGATTATGGGGTTGCACGTGGCTGACATTATAATCTCACTTAATGGCTTAAGGATGGACTCCAGGGCTTCACCACCACTCACCCTTGTTCACCCTGTAATTTAGCAGCATTTTAGTCTGAATCAAAAGACAGCCTTGGGAATTTGGGCTCAGTGCTTGTAAAAGCATTGTGGAATATCGCATGTTACCGGATGCTATTTGAGAGGAGAGGCTTGAGCAGTTGTGGCTTCTCTGAGCCCTGATCTATTATCTAGGAGACGCTGAGAAGTGGTGGAACTTCTGTTCCACCGGCAGCATAGACCTGTTTCACTGTGAACTTGTGTTAATGACTTTGCCAAAAATTTTCTCAATGCATAATAGGCATATTTGTTAGAGGAGCTGATCTTGCAATCCTGTATATCTGGAGCAGTCAATTATGAATCTGCTAATTAGCTTGATGCTTGGTCTCCCAGCGAAGTGAGCTCTTGTGAATTCTGCCAGAATCTGGATTTCCAAGTGATGTGACAAGAGAAAAGGGCAAGATTGGGCCAAAGAGGCCATTGCAGGTCAATTTCTTATAGTCAGAAATTTGCTCAGCCTAAGCGCCTTGCTTTTCTGTTGCCAGAAAATACTCACTTTTCCCCTTTTGTAGCTGCTACCCTGTCCCAGAATGAGCCAGTTTTGCCTCCCTTTTCCATTTTCAGCAGTAGCACGTGGAAAAGCCTATGGCTACATGGTCTGAGATGTGGCATTCTGGGGGCAGATCTCACCTTTCTTCCTTGCCCTAAAATAGGCCTATGCTGTCTAATCTATAACCCCAGTGGCTCTATTAATTCTTCCTCTTCCTGGTGAGTGTGATTTCTCCAAGGTATGGTACTTCCCATCTGCCTTTCTCATTTTACAGTTTTTTTCTTTTTTGAGATAGTCACCAATAAATGCTAATCTTATTGAAGGTGTTTTATATGCCAGACACTTTAGAAAACACGTTAATAACAACAACTAATATATATTGACCATCCACTGTGTGCCAGGCACTGTTTTAGCTACAAGAGATGTGGAGCAAAACAAAATGAACCCTGTCCTTCTTGGAGCTTATGTTTCATTGAGCAGGTAGCCAGATAGTAAATCCCACCAAAAAGCAAACATATGCTGTGTCAGGTAGTTTGTGTGCTCTGAAGAAGCAAGGTGGAGAGTGACCGTGTGTGTCTGGCTGGTTGGGGAAAGCTTCTGTGCTGGGGGCATATTTGGGGAAGAGCAGAGTCTCCAGAGGATGAAGGAGCAAGTCCAGCTTGCTTCAGAGCTCCGCTCCCGCATCTTGCCCAGACAGAGCCTGTCCGATTTGGAACCCCACCATCCCCTCCCAGTCTCTGCTGGTGGCACTGCATACTCCCAGAGCCCAACCTGACCCTTCCCTCCTCTTTCTTTATCTAGTCACCAAACCTCTTTCCCTTTCTTTGAACTGTGTGTGGCCACAAACTCTTCCTTCCCACTGCCTTTGTGGGAAGGACACCATTGCTTGGTTTTACACGTTGCCATTCCGTTTTGGAATTACAGTAACAGTGTCCTATGTGATCTTTCTTGGCTGGTAAGATCTGTCTTCTCCTGGTCCATTACCACCAACATGCTGGAGCACATAAACCATCGTTTGAATGCTGACTCAGTGCCAGATATGGGACCCTCACAAGGACTGTGATGCTGGCATTATTCTCATCCCGCAGATGACGAAGCAGACCTTCTCACGGTTGCTTACTGATCCAGTAGGTGGTAAAACCAGGATTTGAACTCCTATCTGACCAAATCCACAGGCCGCTGCCAGTCTTGAGCCTGGGCTGCCTCCGTCCTGCTGTTACATGTGATCAAGACCCCACTTTGATCCCTTAACTCCTTTGGTCAGAATTCTTTCATGCTTCCTGGCATCCATGGGGAAATGTCCAAACATTTTGGAAAAGTATTCAAGGCCTTTCATTACTGGGCCATGCTCCACCTGTCTTCCAGGGTTACATCTGAGTTCCCTCCAGTGGCAACCTTGGTGGGCGTGTACAAATGTGTCATGTAGGTAAATGCAGCTTTACCCATGCTCACAAGGTGAGCACTTTTTCATTTCCTCCGTGTCAACTTACTCTCTCTTCATGGCCCCCGCTCAGACTTACCTCCTCTCACCTCTCACCTGTTTCCATCTTTACCTCCAGCCCCCACTCAGTTAGAAGGGGTGTCCTGCCTGTTGCAGGCCAAGCCTAGCTTCTGAGGATATGCCAGGCCATCCCCCTGAGGACCTGTAGCTCTCCCAGTCCTGATCACCAACATGCCATCTCCCTTGATTTCCTTAGGACTTTTTCACATGTGATCCTAAAATACTGAGAAAACGTATGCATCTAAAATGAGTATAATTTTTCTAAGTAAGGGCCTTGGGAGATATATACTTATTTCACTAAAGCTTCTCAGAGCTCAAAATACATTTGGAGGAGCTCCCTTTCTAAATTGCCTTCCAGCTACCCAAGAAAGTCAATTTCCTTCTTTAATAGCTACGACTCATTTTTGGACTCGTGATGACATGAACCCAGTTCAGTCACCTATCTGAGTCATCAGTAGGGACTCCATTTACAATCTGACTGTTTCCCTAAATCAAATTTATCCTCAAGGGATTAAAATGAGACACTCACTAGAACATTCCACAGGAAATTCTGAAAGAAAAGTTCTGAAAATGTCTGCTTAAAATGTCAGGAGATGCAGCTGGGAGAAAAGCAGGACTGGAATGTTCCTTGTATTTATTCATCCATTGTCTTTCACTTGTCCATTTCTTAGCAGAAGGAGCAGGGGAGAAAGGGAAGGGCAGGAATGAAAAGGGAAACATTCTGGGGACAAGTGGAGTCATGGGAAGCAGTTAAACCCTACAAAAAAAAAAAAAAAAAAAAAAAAAAAGGAAATGAACAGCATTGCCTCCCAACTCCAAGCCTTCCTCAGGGGAAGGTTGGTGAGGACATTTCATTTTGAGCATGGAATGAGGCCCGATCTGGTGTGAGGGGGGGATGAGGTGGAAAGGCCTTGGTAGGCTCAAGCAAAGGAGTGCCATTTCTTTGCAAATAAGTCTCCTGAGGTGAAGGAGGCTGGAGGGTTAGGGCTTGGTCCAAGTTAGAGCAGGGTCTTGATCTTTACTCTGCTGGCTACATGCAACTCCATTACTCAACAGTTGTCTTGACTGTGAGCTCACTGAGAGCCACCAAATCTTATGCTGCTTTGTATATCCAGCACTCAGCACTTTTCTGGCACATAATAAGGACTCAGTAAATATTTGCTGAACGAAGAAATAAAAAATAATGAACGGGTTGCTGAAGAGAGTGAGAGGCTACTTCTGCCCTGTCGTTTCTGGTAGTAGCCACCAGGTGGTGTCTTCATGAGAACAGGAGCAAATGACATTGTGACTTTCAGTGGTTAACTTGAGAGAAGCCTTAGGTCTTTCCCAGAACCCTCACTAGAACGTGTGCCCTCCACACTTTCTTTTTCTTTTTTTTATGTTTGTTTGTTTGTTTATTCATTTGAAGAGAGAAGATGAGCATGAGGGGGGGAGGGGGAGGGGCTGAGAGAGGGGAGAGAGAGAAATCCCAAGCAGGCTCCACACTGTCAGCGCAGAGCTGACACTGGGGCTCAAACTCACGAGCTGTGACATTGTGCCCTGAGCCAAAATCAAGAGTCAGATGCGTAATTGACTGAGCCATCCAGGTGCCCCTCACCACACTTTCTTATTCCTGATGTGCATACAGAAGTCAAATATGTGACTAGCAGTGACTTTCTTTACTTGAATCAATTTCACAGGGGACCCATTAGAATCCTTCAGAAGGTTTTATTTATGTCTCAGCTTTGGGATGGGAAACCAGTTCTACTCCAGGCCTGTGCTGAATCAAGTGGGTTCCCATTGTTCCTGATTATCCCTGTTCTCCAAGAGAACATGTATTCCCATTGATCTTATATTTTCTCTGAAGTTCTTTCCCAAAGTCCTTGGTAGCCTTGTACCCAGCTCTGGCAGCCTGTGGATGGAAGTGTTGGGTGCCCCTGCATATTTTAAGCTGCTATCTGATGAATACCTGCTCTGTGCCTATGGCTTATATGTTGAAATTCTCAGAACAGTTTCACAAGATGGGTATAAATCAGCTCACCAGGCTTAGGCAGCTTTCCCAGAGTGACACAGCTAGTAAATGGGAGAGATAAGATTCAAACCCAGGGCCTTCCCCCACAGGCCTTACTGTGGTCTTTATTACATTTCACACAGGGCACAGTTTAAGGTATCTGTATTAATGAGATCCAGAGACAATAATGCTAGAACAAAATGCAGATAATGTGAAATAGTGTCTTGTAGATGGAGTATAGTTTGCTGTCAGTATGAGCAGTATACTCGGCTCTTGTCAGTTTTCAGACAGTTCCAAAGGAATAAATAGTTGGCCTGAGGCTCCTTTGTGCCCATAAACCTAATTAAAGGTACTAGAGATTTTGATTGGCAAGAACTGGGGACAATGCTGCTGAGTAAAGTGCTCTGTGTGTGTGTGTGTGTATGTGTATATGTGAGAGAGAGAGAGACAGAGAGAGACAGAGAGAGAGAGAAGGAGGGAAGGAGGAGAAGGAGAGAATGATAAATCTTGTGAAGACCTAGAAAACTATCATTTTTGCTGGGAGTGGACTTGGGCAAAGCAACAGAATAGATAGACTTTACCTTGAACCTCAAGGCCTGTAGAGTCCTCTGCCCCAATAGGTCCAGTTCAGTGTCTGAGTGTCCCTTTATTTTTTTTTAATGTTTATTTATTTTTGAGAGAGAGAGAGAGAGAGACCAAATGTGAACAGGGGAGGGGCAGAGAGAGAGGGAGACACAGAATCTGAAGCAGGCTCCAGGCTCTGAGCTGTCAGCACAGAGCCCAACGCAGGGCTCGAACCCATACACTGTGAGATCATAACCTGAGCCGAAGTTGGACACTTAACCGACTGAGCCACCAGGCGCCCGAGTGTCCCTTTAAAACTTACCCTTTGTCTCGCCATGTCAGGTTTCTGCTGTGTGATAAGCTGCCATGAGTTGGACAGGGTTAGTCAAATAAATAGATCAACACAGTGCACTTGCTAAATAATGTTTCTTTGGGGAGAAAATGATTTAACTCAGTTAGTGTATCTGCAGGCTTGGGAGATGTTAATTGTGGGAATATCAGGAGTGGTTGGCCTGCAGGAGGGGGGATGAGGGGAGGTGAAAATCTGGGCGGTAATGGGGGGGCTGTTGTTGGGGGAGTTGGAGGAGAGGGGATGTGGGGTCAGGAGGGCCTCTTGGAGTATCTTATTTCAGACCTTGCTCTGTGCCTTTCCATAGGGCCAAGCCAGGGTGTCCTGGGTTTTATGATCTGAAATGTCTTCTTTGAGCCTTTCAGAAACCTTCCAAGTAGTAATATACATGATTCATATTTTTGAACACTTAACATGCTAGAAACTGGGCGTTACTTACATGATCCTCAGAGACCTTAGGAGGTAGATACTGGTGTTTTTTCCTCCACCCTTCTTTCAAATAATGAAATGGAGATTCAGGAAGGTCCTAAGCCAGTTAATGGCAGAATCAAAGTTCAAAGCCAGGACTGTATGATTATAAAGCCATGCTCTTCACTGCTATAGTCTGCTCTGAGAATAAAGAGCAAACCTTAAAATAAACGTGCTTATTATTAGTGATCCTGCCAAAAAAAACCCTCCATTCATTTATTCATTCAACAGTGAATGTGCCAGGTGTTGTAGTCGGTACTGGAATAGCAGATGAATAAAACAGAGAAACCTGATTGCATGGAGTTTACCTTTAGAGAATAATAATATCACACTTCCCACAAACTTAGGAAAGGTCTGACTGTTCTGTAGCCATAGTGACAGGTAGCCTTCAGAACCAATTTTAAGTCTGTTCATTGGGACAACACCAACTTGTCTTGGTTGAAGCTGGTTTTAAAACAAACCGGTGTCGGTTCCTCACTTCTGAACGTTGGCCAATTAGGGGTGAATACTTTCTAGAACACCTGCCTCTGAGTGCCAGCCAATCAGTAATAGCCTTACCTGAGCACCTACCTGATGTGAGCCTGCATCTGCCTCTGACTGTTGGCCACTCATAGAACTCCACACTTTCCAAAGCTTTCTATGAAATCAGCCATCTGTTTGCTTGGAGGGACCTTTTGGCCAGAAGTGCTTATCTGCATTATAGTGAACCATCAATTCAGTCTTGTAGTTTGATTTCAGATACTGAGTGGTGTCCTCATTGTCCTTCAACAAAACAAACAAGGACGCCATGTCAGAGAGTGTCTGGCTACAGAGAACATAGCACAGGTAAGAGGTTGGAATGTGACAGGTAGGCAACTGTTTTAGATGGGAAGCTCAGAACAGCCTGGGTGAAATATTTGTAGAGAGACTGGAATGACCATAGAAGTATCCAGACATGTGCAGGTCTACACTAGAGCTTCTAGAAAGAGGGAGGAGGCATTGAGGTAGGAGAGGATGCCTGTGTAGGGAGGGGAAGGAGTAGAAGATGGGGCCAGAGAGGAAATGGGTGGAGGCTGATTCTTCAGAGCTGTGGGAGTTTGGATTTTGCTCCAGATATATTTGGAAAGCAGGAGACTACCCAGGAATGGACCACGTTCCCTGCTTTAAAAATGATGTGCACATGCTTCTGTATCCGTGTACATAGGTATATGCACAAACACATTTTGAAGTCAGGTTCAAAGATCCTTTAGGTCTACGACAGTGTTTATTGTGCCATTGAACATGTGAGTCATTGTGCCCTCCCCAGCCTGCTCCTGAACCTGCCACCCTCTCCAACTGGGAGTCCCATAAAAAAGGTGCTTCGACTGCCATAGATGTCGCCCAGGGACAGGCAATCAGTGATGTTACAAACTGCAGCTCTGAGAAGTTGTTCACTTCATTCTAAAGCTGCTGTGTTGTCTCAGGTGCAGGGGTGATGTAGGGTTCCAAAAGACTACGAAGTCTGCCCAAGACTTGGGTTTGGTCTCCTAAATATATTAGCCAGTGTTTTTCCTTAGTTATTACACATAAAGCTCAATGTCTGTATTTTGCCATCATGATTTATTCTGATCACTGAAGGTGATAGACTTTCAACCAAAGACTGAAATGTGCTCCATTTTTATTCTTTTTGCACAGTTGTTTCTTCAGCGAGATCACCTGACTATCTTCTGTTGGGAATGTTTTTATTAGTTAATTCATGAAACATGATTGAAACTGGTTTAGGATATGAATGCCATACATGCTTATTGTTTTAGTTGGGGGACCGATGCTGCATTGGGCAACTGCATGTTTGTGCTGCTGGCTCTTGCTGACATTGACACTGGATTTACACTGTGCAGTGACACAGCCAGCCACGCAGCTTTGTGTGGGGAGGCAGGCTGCTCTCTGATTGCTGGCTGTTTTGCTCTTCCAAAAGCATTGACTCAGATTTGGCTGGAAATTATTCTCCATTTCATCAGTCACGACTTCTAAACCCATCCCTTCAGACACACCTCAAAACTACCTTGGACGCTTGGAGATGTGTTTTGCTTATTCATATTTGAATTGCAGCCTTGTTTGTGGACACTCCCTCCCTAGATTGGCAATTGTTTGCTGAGCTCCTGAGTCCCAATTACTTTGAGTAGCAGGAAATAAAAAGACAAGCAAGGAACTAGTAGATGCTCAGAGCCCTTTATCATCCTCCCTTCTTAGCTAATACATCTTATAGTCATTTCTGAAAGGAGAATTTATTTAAACATATTAAATGCTGTGGATAGTGACTTTAATGTTTGTCATAATAACATCACTGCCATTGCTTCCCTTCAAAGTGCAATGAATAAATCTCTAAAGAAATATCTTCATAATACAGTTTCAAAGGACATCCATCCTTCTGTTACATGTTGTTAATGTTGTGTTGTTGTTGTTGTTGTTGTTGTTACTGTTTTAATTAGCACAGAGAGACCCCCATCCTGAGGTTGTATCTGTGCTCCATTGTAATGTGTCTGAAATGGATATGGAAGTCTTAGGGGATTCAGTGTGGGTAGCTGTAGTATCTAGCAAAGACTTGGTGCTTGTTTGGTTCTGTGACTCTGGTAAAATTCTCAGATCTAGTTGAAAAATCAACATGGGTTGACTTTCTCTTTTCTTTGTTCCTTTTGGTTGTCTAGTGAATCAAAAAACTATGTAGCCTTCTTGAAGTCTTTCTGATAGTTCCTCATCTGTAGGTCAAGTTGTAATTGAAATATGACATAAATTGTTGGAATTATGAAACACAGGATTCCTGTGACCCATTAGCTGGTTTCTAGCATGATATGGATGCTCATTATTTGGGCTCCATTGATAAGTGAGGCAGGATTATATTTTATTAAGGACCTCCTATCATTGGGAATGGTCAACAGTGGATGAATAACATGTAATGGATGTGGCATTGGTTTTAAGTCTCAGTGCCACCTATAGCAGGAACCAGTTTTTCATGAGGCCCAACAGCATCATTCTTTTCTCTTGCAGTGACCACTCATTGGGCCTCCATTATGGAGCCCTATAGTATAGTTTCAAACGCAGCAGCAATTGCATAACCCCTATCTGCCAAAGACTACAAATCTTGCTGGAAGTTGTGTAACAGTGACCTTGCGTTTTATCTTGTCACTTGCCATGTAAGAAAATTGGAGCCATCCCTGTATTTTAATATTTCAGGCTCTGCATTCTCTGAGTGTGATTCACTTCCTGGGTTTCTTGGTCATGGAGGTATTGAGGCCACCTGATGCTCAGTGATGCATAGTGAACTACTATGAAGGTTTCCAAGGCTTATACTGGGTTTCCAAAGTTGTATCCCAAGAGAGAGGCTCTTCCTTTGCACAGTCTGCATCCAGCACCAATAAGAGCTCTCCTTTGCTGTAGGAGCAGGCACTGAACCAAATGCAGGTGTGGTGGGAAATGGGTTTCCGGTTCTTGCTGGCTAGTGGTATGTTGTGATAAGCTCCGATGCAATGCCTCTTGGAAGTGCTTCCTACCTTCATGGATGACAAGCATTTCTCTCCCTTTCTTTGGATAGAGGAAGGGGCGTGGATGATAAAAGAATGATGCTGTTGCACCTCAAGATGGGGAGAAGAAGGTCAAATGTTTTATTTTTTCTGTGATGAGAACCAGCTCATTGTAGAACTGAAAGTGAATGCTGGGTATCATGTTTAAACTAGGGCCTTATGTAAGTAGTGATGGAATGTATTTTCTTCCATCAAGGAGGCCAGCAGTCTGCTCTCAAAGGTTGAATAGGAATCTGAGCTCCAGGCAACATATTCAGCCTTTTCTCTTCCTCTAATTCTTTCTCCTGTCTGTTGCTCCCTCATTGTTCTAAGAGAGGTTAAAAGCTAAGAAGTCCTAAGGTCTCTGCATTTTCTGGGACAAAATAGAAGTATCGATCAAATATTAGTCCTTTGATAAGCTCATGACACATTTTGTGATTGTTAGAATACCCCCTAAAGGAATAGTAAAAGAGTGTGTAATTTCCATGCTAACAGGTGAAAACTAAAATAATGAAAAATTAGCCAATGCTAATGAAAGAAGAGGAAAATCTGGGACAAAAGTACTGCACACAAGGGTAGATATAAACCCAAATACTTCAGTAATTAATTACATATATATATATGTGTATATATATATATATATATATATATATATATATATGGACTAAATGTTGCAATCACAAAACAAAGGCTATCAGATGGATTTAAAAAACTTTCAGGAGACGTATTTAAAAGATAAGGAAATAAAAGTTTAAAAAATAAAAAGATGGAAACATGTCACGCAAATACCAAAGAAAAGCAGATGTCACTTGATATCATTGTTGATCGTATGTAGTTGATTATGGTATGGGTTTATGCTTTATGTCGCATGTTTTCAAAATCAAGAGTTTCTTATTAAGAAAAATGATAACATTTTATGATTACTAGAAAATGTTTCATAATTACAGCTGATTTCTTTTTTTTTAAATCAAGATGTAGGCTTTTTAGTTCATCTAAAGAGACCTTTCAACCATGATGTAAACTATATACCATTATGTAAGCTAAGTGGACCATAAATACTTTAAGCCATTTTAAGTTAATTGGAAATGTTTTGTGTTAGCAATATCATTATCTTCGTGGTAAAAAGGGATGGGGAGATTGCAGTAGAAATCAAGTTCCCTGGGGAATAGGCTGTACAGCCAAAAGTAAAGTCATTTTTTTTTTTCCTGATCAGGGACTTAGCTTATTTCCGAGTAAAACAGGTCAATGATGTTCTTTAAATAAAGCAATATTTAACTGGATTGATTTGTACCTGATATGGATTCTGGGTCCTGAATAGAACTAGGTATTGAACTGGGAGTCTAGAAAGGAAAAGAAATAGACCTTTAACAACAACAACTTTTAGGGTTTGAGCGTAGTTAATGTAGTATATAAGACACATAGTGTTAGGTTGCAGGTTTGTGGATAAGCATAAATATGTACTGAATAGATTAAAACATTGGTCAAGTAGGTCCCACTTTTCAAGGGAGCATGTTTATGTGAAGAGAGAATCCCTTCTTTCCGGAAAACTTTTGGTTTGCAAATATTAAATAATAGAATTCCCTTTTCTGAACATTTTTTATTGTGACTTCTATGCTTGATGAGAACTTATTTTACCCATTAAAGACAATCTATGAATGCATGCTCTAAAGAGGTAGGAAAAATCCCCCACGTACCCATAAGGAGAAAGACAGTCATTATCAATATTTAGGTGTATGTACTTTTTTAGTCTTTTTTCTAGGGATAAGATGCTTACAAAGTAGAAGTACACTCACAGAGTATACAATTTTTATTGTATTCTTTTATACGATTTAAGGTAATTAGCATTTTTCTCAGAGAGTAGAGACACGATATCAGTCTTGATCATGTGGTAATAAAACTCCTCAAATCTTAGTGACTTAACACAGCAACGATTTATTTTTTGCTCATGTTACATGTCTAATGTAGACTGACAGGGAAACTGTTCATTCAGATTCAAGGATCCATGCTGATGCTGATGGAGGCCCCATTTAGACACAAGCATGCACAATCACTAAAGCAGAATAAGAAAATATAGCCCTGGCTTTTTAAAGTCTTCCTGGAAGGCAAACATCACTTGCTTACATTTCATTGATCAATTCAAGTCATGTGGCCATGCTAACTTCAAAGAAGGTAGGCAAGTGCAATCCTACTGTGGGTCCAGAAAGAAGAGAATTGGATTATTTGGCAGCAGTTCTAATGACTACCCCAGATGGCCACTGAAAACATTTTTTTAAATAATTGGGATAATTTCGCAATGAACATCTATGCCATAGTTTACAGAGTTAGCCCTTCTGTTTATGTTTCCAATTTCAATACTTTATTAATAATGCTGAAGTGAACATTTTGGTGTAGTCACCACATCCCCACCCTGCCTCTTCTTTGGGCACTTCACTAATCCTTATAAATTGTAGAGGAGATTAAATTCGCCGCTATATACTTTGTAGCATTTAATATCTACCACCAAACTACAAGTTTCATAAAGGGTCCATGCCTCTTTTTTCAGTGCCGTGTCCTCTAGGTGGAACATAGTATACGCTAAATATACGTTGATGAAGGAAAGAACACATTGTGAGAGGGTGGTAAAGCTATTATTAAGGTTTTTCCTGTGTATTGCCAAATTACTTTCCAAAAGGTCAATTCACTACCTGTTGCTGTCACTGGTTATTTTTCTTCTTTGCTAAATGGAAAGGCAGAATAAATAGTATCTCAGCATTTTATTTGGTATGTCTTTGATTACCATTAAGATGAGGTATTTTTCATACATTAAAAAATATGATAAAAAGCACATAACAAAATTTATTATTTCAATGATTTTATTTTATTTAAATATTTTTTAACACTATTTATTTTTGAGAGACAGAGAGACAGAGCATGAGCAGAGGAGGGCAGAGAGAGACGGAGACACAGAATCCAAAGCAGGCTCCAGGCTCTGAGCTGTCAGCACAGAGCCTGACGCGGGGCTCGAACCCATGAACCGTGAGATCATGACCTGAGCCGAAGTCGAACGGTTAACTGACCGAGCCACCCAGGATCCCCTATTTCAATGATTTTCAAGTTTACTGTACAATAGTATTAACCATGTGCACATTATTATGCAACAGATCTCTAGAGCTTTTTCATTTCAAAAAATTAAAACTCTATACTTGTTGAACCCTTATTCCCCTACTCAAAGCCCCTGACAACTCCCATTCTACTTTGTTCCTAAGAGTTTGACTACTTTTGATACCTCATATGAGTAGAATCATTCAATTTGTCTTTTTGTGATTGGCATATTTCACTTTGCATAATGTTCTCAAGGTTCATTCACATTGTAGCTTATGATAGTTTTTTCTTCTTTCTTAAGGCTGAATAATATTCTATTGTGTATATGGATCACATTTTATTTATCCATTCATCCCTTGATAGACTTTTTTTACTTTTACCTCTCAGCTATTGTGAATGATTTGTAATGAATATAAGTGTGCAGATTCTCTTCAAGATCCTGTTGTCAATTATTTTGCATACATATCCAAAGTATATGCAAGTGTGATTGCTAGATCATATGGTAATTCTATTTTTAATTTTTTGAGGAAGGTACATGCTGTTTTCCATAGTAGCTGCACCATTTTATATTCCTACTATCAGTGAGCAAGTGTTCCAATTTCTCCACATCTTTGCCAATGCTTGTTCTTCTTCCCTCTCTCCCTCCATCCCTTCCTCTCTCCCTCTCTCTTTCTCTCTCTCTCTCTCTCTCCCCCCCCTCCCTCCCTTCCTCCCTCTTTCTCTTTGATAGCTGCCATCCTATTGGGCATGGATTAATACTTCATTGTGATTTCAATTTGCATTTCCCTGATATTAGTGATGCTGAGGATCTTTTCATGTTTGTTGGCCATTTGTAGATTTTCTTTGGAGAAATGTCTGTTTCAAGTTCCTTACCCATTTTTCACTGAATTTATTTGTTTCTTTGTTGTTGAGTTTTAGGAGTTCTTTATGTATTACGGATATTAACCTTTTATCAGATACATAGTTAGTAAATATTTTCTCTCATTTGGTAGGTTGCCTTTTGACTCTGTTGATTGTTTAAATTGCCTCACGGTTTTTAATTTTGATGTAGTCCTATTTGTCTATGTTCTTGTGGTCTGTGATTTTAGTGTTATATCCAAGAAAGCATTTCCAAATCCAATGTCAGGAAGATTTCTCTTATATTTTTTTCTTAGATTTGTATAGTTTCAGGCCTTACATTTAGGTCTTTAATCCACTCTGAGTTAATTATTGTATATGTTGTAAGATAAGGGTCCAGCTTCATTCTTTTGTATGTGGAGATACAGTTTTCCCAGTACCATGAGTTGGAGAGACTATTCTTTCCCCTTTGTGTAGTCATGGGACCCTTGTTTAAAATCATCTGACTATATCACCGAGGGTTTGTTTCTGGCCTCTCAGTTCTGTTACATTGGCCTATTTGTCTGTCTTTATGCCAGTATCATATTGTTTTGATTGCTGTAGCTTTGTTGTATGTTTTGAAATCAGGATGTATGAGGTTTCCAGCTTTGTTTTTCTTTCTCAAGATTGTTTTTTGCTATTTCAGGTCCTTTGCAATTCCATATGAATTTTAGGATTTGTTTTCTGTATCTGCAAAAATTGGCACAGGGGTTTTGATAGAGATCCCTGTGTGAATCTATAGATCTCTTTGGGTAGGTTAGACATTTCAGTAATATTAAGTCTTCCAGTTCTTGAATACGAGATGTCTTCTCATTATTTGCATTGTCTTTAATTTCCTTCAGCAATGCTTTACGGATTTCATTTTATAAGTTTTTGCCTCCTTTGTTAAGTTTATTCCTAAATATTTTATTGTTTTCAATGCTATTTTACATGGGATTGTTTTCTTAATTTCCTTTTCCTTTTAATTTAATTACTCATTTTCCTTTTAGTTGTTTATTGTTTGTATACAGAAACACAACTGATTTTTGCATGTTGATTTTGTATTCTGCAACTTTGCTTAATTTACTGGAACAGGTTTTTTTATTTCAAGGAATTTTTAGTGTTCTGTATGATGTTTGCTATGAGCTTTTAATATATGACCTTTATTATGTTGAGGTAATTTTCTTCTATTCCTAGTTTATTGTGTATTTTTACCATGAAAATATGTAGAATTTTTTCAAAAGCTTTCTCTGCATCACTTGAGATGATCATGTGGCTTTTACCCTTTATTCTGTTAATGTGACATTGACTGATTTTTCTAATGTTGAACTACCCTTGCATTCCAGGAATAAATCCCAGTGTCATGGTGTATAATCCTTTTAACATGCTGTTGAATTCTGTTTGCTAGTATTTTGTTGAGGATTTTTCATCAATAGTCATCAAGGATATTGGTCTGCAGGTGTTTTTGTTTGTTTGTTTGTTTGTTTTTTTCTTTTTTGTAGTGTCCTTATCTGGTTTTGGTATCAGGGTAATGGGCCTTATAAAATGAATTTGGAAGTGTTCCCTCTTCAAGTTTTTGGAGGAATTTGGGAAGGACTGGCAAAATTCTTTAAACTTTTGGTAGGAAAAGCTTTAAAAAAGGGGCACCTGGGTGGCTCAGTTGGTTAAGCCTCCAAATCTTGATTTCAGCTCAGGTCATGATCTCACAGTGTGTGAGATTGAGCCCTACATTGGGCTCTGTGCTGACAGCATGGAGCCTGCTTGGGATTCTCTCTCTCCCTGGCTCTCTGCCCTCCCCCTCACCCACATGCTCACACCCACTCTCTCTCTGTTTCTCAAAATAAATAAATAAACATGTTAAAAAAATAAACTTTTTGTAGAATGCTCAAGTGATACTATCTGGATCTGGGCTTTTCTTTGTTGGAAGGTTTTTGATTACTGATTCAACCTCCTTAGTAGTTATATAAGTCTGTTAATATTTTTTATTTCCTCATGATTCAGTCTTGGCAAGTTGTATGTTTATAGGAATTGAGACATTTATTCTACATTATCCAACTTGTTTGTGTATAATTGTTCATAGTAGTCCCTTATGGTTCTTTTTATTTCTGTGGCATCAGTTGTAATGTCTTCTCTTTCATTTCTAATTTTTGTTATTTCAGTCTCTCTTTTTTTCTTATTCTAGCTAAAATTTTGTCAATTTTGTTGATTTTCTTCAAAAAACCAACCTGTAGTTTTGCCAATTTATTCTACTCTCTTTCTGTTCTTTATTTCATTTATTTCTATGCTAATCTTTATTTTCTTCCTTTGCTAACTTTGGGTTTAATTTGTTCTTTTTCTAGTTCCTTAAAGTTTGAAGTTCCATTGTTGATTTGAGATCTTTCTTCCTTTTTAATGTAGACATTTACTACTATACGATTTCCTTTCACTACTACTACCACTACTACTAGTACTACTACTCCTAGTACTACTACTATTGCAGCATCCTAGAAGTTTTGGGATTATGTTTTAATTTTCATATGTATCAAGATAATTTCTAATTTTTCCTGTGATTTCTTTTTTGACCCCTTGCAGTTCAAGAGTGTGTTAATTTCCACATATTTGTTAATTTTCCAGTTTTCCTTTTGCTATTAATTTCTAGTTTCATACTGTTGTAGTCAGAAAAGATACTTGATATGATTTCTACCTTCTTAAATTTCAGACTTGTTTCTGACCTGACATATGATCTATCCTGGAGAATGTTCTATGTGTGCTTGAGAAGAATGTGTATTCCATCATTGTTGGGTAGAGTGTTCTGTATGTGTTTAATTATGTCCTTTTAATTTATAGTTATTTTTGAGTCCTGTATTTCCTTATTTATTTTCTGTTTGGTTCTATATGTTATTGAAAATGGGATATCAAAACCTGTTATTATTGTGTAACTGTCCGTTTCTCCCTTCTAATTCTGTAAATGTTTGCTTTTATATTTGGGTACTCTGATGTTAGGTGCATATATATAGTTATTATATCTCCTGGTGAACGGACATTTTTTTTTAACATTTATTTATTTTTGAGAGACAGAGAGAGATCATGAGCAGGGGAGGGGCAGAGAGAGAGGGACACACAGAATCAGAAGCAGGCTCCAGGCTCTGAGCTGTCAGCACAGAGCCTGACATGGGGCTCGAACCCATGAACTGTGAGATCATGACCTGAGCCGAAGTTGGATGCTCAACCGACTGAGCCACCCAGGTGCCCCAATGGACATTTTTATCATTATATAATATTCTTCTGTGTCTCATGACATTTTTTTGACTTTTAGTTGATATAAATAGGACTACTCTCTTTTGGTTACCATTTGCACAAAATATCTTTTTATATCCTTTCACTTTCAGCCTATGTGTGTCCTTATATCTAAAGCGAATCTCTTACAGATAGCATATAGTTGGATCTTGTTTTTTAATCCATTCAGCCACATTATGTCTTTTGGCAAGGGAATTTAATCCATTTACATTTAAAGTAATTACTAAGAGAGAAGAAGATACTCTTCCCATTTTGTCGTTTTCTGTATGTCTTGTAGCTATTTTTTCCTCTGTTTTTCTCTTTTGCTGCCTTTTTTTGTGTTTCATTGATCTAATTTTGTAGTGACATGCTTTGTTTCCTTTTTCATTTCCTTTTGTGTATATTTATAGATATTTTATTTGTGGTGACCATGGGGACTACATAAAATATTTCATAGTTACAACAATCGTTTCTAAACTGGTAACAGTTTAACTTAAATCACATAGAGAAACTCTATTCCTTTATATCCTTTCTCCCACCTTATGTTGTTGATGTCAAAATTTACATCTTTTTTTTTTAATTTATTTTGAAAGAGAGAGAGAGAGAGCACAAGTCTGGGAGGAACAGAGAGATAGGGAGAGGGGGAGAATCCCAAACAAGTTCCACATCATCATTGCAGAGGCACAGAGCCAGATGTAGAGCCCGAACTCACAAACTGCGAGATCATGACCTGAGCCAAAATCAGAGTCTGGTGCTTAACTCACTGAGCTACCCAGGTGTCCCCACATTTACATCTTTTTAATATTGTGTATCCATTAACAGTTTTATAGTTCTTTTTTATACTTTCACCTTCAAAATGATTTACTACCATTACAGTATTACAGGATTCTGTATTGGCTTTCATATTTACCTTTAATAGAGACCTTTATGTTTTTGTATGCTTTCAAGTTGTTGCCTAGTGTCCTTGCATTTGAACTTGAAGGACTCCTTTTAGCATTTCTTGGAAGGCAGGTCTAGTGGTGATGAACTTCCTCAACTTTTGTTACCTGGGAAAGTATTTATTCCTCCTTCATTTCTGAATAATAGTTTTACCAGATACAGTATTCTTGGTTGGCAATTTGTTTTTTTCCCTAGCACTTTGATTATCCTACTCTGTTTTGCCCTATATGTTTCTCCTGTGAAATCCACTGATAATCTTATAGGAGCTTCCTTGTATGTGATCAGTTACTTCTCACTATTTTCAAGATTCTCTCTTTGTCTCTGGTGTCTCCGCATGGATTCTTTAGGCTCATCTTAGTAGGAGTTTATGAAGCTTCTTGAATTTGGTTGTCTGTTTCATTCCTAGTTTGGGAAGTTTATGGCCATTATTCTTCAAATAAATTCTATTATCATCTCCTTCTGGGACTCCCATAGTGTTGGATCTTGGTTCGTCTGGTAGTATCCCGGGAGTCACTTAAGCTATCTTCACTTTTCTTCATTTTGTTTTCTTTTTGCTACACTGACTGGATAATTACAAATGATCTGTCTTCAGGTTCATTTTTTTTTTTTATGTTTTATCAAGTTTGTTATTGAACTTTTCTAGTGAATTTTTCAATTCAGTTATATTCTTCAGCTCCAGAATTTCTGTTTGGTTTTTTTTTATAGTTTTTTTCTCTTTGTTGATATTCTCATTATGTTCATTCATCAATTTTCTGATGTTCTTTGTCTATCTGTGTTCCTTTTGCTTACTGAACTTCTTCAATAAGATTATTTTGAATTATTTTTCAGTTAATTAATAGACTTCTATTTCTTTAAGTTCAGCTCTAGAGTTTTATTTTGTTCCTTTGATTGGGCCATGTTTCTCTTTTTCTTTTTATGCCTTGTTATTTTTGCTGGAATGTGGCCACTTCAAAGAATAGCCACCTGTCTTAGTCTTTATAGACTGGTTTCATATAGAAGAAAACCACTCGCTGGTCAGCCTTGTGAGAGAATCTGGAGACCTCTCCAGGCTTTTCTAAGAATGATCTTCTCTGGGTTTGTGTGTAGAATTTCCCAATCAGAGAGGTTTGCTGATTTCCTTTTTCAGAGATCATTATCACTTACCTTGTCTGGTGTTTCTGCAGTACTATAGTTCTTTGGTGCAGCAACAAGCCACCGAGCTCTCCTTTGTTCTCAGTGGCCCTCAGGCATCCTAATTATGCCAGTTCCCCACCAGTGCTCTGAGTCAGGCCCTTGTGTTAGGCAGCCCCCTGAAAAGCCAGAATGCTGGACATACATTATACTCTTCTCTTAACTTCCCAACGGAGAAGTTGCAAGTTGGGTGTTTTTTCTCGATCACACTAAGTTGTCCCTGTCAAGGCTGAAATGCAATGGCTTTTTCTTACCAGTTTCAGTGCGATCTTTCTGGGCTTTGTGGTTTGCCTGGGATACTCTGACTTCTTAACTATTTAAGGGGTTCTCATAGAAGCTTTCTGGACCATTAATAAATCAGTGTCTCTGAGTGGGGAGTGATATCCGGAGCTTCTTATTCTACCATCTTGCTGATGTCACCTCTCAGGAGATCAAATTTTATTCATTTCAGTGGAGGGCAGTGAAAAGGCCATTGTATTGGGAGTCAGGAGATAAGGTTCCATGTCTGTTTCTGTAACGAATAGTAGAACCACTGTCACCTTATGAAATGGTTCTAGAATAGAGATTATAACAGCCTATTGTTGAAACCATAAAATATGAAGGACTTTTACTTATTTCCTGCCTACTCTCAGAGTTTCAATAATGAAGAAATTTCCTATAGTAATTTTGGGATTTTTAAAATTGTGAACCTAATGAATGCTTGTATACATGTACATTCACTAATATGTATTACATATGATATATTATGAGCATTCAGTAGGTTCATAATTTAAAAACTACTCTATTAAAATAATCTGTAACCCATTAAGTCTGAGTTATGACTTAACATTTTAGAATATTTCTTTTATATTTTGTATGTACCTGCATAATGTGTTCAAAATTATATATATATATGTGTGTGTGTGTATTTATTTTTGAGAGACAGAGAGAGACAGAGTGTGAACAGGGGAGGGGCAGAGAGAGAAAGATACACAGAATCAGAATCAGACTCCAGGCTCTGAGCTAGCGGTCAGCACAGAGCCCGACGCAGGTCTCGAACCCACGAACCGTGAGATCATGACCTGAGCCGAAGTCGGACGTTCAACCGACTGAGCCACCCAGGTGCCCCTCAAAATTATCTATATTTAAATGTTTTCTGTACACAGTTCTGTTCACTTTCTGATCACCAGACTTTATGTAATGAACTTTCTTTTCATGTTAAGCATTTGGTGATTTTTAATAGCTACATATTTGAAAATATGACTTTTATTGTACCTTATTTAACTATATTACCATATTTCATATCTACTTTAGGAGCTTATTATAAATACGATCATCTTTGTAGAAATATTTGATATGCTTTTGAAATCTGCTATTAACTTCCAGTAGATTGCTGGAAATGAGATTCCTAGGTCAAGGAAGGGTATCGACATGAATGGTTTTACACCATTTGCCAACTGCTTTTGAAAAAGTGGACCATATCTGTTACATTTCTCTTTTTCCTCATTAGTATTTAAACATTTTTATGCTAATTTGATAATGAAATTATATTGCATTTTATTTCTATTCTTTGATTATTACCAAGCTTTGATTATTTCTTAATGGTTATGCTCTTGTGGCTGGTTTATTCTTATCCTTTTTGCCCCCATATTTCTATTGAAATACTAGAAATTTTTCTTTTAATTAGTTTTTTGCTCTTTATGTGTTAGGGTATTAATATTTCCTTAGCTTTCTGGTAAATATTTTTCCTTGATTTATCACATATATGGCTTTTCATTTTATCTCATATTCTGCCATGTTGAACCCCTTATTTAATCACATTTATGCAACTTTCCTTTAGTGATTTCCTTCCTTTGTGTTTGTACCTCCGGTCACATCCCAACCAGATATTAGATAAATCTCCAGTAGATTTCCTTTTAATGTTTAAATATATATACACATTTCTGACCTTCTTCTTGAAGAACTTATTTTCGAAGAGCTTCTTTTGACTTTTTTGCAGTACAGGTCTGTTGGGAATGAATTCCCTCAATTTCTTTTCGAGAAAGTCTTTATTTTTTCAATACTTTGAAGGATAATTTTGTTGAATGTAGAATTCTAAGTTGGTGGGCTTTGCTTTTCTCCCTTAACACTTTAAATATTTCACTCCACTCTCTTCTTCTTGCATGAATTCTGTCAAGAATTCCACTGTAACCTCTTATTCTTGTTTTTCTATAGGTAAGATGATTCCTTTCCCCATGGTTTCTTTCAAGATTTTCTGTTTCACTTTGGTTTTTGGTAGTTTGAACATGATAGACTAGTTGTAGACTTTATGACATTTATCCTGTCTAAGCTTCCTAGATAAATGTTTTGGTGTCTGTGATTAATTTTAGAAAATTCTCAGTCATGAATACTTCAAATATTTCTTTACTTTATCCTCTCTTTCTTCCTCTTCTGGTTTTCCAGTTAAACATGTTATACCTTTGAAATTTCTCCACAGCCCGTGTATGGTTTCCCCCTTCTTCCTTTTCCTCCTCTGTTCTTCTTCTTGTCCTCTTCATTCCTTGCTCTTTCTCTCTCCATCTGTGGATTTCCATTTGGAAAATGGTCATTGACCTTTCTTGATGCTCTCTGATTTCTTTCTCAGCTGTGGCTAGTCTCCTTAGGAGCCCATCAATGACATTTCTTCATTTCTATGACAGTGTATTTGATTTTTCATTTCCTTTTGATTCTTTCTTAGTGTCCGTCTCTTCACTTATCTTACCTATTTGTCCTTGTGTACAGTCTAGTTTTCCCCTTAGTGCCCTTAGCATATTAATCATAGTTATTTTTAAATTCCTTGTCTGAAAATTGCAACATCTGTGTTATATCTCAGTCTGTTCTGATGATTGCTTTGTCTTTCCAGACTATTTTTTTTCTTGTCCTTTAGCATGCCTTGTAATTTTTATTGAAAACTGAACATAATGGATTAGACAGTAGGCCTTTAGTGTGATATCTTATGGTAATCTGGCTAGAAGTTGAGCTGTGTTTAATGTTTGCTATAGTGGTAGGTGCTAGAGGCTTAAAATTCCTCTACTGTCCTTAGTTTTGTCTCTCCTTTTGTCTTTGGGATTGCCTAAAAACTCCTCTGATAGAGTCTGTATCTGACATCCTTTTCAGCTGTAATCGACTATTATACTGGTAAAGTTTGGTGCTAAGGCATGGGGAAAGGGAAGAATTCTGTGATGTTTACAGGTATTTCTTACCCTTTTTTTTTAAAAAAAGCTTCATTAGATGAGGCAAGAAGGCTAAAGGGTATTGGAGTGGGAGAAAGGTCCTTCTCCTAGGTGGAATAAGGCTATGGTAGAGTCTTTTCCCTTGGAGAGTATACCATTTTTATTGAGAATGCTTTGGGCATATTTCAAAATGGTTACTGATATGGACTGAATGCTTGTGTCCCTCAAAATTCATATGGTTTTTGATTTGCCTCTTTCTTTTTTTTTCTTTGTTCATTTGTTTCTTAAATTCCACATAGGAGTAAAATCATATATTTGTCTTTCTCTAGCTTACTTTGCTCAGCATTATAACACTGTATGTTAACTGCATTGCAATTAAAAAAAAAAAATCATACATTGAAGCCCTAGCTGACAAAGTGGTGTTATTTGGGGCCTTGGGAAGGTGATTAGGCGTAGATGAGATTATCAGGGTGGGGCTCTGCTCAGATAGGATTAGTGCCCTTCCAGGAAGAGACATCAGAGAGTTTCTTCCTGCTCTCTTTCTCTGTCTGTCTGATTGTCTCTCTTTCTATGTGCACATACCAAGGAAAAACCATGTAAACACATGGCAAGATGGTACTCATCTGGAAGCCAGGAAGATGGCTTTATTAGAACTTGACAATGCTAGTCTCTGATCTTGGAATTCCAGCCTCCAGAACTGTGAGAAAATAACTCTCTGTTGTTTAAGCCACACAGTCTATAATACAGTTACTCTTCTCTCTCTGTTGACGAATATGGTTACTGTTCTCTCTCTGCTAGAGCCATGAGGGGATCTTAGGAGTTCTTGGAGGTAGGTAAAACCTACGAAAATGTGAGGGTCCCCTCAAGACTGCAGCCTTTAGGAATTCGTTATTCCCAAATTTGTCTACATTCAGCTTCTAGCAATTTGGGACAACTATCATTTAAGCATTCTTCCTAGTTTATGGCTCTAACAGCTTCTGCTTAAGGTAAGCGTATCTTGGATGCGATGCATCGAATTCACCTGTCTTTGCAGATTTGGGGTTGGCAGTTGGCCCTGTCACCTCAGTTCTTCCACAGGTCCAAGAAAAGTCATTGAACACTTCCTGTTGTTGTAAGGATGGGAGTGATGACTTCTAGGTTCCTTACATATCAGAGCTGAAACTGAACTCTTTGTATTTTAGAGTTTTACTTTTTTCATTTGAACTTCATAACATATTTAGTATGTGAGGTGAAGAATATTCTGAATTTTTCCCACAAATTACTAGTTAAGTAATCCATCTCTCTCTCTCTCTCTCAGTGATTTATGATGCTTTCTCTATCATGTTAAATACACATACATTTTCTTTCACTTGCTTTGGTATTCTTTCCAGTACTATTCAACTTGTTTAGTTTAGTTCTTTTTCTGTACTTGAGCCATACTATTTTAAGTTTTTGTTCTTCATGATACATTTTGTTATGATGCAGGGCAAATATTCTCTTAACTTTCTTTTAAATCTTCCATTCTCTACTAAGTATTCGTCCAGATGAATGTGGTTATTTTTGTCATCTCCCTAAACCCATCCCTCTCCAAAACAATCCAAGTGGAATTTTGGTGAGAGTTACACTAAGCCTATAAATTAATATGGGAATAGTTATCATGGCATTAATAAGTCAAGTTATAAAAATCTCTAATGCATTTCTAGAAAATAAACTTTATTTTAGAACATGTTTAGATACCCAGAAAAATTTTAAAGAGAGTACAAAGTGTGTACCCCACACCCAATTTTCCTTATAATTGGTATCTTATATTAGTATGCTATATTTGTCCCAGCTAATGAACCAATATCAATACATTGTTATTCACTAAAGCCCACAGTTTATTCAGATTTTCTTAGTTTTTATACAATGCCCCCTTTAAATTCTTGGATCCCATCTAGGAGAACACATTATATTTAGTAAGTTATGTCTCCTGAGGCTCCACTTGGCTTTGACATCTTCCCAGACTTTGTTTTTGAGGACCAGTACTCAGATATTTTGTGGAATGTTTCTCATTTGGGCTTTGTCTGATGATTTTTTCAGGAGTAGACTGCGGTTATGAGTTTTTGTGAAAGAAGACCACAGAGGTTGAGTGCCATTTTCATCACATTATATCAAGTGTACGTTCTATTAACATGATTTATCACTGTTGATGTTAACCTCGATCACCTGGCTAAGATAGTGTTTGTCAGATTCTCCACTGTGAAGCTCCTCTTTATCCCTACCTTTCCATACGATCTTGCTTCAAAGGAAGTCGCTATGTGCAGCCCACACTTAAGGTACATAACTTAATTGGAATTCTTCTGCATGAGAGATTTGTTTCTTCTCCCCCATTTATTTATTTACTTAATCATATATTTATGTCAGTATGTACCCATGAATATTTATTTTATATTTGGATTATAACCCTACCCCACTTTATTTTGCTCCAATTATTCCAACTTTGGCCATTCTTGGCAGTTGGCCCCTGTGTCACTTTGGCAAACCCCCATCGTGTGTGTGTTTCTTGAGCACTTACTTACTTTCCTGCATCAGAAGATATTCATGCCTACCTTGTACATTTTCTGCCAGCTACAAATTTATAATTTCTCCAAGGAATTTTGGGTCTTTTTATTGGAAAATAGTATTAGAAACTAATACATGGGCACTGGGTATTCTATTATCCTTAAAAATCTAAATTTAGCAACAAATTTGACTTTTTGGAGAAATTTTCTTTGCCAGATAAGTTTATTGCAAATTTGACATATTTATCCAACTTCTCAGGGAGCATAAGTGTCCCGTAGTGGCTGAGTATTTATCCTGGTCCAGTCACTATGCCAGCTGCTGCAGTGAGAGTGGAAAGTGATACATTTTAGTGGATTTCTGAAGCACATATTCTGATTTGTGTCTGGTGGTGGGGGAGGGGATGTGGATGGGTGGGATAAATAAATAGATGATTCTAATGAAAGATAAGCAGGAAATGAAAGGGTAACATGGTAGGGAATGACTTGGGACTAGTGCCCCTTAAGAGTGGTCCCTGGGGAAGGTCACCCAGAGGAGCTACTGTGTACCACTTGGGTAATGCAAAGGAAGCAACTCTCAAGATTGGGGGGTAGGGGTGGGGGTGGGGAGATTGTTCTTTGCAGAAGGAACATCAAAGGCAAAGGAAATAATTTGACACATTGGAGGGAGAGAAAAAAGAAAGACCAATGGAGGATCATTTGGGAGATAGCGATTGAACAGGAGGATGGAGGGGGAGGAAGTCAGAGATAGAGATAGGACCAGGGTGGTGGTGGTTGTCATTGCTGCCTTTGGGGTAGAGTGTAGACAGAGCAATATATCATGGGAAACCAGGCCTGGGTTATGTCCACCTTAATTTTCTCCAGACTTTGCTTCTCTCCCCCAAACCCTGATTGTACTTACTCTCAGGTTCAAGGGGGGAATTTTGGCCCTTGTCTGGTATTTCAGTCTTGGACCAGACGACGTGCTTTGGGAAGTGGCTCAGTGTTGAATAAAGATCCTGGCTTTGGATTCAGAAAGTTCTGAATTTTAATTTTGTGTCATCTTGGGGAATTTGCTTAACTTCTTACAACCCTATTTTTCTTAGACTTGCAGGACTCTTATGTGGATTAGAGGTGATACATGTAAAGGGCCTTGGAGGTGCACAATGAATGTGACTTACACTTTGTAGTCAAGTTTGATTGTTCACCCTGAGAAAAAGTCTCTTGTACAGACTGGACAGTTGAGTCACAGCTAGCTAAAACTAACTCAGGGTTCTCTACTCTCCCAAACTGGTAAGCAGTTACAGTGATTTGGTTTAGATTAGGAATTATCCTTGTAGGAGCTGCTGGGCAGTGGTGACTTTCCACTGACCCTCCTCCCAGCTTCTACTGCTATTTTCTGGTCTTTCATTTAGCCTCTAGACCTACTTCTGGGTGGTCAGCATTGCACCTGCCCACCTCCTCTAACCTGCTGCCCACCTGCCTGCCCCGATTCTCAGGCAGGGTCTGCTGACTCTGGGGCTCTTACAACCATGGGGGCTGTTCGTGATTTCCATGTGCCTGCCAAGCATTTCCCGGGTTCTGAGACTTCAGTGGAAGCTAAGGGTGGAGGTCTCGCAGAGGGTCACAGTCCCTGCTTCTGGTGTCCCTCCTTTCTTCTTATCTCCCTTCTTCCCACTATGCTTCAGAAGCAAATCAGTTCCTTTCCATCTGAGTCAGTCCTTCAGAGGCCCCATCTGGTGCTTCAAACTGGCTTAAATTTCTTCTCAACAAATACATTAAATCTCCCGAAGAAGAAATCTTGTGATTAATGCTTTTCTCCATATTTATTTTTGGACTTGTCTCTCTTATTTCTTGAGTGACTGCTCAAATGTCATCTCCTAAGAGAGACCTTTTCTGACCATCCTATTCAAAAGCTTTTTCCGCACTGCCGCCGCCCCTGCCCCCCCCCCACTACCCCTCCTCCATCGCTGCCAATCTCCTTACCTGGCTTTATTTCTTTTCATGATGTTTATCACTACTTGATGCTATTTTATGGGTGTGTTTATTGCTCCATAAGGCAAGAACTTTGTCTTATTCACACTGCCTCTCCAGAGGCTACAACAGTGTCAGAACACTGTAGGTCTCTATAAATTGTCAAATGCCAGGGTGCCTGGGTGGCTTAGTCGGTTAAGGTCCGACTCTTGATTTTGGCTCGGGTTATGATCTCAGGGTTCATGAATTCAAGGCCCACATAGGGTTTTGCGCTGACAGCTCTCAGAGCCTGCTTGGGATTCTCTCTCTTCTCTCTCTGCCCCTCCCCCTGCTTGTGCATGTGCTTTCTCTCTCCCTCAAATAAAGTTAAAAAAATAAATTGTCAACTATCATGACTTCATTCATATGAGGACTTCAAGATACAAAACAGATAAACATAAGGGAAGGGAAGCAAAAATAATATAAAAACAGGTAGGGGGACAAAACCTAAGAGACTCATAAATACAGAGAACAAAGTTACTGGAGGGGTTGTAGGAGGGGGGATGGGCTAAATGGGGAAGGGGCATTAAGGAATCTACCCCTGAAATCATTGTTGCACCATGTGCTAACTAACTTGGATATAAATTTAAAAAATAAGTTAAATAAAAAATTAAAACAATAAATTGTCAAATGCCTAACTTTTGACAGCCCATTGTACTGGGGCCATGGAACATAGAGATGAATTAGACCATCAGATAGTTCATGATTTTGTATACAGAGAGAGACATACATGTGCAGAAGATGCTATAGGGAAGTGTGTACCAGAGACATCCAAAGAATGGCGTATTAGTTTGGTATAGATGAAGGAGATAAGGACGGTCTTTCTATAGGAGAAAACTTATGGACTGAATTGAAAGAAATCCAGCATCTCAGTGAAGGAAATTCAGTCTAGACGGGGAATGCTACCTGCACAAAGACATGGAAGTGTGACACACCTGCACACTGGGGAAAGTGCAAATGGAGGGAACAGGGGAGTGTGCAGGAAGGCTAAAGATAAAACTTCTCAGAATGGCACCTGGTGTATGTGGCCAAGCTGATATATTCCTAGGCTCTGAGTCTAGAAAATTTGGTCTCACCAAGTCTTATCTGCCTGGCTGTGTATATATTAGCCTCTAGATTTTCTCTTAAATCAGACTGGGATTCTCTTCTTTCACTCTTATGGATTGCATTCAAGGCTGCCATACTGTCCAACTCCAAGGAGCACTACTCATGGTAGTTCTGATCCACTTCACTTACTTCTTCTCTCAAATACAGACTCTCTCCCTGCCTAATTCCTCTTTTTCTCTTATTTTATGTTTTATGTTGTGCTTATTTGTAGAATCTTTGCCTTCCCATTCCACTATTTCATGATTTCTTTGGCTTCTACTCTACTATCCCTGGTTGACTTTTGATAACTTTGCACTATCACAGGGCTGAGGGGTATTATATATCCATAGTTTCTTGGCATCACCTACATTTATATTTTAACAGGGTCGTATAGCTTGAGTTGAGAGAGACTAGGTGAGTAGACACCAGAGCTGAGTAGTACCTTGACGTGTTCTCAGAGGTCTTGCTGCTCTAAGAATTAAAGCCAATGCTGCTCTCTCAATCTGTGGTGACTGTGGTTCTAGGGTATATCTTAGAATGTGCAATGTGTGTGTCTGCTTGTGTGTTAGAGGGATACTAGGAAATTTAAAGTCTTCCTCAAAGACTTAGGTGGTAGTGAAGTTCCTGGAAATCTTTGATCTCTCCTTTTGTCTCCAGAGTATCATTGACGTTATGCATTCTTGGTTATGGAGGTCAAAGTGTTACAGTCAATATTTTCCCCTGAGTGTATCTTCCCTTTAAATTGCCAGGCTAGTGTTAGGGACATGTTTACTCCTTGAATTTTGTTTTTCATACCTGACCATAACTGTAATGTTGACATCTCACTTTTGGACTTTTGGACATGACACATGTACATATCTCTCATTTTATTCTATTTTAATTGCTTTTAAAATTCCCATGTCCAGTCCCTATTTTTAACCTTATATTTGGCAACCTGAAACACTTATTTCTAAAATTCATTATCTAATTACATAGCATTTGTTGACTTGTGATGAAGATATCACTTAGGTAGTCTAGGATCCAACACTTTTTTTTATTTTTTTATTTAAAAAAATGTTTAATGTTTATTATTTTTGAGAGACAGAGAGACAGAGAGAGAGTAGGGGAGGGGCAGAGAGAGAGGGAGACAGATCTGAATCAGGCTCCAGGCTCTGAGCTGTCAGCACATAGCCCAACGCGGGGCTCAAACTCATGGATTGTGAGATTATGACCTGAGCTGAAGTCAGATGCTTAACTGACTAAGCCACCCAGGTACCCCAAAGTGTTTTAACTTTTAAAGTATGTAACTTATTTTGGTTGATGTAGAAGAGGGGATTGAAAGGCTCCAGTGTGTGGTGTAGTGTGTGTGTGTGTGTGTGTATGTGTAGTTATTCCTTTCTCCTTCATCTTTCTCCCTACCTCTTTTTCTCATCTCATCCCCTACTCAAAGAGGTTATGATGACATTAGAAATATCCTTAAATGATGATGCTTTTCAGATACTATCATCATTACAGGATTTACTCACAGTTTACAGGGGGATTCTAGGACAAATACCACCTAGGAAAAGGCTCTTTGAGTTCAGACATGGCAAGAAATTTATCTCTCAGTTGAAGTCATACTCATTTTCAGTCATATAGAACAACTCATGGCCTTCTAATATTAACAAATAATGATAAACTGACTCTGTATACTAACACTTTTATTCACCTGGTCTTATGGTCCTCTGATTTTGTTAGACGATGCACAGGCTGAACTATGCACCAGGACTAATGCTCAAATAGTAAATCACCATTTTCTTTACCATAGGTGCTTTCCACACAAAATGTCACCTCTGGTAGTGATCTGAGTAGGCAGCTGTACACCATGAGCTGTGGCTGCTCCAGAAATATTCTACTCTGTTCAACTGTGGAATCTGGAATTTCCTGCTCCAAAAATTAACCATAGAAGTCCCTGATTAAGCTGTGTTGTTTCTGGAGAGGGTAATGGAATCAACAAACATGGCTCTTATTTCGTGAGGACTGCCTGTGTGTCCTCTCCTGCACTAGGGGCTTTATGTGCCTTATTTTGTTTAATCCTCACAATAAACTTGGGCGGTATCACCCCCTTTGGCACATGAAGTTCCTGAAGGTCAAGCAACTATTCAGTGGAGCTCGTAATAAGTCCTATTTTGGCCACTGACATTGATTAACTCCATCACACAGACATACTTTATCAGGTTAGTTAGCCAGTCAAGTCACCACTGTGGGAATGAGGCAAAGGAGAGGTAAGTACCGACTGAGACACAGAGTAGAGGAAGATTCATTTTCTATAGGAGCGTGGGTCTGGGGTTAGTCAAGATAGTGCCTAACAGATGAGGCAGTGACAATGATTACTAGGCTTCTTCCAAATGTATATTTGATCTTTGCCTTTCCATCATGGTTTGGGTTTGCAAACTTCAGATAGGGACGTTAGCTCATGCGCATTAGGCCAGTGTTGAGTTATGCTGTCGACATGGCACCTGGATGAACAGCTCTTCCAGACAAAGCAAACTGAACTGAAGAGAATGTGAACTCGGGGTTTTTGGAACAGATCATACCCGTGTCCTAGGGTAAATGATAGGTAAATTATCATTACCCATCTTTAAATGTTTTCACTTTAACAGAGTTGCCAAATGGCACTTTAACCTTGATGTTCCATCAAGCTTCAGAACCACAGATTTTTTTTCTTAGTCTATTCTAGGATCATCTGAATTCGTGAGGCCCTTAACCCACCACACCAGGTATCACAGCTCTGGCAAATGCGAGTACATACAACTCCCTTTTTAGTGGAAAGCACCTGTCTTTCTGGGCACCTTGCTTCTTCTGTCTCCCCTTTCAGGGTAACAGAAAGAGAGAAATCATGTAGCAATAAGAAATGGGGAACTCTTCTGGGCTGATTTTTCTTTTGAATCAGAATAGAGATTTATGGTCATACCATTTTTCATCAAGTATTTGCAAGTTTTTGGGCAATCAGTGCTCTCCTGAGTGGCTCTCACAGGTAATACTAGGTTAGCCTGCTCTCAGTATAGACTGCCCTATGTTACACTTTTTCCTTTTTGCAGACTTTTTTTCCCCTCTGAAGCAGGAAAATAGAGATACACAATTGTTTACTCCATCTCTAAAATAACAGACAAAACCATCAACATTCCTATTTTGTTAAACTTTTTAATTTCACCAACAATACATGACAATTGTAGAATTCTTTTTAATAAAAATAGAGAAGAGCAAAAAAAAAACCCAATTAACTAAAAACCTATAATCCCACTGCCCAGAGATAAGGTCCAGCTCCATCTGCCTCACAAGTTCTAAGCATTCTAGATTCCCTATTCATTGAATATTGAGGGACTAATGCTACTTTTGATTATGATGGTGATTTATAAATAATTGCAGAGTTAATTCACAGAGATTTGAAATTATGGCCACAATAGTAAGCTATGATTTTATTTTCTCAATTGGAAAGTAGAGAGTAGAAAAAAAAAAGATTAAGAGTGAAAAATGTTTTTCTAAGTGTGCATTTGTTGGTGGTATTTTTAATTCCAAGACAGAGAAAAGGTTTTAACTCCTGCCTTCCTGATTCACTTTTAGAAGGAAGTAGAATCATTTTCCCAACAAAACCTTTGAAAACCCCCAAGGAAAGAGGCACTGGGAGAGCCGAGAAATATGGAAATGGGACACAGTAAGTTGAAGGATTATTAATTTGGAAACTGCCACCTTTTGGAACACAGAAGAGTTGCCTGCACCATTGGCCCCAGCTTTACTCTTTGAATAAGGTCATGAGGTTCAAAATGAAGGAAGGGCTTCAAACCACGGGTCAGGATATTGGAAAAACTTAGCAAAATGTTAGGTCTCTTAGGATGTCTACCTTAGGTCTCTTAGGATGTCTACCTTTATGCTTACAGCTTCTCTGTAACAGTACGAAGCAAAGGAGTGGGTGCGTCAGGGGCAATGAGCCGAAGAAAACAGGTGGGACTGGACTTGTCACCCCAGCAGCCCGCACAGAGGGGCTGGCAACAACATTGGCCCCTAGAATCCCCTTGGTGGTCACAACTAAACATAATTGGAGCTTTGTCTCTGAACTCTGTCCTCTTGTACTCATGTGCCCCATTTGCTGATGGGTTTCTGCTCTTGATACCCTGAGAGGGAAACCTTCTGTTGTCTGATTCCTGCTTTTCGGGCAGGAAAAGAGTGCCAATTTTACCTGCCATGGCTAGTCTCTCTGATTTATTTTGAAGATTTTCTGCATCAAAAGAGCAATTTAAAAAGAGCAACTTAAGAAAATGTAACAAGCAGAGGTGCCTGGGTGGCTCAGTTGGTTAAGTGTCAGACTTCGGCTCAGGTCATGATCTCACGGTTCGTGGATTCGAGCCCTGCATCAGGCTCTGTGCTGACAGCTCAGAGCCTGGAGCCAGCTTCCGATTCTGTGTCTCCCTCTCTCTCTTTCTCTGCCCCTTCCGTGCTTGTACTCTGTCTGTGTTTCTCTCTGTCTCAAAAAAATAAGTAAACGTTAAAAAAATTTATATATAAAAAAAGAAAATGTAACAAGCCAAACATACAAACAAGTCACACACACTCACACACACACACACACACACACACACTCACACACACACACACACACACACACACACATACAAGAATCTGAACAGTAGGCCTGTGTAAAACTGATCGTCATCTGACTTTGGAGTAAAGACATGTTAATTTTGTCAACAAGAGGAAAGAATTAGAAATTCTTGGGAAAACAGAAATTTGTAAAGGGAATCTCATTCAACTGTAAAGTAAACTAACATGACAGAATTCTGAGTAACTGATGTATAAGAAAAAAGAATACATTTCAACTTGATACTTGGAACTAGTATAGTGACAAAGGCTTACATCTCCTTTGCCTGATCTTGTCTCACTATCTGGAGCTGCACTGAATAAGAATATTTACCTAATCGTAATATTAGAAACATTCTATTAGCTTTCAGTCTTCAGGATTAACCTGTATGCAACGCATGAAAGGTAAATTACATTTACTGAATAAAATGGAAATGCTGTTAAGCTTGACATTGTGAACCGACAGTCAAGGTGAAAAAAAGGTAAGGAATTAGAAGAGGCTAGACAGTGGAGTAAAGCCTAAGGGCATACATTTTCTCCTACTTCATAATAGTGGTTGAATGGTACTTTTTAATTCTGATTAAAAAAAAGAGGAATAGAGATTTAGGCACATATAGTTATGTACCAATAAAATTATATATATGGAGACAAAAGGGAAAGGAGACAGTGTATCCTAAAATCTTTTTCTCCCAAAGTAGAGGATCACTATACATTGCTTCAAGTTTTAGAGGTATGTGGGAGCAAGGCAAGCTTACACTTTTCTCTCGTGTCTTTGTTTAAGTTCTATTAAACATTTTTTTAATGTTTATTTATTTTTGAGAGAGAGAGAGATGGAGTGTGAGCAGGCAAGGGGCAGAGAGATAGGCAGACACAGAATCCGAAGCAGTCTCTGGTCTCTGAGCTGTCAGCACAAAGCCTGACACGGGGCTTGAACTCACAAACTGCGAGATCATGACCCGAGCTGAAGTCGGACACTTCACCAACTGAGCCACCCAGGCACCCCTAATTTCTATTTTTTTTTTTAAATATCCATGTGTGTCTTTTGAGATTAAAGCTGAACACATGATCGATAAGAAACTGCGATAAGCAGTTACACTGCAAAACTTCATTATATTTCTCTATTAGAAGACAGAATCTCCAATGCGACAGCACCGCACACTCTGCCTCCATGTTGTTTACAAGAGAAGCACCTGCACAACACGGTACCAAGTCTGACAGTGAATAGACAGGCACCGATCCTAGGCAAGTACAAGCCAAAAAAGAACACAGAACTGGAAATATTAGCCTGGGACAATTTCAAGGAAAAAAACATTAAATGGACAAGAGGGGATATTTTGTTTTTTGGGTTTTTTTATTAAAAAATTTTTTTAAATGTTTATTTTTGAGAGAGAGAGAGAGAGAGAGTGCGCGAGCGCAACAGCATGAGTTGGGGAGGGGCAGAGAAAGAGGGAGACACAGAATCTGAAGCAGGCTCCAGGCTGCAGGCTCTGAGCAGTCGGCACAGAGCCCAATGCAGGGCTCGAACTCACAAGCTGTGAGATCATGACCTGAGCCAAAATCAGCCGCTTAACTGACTGAGCCTCCCAGGTGCCCCTAGAGGGGAGATTTTGTAATGGTGAAAGTTACAACCCACCATGAAATTACTACCATGGGTCTTTACACGTGGAAACCCAGCCCTGTATTTGGAAAAGCAGAAGCTATTAGGAGAGAAAAGAATTAAGGAATAAAGTAAGAGAATGTTAGCATATAAAAAATTAGAATAGTAATTAATGGCATAATTTAACATAAAAACACAAATACTTTTAATAAAAGTCCATCTCGCCAGAGAAGTCTTGAAAGACAGGACTCTTGGGGTTGGGGTCAGTGGAAAGGTACAGACAATTTATTCTGATCATAGGTTTCTGTCACTTTCTAGTAGATGGAATGAAAAGTTGTATTTCTGTGACATTTCCTCATGGTAAAATTCCATAAAATTGAAAACTTGGAGATAAAGATATTATCAGGAGATACGGTCATGAATTTTAGTATGTGAGCTATAAATTCTGTCCTTATCACTAAGTCCCTGAGAATACTGCTGATTTTCCCAACTTAGAAAAACAGTGACCCAACCAAAGATGATTCTATTGACCTTCATTCTTCTGCATCCAACCCTAATGCCCTTCCTGCTTCTATTGGTTCTAGTCAATACAGAAATTTTATTTTATTTATTTTTGAGAGAGAGAGAGTGTGTGTGAATGGGGAAGGGGCAGAGAGAAAGGGAGACACAGAATCTAAAGCAGGCTCCATGCTCTGAGCTCTCAGCCCAGAGCCCAATGCGGGGCTCGAACCCATGAACTGTGAGATCATGATCTGAGCCAAAGTCGGACACTTAACCGACTGAGCCACCCATGGTCAATACAGAAACTTTAGTGGCATGGCTTATTTCCTCTAATGGAAGCTCAGGTTGGAAGCAGAAGGAGGTCTGCTTAGGTACCTGGTCAAATGTCAGGTAGAGGAAGCAGGGAGGCAGCCAGGGGACTCAGAAAGATGTGCTTTGAGCATCAGAAAAACCTTTTCTAGCATCAGAGACTTGGAAGAGAAATCAGCTTCTAGGCCAGAAGAGCACATTTGATTAAAAAACCAAAAGCTTCCTATGTATACCTCTTAATCATCAGCATTGTGTTCTTACTACAATCTTTGGACAACAGATATTTTTAGCACATCTGGTATTTACCATAGTACATGTTAATATGCTGTTTTCTCAAAAACCTTTAAGGGAATTTATAAATGGACGACCAGAATGAACATACATTATAGCATTTCCTTATCCTCAACCCCCACCTCCTTTAAGCATAATGTACTGAATGGAAACACTCATGAAATCAATACAGACAAATTAACTTAGTGAATGATTACTCCCCAATGTCTGTCTGCAGTGGTGAGGAGGCTCTCTCTGGAGGGACTTGGTGTCGTGTGGTGTACATGGCTTACGAGTGATCTGAGCCACACCAGTTTAGGTGTCTTAATCTATTATGATCTCAAGGAGTTAGATTCCCTCTCAGGAGGAATTTTTCTTACAGGATTTTTACATGCCATTATTTGGCAACGATTTATTTAAATGAAAACATCAGGGGAGCCAAGGAAAGTAGCATTTTCAAATGATTAGAGCTACCTCAACACTTGCTCTTGTTTAGTCCTTTAAAAATTGTTATCAGGGGGCTCTGTTGGTTAAGTGTCCAACTCTTGGTTTTGGCTCAGGTCATGATCTCATGGTCGTGAGATCGAGCCCTGTGACGGGCTCTGCAGTAAAAGCATGGAGCCTGCTTGGGATTCTCTCTCTCCCTCTATTTCTTCTCCTCCCCTGATCACACATGCATGTGCTCCTGCTCTCTCTCTCTCTCTCAAAATAGGTAAATAAATAAAAGCTTTTAAAAAGTTATCAGGCTTTCTAGATAAGAAAGCATAGATGTTTTTCAAAGTATGTTAATTCTCAAAGGCCACGAGAGTATCTTAAAACTTACTGATGAAGCTAAATGGATGCAATTTCAGACCCCTATAAGTTTCTTCAGTGTGCCTGATATCCAGGACAGAGCATATACATTTGTTCAGATTTTCATTGTAATTATAAAACAGCATTTTCTACCAAGTGTGCTTCAGGGGTCTCCTATATCAGAATGGCCCAGAGTGCTTGTTAAAAATACATCTTCTTGGTCTTATCTCCCAGTTTCTGAATCAGTAGCTCTGGGGCAGGTGGAATACTTAGGAATATGTATTTTACCATGGTCTCCAAGAAATCTGTAGGCATACCAAAATTTGAGAACCACTGCTAAGGGCCATTATGATTCTGCAAGCAAACCCAATTTTCTGTTTTCGTTTCATGTCATACAAAGTAGGAGTTTAAAGAATTTATTTTTGTTAAAACTGGAACATGGTCTTCAAACTAGTAAGACCCTTGTTGTGTAGGAGAAATATTCTCTGCAAAATTCTTCTATGAAATTGATCTTAAAAAGACCTGCTGACTCAAATGCTAAACAAATCTGTCCTCTACCCGACTGCTGCCTGTCAGAATTGCTGACCTTACGCTTATGTATTCAAATGCGTCCTGAAAGTCAAAACATATTTTCTGTAGTTTCTAATGGAAAAGAACTGAGCCTGTCACTTGGTTTTAAAAGGAAGAAATTGAGATAAGACAAAATGGTTCAGATAAATTTTACCTCACAAGAGTAGAGGGAAGAGAGAATAGAAATTTCCATAACTGTTGTCCATTATCTTTTGGGTGATAGGATCATGAAATGAATAACTCTTCCCTCCCTAAACAACAGTAAATGTTAGATATTAGACATCACACTTAATGATTCCTGCTGTGTCAGAGATTAAATCACAATTAACTTCATAATGAATTATGAGGACTATAACCCTTAAGAAACTGGGAATTGTTACACTAGAAATTGGAATTCTGTGGGGTTTGTTTTTTTTTTTTTTTTTTTGCTATTATTTGGGAGATTTCTTTTTCTTCTTCCTTCCTAACAGTTTTCAGTTAGCATCAGCAGAGCCACCTCTGGCCGGCAAGGTGAAGGGGACACCATGCTCTGAGATGACAGTTCTGTACCTTGTCCAGACAACTTTGAGATCCTTGCTTCTAGAAGGAGGTAGAACCTAGGACCTGGAATGATCCTAGCTTATTAGTATTTGACTTTCATTAGAATACCAAAAGTCCCTTGAATTTCCTTCTCACTATTGGGTTCTATTGTCTTTACTTATAGACTTTCCTTTTCTTCCATTCTTTGAACTCCGGTGTACAGAATTAGAATAATCCTAATTCTTGATTCATGGTGTACCACCACTGTCCATGAGTAGCCTTCTTTTGTTTTACTTATTTTTATTTTTTTAATGTTTATTTATCTTTGAGAGAGAGAGTGTGTGCATACACGTGGTGGCAAAGAGGGAGGGAGACAGAGAATATGGAGCAGGCTCTGTGCTGTCAGAGCAGAGCCAGACATGGCGTTTGATCTCACAAACCGTGAGATCACGACCTGAGCTGAAATCAAGAGTCAGATGCTTAACTGACTGAGCCACCCAGGCGCCCCTATTTTACTTTTTTTTTTTTAAATTTTAATGTTTATTTATTTTTGAGAGAGAGGTAGAGAGAGAGTGTACACAGGCAGAGGAGGGGCAGAGAGAGAGGGAGACACAGAATCCGAAGCAGGCTCCAGGCTCTGAGCTGTCAGCCCAGAGCCCGACGTGGGGCTCGAATCCACAAACTATGAGATCATGACCTGAGCTGAAGTTGGATGCTTAACCAACTGAGCTGCCCAGGTGACCCCGTTTTGCTTATTTTTACAGTGACGACCTGTGAACACAATGTCTAATCCAAGAATCAGAACATAATTTGTTATGTCAATCTCTGTAATTCTTTTCATTCCTAAGCCTCTCCATCTCTCTTCCACCATAGATAACCACTATTCTTTTTTTAAAAATTTTTAATGTTTGTTTATTTTTGAGAGAGAGAGAGAGAGAGAGAGAAGAGAAGAGAAGAGAGAGGGAGAGAGGGAGAGAGGGAGAGAAGGGATAGAGAAAGAGGGAGACAGAGGATCCGAAGCGGGCTCAGCACTGACAGCAGCGAGCCCTATACGGGGCTCAAACTCACAAACCATGAGATCGTGACCTGAGCTGAAGTCGGAAGCTCAACTGACGGAGCCATCCAGGTGCCCCGATAACCACTACCCTGAACATTATTTGTCCTTCTCTTGCTGTAGCCATCTTTATCTACATGTACGTGTGATACATTGTTTCAATTTGCCTGTCTTCGAACTTCATGAAGAGCTGTCATCCCTGGTTCATACAATCTCCTAAAAACTCGCTTTTCACTCAACCTTGTGTTACTGAGATTCGTCCATGCTGTGACTGCTGTGTCATATTTTGCGAATATAATGCAACTCATCCATAAGTTATAGTGTAATGTATACTGTGATCTGCCCGCACTCCTGTCATTGGCCATTCAAGATGTTTCCAGTTTTTGCTTTTATGACCAGGGCTGCTCTCTGGCGCAAGGGTGCTGAGGTCTCTCTTGTGCGCCGATCTCAAGGCAGAACAGGAGCCACGGGTGTGTTGCAGGATGTGAGATGACTCTGCTTTACAAGATAACGTGAAAGTGCTTTCCGAAGTGGTTGTACCTGCTTATACTCCCGCAGGCAGTGCAGAAAATACTCGGTTAACCTATGTCTTCACAGACCCTCTGTATTTTCAGACTTACTTATGTTTTGTCAATTTGTGGGTATAAATCTACTGATACACTTTTAAGTATTGTGTCTAGCACTTAAAAAAAAAAAGATGGGGAATCAGATTTGGCTTCCTTCCTGTACATGAGCCAGAAAACAATTAAATGTGCCTGCTTCATGTAATGGCACCCAGGGTTTTCTCCCCATCGTCCCCATACATTGTTACTATATGCAGTTGATGTTCTTTTTCTATCCTCGCTAAAACTATTAGAACCTTGCGTGTACACTGAAATCACTTTGGAAAAACTTTTAAATGCGGATGCCTATAGCCCCACCCCCAGAGACGGGTTTATTTATCTCGGGGGCAGCTTTGAATGTGGGGAGGGTTTTGAAAGCTTCCCAGGTGATTGTAATGTGCAGTCAAGGTTGAGATTCACTGCTTTAAATTATAGAGATCATGATAAGCAAAAGCAGAAGCTCGGGGTAGCCTGATACTGTGAATCACGTTTTTCTCTTTTCTAAAGTATACATTGTATTGTTTTGGAGAATTCTCTTCCCTCTAGTTTCAAGTTCAAGCTTTGAGGGATTTTGTGCACGTGTGTCATTGGTAGAAGTCAAGGGCAGGCGTTCAGTGCAAGTCATTACGGGCTACATTATGCTTAGTGTTTATTTTGTGCTTACAACTATGGATCTCAAAGTTTAGCGTACACAATAACCACCTGGGAAGTGTTTTATTTGTTTTTCACAGCACACACACTGATTCAAAAGCCCCAGAATCTATATTCTAACAAGTGTATCAGGTGATCATGAAGCGGGTGGTTCTAGAAGCCTCCGTGGAGAAAAGCTGCCTCCTCGTAAGTCCCGCAGCACAGATCGTATTCTCATTATAGATGACAGAATGTGACACTCAGAGAAGTTAAGAAAACTGCATCAGGTCCCACAGCTCCCTAGCAGTCAAAGCCTTTGCTCTGCTTGTTCTTAGTCCTTTTTTTTCATGGCGAGCTTGCAACAAGGCCCCCAACACGTGGGGAAAGTCTTCCAGAGTTTGAATGTATGCTGTCTTCCCTACACTTGTGTGCTTTCCTCATCTGGGGGTGACTCTCTGTCTCCACCAAAACAACAAAAACAAACACTAAAAACCTTCAGTATTCCACCCAAATCGACCTCATTTCTGTGGACCTTCAGGTGGGCTACGTTCTAGACATGGTTCTGGGCTGCCCTATGTGACTCGTTCTAGAGGTTTATGACTGAAAGCAAATATTTTCCTTTAGACTTGCATTTATTTACTCCTGGGTTTCGATTACTTGGGACACTTTGAGCTGCAAGGGGGGGAACGCTGAGCCGAGCAAGTGAGAGGGAATTTAGTGGTTCGTGTAACAAAGAGCAGGGCAGGGGCGCAGCTGGGGTTCAGGGACCTCTGGGCACTCAGGATCCCAAGCCCCTAACCCTCCCTGCGATGATGTCTTTCTGTGCCTGGCTTCTCCCACCTAGTGGCAGATGTGGCTTTTGGTAAGAGTACTTGCTTGTTCTTCACAGTTTCGCTGGAGGGAGAGTATTCTAGAATGTACACCTTGGGAAGGCTTTGGCTTGGTTTTGGTTATGCGCTTTCTGTGTGTAGAAGGTGGTGGAATGGATTGCCAGTTTCATGGTTGGGAGTGGAGAAAGGAGCAGTTGTCCTGTAGAAGGAAGGAATGTGTTCCAGATAAAGGGCACATTTATCCAGGCGACTGCTGGGCAGTCAAAGCAATTCATGTCTAATGTGATGTGTCTGTGTCTAATTGTGAAGGGGCGTACATGACTTAATGTATTTGGCTCTTTGTATAGTAAAAGTGTTGAGTTTTATTTATGTATAAATGACTTTCTCTGGTACAACCATCCTCACAGTAATGAAAGAAAGGACTAAAAATGTTTACTTGCCTGCCATTGGCCCAGAACTCTTGATTTTGATTTTTGAGGTGATTAATTTTTCTGAGAAAACTTCACATAGAGAATTTTTCATTACTAAACGCTGGACTTGCAAAAAAATCAAATGTGCTATATTTTTTGTGTTCTGACTTGGCTCTAAAACAATGGCTTCAGTTGACGATGACCTCTATCCAACATTAAGAGTTATTTCTAAACTCACGTACAAATGGATGGAAGTATTTCTGCATGCTTTTTAAAACTTATACTCAGCGCATGTTCTCCCCCACCCCCTCTCCCCAAATTAGGACTTTACCATGAAATCTGGGCCTTTAACCTGTTCCTTTTAAATTATATTCATATTGTACTATATCCGCACGCATCTATAATACAGCTGTGTATGTCTACATGAAACACAATATGCTTTGAAGTTTCCATTCCATTTGTGAGCGGACGGTAGCTGGTCAAGGAAACCCCATGAGGATGTTTGCTTCCATATTTTTGGCATGAAACACTCACAATCACTCTCAAGAATTACATATCCTTCTTGTGTTACCTGTGATACATGCACTGCCAGCATGTGTGTCGATATCATGATAGATATCTTTCGTATGAGAAGGCAGTCCTCTCGGGAATGTTAGTTGCCGTGGGGACCTTTCTGTCTGCGCCGTGTGACACGTCAAAGTGGTACTGCCCTTTAAAGTGTCAGCAGCTGCCACAGAAGGGTGTGTAGGGTCTGTGGTTACGCTCTTGCCTGACCCTCACGTGGGTCTTTCCCGGTACATTCACCCCGGAAGAGCCACCGGTTCTCTTGGCACCATGCCGCGTGTGTTGGTCTGTCAATGCTGTTTGCTGTGACAGTAGTCACTGCGGAGCTCCTTTGGAAAGCTCTGCTTCCCTATCATCCCCTCCTCCCTTAAGTGTTCTCATTTTAACTCATTATCAAAGTAAAAGACTCGAGTTGCAGTGACTTCTTGAATGACTTCCAAAATGCCTTGTTCCAAGGACCTTTTGAGGGTCATCTTGGGCTTCTCCTTAATGCTCACGGATGCTACAAGGCTGGCTGTTCAAGAAATAGCCCTGTCACCCATGGTCTCTCCAGGTTCTCACTATGCTCAGAGAGTCAGACCTTCATTCTTTGTAGAATTTCCATCTAGGTTGGCAGTTAAGGCTGACTTAGCACCGTTACACTCTCTCCAAGGCTCTGGAAGGGTATGCTGGCCTCTTCATTGAGTTCTCCTTCAGGACCAAACACCCCCAGGACGCTGTGAGGCAAGAAGGGCGTCTGTGAGTGGCTGCCATGAACTCTGCCAGGATGAAGATGTTTGTTTATCCTGGAATAAGGAGGCCGGATATCGCACTTGTCAGTTCATGACTTTTATTTTTGCTCATCATCTTCCGCACAAGTATTTCCAGAGCACAGACATCGACTCACAGAAGGCGTGGCTGCAATCAGTCCAGTTTTCTGAGATGTGCTGAGGCTTCAACAAGGGTTGTAAAAACTTGTGCTAGAATACCCATCATCAGAAAATTTCCTTTGAAGTTGATGCGATGAAGCAGCTTTCAGTGGGAGTGTACTCACAATCTCCCTCTCTTTCCAGTGTTCTCAGTGGTAAATATTTGAAGAGAGCTGGTTGGAATTGGGGAGTGCTTATTTGGTGATGAAACGATGATGGAGAAACTCTACCATCACACAGTCATGCATCAAAAACATTTTTTTAATCCATTTCTTTTTAACGGCCTCTGTGAGATAGGTTTTTATGAAAAGTATCTTTTGTTTTTGTTTGTAGCCACGTGTTATTTAAAAGTAAACACAACATTTGAGAAAGAAAAACCTGATTAGTCACCACACAGTCTCATTCTTTCTTTTAAAAAAATTTTTTTTAATGTTTATTTATTTTTGAAGGAGAGAGAGAGAGACAAAGTGTGAGCAGGGGAGGGGCAAAGGGAGAGGAAGACACAGAATCCGAAGCAGGCTCCGGGCTCTGAGCTGTCAGCACAGAACCCAATGTGAGGCTCAAATCCACAAACTGTGAGATCATGACCTGAGCTGAAGTCAGACACTTAACTAACTGAGCCACTCAGGCGCCCCTCATTCTTTCATTTTATAGATGACAAAACTGAATTCTAAAGAGGTTAAGTCACTTACTTGTTGTCCCATAGCTAGTTAGTAGCCCAACACATTATTTCCCAGTCCAAAGATGGTTTCATGGATAAAAGGCCCATCGTTTGAGACTTGATTTTCACATTTTCCTGGGTAATAACTTACCCAATTATCTAACATTTCTGGGCCTTAGTTTCTTTACTTGTAAAATGGATTCTAGTCCATATTACATTAGACTGCATCTAAAAAAAGCAGTTAACTCAGTAACTAGCATCTACTAAGTAGTTAATTATGTTGGCAGTTCACAACTGGATTAATTTTCAATATCCTTTTCTCAGGGACCTTGAGAACCAGAGCAGGATGGCGAGTTTTCAGCTTTTATCATGCCTTTATTTGGAAGCTTTGAATGCATGCGTCTGTTCCATCATTTAAAATTTTTCTAATGCAGCTAGAAGGGCTTACCCTGGAAGAAGAGCAGGGACGTTGTTTGGAGGAGTCTGATAGAACGTGTCATGTGTTGGTTCACTCAAAAGCTGAATGAGGTCTTTCTTTCTTGTGCATGCTCATTTAACTGGAAATACCCTGGCACTTAAAACAAGGTGCCATATTGTTTGGTACCTGGAACTGTGTTTTCAACTTGTGCTTCTGAGAATTGTCCATGTTTCATTATTACCCAGTCGTGGCGTGCTACGTCTTACTATGGCCTGAATATTTGTGTGTGCTCCACTCAACTGTTACGTTGAAACTCCCCAATGTGATGATAGTTGGAGGGGGAGCCTTTGGGAGGTGATTAGGGTTTGATCAGGTCATGAGGGTGGTGCCCTAATGGTGGGATCAGTGGCCTTAATTAGAGGGGGGGAGAGAGAGAGGGAGAGAGAGAGAGATTGGGAGAGATTGCTCTCCATTTGAGTACAGAGGAAAGGCCATGGGAGGACTCAGCAAGGAGGTGGCCATCTGCAAGCCAGGAAGAGGGCTCCCGCCAGAAACTGAGCCCGATCAATCTTGACCTTTCCAACCTCCACAATTTCGAGAAAATACATTTCCGTTGTTAAGCCCCCCAGTCTGTGGGATATTGTCTGGCTGCCAGAGCGCAGTGAGACACCTCCACCTACTTCCTTGTTTGCCCAAATTGCACACTGTAACCAGGTCTCCACTATGGACGAAGCATGGTGTTCAGATGCATCAAGAATTTTCTCTCCTCTGTCCACCGACATCCTCTGCTGTGAGACAGTACTGGGCCAGGTACACAAAGAGGGATCAGTCAGTAAACCCCTTTTTATTAGGTTTTTGGTGATTTAAAATCTCCTCTTCTATGAATCAAGAAGTTAGGCAGGTATTGATGTCCATAGATTTGCGTAGAACATGAAAGCTTGATAATAGTTACTTGGTATATAAGTAATTTCCCTGCAAGCATTTGTGACTTTACGCTTCATTTCCATAATTGCTTATCATCTTTATGTTTAGCGTTTCTGTCTCCCCCCAACCCAACCTTTTTACGATGGTATATGCTTTTGTGTAACCTGAACGGTGAAAGGCTGGGATAGTGCAGGTATGTCTCTGCTTTTATCCATCTGTCAAACCCATCATTGTCTTACAAAGTGTATGTAGTCTGTCATCTACAAATCTCTGCATGGACACCAACACCTTTTAGCTATTCATTAATCTTATCTTGTTTCTTTGGCTTCCCGATCATTTTCAGCGGAATTTAGAATCATCTGAGGTCAGAGCTCATTTTTATCCAGATAGATAGGGTGCAGCTAAACCTGGATTATAGCCAAGAAAGATCTTACATCAAGTGCCTACAAAATTAGAAACATTACCAAGGAAGCCTCAGTGGAGTTTTGTTTATTGGTGACTTATTCTCAAATACAGCTTATGCATTGGTGATGGGAGCTTTTGGATGTTGTTGGGAAAAGCCTAGGGAACGTTTAGTTTTGATTTTATTCAAATTTAATTTTAATTAAACAGTGTTCAGCATTGCTTAATTTGGCTTCTTATTTTTGAAACAGGAGTTCTTTCCTTCCTTCCTTTCTTCTTGCCAGGGATTTTTGCCCCCAGGGGTTGGGGCTCTCCATTGAAGGCCATTTGTGTGTTCACACATGTAACTGTGGGTCAACGGGAATGTCTTTACCTGCTCTTATGTAAGTTGTCATTCAGGGCGTTGTAAGGGATACGTGGCAGTCAGGAAGGCTGCAAATATCCTGTCATAACTGTAGGATTTCACCTCCTCTCTTCCTCTGAAGGTAGGGAGGAGCCATGTGACCTGCTTTGACCATGGAACTGTGAGTAAAGTGTTGTAGGCTTTAAGAACTGGTACTTGAGGCCCCACATTCTGTCCCATTGTCCTAGTGCCTATGAAGCAAGCACTGAGATACGGACTCTATCTCTCTGTGTCCTTAATTGGCTATGATAAACTGAATTGTAGACAACCTGTATTAGATGTGTATCTTGAGCAGTATTCTTTTGTTGCCATTTTTGGGGAGGATAAGGCAGTATGCTTGGAGTACCCAGTGTAACCTAACCTATTCTTGTTATCACTGGGAGTCCCTTATACTCAGGGGGCTCGAGGTCTAATTGGGCAGAGGACATGCATTTACATAATGAAGAAAGAACTAGCCACTTGGCTGTATCCCTTGTTTAGCCACATTTATTACTGAGCAATAGAGAAGCTGAGTACAGTATAAAACTGAGCCTGTGAGCATGTTTCTGAGAGTCTAATTTCAGCTGGGAAGATAACTTTTTTTAAAATGAGTCTTTTAGATCACAATTGATCAAACTACCTATGCAGGAAATTAAAATTTGCTGTTAAGTAGCCAGTGGACCCATGGTATCTTTAATCTGAAACTGGGAGTAAGAAGACCAACAATGGAGTTAAGTCTCCATTGTTCTTTGTACCTTTATCTACTTAGGAAATGGAATGAAATTCCTTAAAACAATACAGATTTGTTTTGATGGCATTTATTTAAATTTTTTTTAATGTTTATTTATTTATTTTGAGACAGAGAGCAAGAGAGAGAGAGAGCAAACACAGGGGAGAGGCAGAAACAGAGGAAGAGAGAGAATACGAGGCAGGCTCCATGCTGCCAGCACAGAGCCCAACAAGAGGTTCGATCTCACGAACGATGAGATCATGACCTGAGCCAAAATCAGGAGTTGGACGCTTAACCGACTGAGCCACCCGGGCGCCCCATGGCATCTATTAATCAAAATTGTACTTTATATTTTTGGAATGTGGGGACAGCCTGCCTGACTATACATACTCATAGCTAATATAGGTTAAATTGGTAATTCATTCATTGCTTAAATTGGTAATTCACTCAGCAAACATTTATTGGGCATCTGGTATGAACCAGGTTCCGACGGAGTCTCTAACTTCATAAATTTTCCATTTTTGTGTGGGAGTTGGGTAATAAGCAAGTAAACAAAGATACAACATGACATCGGTGAGAGAATGCTGTGAAGACAAAGCAGGGAGATGGGATAGAGAATGGCAAGGTGCAAGGAAGCATTAAACAAGAAATTAAAGAAAGTGAGGGGAAATAAACCCATGTGAATACCCTGGAGAAGAATACTTCAGGCAACAGGAATAGGGATTACAAAAGCCCTGAGGCAAGGACATCATCAGGTATTTAGAGAACAATTAGGAGGCCAGTGTCACTTTAGAAACCTGGAGGAGAAAAAGCTAGAGTCAGTCAGTTAATAGGGCCTTTGGATCTTTATCTCATCTGATGGAAAGCCATCAGGGTTATTGAATGTGGGAGAGTCATGATCTGCTTTGTTTTAACTGGATGATGACCCCAAAATAGTCTGTAGAGGGCAAGAGAGCAAACAGGAAGATGAGTTAGGAGGCTTACACATGAGTCCACAGGGGAGATGATGGGGCTTGTACGCAGTTGGTAAGTGATGGCTGTGAGAAATGGTATGATTCAGAATATATTTTGAAAGTATTGCTATTCGAATTTGCTAACCAGATGTGGACTTTGGCCTGACCATCTGGCTGAAGGATGGTGCCGTTTTCTTAGATGAGAAAACCATCTGAGAGGCTATGGCCTTTTCAAGAGGAGGTGGCCATTGCATGTATGAGCCTGGAGTGAGGGGAGAGGTTATGGCTACAGAGGTAAAATTGGTTGTGCCACCAGCAGGTGAGTTTAAATCCATGCGATTGGATACAATCCCTAAGGGAGTTCATGTAGGGGGCCAAGAGAGGTTGCCTGAGGACTGAATCCTGGGGTGCTCCCAAAATTTACACTTTGAGGAGCCGAAGAGGAACCAGTAAAGGGGACTGAGAAGGCACTGAAGAGAGGAGGACACACAGGCAGGTGAAGTGTCTCAAAGCTTCAAGAAGAGAGTGCCAAGAATGAAGGAGGAATGAAGAACCATGAGAATGTGACTGAGAGATCAAAGACCTTGACCATGGATGTGAACATTGGATGTAACAGCATGAGATGATGGTGCTATTGACAATATCAGTGTCACCAGCTGGGTGGGGGCAATGCTGGATTGGAATTGCTTCAGGTAAGACCGAATGATCAGCAAATGAAGATAGATAACATAGTTCTTAAGAGAGTTTTGCTATGGGGGGAGTGTGAGAGAGAAGAGCTATCTAGGATGTGAGGTCAGAAATACTTAGCTTATTTTTGTAAGTGGGAGTTATGTTTGAAAACTGATGGGACTTATTAGCGATAAAGGAAGTGACAGAGGATCTCTGTAAGTAAGAGGTAAAGGTAAGAGGGAATGAGACCTAGTGTATCAAGTGGTGGATTGGCCACTTTATCTGGAGTTAAGGCAGTGCGTGTTCTAGATTTGGACAGGCACAGATAGGTGGGTCTTCATAGTCATAGGAAGGGGTTCTGTTGTCTTTTGCTTGCTCCTATTTTCTAAGAAAAAATAAGAATCGAGATCATCCAATGAGTATGAGGAAGTATAAAATAGTTTTCTAGCCGTGGGAGCATAAGTTGGCCAGGGAAGCGTGTGGTAAGATCGTTGAGTAGAGCTGAAAGCCTTTGAGATTAGCATCCTATCTTTAAAGCAACCCCAGCCAGGACAGTTGCTTATTTTCTCTAGATCGGGTCAGTTTCTCTGATGTAGGGAAAGAATCCAAGGATAATTGTATTTAACCAGGGTTATAGCTTTGCCAACTGAATAATATGGAACAGAGAGAAACAGAGACAGATTGGGGACAAATGCAAGGGAGTGATCATTGTGAAGCTCAATGGGTCAGGCTGGATGACAAGGAAGGCAGAGCCATGAGGCAGGTGACTGACCACGAAGAGATGGTCCAGCCAATGGATTCAGGGGCCACAGATATCAAATTGTTGAAGTTGGGGCACTGGAAGGAATGAGCTGAAAATACCTCCGAAATAAAAGTTGGCAGCTCTCTTCAAGATTAATCTCAAAAAGAGACAGTGTAAAATTACTTACTCTGCTGCATGGCTGGGGAAAAAGACATTTTTCAATCATGACTTCAACTCGTTTTGCACCAGGATATTCACCCTGATATTCTTGGGCAAGTACGTAAAATTAGGCAACTATTTCTGTGTCTTCACCCATAAAAGGAGATGGGCTAGAAAGCAGAACTGAATACTTCATGATTGTTCAATTCCACGGGATTTCACTGCTTTGTTGCCGTTTAACTGGCAGGCGAGAAATGCAGAAGTGCCATTTCAGTGGGGCGACCAAGCTCACCTAAGGAGATAAAATTGGAGGATAAGGTCTTGGTTGGCACAACAAAAGAAGCTTCGGTGTGTGCCAAATGAGCGATCAGTGGATGGATGTCATCTATTTGGTTGTGAGATAATAAGCACACGAAGAGCTCTCTCTCCTGTAGCTTTGTCATGTATCTTTATCTTGTGAAGCCTCAGCGAATAAAAACCTTGCTTTGGAATATAGTAATGTCCCCATCAACAGTACGGCAATTGTAAAGTCTGTTAAGTATGTAAATATACTTAATATCACAGGTGAATCTTGTCATTATTTCCTTTTACAGTACCTTGGGCATTATTGACTCTAATATTGCAATAATTAGATTTATTTTATATTTACTGAAAACCTACTGTAAGCATTCTCACAACCATTGTGTTTTAAGGGCAAGTTTTTACCACTGTTTAACATACGTTTTCTAGAAGGAGAGCCTTCTGAATTGAAACTGAAATATGATAATTGCCACTTTTATTAAATATCCAGCTGGCACACTTTGAAAATGTTATCTTAGCATCTAGCATTGGTTTTATTTTGGCTTCCAGTTTCCTATTTACTTTATTCTTTTTTTTTTTTTTTTTGGAGGGGGACTAGGGCTACAAATTTTATTTTTTCCCTGCATTACTGGTTTCTAAAAAATAGTTTATAGGTCAAGATCTGTGGATCTATTGGGGGCTTCATCCCAGACAAATTGGCAATAACTATTTTTTGAAATAATCTTAGATTGATGCTTACAGTAATATATGTTTGGGGTGACCTGATACTGTCCAATAACTTCAGCCTTAGTATGAGTGTTGGTTAATTGAGTGAGGTTCACTCATTGTTTAATTTACCCATCTTTGACTTCCCAGTAAAAGTTGTCCCTTTTAAGATGATCTTGCCAGGGGCACCTGGGTGGCTCAGCTGGTTGAGCGTCCTACTTCGGCTCAGGTCATGATCTCCTGGTTCATGAGTTTGAGCCCTGCATTGGGCTCTGTGCTGACGGCTCAGAGCCTGGAGCCTGTTTCAGATTCTGTGTGTGTGTCTCTCTCTCTCTGCCCTTCCCCACTCGCACTCTGTCTCTATCTCTCTCAAAAATAAATATTGAAACATATTTAAAATAAAATAAAATGATCTTCCTATTGCCAGATTCTCCTTGTCCCTCAAACCACCAAAAGCCACTGGGATCATCAGGATGTTGATTTTCAAGGCTTTGACAGAGCCTCTCCAGTATACTGAAGGTTATCGAATGACTATTTGAAAAAGAACAGAGAGTGGAAAGCATTGGTGCCTCACATGGCTTTCGAAAGTGGCCCTTTTCACTGTGCCCTTACCTGGTGGCCCTTTTCACCGTGCCCTTACCTGTTGACCTACATGATAACTGTTTACTTTATGGACTGAGGTCAGCATCTATTGTAAATGATTAGGAGCACGTTGTCTTTCTGTGCAGGTAACGTTTAAAAGTCCTCCCTAAAATGCACGGGGATCTCAAAAGGAACAACAAATGTAGCAATGCCCCATGTGACCCCTTTATTGCTGCCTTCGAAGTACTTTTAATCTCCGAAGGTATGTGGCTTGACTGTGGGAGGGGACAGGTCACTGGAGATTTTACCTTTGCCGTCTCTCCACTTTCCATGCTTTGAAAATCAAAGGTCTTAACAGTTGGGCCAAATCCTGTATGGGGCCAAAGATTTTTCTAAAGGTTTTTAGGTCTGTCTATAGACCTACATGTTACTACTTCAAGCTCTGCCATTGACATTTAGGGTTTCACTGAGACTGTGTCTTCACAAGATAAGGGCACATTTATAGGACCCATGTTTTATAGAGATATGTTTTATTTAATCTCATCAATAGTTGTTTTTTTAAGTGGTTTTAAGCTAATTTGGCATCTATCTCAAAGAGTGGCATATCTTAGGAGATAGATTTGCCCAGAAAATACTTGGTGGCTATCCACTTAAAAGCTGAAATCAGGTCGGTGTTATCTTGTCTTCAGTTGACAAAAATAAAACACCAACTGAGTATTGACTTGGGATTTCATTTAAGTACTCAGTTTCCTGAAAAAAAACAACAGTTTTTTAAAATGTTTTTTTATTTGTTTTTGAGAGAGAGAGAGAGAGAGCAAGAGCAGGGGAGGGGCAGAGAGAGAGGGAGACACAGAATCTGAAGCAGGCTCCAGGCTCTGTGCTGTCAGCACAGAGCCCGATGCGGGGCTCGAACTTGTGAACCGTGAGATCATGACCTGAACTTAAGTCGGCCACTTAACCGACTGAGCCACCCAGGAGCCCCCTGATAAAAACAGTTTCGAGACTGAATAATTATTATATTACTGAGTGATTATATATGTTATTTCTGTCCCGGTGTTCTAACTTAGACGTTAGAGACACATGTTTTTAAAAAGACCACAAAATCTCCAATTAGCCAAAGAATGAAATATGCACTGTGGATTCACAATCACTTACTGAAATCTCCAAGATGGATGTATTTCGGAATTCAAGAGGTTTTGGATTTTAGCAGGGTCTGACGTGGCACCTGTTTACCAAACACACTAGGGACTTATCAGGCGGAAGTGACTATTCACAGGAAGTGGCATAAAGATACAGTAACCTCACATCTGTTCAAGTAACAGTTTCACATCTGACTGAGGCTTGGCATCAAACTCCAACCAACCAAGGAGCCAAGCAAACAAAACTTTGTTTTCAAACTCTTGAAATTTGGACTTGCGGTTAGATTGTGGGCCTATCCTTGCTCTTCTCTGGATTATATCTAACCTATTTCTTATTAGTTTATTTGTAAAGAGATGAAGTCTGTGCTTACCATCTACTCTAATATTTTGCTCCGCGAAGTGGGGTCCAGAGCCAACAGCTTCAGCGTTACCGGGGAGCTTGCTGGAAATGCAGAATCCCAGGCCCCTCCCCAGCACTATGGAATCAGAATCTGCATTTTAATAAACCCTCAGGTAATTTGTGTGTATATTAAAGATCAAGAAGCACCGATCTAGTATTGTATTGGATTTAATTTAGAGTTCAAGTTTGACAGGACGAAGGCCCACGTGGGCATGTTTGACCTTTCCAGACGCATGGAGGATGAAGTTTTGTGTGTCCCTTCCCTGTCCCATGGCTTCCCCCTTTTCTGCAAGCCCCATCCAGATGATTCTAACACAACTGACTTTTATAGTCTGTATTTCCTCTGTCTTTTATTATCTCTTAAAAAAATAAAAACATTTGGCTTTTAACTGGATCATCTAGTTCATCTATTTACACTTGTTATAATTCTTGACATATTGGGATTTATTTCTTTTATTTTGTTATTTCTCTTTATTCTGCCTTGTTTCTTTTCTCTTGTATTTTAGTGGATTGATATTTTTTTTTAATCTCAATTCCTTCCTCTGCTAGTTTGTTGTATATTCCATTTCCATGTTGTAACAGGAACCCAAGGAATTTGACCATATATACTTATAAAAGGCTAGATTTAGCTAATCTCTTTCCTCCTTCCAAGTAAGAACTTAGAACATTTAGCTCCAATTACCCTCTTGTGTTGCATGCTATTGTTATTGTGTATTTAGTCTATTTTGAAAATTATTAATCACATCAGAGTTTGTTATTGTTTTAAAGAGGATGTTTATTTACATTTATCCACATATTTGCCCACATTCTTTGCTTTTTTGCATTTTAGATCTTCTGGGATCACTTTTATTTTACTTGAATTCTGTAGACTTTCTTCTAATGAGGATCTCTTGGTGACAAGATTTCTATTTTTGTTTGAAATGTCTTTATTTTGCCCTTATTCTAATCTGTTGCTAAGTGTATCTATTTTGTTTCTTATTTTTATTTCTAGAGCCTAGTTTTTTTTAAGCTTTTTTTTTTTTTAAGATAGAGAGTGCGCTTAGGGGAGGGGCAGAGAGAGAGAAAGAGAGAGAGAATATTTTAAGCAGGCTCCATGCTCAGCGCAGAGCCTGACTTAGGGCTTGATCCTGGGGATCATGACCTGAACTGAAATAAAGAGTTGGACGCTCAATGGACTGAGCCATCCAGGCACCCCAGTGTTTTTACTTTTTAATATTTGTTCAGTTTTTTTAAAATAGTATTTTTTCTGACCACATTTTTAAATTTCTTTTCTTACTGCTTGAACATATGAAGGATAGGATTTTGTTCCGAATTTCTTCATTCTAGTATCTGAAGTCTTTGTGAGTCCGGTTCTGTTGTCTGTTACTCATTGTGTCTTGTTTCCTAGCTTTGTGCACGTGTGCATGTGTGTGTGGATTAACTAGTTGATTCCTTTTCAACTTTGAGCTATTTCTTTTTCTCATAACTGGGTGAGGATTTTTCCAGATGTAGGTTACAGATGAATTCTTCCAGAAATTGTGTGAGGTTGTGTCTGCCACGTGCCTGAGGTATTACTATGAATGACCCTTGACATTAAATGTTCTGCTTCAGGGTTGTGGGGGAACCCTGCTTGTCGTATGAGTTTGTGCTGCAAACTTGAATGGGTTTTGGTCAGTTGCAATGAATGTCTAGGATTGATTTTTTTTTTTTCCTCCTTCCATCCTTGGTCAAAATCAGGGGCAGGAAAGTTTTCTTGTACTCACCCACGAGCGTAGTTAAATGGGCTGTTCGTGGTGATGGTGGTGGGAGGGAGGACCTCCTATGCGTGTAGCCATGCGGCTCAGTAAAGGGAGCACAGGTGGACTTTACTGAACAATTTCCTTGTTAGCTGTGGTCTTTCCTGCTGAGCCTGAAACCAAAGTGCCTGTACTCGAGGTAGGTACTCCAGGCAAAAGCCAGCTTCAGTGCTTAGCTTAACTTTACAGGGATCACACGCACATATACACGTGCAATAGGTGTATATGTGAGCATGCATGTGCCTGTAGGTAAATATGGGACCATATGTGTACATGTATACATATACAAGCACACATATGTCAAAAGCAGGAGATGTAAGGCATTTTATATATATATATATATTTTTTTTAATTTAAATCCACGTTAGTTGGTGTAATATTGGTTTCAGGAGTAGAACCCAGTGATTCATCATTTACATACAACACTCAGTGCTCATCACAGCAAGAGCCCTCCTTAGTACCCATCCCCCACCTAGCCCATCCCCCCACCAGCACCCCAGCAGCAACCCTCAGTTTGTTCTCTGTATTTAAGAGCCTCTTGTGGTTTGTCTCCCGCTCTGTTTTTATCTTGTTTTTGGTAAGAAGTATAACTGGCTCCTCCTAGTGCTGTTGTAACCTCTCCCTCGGTCCATGTTCACACATCTGCTCCTTGATCCTCCATACCCCTATTTTGGGGGAAGTAAACATAGGTCTGGGAATCTTCACGTGTTTTAAATGAGGAGGCAGAAACTTCTGCTCCTTGAGAAAGCAGTGGTATGTAATCCTATCAGGTAGTAACTCTTCCTCCATTCATTAGCAACTGAATTGTGTTTTACAGATGGAGTTAATGGATGTTAATTTCCATGTCAAAATAGCTTCAGCAGCATCACCTTAGGTTTACAGTTAGCCTTGTAACCATTAAGCAGCATGGCATCCTGCTGTGGATCTCAATTTGTCTGTACTTCAGACCTGCGCTTCAAAGATACTGCAGCCTGGAAGTCACCCCCAGAAACTGATACCTCTGGTCTGGATGCAGCCTGGGGCATCAGGAGTTTTAAAAGCTCCCCCAAGTGCTTCTACTGTGCAGACAAGGTTGAGGACCACTTGATAGTAGTTAATTTATATGAGAACCACATTCAGACTACCTGGGTTCCGATCCTGACTCTGCCACTCACTAGATGTATGACTTTAGGCAAATCTCATAATGTCAACGTGGCTCAATTTCTTCATCTGTAAAATGGAGATGATGATAGTAGTACCTACATCTCAAAGTGTTGTTGTGAGGATAAAACTAGTAATAAATGCAACATGCATGGACTAGTGGCTGGCACAAAACAAACATTGTTGCTATTTTTTTATCTATTTATTTATATAAACATTTTTTAATGTTTATTTTTGAGAGAGAGAGAGAGAGAGAGAGAGAGAGCGCGCAGTCACGCTTGCAAGCAGGGGAGGCGGAGGGAGAGGGAAACAGAATCCAAAGCAGGCTCCAGGCCCAAGCTTTCATCACAGAGCCCGGTGCGGAGCTCGAACCCAAGAGCTGTGAGATCATGCATGACCTGAGCCGAAGTCGGGATGCTTAACCGACTGAGCCACCCAGGCACCCCTCATTGTTGCTATTTTAAATATACCATTGATGCAAATTATTACTATATTTAGATATTTTCTGTCTCAGAAGCCCTTGGGAAGTTAAGAATTTAAATCTTGTTTTGAATAGCACCAACCTAACTTTGGTATTTGATTAGTTTTGCTTATTATTATTAATTTTTTTGTTCCATAGTTTCATTTAAAAGTTAGTCTTAATAACCCTCTAAATTTAGGCAGTATCTGCTGGAATCATTTAGGATGTTTGTTTCCAAAAGACTGCAAAAATTAAATCAAGGTATTTGCAGAAAAAAAATTGACAGCTTGTCAGTAGCCTAGAGAAAGAGCCCCGCTCCCTAACAAAGGGAGGAAAGCATTACACGGAGATTTTCCTTAAGCTGGAAATTAGTGCCTTCATAATAATTTATCATATGCCACTATTGATGACAATATTCAGAATTTTAGAGAAAAGCTTCATTAACATAAATATCTAATTTTTTTCTGAAGTTGTACCAGTGTAGAGCCTGGTTTTCTGAGGATCTACATATTCTATACTTTTTCTCATTTTCCTATGTCACCCGTCCTATCCAAGGTGGTTTAAATGTTTTGTGTTCCTGGTTTTATATTTTTACTCTCCCTCAAGTGAATAGTAAGACACTCATCAACAGATAGTACTTTGAAAGTCATGTTATTTTCCCATTAAATTACTTGATAATTTCAGAGAAACTTTATTCCTAGTTTTGATTCATTTTCAACTGGCAATCCCCCTTCTTTCAGGTCCTGTATTTAGCTTCTCTTCTTACCGTTGTGGAAACAAATTTTTAAATGAACTACCTTTTTCTTTTTATTTATTTATTTATTTATTTATTTATTTATTTATTTATTGTAAGTAAGCTTCACACTCAGTGTGGCACCCGATGTAGAGCTTGAACTTACCACTCTGAGATCAAGATCTGAGTGGAGATCAAGAGTTGGATGTTTAATGGACTGAGCCAACCAGGCACCCCAATGAACTACCTTTTTAAAGAAATTTTTTAATAAATGATCTTTTGTAATGTGAATAATGTTTTGTTCACTCTTCACAAAATGAACAAAGCAGGCTCTGCACGGTCAGCATGGAGCCTGATGCAGGGCTCGAACTCATGAACTGCAAGATCATGACCTGAGCCGAGGTCGGACACTTAACTGACTGAACCACCCAGGCACCCCTTGAAATTCCATTTTTAGTGTTTACTAAGTGCTCCTGCATAACTTGGTCAGCTTTGAAGCCCTATGAATTCTTGCTTTATCTGCTTGTCTGTTTCTGACTATTGTGGGCAGAGCAGGATACATATTTATATATACGTAGAAAGCCATATAACCACACGTAAGCAAACACACCCGTTACTCTTTAAAATTTTTTCCTGCCTATTCTTGAGTGCTTATTCTTTAAATGAGTGTTAAGCATTTTGTAATGTGCCAGGAAAGATCCCACTGGTGCTTGTTTTATTAAACTTGAGCTAATTCACGTGGAGAATCTACATCTTTGTAGTATTGTCCTCCAATCGAGCTAGCATGTAGGTAGGCATTATCTGTCTTTATGCCCGTAAGCTCTTTCCAATTTTCAATGATGGTATCAACATTCTCAAATCCCTCTGCACTGAGATTCCTCTCCCCCAGCACCCACCTATGGCTCCCAGGCCCCTAGTGCCCAGGCTGACGCTGCACTTAGCCTTCCCTTCATTACCTTTCCCTATCCACACCTCCAACTTCATCTGCCCACCATGGTTGTAGCTTATGTCTTTGATTTTATTTCTTCCATCTTCTACTCATTATTTTTAATTGTATTTTCTCTGTTCTCCTTTTATGCTTTTACTGTTTTTATCAGCGGTTGTAAATCTCCCTTACCCCTAGTCATTTGTTAATTCGATATATCTGTTTTGGGCAATGCTTCTCTTCCTGTTTTCAATAGCAATATATCAAACTGTATCTCTCCTGCGATCTACCAAAATTAAAGAGCTTCCTAGATACCCTCCCTCCCTCAACTCAAGTGTTTATTACCACACTCCTAATCCACACACTCTTCTGCAACTGAAGCTGACCATTTAGAAGGTTCCTGTGTCCTTATTTTCTGTCCTTATTTCTTCCTTAAAAATTCTGAACCTAGTTTGAATTAATTTAGAATTTTAGTTTTAAGATAACTGGTAACTTTTGGGGCATGTGCCTGGCTCAGTCGGTGGAGCGTGTGACTCTTGATCTCAGGGTTATGAGTTTGAGCCCCACGCTGGGCATGGAGCTTACTTAAGGAAAAAAAAAGACACTGTTAACTCTGTAATTTTTTTACAACATGCTTCTGTTGTTTAAAGAATCAAAGCTTTTTAAACACACCGTTAGTCACATTTATGTTCTCTACTTGATTTGACTACATTATCATATATTTAACCTATCTTTGCATTCATACTCTGTAACTCTTCAGATCTTTGCTTTTGTTTAATTTTTTATTGGGACGGTTTCCTAGAGCCCACTCTTGGTATACTTTTTTGAGTTTATTCCTAAAAATATCTTTCTTCCCTCAGCTGTGTGTTCTTGGAGTGCCCTTCTTTTCCTCCATGTGTGTATAAACACTGCTTCATTGTCTGCCAGCCAGTGTTGCAGATGAGAAGTTTGATGTTAGATGAATTAGTTTTCCTTTTTAAGTTATTTGCTCTGACTTCAGGAAGATTGCAGAGTTTTCCCCTTTATCTTTGAAGAAATTTCTCCAGAATATGTGCAGGTGTCTTTTTTTTTTTTAAAAAATCAAGGCTTACTAGGATATCTAAGCATTTTATTTTTGTTTTTTATTCTGAAAATGCAAGTCTGTCTTTGACTCAGTAAAGCTTTTCAATCGGAAAACTTCAGTTTTCACATCAGGAAAGCTGTCTTCTACTTTAAAAAATTACTGCCACACCTGATTTTCTCCTAATGTTTGCTGCATGGTTTTTCCAAAATAAAACAAAAAAAACACTCATAACAGTACAAAAAACACTGTGGTAAGTTCTCATTTAGCCCAGGCAAGAGTTAACCTTTTGTCATATTTGTTTCAAATATTTTTTTGAAAGTATAGTATGTATTAAAATACTATCTAGAAGCCTAGAGTTTGAGCCATTCAATCATTCCTTCATTGTACTTAGAGTATTGTTTGTGAATTAGAGGAGATGAGATAAAAAGAATGCCAGTAACAGCACAGTAACAGCAGAAAGAAGTCTTTGTGGAGGGGGGAAGGTAAAATGCATATTTTACAGTTTCAATGAAATGAATCCTGGGTCTCAGTATTGTTTTATAAATACATATAGTACACAACACAACAGGGCTATTGTATCAGGATGCTTGGGCTGCAGGTTACAGACAACGCTGTCTCCAATTGGGATAAAAAGAAATGAATTGTTTCTCTTCAATAACAGGGCTACTCAGGCTTTTGTTGTTGTTGTTGTTTTTAATTACTGTATAGTTAACATACAGTGTTATATTAGTTTCAGGGGTACAATATAGTGATTAGGCAACTTTATCCATTACTCACTGCTCTGCACGGTAAATGTACTCAAGGGCTATTTAGCCTTACCCCGGACCAGGCCCTCATGTGGTCACATTGTGGGTAAAACAGTTCATAGGTGTGAATACACCTGGATCTTCAGCTCCAGATGTGACAACGTCCTCAAAAATGAGAAATGCCATTTGCTTTTTATGATTCTTATTTCTGAGTGAGGAAATCTACTTAGAGATTGGGGTAGTCTGGAAGACAGAGGGGAGGTCTTTATACTAGTGAACAGAGATTTAGCCAGTACCTGTACTTCCAAGCATAAGGGTTGAGAATTAGTGAAAATTCTCATTGCCAAAAACAGTCATAGCCATGTGATGAAATTCCACATTGTGTGGACCTTTGCATTTTCTCCCCCTCAAAATTGTGGTTTTGGAAATAGTAATATACTAGAACTTCTCAATTCAGCGATTAAAGGTCTTCCGA
>CM053560.1:28322411-28344929 GCA_028646485.1 Cryptoprocta ferox | reverse complement strand
AGGGGAAGGAGGAAAAAGAGTTAGGGAGAGGGAGGGAGACAAAACACGAGAGACTCTTGAATACTGAAAACAAACTGAGGGGGGAAGGGGAAGGGGGAAAGGTAATGGGGGGTGATGGTCTTGGTGGAGGTCACTTGTGGGGAAGAGCACTGGGTGTTATATGGAAACCAACCTGACAATAAACTATAAAGTTAAAAAATAAATAAATAAATAAATAAAGGTCTTCTGCAAGTCCTAGCTCGACCACTTTGAGAAGTTGTTTGACTGTTTTCAGCTTTGGGTCTTTCATGTGTCATATTATAAAGCTGAATTATAAAATCACACAGGTCCTGTAATTCTCCTTGCCTCAGATAGAAAGCAGATTGTTTTCTTAATTCAAGAGAACACACGATTATGATGGGAGCTACAATGAGCATTTGCTTGTGCTTTTATTGTTTTTAACAATCAAGGGAAAGTCTATCAGTTGAAATCTCTCAGGCCTGCATATATCTGGTCAAAGCTCATTTATTGATTTTTCTGCTGAAAGTTGCACATATGTAAAAACAGAGACCAAAGTTAATTTGTATGGTATTGTGGTTGCTTGACTCCCTGAAGCCTAAGTTGTTGTCAGATAATAAACTAAGTAATAAAATATTTAAATATTTGACGAGGTGGATAGCCTTTCTGGAAGGATCATATATTTGTGCACATTTTTAACCTCAAATGCCCTGGCCACACCCCTAATTTGTTTCCAGGGGAAATCTGATACATAAGGAGCCCCCCACCTTGGGCAGTATTATGTTCATTATCAGCGTGGATGTATGCTGATAACCTGTAATGTACTCGATTCAGAGTAACTTTCTTGCTCACAGAACATGGTGGAGACACTAGATATGTAAAATAACTTAGAGTCATTCCCATTGGAACAGTAGAGCATGAGGGGAGGGAATCGGGAACACAAAAGGGAAAGGAGTTCACGTTTATGGAGTGCTTTCTGCACAACAGCCAGTGAGAAATTGTATCTTAATCCCATCAGGTGATTATCATTACCTTGATTTGGGTGTGAGGAAATTGTTGCCCAGAGAGATGGAGTACTGGCCCAGTGTCTCTGGTATCAGTTGGTAAGGCAGCAGTTCCAACCCAGGGCCGTCTGGCTCCGTCTAGAAGCACTGAGCACCAGGCCTGCACGTGAGACCGGATTCCTGTCCAGGGGCTTTCCTGGTCCATCATTGTTTCAGCGAACAGATTATTTCCAAGAGTGCAGACACTGGGGCTGTGCTTTATAATATAAAAGGAAGAGAACAAGCAACAGAAGGGTTAAAATGATCCTCATGAGAAGGAACTTCCCTGACTCAGAGCGTGTTATCTTTGCTTCATGGCACAATGAATGATAGAAATTTGTCTTCCTTGGGCTCACTTAGATTTCCTTTTATCCCTCCTTTCTTGCATGTAATGCCAAGACTGCTGTTTATTTCTGTTCTTTTCTCTTAGAGACATACTAAAGTTATTTTTTTTTTAAATCTCAGAAATAAAGTGCAGTGGATGATTACTGTCTTAGAAAAGACTCAAGTTCAGCTGTGTGCTCATACAGAAAACTAACAGGGCTCACCAGTTCTTGCCTCCTGCTCTCTCCTGCTAAGATATTATGGAGGTCAAAGCAGTTTTCCCAAAGTGTTTGGGTCTCAGACACGTTTACAGCAGGACACCTGTGCTCCCCCTTGTCCTAAAGGCATCAGAGTTTTTCTCCCCCAGTGTTTAGCTCTCTTATTTTTAATTCTTCTCTTTGCATCCATGCCTAACTCCTGACCTCAAGGGAAGCTGTACAGATATTCTACTTAGTAACTTGGACAGTGTTCCCAGCGATATTTTGCTTGCTATGAAGGGCTTTCCCTTTCTTATGTGCTCCTACACCTCCTCTCCTCACCCTCCTACACTTTATCAGTAGTAGCATGTTTAATTTTTCCCCCCAAAAAATCTACACCTGAAGGCTGACCAGGAGATTTATGGGGATTTGTTGGCATGCTCTGACATATCTAAAGTTGACCCATTCCTCTGCGTTAAAGAGCAGAATAAAATCTCCTAAACTGCTGGGGTGCCTGGACAGCTCAGTTGGTTAAGCGTCCAACTTGGGTTTCAGCTCAGGTCATGATCTCGTGGTTCGTGAGTTTGAGCGCCACATCAGGCTCTATGCAGATAGCACATATGTGTACATGCTCTCTCTCTCTCTCAAAATAAAGAAATAAGTTTTAAAACGCAATATCTAAAAAAAATCTTGTGAACTGCTTTTTAAAAGCATGGAATAATAAATATAAGTTTTCTAACGGGAAGTTAAAAGTAAAAGTTTTCCTTTTGATTCAGTTTCTAACCAGTACGCTAAATAATGCCTGAATATTTGTAGCTAATGAGCAAGCCTCTCTTGAACACTTAATTGTCCTGACCAGAAAATACCTAAACCCTGAAGCATTTATTATCATGTGTTCTTAGGACCCTACTTAAAAAATACTGAATTAGGGAGACTTGGAATATTTTATTGTAAGTATTTTGCCTTCTTCATTAGGTAAGATGAAACACATTTAGTTAGTTAGTTAGCATATTTTTTAAAGTTTATTTAGAGAGAGAGAGAGCACAAGCAGGGGAGGGGCAGAGAGAGGCAAAGAGAAAATCCCAAGAGGGTTCTGTGCTGTCAGCACAGAGCCCAACAAGGGGCTCCATCTCATAAACCACGAGATCATGACCTGAGCCAAAATCAAGAGCCAGACGCCCAACTGACTGAGCCACCCAGGTACCCCAAGATGAAATGCATTTTAAAAAAATGGAACTCAAGGGAGTATTATGAAGACGTGAAACTTGAATAAAGTAGAGATACTCTCAACACAGATAAATTTTAGTGATGACTGAGTGAAAAAGGAAGTTCCAGAAGAATACAATGTGTGTACCTTTTCCATAAAGCTCAGAAATATGAAAACTTCAACAGTACCCCTCCCACATTATTTTAAGAAGGAAAGGTTTGCACAAATCAGGATGGTGTGGGGTGAGCCCATGAGTAACTCTTGGTTTGCTCTCATTTTTGGATTAAGTCATAGGCTCATTGTTCTTCATTATATTATTAAAACTAAATTATTTGAAGGCCCCATGTGGGCCAAGGAGGATCATTTCTCCTGATTAAGACCAACCTGTTTTGATCATGCACGATCTTTTCAAATAAGTCACCTGGATGCGCTCATCCCTTTCAGATTTGGGATTTTTAAAGGTTCTGCTATTCCCTGTTTGTATCTGTGACTATAATCTTAAGGGAACAGTTAAAAAATAATTCATTCGCTTGTTAAAGATGGTGAGGAGGGCTTTATTCAAGGGGGCTACTACAGCGGAACTTTGTAATAGTGGCGAGATATCGGGCCCAACTCTGAATACAGCAAGGACAAGTCATGATTGATAGCAAAGAGCAGGTGAGGGTCAGCGAACAGAAAATTAGTAAGGGCAGAAAATTAGGAGTAAGGCGGATTCTTGGGAAGGCAGGCTGGGGCAGTCTCGAAGGTGGGAGATAACAGAATTTGGTCAGCTATCAAGGGCGATTAGATATCAAAGATGGGAGATTTTCACTAAATGGTCTCAGAGGATGCTTGTGAAAACTGGAATACTCAGGCCAAGGACAGCGTCCAGGGACAAGGCCTGGTCCAAACGAGGACTCAGAGGAGTCTCAGGTTTGATAAGGAGAGAGTCTTTGTCAGAGCCAACTGACCTCTAGCTACTAATGAAAGAAAGAACGGTCAGAGAAATCTTGGAACCACCATGGGGCCGGGTGGGAATGGGCAATCCACTAGATGAAGGCCAGGGAACGAGAATTAGTGCTTTAGGCTCAGCAAAGAGAAGACCAGAAGACCAGAATCTTTTTTGAACCGTCTCCTTTCTCTGCATTGAAGATAGGAATTGGTTTTTAAAAATAAAGGCAGGGGCGGAGAAGGGCATGCCTCTGTGTTGCCAGCTGCCTTTGGTGACAGGGTTTTGATTCCGTGGTGTCCTTTGCTCACCAGTGATCTTTGGGACACATTGTGTTCATAGGAAATAAATGTGGGTGCCATTCACTTGCATCAAGGGTGAAACTGCCAGCTCTGGCCCATTCCTGTGCCCCATGAGCACATAAATGTGTTTCTGAGTGCCCAGCTCCTTGACTGTGCAGGCTCCTTTGCCTGCCTCGGGTCCTGGCGGACGTCAGCTCAGCATTCGCCACGTGTCACCACGTTTCCATTAAGGCTTCCGCTCTCCTTGGTGAAACAGAGGAGGGATTTCATTTGAAATGATTTGTTAAAATAATTTCACTTACAGTTACGTTGTCACCATTATCTTTTGTCTGGACAGCAGTGTGGTCTCTCTGCTCCCTTCTCCCCCCTCCCCCAACTCCCACCCCTTGTGCCTTCCTAGCCCATTTCTATCCTCAGCCGAGTGATCAGTTGAAGGCTTAAATTAGACCAGATCATTGTCTCGCTTAAAAAACCCTCCAGTGGTTGCCCACTGCCCTTAGAATAACAGCTGCATTTTTATCACGTGCTCCTGGGCTCACTGCCGTCTGGCCCCTGCCCGTGGTCCCCACCTCGTGCCGCTTTGCCCCTTGTTCTCTGTTCTCAGTACCCTGGCCTTCTTTCTGTTCTGCAGTTGCCCTGAGCTCATTCTCTCCTCAAGGCCTTTGCACATGCGGTTCCCTCTGCTAGAATGTTCCTGCTCTGGATCTTTGGGCAACTGCCCTATTTCCATCATCCCCGAGTGGGTCTTCCCCGGTCACCCAGCTAAAGTATCCCCAGCCCCACCTCGAGGGACACTATCTCATTGTACCTTTGTGTTCCCTTCATTGCATTTACTGCTCTCTGATATTATTCTGGTCCCGTGTGCCTCAGTGGGAAGTAACTTCCACGAGGAGAATTGGGATGTTAATAGCATTACCACTGGGTTCCTGGTGCCTCGGACAGTGCCCGGCACATAGAAAGTGTCCAGGAAACAAAAGCAGGACTGAAGATAGAAACTTACCCACTGCTCTGTGGGTCTACCACATGTGTAACCAAATCAGATGGCTTCTAGTGAGCACAGGGGAAGCCTTCCCCTTTTTTCTGGAATAATATTACAAAGGATAGGAAATCAGTGCACAAGGCCTGAACAACACTAAATACTGTTGTGACCTGCTGATATACATTTAAGTTTTGCTGAAAGAAGTAGGCCAACATCAGATGACCTGAGTTTATATTCCTACACGTTGTACATTAGTTTCCTGGTGATCGAAACGGTTAATTAGTCTACGCTACGTCTTTCCTGCTAGGGATTTGAAGATCATCTGCTCTATCCAATTTGTTTTTTTGTAGCTGAGGAATCACTGTTGAATTTAAAAAGCGACTTGCCCGGCCCCGTTTCCTGATCTTTTGATGGAAATGTTTTAGTGGGGAAAAAAAAATATTTACTAGAACCAGATAATCAAATCATTTCATGTATTTTTTTGTATGTTAATGCTTTTACATTCCTTTGAGGGATAACTCCATGGCATAAAGCAGAGAAGATGATTCTCAACTTATTTCCCAACCTCCTTCCCTGGCCAAGTCTGGAACCTCCTTTTATTTATTTATTTATTTATTTATTTATTTATTTATTTATTTATTAACCAGTTCACAGTTCAGTGTGGGTGGGAGCTTCTCAGGTTTGCCTGGGACAGTCCTTCCTTCTCCCTTCATCAACTGCCATCCCCCACAGCGGGGCTCCAATTCTCTGGTGAACTGATGGGCAGGGAGAGTGGAAACAGCCTTAGAGTTAGTTCCTTGGTCCTTTTAGAAGGGTGTGTTGTAAGATGTTAGGTAAACGCAACACATCAAATTTTACTAACAATGAAAATTCTTTAAGGAATTTAATTTCTTTTTTCTTTCTTTTTTTTTTAAGTTTATTTATTTATTTTGAGAGAGTATTATGTGCGCACATGCACACACACGCAGGGGAGGGGCAGAGAGAAGGAGAGAGACAGAATCCCAAGCAGGCTCGGTGCTGAGCCGACTTGGGGCTCGACCTCACAAACTGTGAGATCATGACCTGAACCGAAATCAAGAGATGGACCCGTTACCGACTGAGCCACCCAGGTGCCCCGAGAAATTTAATTTCTACACCGTAACCCTTGGATTCTCATTAAACCAGAGCTTACAGAGATTTGAGAATAAGCGAATGAGTACATGACCATCGTAGTCATCTAGTTTCTAGTTGTTGACCTAGAGTCTGATAATCTGAATATGAGTTCTGAGTGGAGAAGAGAGGAAAAGAAAGTTTACGGATTAGGCTCTGACATTGGTGTTTGTCCATCTTGGTCCACCCTCATGTCTGTGTAAGGAAGAACTCGTGCGCTCCATTTAACAGTTGTGCAAACAGAGCCTCCGTGGTTTGATGCAACTGCTAGGCACCTGAATTTATGGGCAAGATCCATCCTTTGTCTATGAAAGCATACACTCCCTGGCTCCGTCACTTAGAATTATACTCTTTGTCTCTTGGTTTCCCCCTGCGTGGAAGGGAGATAAGAATTGCTACATTACCTCTCTCCCAGGGTGATTTAAAGGTCCAAGGTCATATGAGACAGCTTTGTGAAAACTACGGGAGCTCTACAAACGTGAGAATTAACAGAATTAAGCAGCTAAGTTTTCTTAGCAGTTGAAGCCAGACCCCAGGCCAGACCACAGTCCCTTTCCCCCATTCCACTCTTTCCCTTTGTTCTTCTCACCCCGCTCCTTTAATTCATCCCTTCCCTCCACAGGGACCGTCCTTCCTTCTATAAGGTTGAAGTTTTGCCCAAGAGGAGGACTGAGCTTTGACCCTAGAATGTACCCTCTTTCTCTGATAGGGCTTTGCCCACTCCACTCTGTTTAGACACCGGGTATTTCACAAGCACGTATGTTGTCTTTGCCCTAGATAGGGAGAATGCATCCCCTTCTCTGAGGGGATGAGCACAATGCAGGCTGGTGTTCTTGTTCAGTCGACAACGCATGCAGCTGTATTTGGCCAGTGAACCCTGCTTTGGCAAGGTCATCCATGTTCCCCTACTGGAAAAATCTAATAGCTATTTCTCATACTTCATCTTAAGTGAATTTTGACATTTGATATGGTTAAGAATTCCCTTCGAGAACCAACCTCCTTTCCTCAGTGAAGCTGATACTGGTGTCTCATGAACCTCCTCCTAAAGACCTGGTGATTTCTCTTAGCCTCCTTCACAGGCTTTTCTTCCTCTAGCTGCTTCTAGCTTCTGTCTTGAGCCCTCCTTTTCCCACGTCTCCACCACCACCACAAACATTCTTTAAAAGCCTTCAGTAGTGGCTAGAAGTAAAACCTGAACGCCTTTAGATTTATGGTTCCTTCATGGCTCTCTTGCCAGCAAAGTTCTTTACAGACAGCTATCCTGTAAATGATCACATCCACACATGGGCCAGTGAACACCATAGGTCTTCCTAGAGAAGGTTAATGGGAAGGTAAGGCAGTTTCCCCAAAGTTCTCTTTTTGGAGACTTCCGGACTAGTGTACTTGGTGGAATGGAGCATTCGCCAGACCCAGGTTGGCCTTGCTGACGTCCATGCCCTTGAAATCTACCGAGGATTGACTCACGCCTCCAGTGCCACACTCCTCAAGAGTCCTCCGTCCTGCCCAGTATTTCTCATTTCCAGGAGCCTCACTTCCTCTCGGTCATCTGGGCCCAGAAGTCCTGCTTCAGTGATTTCCACAAAGCGGAACCCTCCAGATGAGCATGTGTAAGTGTGGTGGACTTCGCTAAAGACGAGGGAGAGGGGTTACCATAAGCATTTAAAATGCAGCGGGGCAGGGATGTCCATACCAGTGTGACCACGCTTCTGCAGCCACTCTGGCACAAGAAGGGGACTTTCCACGGGCCGCTTCCCCAGAGTCCTGCTCTGCCCTTCCCGTCTCTCAGCCTCCTGGCCTTCTCTCTCTTGCTTGTTCTCACTCAAAGCCTGTGGGCCTTTCCCCTGTTCTGTCGGCCTTGCCCTAGCCTGCACCCTCCCCCATAAGCAGAGAGGCTCAGGCCATTCCCTCCCACAGAGGAGCCCGGGTCTGCTCCCATGAGGAGGGTATTCAGTGCACTGAGCTTTGAAGAGGCACAGTGGACTGAGGGGGCCTTGACTGAATCATTTCAACTCCCCAGACCCTGCTTCACTCATCCTTAAATAAGAAGGCTTCAGGAGCGCAGCTCCGGGCTTCTCTGTGGATCTACATTTCTGTGACTGTCATCTCATCTCAAAGGTTGGCTTTGAGAACGCAATTCCTTTTCAGCGTACTGGAATCCATGTGGTGTACCTGTGTCTGCCGTGGAAACATTTTTTATTTACTCTTTTCCTTTAAAGAAGATGTAAATAGTTTGGCTTCATGTCACTATGAAAATGGCCTACACAAGCAAGACAGAGATGCCGCCAGGAGAGAAGGTGGGAGTAGAAAGTGGCCGAGCCAGGGAGTAAGCTGTTTGCTCCAGGCCCCTGTTCTCGGATGGACTCGCTTCCTGGGAACAAGACCATGTTTGCCTGCTATCCAGCTCTTACATAAGGCAAGCATGAGCCATCTGATATTCAAGGGAAATAGCAGCCATCTAAGAAACGTATTAACTTACTCTTCTCTAAATTCTCTTCTGTAAGTTGAATCATCAAAAGTCACCACACTCGGGCTAGAGGAAGGCCTCCACTAAGCACAGTGGTTTGGTACAGTTTATGTTTCTGTTGAAGGATTGCTATAGGAAAAGTCCAAGTCACGAATATTTTTGTGGTGTTTCCTTTTTAAAAAAATAAAGCTTACTTTGAAACGGTTTTAGATTCACAGAATTGCGGAGGTAGTTCAGAGAGTTCTCATAAACACCGTGTTTCCAGGGTTTCAGATACAGTTTTATTATTTTATTTTCTTATTATTTCAGATTTTATTTTCCAGATATTAATATCTTATAGTAGAATAATGAATTTGTTATAGTTAATGAACCCATATCAGTATATTATCAACTAAAATCTGTACTGTTTTCGTGGTCCTTAGTTTTTACCGAACATCATTTTCTACCCTAGGACCCTACCCAAATTACCATGTTACACTTAGCTGCCTCCCAATCTCTTTAGGGTCCCCTTGTCTATGACAGTCTCTTAAGACTTCTCTTGTTTTCCATTATGAAATACTCCAGGCATTCAAAAAAGGTGTGTGTGGGTATGCGCGCGTGTGCGCACCCACGCCTATGGGTGGGGAGAGAGGGAATATCTATATAACCACCATTCAGCCTCAGATAGGATTGAAGCCCCATGTGTATCCTCGATTCTGTACTCCTTTCCTTTCTAAACACAGACCAGTACCTTAGATTTGGTGTTTTTGTCCCCTGCATACTTTGAAACAACTATGTATGGCCTTGTGTTCCATATTTTAAAGGGATACGAATATTACTCTGGAAGCCTTATTCTGTAGTTCGCTTTTTTTCACGTAACATTTAAAAAAATCTACCTTGCTCCAGTTTGTTTATTTATGTTAATTTCTAAATCCGATTCTGTTGTATGAATCCTCCCTCTTATTGGTGGACCTTTAGGTGCTATCCTTTCAGTCGCTGCCGTGGTTACTGTAAACAGTATTGAGTAGACCGGCTTTACGAACCATCTTATGCATGAGTATTAGGTATGACTGTTATGCCTTGCATTTATGGAAAGGGGAGCTCTAGGCTTCAAACTTTGTCTTTGACCAAACAGCTTATTCATTTATTCAATAAATATTGACTGGAAATGAAAAATGAGTCAGACACTGAGCCAGGTTCTGGAAGGAAACAGAAATAATCCCTCCCTCCTCATGGGGTTTATAGTCTATTTGGGATGACAGTCATTAAAGAAGTAATTAAAGATACGTATGTGCTATACGGATGTATTCTAAAAATATAGAACAATAAATTGTGTTGTGTGCCATGGAAAAAGAGAAATGTTATTGAGAGATGATGAGCCTTAATATTCCCTATATCATAAATTACCAAAATAATTTCCTGCCAGGACAAAGCTACTCTCCTATTGAATATATGTGCTTCCTTTTATCTAATAATGGAAGCACTGTAAAGCAAAAGGTTTCTCTTTTTGCTTTGGCAACCAGGAATCTCCTATCGAAATGTAGTGCCCACCTGTAGTGCCTGGCTCATCCCAGTGACTTGTACTATATTTATAGTTTGGCTTTATGAATGAAAGGTTTTCTGGAGCACCTGCGTAGCTCAGTCAGTTAAGTGTTTGACTCTTGGTTTTGGCTCAGGTCATGATCTCTTGGTTTGTGAGTTCGAGCCCCATGTTGGGCGGCAGTGCAGAGCCTGCTTGGGATTTCTGTCTCTCTCTCTTTCTGCACCGCCACCCCTCCCCCCAAACAAACAAACAAACAAACAAACAAACATTAAGGGAAGGTTTTCTTTTATTTTTAAATGCCGTCTCTTGTACACCAAATCATTTTAGAAGTAGCTAAGGCATGACTCTTGGAGGCAAGACAACATATTGATAAGCTGTTGGTCACCCTGAGTTTAACTTTTCAGCCATGAGCAGCCTTCCTTTTCTTGGGGTTAGTGTGTTGGTGTAGGGGTCTTGCTGTACTAACATGCTTATTTGATTTCATTATGAATTCTTCAGATTAATTTATTATCCATTCAAGAGGCAATTTATTCCCTAAATACTTCACTTAGATGATGATTCTTTTTAATCACCACCAACACACACACATACACACACACACATACACACACAGAGCGCTCCTTAGCAATTCCACTTGGCTCTACTGCTATCTTTAGGAACATTTGTCTTGCCTTAACTACTCTCCTTTTAAAGACATCTAGTTTTCTGTGACACTGTTTACTTTCATTATGCCTTAATTATGGGATTCTGATAACCATGGAGGAGTCAAGAGACAATAAGTAGGGTTTTGTGGGTGATTAAATGCTAAAGCAAAGCTGAGATGTTTGATAACCACAACAGTTGTTTCTGCAAGTGTATTCCAAAGGCAGGAATATTACTGCTATTACACAACAATCAAGAAAAAAAAGAAAGAAACAGAAAAAGAAAAAGGCCTCCCACAAATCACTGTGCTCGTTGTACTGTGCTTTTGAAAATCTAATGCTCTTTTCTCTGATGTTTTTTCGATTGTCAGTCTGAGTAGTTGGCTCTTCATGGCAGAGCGCTATATAAAGGACAAGTTCTCAGTGCTGCAATGTCATTTACCTAAATGAGTGGTTGCAATGGGCAAAATGTACCTTATCAACCATGTGGACCGTAGTATAGTCTGAAGAGAAATTATATTTGAGCAGGTAGCATTGAACTCAAATCGTAGTTGTTTGGTTTTAATGAATAATTTAGCACTATCAAACAGAAATGCATTTGGCTGTAGGTAATAAAAGCTGAATCAATGGTGGTTTTAATAATTGGGGTATTTTTCTCACATAACAAATCTAGACACAGGCAGTTTTTAGGCTTTATTCAGCTGTTTGGCAATGCTATCAGAAATCGTGATTTCTTTGTGTTTTCTGCTGTGCTCTTCCTAATGTGTTAGTATTCATCCTTATGCTTCTTACCTCATGGTGGCAAAATGGCTGCTGCTGGGACTGCAGACGCCATGTGCATATTCTAGAGGGGAGATGTGAGGTGGGGGTGCTGGCCATAGCTCTCTCCTTTTATCAGGACAGCAAAAGTTTCATCAGAACTCCCCAGCAGTCTTGCTCTTAATTCTAAATGGCTGTGATAGTGTCCAGTTTCAAAGATACCTCTGTAAGTTGGGTATTTAGCTGACACATAAGATTTCAAACAAAGGGGGGGGGACACTAACAAGGATCACACAGGGAATGGATGCTGACAGGGCAACGCATTGCCAATCATCAGCCTATCATATATGGCACACAAGAGTTTTGCTACTAAGCATCAAATATAAAAATGAATGCCGTTCCCCGGAACATGGAAAACCGTTACATTTCTAATGTCATGTCAATTTCATAGTTAAAATGGAAAGATGGGAAACGCTGGTACACTGCCCATATCAATGTATGTGATTGTTGACCTTGCTACAGAAAGAATTTTGGTGGAGACTAGCTAATCTTGCTTTGTTTCTGAAGATTTTGCTTTTGTTTTTCCAGGCTAAAAAGTGAACCTTGAGGATGATTAAGAAAAACACATCGACACATGACATGAGGCTTGTTAATTCTGTGTCTATTTTCAGAGAACGCATACTTTTATGCCTTGGTTGTCTTCAGGTGATCACTAGGGAAAGGGAGTGAGAGATCATTAATAACTACACTCAAATTAAAAAAACTCAATTGGACCACAGATTTCAATCTCATTTACCATGTTGCCACAGGTAGAAAAGACTTTTAATTTCAGGTTTCCCTTTTTCTTCTGTTGACATCTGTCTTCTGGTTCTATCTTGCTGTGTAATAAGCCACCGTTCTGGGGGTTGGCTGCCCTCTGCTAGGTTGTCCTTGCTGGGCAGGGGTCTCATACTCTTGCTTTCAAATGGCAGCTGGGGCTGGGGTCATCTGAACACTTGCTGAGCTGAACACATCCAAGATGGCTCCTCACATGGCTGGCCATTGATCTCAGCTTGGATTCTGACGTGTGGCCTCTCCACGTGGCATGGACTTCTCCCAGGCTGGTGGCTGGGCTCTGAAGCTGAAAGTCCCAAGAGATCAACCCAGATACTGCAAAGCTTCTTTTGATTTAGTCTTTGAAGTCCTGCAGCATTCACCTTCGGCTGGTTATGCAGGACAGCCCAGACAAAGTGGGGCAAGAGGCATGGTCCCCGGGGGACCCCCTGTGAAGCAAGGTACCACAATCTCCTTCTCCTCCTTCCCTCGGAGATTCAGGGGCCATCAGAAGCCAGTCAGAAAGAGAAGAAAAGGGTGAAAATACTGCTGCACGTAGCAGGTAATGGATCCAAGATGCTAAAGTTACTCCCCTAGTACTCCTAGAGTATCTTTTCCATGGTATTTTGAAACATGACCATGGCGGTCATAAGTTGAAATCTTTAGCTTTAGGGGCACCTGGGTGGCTCAGTCGGTTGAGCATGCAGCTTCGGGTCAGGTCATGATCTCACTACTCGTGGGTTCGAGCCCCGCATCAGTCTCTGTGCTGACAGCTCAGAGCCTGGAGCCTGCTTCGGATTTTGTGTCTCCCCTTCCCTCTCTGTCCCTCCCATGCTCATGCTCTGTCTCTCTCTGTTTCTCAATAATAAATAAATGTTAAAAAAAATTAACAAAAAGGAAATCTTTAGCTTTATACCTTTTTAACTTCCCTTTCTGAGCAAAATGAGTAAATATTAACTTAAAAAAATTCTTTTTCACACTAATAGTTGTAAACAAAATGCAAAACCTACAACAACCCTAAGCTCAAATCAAAACCAACCCCGAGTTTTGCGGTGCGATTTCTATTCTTTATACATGAGGATCTCCTCCTGTATTAGAGGCCAAGCAGAGAATCATCCATCCCCAAATGAATGAGGTCAGAGTTGGTTTTATCTGCAGCATCACCTATGTGCCCAGACTGCGGAGACGCAGTTAAATACATCTGCATGCCACAGAGGCACTTTCAGTCGTTCTCTTTATGCAGGCCTTTGGTGGTGGTTCATCTTTGCTGCCTTTTCACGTGAATGAACAGCAACACTAGAGCAAGCTTTAAGAATCTTTAAGGATCTTCAGAGATTCCTGTCTTGCTGAGGCACAGGAAGGCCGTAATTAGCCCACAGACCAAGAATGAAGAGGTGGAAAAGAGGGTGGGTGGCTTTGCTGCTATAAACTACTGGCTTTCACCATTCGACGCCTTGGCCTCTGGGGCTGCTGCTACCTGGAACACCCCTCCTCCCCGTTGTCTGCCTCGCAAACTCCCACTCACCCCCAGATGCAGCCCAGCTGGTGGCTTCTGTGTGAAGGCAGCCCCTGAGACACGGTGCCCCACAGCCACAGTCCCTGCGCCTGCCATCGTTTCATTACAGTCACTTCCCTCACTGGACTGCGGCTTCTTACGGTCAGGGGCCAGCTCTTGGCCTACACCACCACCCAACCCACACATAGTGTTTGGAGGCTCAGAAAATGTTTGGAAGCAGAATTTATAGTCAACCGTACCAACATACAGGTCACTTTTATGGCAATATGTTAGGGGTGGCTTTTCCGTTTCCCTGACCAAAACAAAATGAACACTGAAAGCAAGCTGAACCATACAAACCTTCCAATGATAAGGATGGGAGAAACGTTATAATAGCCTGAGAGAGCTGGGCTGCCGCTCATTTTGCCTCTGTTACCCGGAGTGTACCCCTCTGTCTTCTCCACAGCCTCCCCCATCCTCCTGGTCTGGTTCGGGACCCCTGTCCCAGATCCCTGTGGTGCCTCCAATGGGCACCACATGATTGGACAGTTACGTACAACGTCATGCTTGCTGACACATCACTTACATGCGTCTGGCCTCTTCAGTGGGACGTAAGCTCCCATTCTTACTTCTTCTGTGTACCCTGAAGGTGGTTAAGTAATGTGTACGCAGCAGGCCCTCACTGGCGCTGCCGATGACTGTCTGGAGCCGGTGCCATGCGTGGCCATTCGCTGAGCACTAATGCTCTTCACACCGTCATGTAGTGGGAGCATAGCGGGAACTGGTTCTCGGGAAGGGACAGGGCTGGGGGTCACTGGTTTAGGGACATGGTTTTTCTCTAAACTGAAAGAGGACAGACTGTCAGAGTTAAGGCCAAATTTGTCTCACCGGTATATTTTGATTGACACAAAACAAGGTTTTTAGAGACAATTGAAATAGTTGCCAACATTTAATGACCTGGAAACTGCATAAGAATACAAGAGTTCTAGTTTCTCTTGAAAATTTGGAAGATTTGGCAAAATTGGACCTCGATTTCTAATTAGCGGTTATTGCTTCTAAGTGGTGACTGCTCCGTTCAGACAGAAGATGAGCTTCCTTTCTCTCGTCCACACACTCTCTCCTTCCGTTTGCATTACCTTCTTGCTTCTTAGATAAACTGTTCTAGAAAATGCCTATTATATGTGCTGTTGAACTGCTGAATGCATACACAACAGGGATCCAAAAGAAAACCTTACATATGAGCAGTTTAATATGGTCTTCTTTCTTCTTATTAGATCTTATTTGAAAAGATCTGGGACCTCTGCGCATCCCTTAGAATTGCATGGTTTTTCATCAGTTGGCTTAGTTTACAACGATCATAATCACTCCCTTTTTATTGAGCACTTACTGTATACTAGTTACTGTTTTGAGCGTATATTAACTCATTAATCTCACAACAGCCCTCCCTATGTCCTCAATTTACAGATCATCCTTTATCCTCATTCCTCAGATGAGAAGCTGAGAGCTTACATACCAGGCCCACACAGTGAGGAGGTGGGCTAGCCAGCCTTTGAACTCAGGCACAGGTGAAGGGAGTTCGATATATACCTTTAAGGTTGATTTCCAGGACGGTAATATGATCTTCTTTAAATGGCTACTTTGTGTGCATTTAAATGTGCTCTCAGATATAGATACTTAGTTCTGGGGAGTGGTGTTCCTGTTGTGTGCCCCCGCAGTGCTAGCTCACGACAAACATGGAAGAACATATAGATGAGTCCGCTGAGGTCAAATCTGTCTTGTGGTTAAACAACAGTCTGCTCTGAAGAAAGTTACACCAATAGGGTGGGGGGAGGTCCTGATATTAAAGTATTCAATATAATTGACCCTCAGAAGCCACTACCTTTTTATGCATGAATGTAAAAGAGGAATTAGTGGTGAAATCCTTGTAGAGTGGTGGATTGAGTTATATCTTTAGTCTTGATCGTGTCTTTTTTTTAAAGTTTATTTATTTTGAGGGAGTGAGAGTGCGTACATAGATGAGACAGAGAGGGAGAGGGAGAAGAAGAAGAAGGAGAGAGAGAGAGAGAGAGAGAGAGAGAGAGAGAGAGAGAGAGAGAGAATCCCAAGCAGGCTCCATGCTGTTAGTACAGAGCCAGACGTAGAGGTCAATCTCATGAACTATGAGATCATGACCTGAGCTGAGTTCAAGAGTCAGATGCTTAACTGACTGAGCCACCCAGGTGCTTTGATTCTGTCCTTGAATCTTGTCTCTGAAGCCACCTACTTGTAGCACAGAGTCCCCAAAAGATAGTGACTCTAGTTCTTGATTTTCTTCCCTTCCCTCTCCTCCAGCTTCTCCTACTTCCTTTGCTCCTTTTCTTTCTCTTCTCCTCCTTCCCCCGCTTCTTTTCTCTTCTCCCTCCCTTTTGCATCTCTGCCAAGATCCTCAGATACTAATGCTACAGAGAGAAATATAGTAGTTTCTTCTCTCAGATGACTAAGGTAGCTTAAAAACTTAACACTGTAGTGCACAACCTCATTTTTCATCAGTTATATGCTCAAAACCACAAACGGAACAAATGATTCCTAATGCTGGCAGAACTGTAATAAAACGGGTCCTCTTGTACATTATTAGTATTAGAAAATATTTTAACATTAGGGAGGTATATGATTTTCATACTATCCAATGTACAAGTAAAACTACTGTGAACTTCAAATATGTTTGCATTTGAAACACATTAGTCCACTGAGTTATAGGCATATTTTAGTATCTCATCTGTGAGAAAGTTCCCTGAAGAGAAAAGGAGACCCCAAGGAACACCTAAGGGACAACTTTTTCAGGAGGTCCTGGACCAAAGCAAGATGTTCAGGGTATCTGTGGACAAATGCTGTTCATAAAGGATAGATTGTCCCCAGGTGGGGACAGCAGGGCAACAAGAGTGGGAGGAATGAGTGAGGCAGTATGTAACCGAGAGTAGACAGGATGAGTTACTTGGAAAATGGCTGAGATGCAAATAGATACTTATGCACAAGAAACATCTAGATTCTTATCAAAAATGATCTGACAATATATATCTAAAGCTATCACAGTGCCCATTTCTTTTGAGCCAGTAATGCAATTCCTGGGAATCTAATTTTAGGAGATAGTTCAAAATATGGAAAAATCCATATGCATGGAAATTATTCATTTTAGTTCTACTTCTAATAGGCAAAAATGGGGATGTTCTGCATGTCCCTCAGGAGAGGCATACTGAAGTAAATTAAAAGCATTTCTTTGGTGGAAAGTTCCACAGCAATTAAATAATCATCTTTGAAGACTGTGAGGTAATTTGAAAAATGGTCAAATGATTGGCAAGTACAGTAAGAATTGTACGCTTGAAACTATGTACACGTGTGAACCAAAACCATGTTAAAAGGCAGGGGGGAGAAAAAGATGGGCAGGAAATACAGCTGAATGTTTATAATGCGTTAGATGTGAGATTATGGATGTAAGGTGATTATTGTCATACCGAGCCTGATTGTGTGATGAATTGGTAATCCCCTTAACCATGAAAATGACATAAATGTAAACATTGAACAATAACACTGTGGGAAGTGCATGATAGATGCAGACACAGGAGCCTCAGTATGATATGTGAGCAGAGTTCATGGACGTTTTATCTGGAAGATAATGTTCTAATTGAGTCAGTGAGGTATGTGGCTTGAATCAGGGGCCCAGGAAATGAATACAAAAGGGCTGCGGACGTGGGCAAAGGACAGACAGTGATGGCCCTACTGAATTGGGAGCATGAACTTTGACGTGGTATTTGTGTCCCACGTGTCTGAATCCCATCCTGTCACAGCTGGTTTGCCAAGGAAATACTGCCTTTTTCCTTTTTCCTTTCTTTGGAGGCCCTTTCTTCCATTTCATTAAGGTTTAGTAGGTCTGGGGTTGCTGTCCTTGGGAGCTGTTGATGCCCTAGTGAAAGGTGAGCCAGATGCATTAAGACAGCTCTGCCCACTGGTTTTGTGGGGACCCCTCCCTCTTTCCTTTGGCTCTGGCTAGGATTCATTGTCTTTGGACTCATTAGTTTTTTATGGAAGTGACGGTAGTGATAATCATTGTTGTAGTCATGGATACCTTTGTTGAGCGCCTACAGTGTCAGATGTTATCGTAAGCACTTTCAGACTTGAGGAGGAGATATTTATGACTCTCCCCATTTTATAGATGAATGCATGGAGGTTTAGATAAGGTATGTAATTTACTCAAGATTATATAAACTAGTAAGTGGCAGAAATACAATTAACTTAAAATTTTTTTTTATATTTATTCATTTTTGAGAGACAGAGCGAGACAAAGGGCAAACAGGGGAAGGGCAAAGAGAGAGGGACACAGAATCCAAAGCAGGCTCCAGGCTCTGAGCTGTCAGCACAGAGCCTGACGTGTGGCTCGAACTCAGAAACCGTGAGATCATGACCTGAGCCGAAGTCAGACACTCAACCAACTGAGCAACCCAAGCGTCCCTGGAAATACAATTAACTTTTAAAAAACTTGTTTATTACTTAAAAAAATAACTTTATTGGCTGAAGGTTGGCCATCTCATGTCGGTCCCCCGATCCGACATTTTCCCCCTAAAAGTTCACGAAGTCACAAAATCTAAGAAACCCCGAACCAAAACCTCGGGGCCCATGGAACAGAACATTTAAAATTGGAGACGTTCTAGAAAGTCCAGACTACAAGATTGCCGTAAGTTTCAGAAGAAGAACCAAAAATTTGGCTTGCTGCTCAGAGTTGCACAGTGTGTACAAAACATCTTCAGAATTTGATAGCCTCATTATTTAAGACTTAGGAAATAGCCCTTTCTTAGTGCTTATATCATCTTCCCTGCATGTCTGTAAGCGAGGCCCCTTCACAGCTGCAGTGCAGTGGCCCCAGTGCTATCCTTTCCTACTAGAAACCATCTTTAAGCGTATCTCCAAACTGCAATATGAGGATATGCGAGTGTCGAATGTGGCATGCCGTGTATGTAAGTAGAACTTAGGAAGAAAAGTCAAAAAACCTTAACACTTTGAAATGATTAAAAAATTGTTTTAAGTTTATTCATTTTGAGAGAGACAGAGAGAGTGAGAGCAGGAGGGGCAAAGAGGGAGGGAAAGAGAGAATCCCAAGCAGCCTCTGCACTGTCAGCTCAGGGCCCAGTACGGGGCTGGAACCCATGAACCATGAGATCGTGAGCTGAGCTGATATCAAGAGTCTGATGCTTAACTGACTGAGCCACGCAGGCATCCCTGAAATGACTTTTAAACTAGTAGTTTTCCTGTCATATCTATACTACTACATCTGTTTTGTGCAATTTTAGTGAAGTTCTTGAAAACACAAAAGGAAAGCAGCACATTTCATTGTGTCTCCTTTTTTCCCTCCAGTAGTAGCGATCATCAAGCTAACTTCTAGCTCCTTCTTGTTTTCTTGAATTTATATTTCTGTATATACAGCAATTTAGGGAGAATCATAATAGTAGAAAACAACTTTTCCCTTAAATAAAAAAATCCTACAAAATAAAAAAATGATAGAACGTCATAATTACATTGTGCCCATCAAGGAAAGAAAGACCATCAAATTGTGATTTTTTTTGATTGAATTAAATAGGCCTGGGTTTGTTTGCATAGTGGACATAGTGTTCTTAAGAAGACACTAGAAGCTTGCAAGGCCACTTGAAGCCTAGACTCAGAAATGGTACCTCATCACTTCTACCATATTCCATTGGTCAAAGCAAGTCATTAAGACCAGCAGATTCAAAAGGTGGAGAAACAGATTCTACGTATGAGTGAAGGAGAATGGCCTTTTTCACAGTCTACCAAAAGCAACGACTTTGTCTTAGGTTATTAATAGAGTTCAATGAGTTAATGTAAGTAAAGTGCTCAGAACATCTGGCATATAGTAATTACTATTTTGTTATTGTTATTATTTCTAGATGTTTCCCCAGGAGCTTATTAAGTGTCTTTTAATCTTTTGTTTAGTTTTTAAAAATGATGTGGGAGGAACAGCAGTGACTTTCAGGCCTTGAGAATGCAGTCTATGGGCTGGTGTCCTCCGCTTCTAAAACAAGGGTATGTGAGGTGATAGAGACCTTGCTTTGGCCTCTCAGAGGCCCCTCTAGGTGGTGCTGTTGGGGATTCTCGGTATCCTGTGTTTTCATGCTTTTTCCTTTCTTCTGTCAAAACTAATGCCCATCCTTAATCTTTAACATTGTAGTGTTTACTAAATATAAGAGATATTTTCCTTTAAAGGAAAGCTGTCTTGTGACTATGGGTGTGACATTACCTTTTCATTATAATGTTACTTAACTATTTGTAAACATAAAATCATATATAAACTAATTATGCTTGGTAATAGCTTTTATGCATTTATAAAATAAAAAAAAATTAAACATTACATTTAATAGAACAGATTAAAAAATTAAAGGCAAGAAAACGTTGGGAATTTCAAACTAACAACATTAACCTGACATGACAGATGATGTTACTTTTACTAAAATGACATCCTGGCTCAAAACCGCCATGGCCTTTGATGCCTTCATTTTCCCACAGTTTTCTCTGTTAAGGTGACTGTAAACCCTCCCATTTCACAGTGTGCTGTGACATTATCCATCCTTTGTTTGGCCTGAAAGCACCAAGACATCAATTCCACCTCTGTCCACTTCTCTTTAGCCTGTAGTAATTAGCATGGAACTCCTTGGTGTGTGCCGACTTGGTTATAAACTCAAATATGAAAGTTGAAGTCACCCGGCAATGCTTGATTATAAAATGGTTATGTAATTCAGTGCCTTTTAAAATTTAATATGCAGGGGCGCCTGGGTGGCTCAGTCGGTTAGGCATCTGACTTAGGCTCAGGTCATGATCTCGTGGTTCGTGGGTTCGAGCCCTGCGTCGGGCTCTGTGCTGACAGCTCAGAGCCTGGAGCCTGCTTCGGATTCTGTGTTTCCCTCTCTCTCTGCCCTTCCCCCGCTCACACTCTGTCTCTCTCTGTCTCTCAAAAATGAATAAACGTTAAAAAAAATATATATATTTTAACTGGATGGCTCAGTCAGTTAAGCGTCCGGCTTCAGCTCAGGTCATGATCTCATGGTTCGTGGGTTCAAGCCCCGCATCGGGCTCTGTGCTGACAGCTAGCTCAGAGCCTGGAGCCTGCTTCAGATTCTGTATCTCCCTCTCTCTCTGACCCTCCCCTGCTTGCGCTGTCTCTCTCTGTTGCTCCAAAAAAAAAAAAAAATATATATATATATATATATATTTAAATTATATTGTGTAGATGAATCACCCGAGGATCTTGGTTAAATGCAGACTGGGGTGGGGCCCGAGATTCTGCATTTCAAACAGATTTTCAGGTTTATGCTCATGCTGTTGGCCCAAGGACCGCTTGGAGTGCAAGGATCTGATTATGCCTCTATGAATATATTTAGATTATTATTTCAGCTAACTATGCAAACATTTGTCAGTAGAAAATACACGTGTCTGTGGATATGTTCATGGTTCCCAGTCTAAGAATAACCACTAAAACATAAAAGGCAGCTAGGTTATTAGAGTATTATAGAGGCCCTGTAGGAATCAGAGCCTGACACGAGGTAGGAAGCTGCATGTACTGAATGTCAGGCATCAGCCAGTAATATACGAGGAACGAGGAATGAGGATTGGCTGAAGCCCTCTCTGGACTTCCCAGATCCAACTCATAGGTGACTCTTCTATCAGTGGGGCAGACCAACTGTGGTTTTGCCTCTAATAAATCACACCTCTCCCTTTTTACCCAAGCAAAAAATTTGTGTACTTTATATCACCGCTTCCATTTTTCCTGGTCTTAGAAAAGAGCTCCCTTTTTCAATTTTAATGTCCTGAGGGTAAGGATTATGTTCTATTCATTTTTGTACTTTCACACAGTGGGCATATAAACAATTGTGGAATTGGATTTATTAGCTTGATAAATCTTATGAGTGCCCTTTGCTATTTGCATAACTAAGGTTTGATTTTCTTAAAATTCTAGGAATTTTGTTCTCTTTCCTATTTCAGGGCATTTATCACTTTATTTACCACTTCTGCTTTTTTCTTTCTTTCTAGGAAATATTCCCCAAACTTAACTGACTGAAGCTTAGTCTCTGATATTTGAACTCACACCACATTTTTATTCTTGGCTCTGAGATGCACTTTGCTTTTTAGTTTGGTCTGAGGATAAATTTTGAGAAGATAAGAAATGCTTGTAGATATTTAGTGGATAATTTGTGGGACCAGATTTATCTTTTCTAAACAGCCCTGCAGTAGTTTTCTGGAGAGAAGTCTGTGAGGAGATTCAGTAGAGTGAATTTGTCTCTAACAAGAAAAGTGCAAGATTGTAGAGAGATACCAAGGTGTTGGCTTTGTGTATACAATATCTTTCCTATGGAGAAAAACAAAACAGTGCCCATCCTCATCAATAAACCATCACAAGTTGTCTTTGACATGGGCTCCAAGTACATTCCAGTTCCTCTTTTGGATTGAGAAGCTCGCAGATAATGATTGGGACAAAAAGCTCTAGAGGTCACAGCGGGACACCTAGCAAACATATGAATGCTTTGTTTTTTTTTTTTTAAACTTTATAGTTTATTGTCAGGTTAGTTTCCATATAACACCCAGTGCTCTTCCCCACAAGTGACCTCCACCAAGACCATCACCCCGCTTTACCTTTTCCCCTTCCCCTTTCCCCCTCAGTTTG
>CM053560.1:27886002-28321911 GCA_028646485.1 Cryptoprocta ferox | reverse complement strand
TTATTGGTGTATAAAAATGCAACCGATTTCTGTACGTTGATTTTGTACCCTGCGACTTTGCTGAATTCATGGATCAGTTCTAGTAGGCTTCTGGTGGAGTCGATCGGGTTTTCCATGTAGAGTATCATGTCATCTGCGAATATGAATGCTTTGTATAGCACATCGTTGAACAGAGACCAGGTAGGTAGCGTATGATTGGTAAGGCAATCTTCCCATGGTTTGATACGATTTTTTCCCTAGTTGTTTCTCAGTCTGTCCATCTTTCCATCCACCCATTTAGCCTGCCTGCCCATCGCCTGCCCCATCTATCCATCCATCCATCCGTTTAATCTTTATATTGAAAAATAAGACACAAACTCAAAACAAAAATGAAAACAAATCAAACAAAAAAAAAAAAACTAGACAAAACCAGGAAGTTTACTGCAATGATGCTGAAGTGTGGTCTCCAGATTAGCAGCACCAGCATTGTCTTAGAACTTGCTAGAAATACAAATGTTTGAGCTTCTGTGTAGACTTTAAAATCATAAACTATGGGGGTGAGGCCTCTGTTTTAATGACCCTTCAGAAGATTCCCATGCATGATTGAGCTTGAGAACCACTGGCTTAGGGAACTAGTCTAAGGTGGACATTTTTGTAACTACCACGTATGTCAAGAAATAGAACTTTTCCAGTTAATTCAGAAGCCCCTCTGTGTCCCTCTTGCCAACCACATCTCCTTCCTCCTTCTGAAAAACCCATTCTCGAGTTTCTCAGTAATTGCTTCCTTGTCTCTAGTTATGTTACTGAAGTGCACATCCCCAGATACTATACTTTAGTCTTTCCTGTTGATTGTAACTTTGTGTCTTTCAATCTGCAGTCCCCTCAGCACTGCCCTTTCTTTTTCATACAATGTATCTATTAAAGAACCTAGATTGTTTGGCTTGTTGGAACTTCCTGGAGGGTAGATTTTGCTGACTGTATACACATGGCATAGTTCCATATGGTCCTCTACATTTCCTGCATATTGGCAGCTAGATATAGAGGCATTATCAAACCCAAGCTTGATCCTTTTGCCAAGACTATAGGTGGTCTTGAGTTCTTTCATCAGGAGGCATAGGATATGTAGCTTTACAGGTTTGTTTTTTTTTTTTTTTAAACGTTATCAAGCATAGCTCTTCAATACTTGGATCTGTTGGGAGGTGTATATTGGCAATATTCTGTCATTTCATTTTCACTTTTACTTATTAGCTGGAATAATTTATGTAGAATAAATGTGTATCACTATATGACTCCCCAGAGATAGATTCATACATGAAAAGCAGATCAAATGCTCATCTCTCTTTTTATTTACCTTGTTTTCAAGATGATGAATTGTTTCCCTGTCATGTTCAGAAAATGAGCAATTTTTTTTTGAATGTCATTACGAACTACTATATTTGAACATACTGGAAGGCTGTCAAATATTGGCACCTCTTAATCTTATTAAAGCTCAAACTGCCCTTATCTTTGGCCATTGGGAGCTTCTTCTGCTTGCTTTCTCATTCCTCTTGATGTGACTCTAGTTCTGTGACTTCCTCCTCCCCCCCATGTTCATTTTGTACATTTCTTACCCTAGATCAGTAATCAGCCATTTCTCTAAGAAACCTCCCTTTTAATGGGAAAATGATAAATAAAACCACAAACTAGGCACTCATGGCTACTGGCTTTGTCTTTTTTTTTCTGCATCTTTTCCATGACAGAGCTAGGAAATATTTATATCTACGTGCCTTTTTCTATACCTACATATAGATATAGTGAATATATATATATATATATTATAATTAAATATGTGTTTAAATATAAATAAAGTTAAAATGCTTCACAAATTTATTCTAAAGTTTACAGTTCAGGACTACAGAGTTTTTACTTAACTTCCTCTCTCTCTTTTTTTTTCTGTTTATTTTTGAGAGAGAGAGCGAGCGAGCCGGGAGCGAGCCGGGGAGGGGTAGGGAGAGAGGGGGATGGGGGATCCAAAATGGGCTCTGTGCTGACAGCACTGAGCCTGATGCAAAGCTCGAACCCACAAACCATGAGATCATGACCTAAGCCAAAGTCAGATGTTCAGCCAACTGAGCCACTCAAGGGCCCCCACTTAACTTATTCTATGTGGCATTCTTACCTCGTTTCTTCCACGTTAAGAATTTGGGTTCTCAAGGACACAGAGGATGCTAGCTTAGAATATTTCATGATTACCCATTTGCTCTATTCCACATTATACACACACTGTTACTACTATCACCACCAATTATGATCACTAAAAAGAGTTGAGAATTTTCTGTGTGTGTGTTATTTTGATTTTCCCCCATTTCTTTACTGGTTACACCAAATCTGTGTTATCAGGTAATATTTAGTCCATGCTATACTCTTTATCATTTAACCTTTGTTTAATGTTAATTCTCAGTTTTACGTATTTAACGCTTACCACCACGTCTGTATCCATGATTCTCTAGTCATTTGATTATCGGAAACACATTTTCTGTTAGATTCCTTAGGAAAGGGGTTATGGTTTAGTTTTGCTGGACATAAAATCCTTGGTTCATATCTTCTTTCCTTGAATATCTAGGTATGTTCCTCAGTTATCTTCTGGCATAAGACATTCCTGTAAATTCTGATAATCCAGTTTTATTTCTCTTGTAAGTCATATTCTCTTTTTGCCTAGAGTTTGCCCAAAGGGTTTTTTTTTTTCTTTTAAAGTCTTGAAATTTTACTAGTGTATGTCTTGGTGTTGGTAGCTCTGGGTGATTATTCTCACATATGTAGTTTCTTTTTTTTTTTTTAAATGTTTATTTATTTTTAAGAGAGACACAGCACGAGTGGGGGAGGGGCAGAGAGAGAGGGAGACACAGAATCTGAAGCAGGCTCCAGGCTCCGAGCTGTCATCCCAGAGCCCGACGCGGGGCTCGAACCCATGAGCAGTGAGATCATGACCTGAGCTGAAGTCGGATGCTTAACCGACTGAGCCACCCAGGTGCCCCAAGTAGTTTCTTTTTAAATTATATGTTAACGTGCAATTTCTAAATTGTTATATTTTAGGAAAGTTTTTTTTATTAAAGATTTTTTTTGTTTTTTTTGTTTTTTTGTTTTGCATTCATTATGTTCTCTTGTTCTAGATTTTTTCCCCCTTTCAGGGTCTCCTGTTATGCTGTTTCCTATTTGCTTGTCTTCAAAGTTTGTCACTTTTCCTGGTAACACTTTCTTCTTCTTTTTTTTTTAATTTTGATTTGTAACTTTCCATTTTCCCCTTCTATTTACCTGAAGGTGTTGTTATAATTTTCATTCACTCTTAAGTTCCTTCTAGTTAAGACTTTATTTCTAAAATTTCTAACTCTCTCAACTTCTGTCACCTCATTTCTGATGTTTTTTTAGTTCTTATTTATTCTGGTTTCTTCATGTCCAGTATATTTTTTCAGTGTCTTTTGGCACATTGAGAAATTTTATATTACAGTTTTAATCTGATTTTTGAGACTCTTTTCTTGGGTGTGCTAATTTTATTACCTGTGGAGATGTTATTTTATTCTTTTCTCTCTTGTTCTTATAGTACTACTGGGTAGAATTTGATCTCAGTGCTTCTCTTTTGCTCATTTTCCTGAAGTTTCAGCAAGAGACTTGGTTGAGATACTTTATTCTAACTTCACAGACCTCCCTCTTCAAGTCATGTAGTGTTTAAAAACAAACAAAACTTACCGTCTTACTTACTTCTTACTGAAATTTCCTACTTTTGTTTTCCTTCCCCACGGTTATCTGAATCTTTTGTTTGCTCAGTTTTGTTATTTCTGTTTTGCTCAATTTTGATTTTCCTCTCAGGAGTTTCTCTCCAATGTGAGGCTCTGTCTTGAGAGCAGGAGGTAGCTAGTCTTGTATTTGCTGGTGGTTTATTCTTACCTGCTTGAATACTGGTGTTTGGGGAGAAGGGTACCTTATCACCTAGTTTTGTTGTATATGTTACTTACGTATTTTTTATTTTTCTATTTGAATACTGTACGTTTATATGTGGGGATTCTAGGAGACCTACCCCCACCAAAACCAAAACCAAAACCAAAACAAACCCCACTATGTAGCTATCACCACCACCATCTCAGAACTTCTCTGTTGTTGTTGTTTATTTATTTTTGAGAGAGAGAGAGACAGAGCGTGAGCAGGGGAGGGGCAGAGAGAGAAGAAGACACAGAATGCAAAGCAGGCTCCAGGCTCTGATCCGTCAGCACAGAGCCTGACGCGGGGCTCGAACTCACAAACTGTGAGATCATGACCTGAACCGAAGTCGGAAGCTTAACCAACTGAGCCACCCAGGTGCCCCTTTAAAATGATGATTATAGAACTTTGGACTTTAGAACTTGAGAGACCCCACATTTTTAGAGATGGGGCAAAATGTCTTCAAACACAATTATAAGAGGTAATGAAAAGAATTGGCTTCTAAAACGTAATGGGTTATAATTCAGAGATGGGTAAACTGATTCTCTTTGTCTTGCCCAATTACAGAGCAAACCCGGGATAAAGATGACAATACAGAGAGGAAGGTATGGGGGTTGGGGAGCAGCAGGAAGTTAATCAACACAGGTTAGTCTTCTTTCATGGCCTACACCTTATTTATTTCTTCATCAAGGGAAGACCCATATCTAGTTCCTTGCCACAGACTGTGTTAAGTGCCTTAGAACTGTGCTGGCCCTTGCCCACCAGCCTGTCTCGCCCTGAGGTTGTCTCCAGTGTGGCTCACAGAGGGCATGAGGTGATGCGGTGAAGGGAAGGGACTGGCGGCATATCACACAGGTGCTTTGAGAATTAGACCTCAGGCCTGCGTTTGCTCGACTCTGATCTGATTCCTTCCTCCACCACATTTTACCTCATCACCAAGTATTAAGAAGATGGATTTATTAGTCCAAGATAAAACTGACTGATGTGGACTGTATGCTGTTTTTTTGAAGAATACTGTGAATTCTCCTTCCTTCAGGGTTACCAAATAATAATAATAATAAAAAAATAAATATAATATGTTATAAAAAGAATCAGGGTTACAGTTGTCACTGCGGCATTCTTCTGTTCGGGCTCACATAGCTGCCAACCATTCAGCGAGTAGCTTGCTGTATTCCAGGTCTCGTTGGCTGCTTGCCACACATGTTGTTATTATTATTTTTTTTTTGAGAGAGAGAGAGAGTATGTGAGGAGGGGAACAGGGGAGGGGCAGAGAGAGAGGGAGAGAGAGAACCTTAAGCAGCCTCCATGCCCAGTGTGGAGCTGACATGGGGCTCGATCTCATGATCATGAGATCATGACCTGAGCTGAAACCAAGAGTCGGCCGACTGAGCCACCCAGGCACACTGACATTCACGTTCTTATTTAATGCTCACCATCTGGTGAGTACTATCAGCATCCCTAGTTTATGCATGAGGCATCTTCATACAACTTAGAGTATGTTGTCCAAAATTACTCTGCTAATAAACTGTGGGTCTGTGGAAATAGCCACTCTATTATTCTTGGTGTTGTGGGCAGCAAATAGTAGCTTCTCTTCATCACTGTGACCTCCATGGTCCGTGTGCCCCAGGACCCTCCCCTCTCTGCCCCTCTGCATGCAGACACACACAGAGAGTGGATGAGAGAGTATCCTGAATGATTATCTTGAGAGTAAGTCTGTCCTGTCTCATGGGTCTTGTAGGAGCTACTTCTGTTTCCCAGCCTTTCCCCTTTCCACCTCTCTCCATCCTAGCAACCAGTTCATTGGCAATCAGAGCGCAGATCCAGTGTACCTTCTCTACTCATGCCAACCTGTACATCTTCGTGCCATTTTCTGTGTAAAATTTCTACCTGGACTCTTTATAATTTGTTACTTTGGATACCTGTGGTTGTAGAAAAGCAGTAACTAAAACAGAAATGCTTAGGGCAAAAAAGCTTTTTGTCTAATCCTTTATCTCCATTGGCCCAGATAATCATCCTAGGGACTGTGTGAGGCTGGGGGGCAGGAGGCATGGCCCATACTCTGCGAGGCCTTCTTTTTGGGGACTCCTCATGTCCACTGGCTTCCTCACTTCTCTCCTCGTCTTGACCTTTATCTTTCTCAAATCCATTGAATATGCTAATCAACTCAGGCCCTAAGACTCTTCTTTCACTAGGTCACCTTCCTTCCAAGCACCCACGATGCCTTCGCATTGTTCCCCGAATCAAACCCAAACTCCTGGCTCACTTGGAAGACCCTCTAATTTGGCCTCACCGAGCTCTTTGAGAAGAGGACCTAGGTTTGTAATGGTCTGTAATCCTTGTCTTCCTTCCACTCTGCCTCTCTCTGCCCCCTTTGCTTTTACTGACTAACATTTTCTTTTCCACAGTTACTGTAAAAAGAAATCGATTCTTTTTAGCTAAAGTAAATTACATCCAGCTCTCCTTACATGGAAAAAAAAAAAAAGGCGCTAAAGTGCTGACAGATACCGTCTCGGGAGTGGAGGGATGTTCTTGCTGTTAGCCTTCCAGGATGATCAGAAACAAATTTAACTGGTGAATGGCCATTCCATGTGGAAGGGAAGTGGTAACTAATGCAAAATCAGTAGACCTCCCAGTAGACTTCACAGTGTCTCTATGTAATTTTCCACTTCTACATTATAAATCAAATAGAATCTCAACTGGGAAGACAGGGTGGGTCACCTACTCTGTCCACCTTTATCTCTTTAAAATATAGCTTGAGCAACAGAGCCACATAAGCATATTAAAATTTCTAGAGCATTGCCATTCTATATTATTCATAACACTCCCAACAGGGTTTTGATAAAATGCCTTTTCCTGAGAGAGGTCACCGCCTCCACAGATCAAGAGACCTGAGGAAGACCCCATTTGTAGGTGTGTGGCCAGCGGTACCCATGGGGGGTGTGTAGCTCAAAGGAGCTTCAAATAGCCATTCAGCATGGACTCAAAAAGGGAGCCTCAGAGAAGCAGACAGACCATTTGCCTAAATCATTTTATGCCCATAAAAATTGGCAGACTTCAGCTGGTAATCTGGTGGACTTTAATCCATGTCCAGGATGTTTCATAACTACAAACATCAAAAGAGCTGGATGGGTCACTTTCTGTGGGTGACTTCTCAGTTTTGCCCTCCTCCTTGGCTACTGTGCTATTTGTCTCTTTGGTATAAGCCCTCTGGGAGGCCAGAATCCACTGGCAGGGCTCTGAGTCTTAGAGAAATATGGCTGTAAAATGCTTGAAGTTTATTCTGATGGTACTTGTCACACTGGGCAGATGGTGGCATTTACCATGTTGATAGGCGAGGAGTGTTCACGCTCCCAGACACAGATGGGCCAAGAGGCCTTCCCGGCAGCCTCCCATCCACCCGCTCCAACATACATCGTGGCTGCTAGTTAGCGGCTCCCTCTTTGTTCCTGTAACACTTGTGCCTGCATTTCTCTCGTGTTGCCCATCGGTGGTGGTTACGATCATCGGCCTTGATGCATGCCCCCTACCAGGCTGGCTGTCAAGTCTTCAAGGGCAGGGACCTGGCTTCTACTCCAGGGGCTAAGAGGTTCTGCACTCTGTGCAAGGTCACCAAGCAGCTGAGTGGCAGCAATGCAGGATTCTAAGCTTAATTCATCAATCTCCAAAGCCCAGACTCTTAATGAGAAGGCCTGTCATGTCACTGCAGTCATAATGGTCCTCTGAGAACAGAAGAATGGGCGTAAAATAGTCCATCCTCCTTTGATAATTACAACAGTAATTATTTATTGGGGTCTTAGAAACGACACTAATCACTTTAAAGACATGATCTCAGTTAATCTTTCCAATAGTCCTATGCATAGATAATACAATCACCATTTTCAGATGAAGAGACTGAGGGTCACAGAAGGTAAAAGACTTGTCATCCAGGTTGCACAACTAGTAAGTCGCTCCAGCCCTCACCCAGACTGCTCGGTTTCTGAAGGCCTGGTCTCGTCTGCTCTGCTTTAGTGCCTGTCGGCACAAATGGACCCTTGATATCTGAGAACAGCTCCAGACAGGGAGCTCCTCATCTGTGTGTGTCACTCTTGTTCACTGAAGCCCAAACTCTGTAGATCATTTGTAGTTGCCTTGAGCATAAGAAAACACACAGAGGGATAAGAACACTTTAGGTCTATAACTTGTCATACACTCGAAACGAGTTGTAGAAAATAATTCTGTTATGTGTTACAACCACTTTTCATTTGAAGTTAGTAGGGATCTTGGGAGTGAATGTTGACAACTACCAGCCAATCCCCCATCAACCCCCAAATACACCCACCTCTTGCTTCTTACTTCAGTCATCGTTAAGGGCACGCCTCTGGCAAGTTCACCCCACCACGTGGATGATTATGGTGGGAGGGGGTGGTCATGGTGGCAATGATACCCTCTATCAGTCTACCTTGTCTTTGTGCACGTATCCTTACATAATCAACTTCAGAGATTGGACGGCCAAGCATCACAGATTATTATTCCCCTTTTCCGCATGGAACTGAATCTCTAAGGCAGTTGAGTGGCATAGAGTGGATTCAAACTCAGAACTTCCACGTTCTGATCCAGCGCCCTTACTGTTAGAGTCATTACTCTCCAACTGTGGGGTGTGGAGGTGCCTCCGATACCTATCATGATGGTGGGGGGGGGGACAAGGGGACTCAAGGACCTACAGCCTGCCTTACATAGAACTGATCCACTTTATCTGATGGATTCATAGGTGTCTGCATGAGGTTTTATCTTATAGAAGGGTTCCAGAATTCTAATAGTTTTCTATTTCTGTGTAAGCACAACCAAACATAGTTCTTATTGTGCATGCACGGGCGGGTTGGCGGGGGGGGCGGTTGGCTGGGCTCTGTCAGGCTGCCATAATTCTGGCAGCAGCAGTGATCCACTCTGCTGCTTACTGCAGGTGTATGGGTCGGCTGGGGTGGCTCTGTTGGACCAGTGGGCTAGCCAGGTCATGTTTTCCACAGCTTCTTGGCTTGGGCTTGGAACTGGCATACTGTCACTCCCAAAGCAAGTCACAGAGCCCAGCCCAAAGTCAGGGGGCAAAACAGTTCACTGCCCATCGATGGGGGCTGTGGCAAGGTCACAGATGCAGAGAGGTGTGAAAAGTTGGGGCCAATAATGGAGTCTGTCACAATGATTTTCAAAAATTGGGATATCACTCCACTGTCTGAATTTGAAGGCTGTTAAAGTTCCTCAAGCCAACATATACCCATGGTCTCCAGGGAAGGTGGCTGAGTATAGGAAAGGACAGGAGCTTTGCACTCAGAGATAATCAGGCCCAAGGAGTGTCGCTTGCAGGTGGTGGCCGGTTTGGGCTGTGGTCAGCATCCTCATCTTTTCAGAGTCCATGGTGCTCACCATTATACCTCAGAACCCCCACCGCATCCCCATCTTTTCACTGCTTGCTCAAGTAGGGTGACGTTTGCATGTGTGTGTGTGTGTGTGTGTGTGTGTATGTGTGTGTATGTGTGTGGGTGGGTGCGTGTGTAAGAGTACAAGATACGTGCCTCTGCCTACCAACCTCATCAGCTTCCATCCTTGTTTTAGCTGAAAGCTGTATTCTGTGCTTTGCTTCCCCTTCCATCCCTGCTGTTCCCCAGCACTCATATCGGGTTGGTCTAGAGAGCCAGCCCTCTATTGAGGGCTGCCACCAGCTCCTTGATTGTCAGCGTCAGCTGTACATCTGAGCTCTAAGCCGTTACCTGCTGAAAGCCTTTCCTAGGTGGTTTGTACCTTCTGACCCTCGTCTGGCTAATTTGCCTTCATAAACTGTCAGATTCTGCTAAGGTCATTTGGTTTTGTTATCTTCGTAATGCAGTTCAACAAAAAATGGATCAGAGGCCAAATGATGAGCAGTCTTCCCTGGAACACAACGCACCCGCAGTGTTCTATTTCATCATTGAAAAACTGGTGCAGGAGTTACCAAGCAGAATATTTATTAAAATGGACTCCATGAGGAGGTTGTAAAGACAAATGCAAAATACTTAAATGCACAGAGTTACAGGCTCAGAATAAAAATTATTTCCGGAAAACTGGGGCACACGGAGTCTCCCATCTCACCCGCCGCTCTCGTTCCCAGCACGTTTAATTACTTGGGTGACAGGCGCTAAACATTGCAAGTCACGTATGCCAGTTGATCCAAGGTCTCCTCACCAAACACCCAAGTGGGAGGGCGATTATGTTGTGACACAAGTGATTTTGATAAAGGGAAACAAAATCATCAGGTGATACGAAAAGCCATGCATCCGGTCTGTTTAGCCAAAATCAATTCCAATGACATTTAAAAGGATGGAGAGAATCATAGCCACAGGCACTATGTGAACATGGCCACTTTATGTGATTTAGTGAGTCCTTTTCTAATTATCTGCAGTCAATCCTGAGTGTATCCGCACGCTAAAATCCATTTCCTTCTAATAAGATCCCATCCACCTGGACCTCAGTCATGTGGCCATCTGGTCAACATGGAGCACGTCTCAGAATACGGAGGGATGTGGGAAGGCCACCCAAGCATCATCCCAAGTGTCTCAGTCAGGGGTTGATCAGAAAAGCGGAGCCCCTAGGATTTAGCATCTGGATTTCAGTGAGGTAGTTGTGGGATCTGGTTAAACAGTCAGTGGAAGGTTGTGGCATCTAGGACCAGGCGTCACTAGGGCAGGCAGTGAGGAGGAAAGATGGATGTGACATTGAGGAGGCAGAGATGAAGTGGAACCCGTGAGGACAAGCTGGCATCCACGTGCCTGGATGGGAACTCATGTGGGTCTCTTGCTGCCGTCACATAGCATCCATGATGGGGTTGACCTCCGGGAGCAGCAGACTGACCTTCGTCATGGAACTGAATATGCACCTGGCCAGGAGTCAGAGAAGGTGAGGGAGGCGTTCCAGAAAGGGCTGGGCAGGCCCATTTGCTGACTCTTGACAATGAAGTGGCCAGTGGTAAACGATGACACACAAGAGCTGCCTAGCACCTGGCACCCTGCACCAACCTTGCAAATGCAGAGGGACCACAGCTGCTTCTCCACTTCCTTCTCTCCGTCTCACCCCGACACCTCCTGGGGTCCCTGCTAACCCTGAGCAGTGCAGGGGATGGAAGCATGGGAAACAGAGTTCCAGCTTGGCTGGTTAGCGCCATGTAAACCCACCTCCCTTGGTCTCACTAAGCCCATTTTTCACACGTGGCCCACCCAGATTGAAATAATCCCTGTTGGTTCACTATTTTATAAGGGCCACTATTTACCTAGTTTACCCAATTTGGGCGCTCGGTGTTTAGGTGCAAACATCAGTACTCTATTGCCTGTTAAGGATCGTTTAACTCTCGAATTTGTAATGACATCCAAAGGATTATGTGAGAAGACCCAGCAATAGAGTGTGGCACACTGTACTTATATCTGCTGTGGAGATACATAAACATAAATGGATATGAATATTATGCACACATATATGCTACCAATAATACACAGCTCTTGATATAATATAGTCTAGCAATAACACATACAGTCCTCATCAGTGAAACCCCGGAATGAGGGTAGCTTATTAGGCTAACAAATATTGATTGAACACCTACTGTATGTCAGGTGGTACTAAAGCCACAGAGGATACAGCAGCTAATGGAACAGTATCAGCCCTAAGGAGCTTCCATTCCATTCTAGGGTGGCTCAACCAAGGCACTGTTGATGCTCCTGGCTGGACACTTCTTGGCTGTAGGGATTGTTCTGTGCATTGTAAAATGTTTAATGGCATTGCTGGCCTCTACCCACTAGATGCCAGTAGTCTTTCCTCACTCCCCTCCCAGTGGAGACAAACAAAAATGTCTATAGACATTGCCAATTGCCCCCTGGAGGGCAGAAGCACCCCCAGTTGAGAACTACTGTTTTAGAGCAAAAGACAGTAAGTCCCACTGAGATACTTTCAGGCGCTAATAGGTATCACTAAGGGGGTACATGACCATGTTCAGGGTAGTTAAGAAAGGCTTCCTTGTGAAGGACTGGCATTTGAGATGCAGGTAGCTCTTCAGAGATCAGAGGTCAAAATACTTGTGGCAGAAGGAAGAGCCAGCACCCAGGTCCTGGGTCAGAGCAAGCTTGGGATGTTAGAGAACAGAAATGCCATGGGACTTGGAGCATGTGTGACAAAGGGAGAGAGGAGTACATGGGGAGGGGGTGGGGCCTCAACCTGGGAGGTTTTGTTACAGGAATCATGGTATGGACTCTGCATTTAACCCTGGATACTCTGGGAACTTGTGGGAGAGGTTTGCTCAGGGGACTGATAAGAATTATTCCTTAAAGGACCATGCTGGCTTCTATAAGGTAGGTGGACAGATGCCTTATTGTCCTGCAATGCTGGGGACTCTGCTGCCTCTGCCCGGTGACCTGTAGGGATCCATAATAATCCTTACAGCTGGCTATTTCCACCTACCAGACTGATCAGCTAATGGTAAAGTTTTGAGTCTCTGTGTCTGCCAGTGATCGAAATTGGACTTGAAAATATGGCCACTTTCACCAGCGACATTTCCTAAATGCTGGCTATTTCTGTTTCTGGCCCTCCCTACAAGTGCCAGGCCCCATGCTCACCCCCCTTTTAAAAACACACCTTCTGTAGCCTTTGGTGAACATCAACTTCTCACTAAAGCTGAGGTGGAGGGACCTCCATAGACTTTGAGATTGGGTGAAATATGAAAGTCTCCTGCTTGATTACTGCCCATAATATTATTTTCATTTTGATCAGAAAGCCTTTACGGTTAGGGCCATCTACTCCCCTCCCCTCCCACATATCCCATGATTTCATGAGGTTTTACTCTTTACTGGTTTTAGTCCCCCCATTTATATTTGAATTCCACAAGCATGAGCATTCATGCTCTTTACCCATAGAAGAGGCATTCTGTTTTTTTGGGGGGAAATGTTTTACTTTCATTTTGGACACCAATTTGAATATACTTGTTTGTCTGAGTGGAGGCAGAAAAGTAGGCAGCAAGAAGAACCCAGCTAGACACAGTGGCGAGACATGGCATCTGACAGCCTGTGACAGCAGACTCAGGATTCAAGAACATCTTCCTGTAGTCAGTCCAGGGTCAGTCGCTCAAGACACCACCATACCTAAGTTCTCGTGAGGCATTCGTTGTGCGACAAGCCAGCATGACAGTGGATTTCCTAATGAAGATCATGAGACCCTGAGATAAAATGAATTTCTTTTTAGCATACATAGCCTATTAAGCAATGCAGGGAAATGTACTTTTTAGTTACTCTTTAATTTAAAATGATTTAAAAAATGGAATGGTTTTGGCATTTAAAGAGTTACTTGGGGAAGAAATCGATCCTCCAGAATGCTTCTCTACAGCTTACTCCTTTTCCAGATTTTATTATTTGGCATAGGTTTCAGTGGAATCTTCCAAAAGACATTAATCCATTCTCTTGCTTCAATGCATGTTTTCTTGATGGATATTATCTATTTTTCTGTTATGTTGTAAGGTTTCCAGGACACATAAAAGTTGGAGGATATATGGTCGATGCAAACTAATTCTAAAGAGTAATGAGATTGATTTTGAGGGGTAGTTTAAGGAATACAAATGCCTTTCTTTCAGTTTTCCTGAGTAGATGTAAAAAGGAAGGGAAGGAACACCGTCTGAAGCTAAGGAAGGAAACATTTGAGGTGAAGAATCACCAAATAGGAGTCAGACAGAGCTTTTTAACACAGGGCCAGATAGCAGTTGCCTTAGACCATGGGCAAAAATGAGTGCTGCAAGCACTTAGGAAGCATTTTTTTCCTGGTAGGTATTATTGGGCTTTGACAGGAAATCACACCCCAGTTGTCCTGAAAGAAAATCAGCAGTAGTTTTATGGGCCATTTGTGCCAGTGGTAGTTTTGTGGGAGGCAAGATTTACAAAATTGACCATGCATTTGAAAGGTCATTGAGCAAGGCAAGCATGTGAGTGAAGTTTCCATGGATGTCCTTTTGGTTTTGCTCTTTCTGTGAACAGCCTGCATTTTCACTTTAAGAAAATAACAGTCATACATACTCACAAATCACATTCAGCCAGTATTGATTTTAGCATTGTATGAAAAAGGACTATTCTTGGTGCTATACATGAATCAAAGGAGAGAGGGAAAGGGGGAGACTGATTGTCTCTGGCTTTTGCAATTTAGAAGTGAGCATAAAGCCCATGCACATGTAGCTATGATATTACATGCGTGAATAACACGTGTTCCCATGGACCCGGGAAAATATCGCAGGTTTGTAGGAGTGTAGATTTCAATCTGGTTTAAAGGCAAAGGATGGGACCTTGGAAGGTGAGGTCAATAAGAATATTCTGGTGGCAGAGATAGCTAGGGTGAAGGCACAGAGCTGGGCATTGCCAGCTTTGTTTTGTGAGAACAATAGATTTCTGAGATTCGAGCAGTGAGGAAAACGGAAGTATTGGAGATGGTCCTTGAGAAAGATTTAAACTGACTTGGAGAGCAATCGTAAAGGTCTTGCTTATGAATTTGTATTGTATTTTCCATGCAATGCAGGATCCATTAGAAGAATTTGAATAGGATATTATCATGGAAAATTTAGAAGACATAATTTAAGTACAAACTATGAAATGTTTTCCTTGAAACCATTAAAAAGCCATAGATTCTTGGAGCTGGAAGGGACATTAGCAAGTATCTCATGAGGTGGTTTTCAGATATTGTGTGGAACCCTTCCTTCAAATGACATCTTAGCAAATGCCTCATTTGGAGACAGAATGAAGAGCCGTTCTGGTGGAAACATGATGGGAAGAGTCTTACGTTTGCTCTTTTCTCCTCCCTCTGCCCCTGTGGCAATCCCCAAGGTACCTGCAGAGAAAGCTCACAATCGTGCCATTTTAAAGATGAAGTTACTCAAAAGAAATGAGAACATGTTTACAAAAAGATGTGTACGGCAATGTTACTAGCAGCTTTATTTATAATAGCTGAAAACTGGACCCAACCCAAATATCTTATCAATGCAAGAATAGATAAGCCAACTGTGGGGTCCTCACACAGTGGGGAATACCATGCAACAGTGAAAGGAGTGCCCTCCAGACACACATAACAACATGGATGAACTTCAGAAACATTACGTGAAAGACCCATGCACGGCATCAAAGAATACACATTCTGATTCCATTTATGTGACATCCAAGACCTCGTAAAAAGAACGTATGGGGAAAGAAATTGGAAAGTGGTTGCCTAGGTAACAGGGAGGAGGGCTGACTCGGAAGGGGCACAAGGGAACCTTCTGGGGGCTTAGAAATGTTCTGTATCTTGTTTTGTGTGGTGATTACATTTGTGTGTTCAGCTGTCAAAACTCATCAAACGAAAGACCAAAGATGTACACATTCTCCTGCATACATTATACTTTAACTAATAGTAGTTGAGTTACCAAAGTCCTTAGAAAGTTGCCCAGTTCCCATAGCTAGTTATGAGGAAGACTATGGGCTAGAGCTTAGGTTTTCTGGATTTCTGGTCCAGTACTTTTTCATCATATCCTCTCCTTCAGGCTCATGCATCTTTTGAGCAACGCAACATCAACACTGACTCACAACCCCCTCCACCCAAACTACTCCCTGCTAGCTCAAAAACTTCACTGCTGCTGAGAAGTATTAACTTGACAGCACTATAGAACTTCTGACTCAGCTTTTAAAATTTTCCTACGGTGAGACCCAAACTGGCAAACACAGCCACACTTTTCACCTACTGTGCTTCATCTATTTGTATTCTCAACTCATTGATAAATAATGCTCTGTTCCGTAGCCATCGGGGACTTGTGTGACTTAGCCATTTTAATGCTGGATGGAAATAGGGCAAGGGAGAAGACCTGGTGGCTTCCACTGTAAACCACTCTACCCTCACTGGTGGAATGTCAGCTCTCAAGACACACCTGTTGTGGGGTAGCCTAGAGGCTCACCTGCACAGATGTCCAGTTCAGCTCTATCTAGTGGTCACCAGTGGAGCGCCACACACTGCTATGTTGTTGGGCCTATATGGTAAGAGTATCATTCCAGGAGAAGGTGGGAGGAAGTGGGAGTTAATAACCTTCTTGCTCATGGAAGCACTGGACAGCAGAGCAGCCCCCTTGACTTAATGAATGACCTTCAGGAAGATCTAGCTCTTTTATCCTCATGAGGCTTTTGCTCATAGTCTCTCTGCCTGGAGTGTGCTGGGGTACACTGCCCATCTGAAAGGTCGCATGTATTCCTGTATTCCTCAATCTACTGAGAACTTTTCAAGGACTGGGACTGTATCTTTGTCTTTGTGTTCCCCGTACCCACAACAGTGCCTTAATCTGGAGAGGTGGATCTTCACTGGGACCTATTTTGCCCCCATTGCTCCAGGGAACATTCTGCAATGTCTGGACCTGTTTTTCAATGTCAAAACCTAGGGGCAGGGGGTAACTAGCATTTAGTGGGTAGAAGCCAGGGATGCTTCTAATCATCCTATACTGCACAGGACAGCTCTCCACACACACACACACAAAAGTTACCCAGCCCCAAATGGCAATGGTGCCAAGGTTGAGAAATCCTAATCTAGAATATGCTTTATTGTAATAAGAGGTCAACAACATCATGAAATTGCTTACTCAGGGTCGGGGCCAATACGTTCCAATGTTATGATGAGTCTCTTGGCCTCTGTTACCACTCTTGATTCTCTAGGCATCGAAGTCAAGCTGCTTAAGTTGGAGAGGGAGAGGCGTCTGACCGAGTCAGGTAGCCACCAGCCAAATTGGAATAACCTTTGGCAGAGTTTGAACCAGATCCTCTTTTAAGCCAGTGTTGCCTTAACTTAGCTTTGGATGTCTCATCTCTTAATCTGTAGCCAGAACAACTGGGGTCCTTGGCACAAATCTGCCTGCTTTGCCTAAAAGAGGTCTGTGGGGGGTGGGAAATGAACCCAGATTGAAGTTACTCTCCCAGGACCACACAGCAAGTATGTTTTGGAGCCACATTCAAATTCAGGATGTTTCCTTTCTAGTTTTCTTGGATTTTATTAAATGTTCCTGCCGTTCTCTGGTGAAATTGATTTCCCCTTGTCACCAATTCTCTAGGAATCTTGGTTCAGGGCTTGGGCTCTTCATTCAGTACAGGGCCATCACTCTGTTTGTTATGAGTCATAGTTTCACCTTCTCTGTCCTAAAGCTGAGTCAGGACAGCACTCCGGGTTCTACTTTCATTATGTTCATTCCATACACTTCACAAGAATCTTTCTTTGTTTATGGTAAAAATTGAAATGTGGAAAAAAATGGACTGAAATGAAATGCCAACCATTTTCAGTTAGGTTACTAATTAACTCTGTGACTGAGGGCAAGCCACTTACAAATCTCTCATCTTTGAAAGGGTAAGATTTCATTCTAGATCTCAAAACTTATGGTCATATGCAGAGAAAGGGGAACCCTCTTGCACTGTTAGTGGGAATGCAAACTGGTACAGCCACTCTGATGAATAGTATGGAAGTCCTCAGAAAGTTAAAAATAAAAACGCTATGAGCCAGAAATTGCGCTGCTAGGTATTTACCCAAAGGATATAGAACTACAGATCCAAAGCGGTACATGCACCGCAATGTTTATAGCAGCATTATCACCAAAAGCCAAACTATGGAGAGAGCTCAAATATCCACTGACTGATGGATAAAGGATACACACACACACACACACACACACACACACATACATACATACATTCATATACCACTATACCACACCTTCTTTATCCACTCATACACTGGATAAAGATTATCCTGGATAAACATTATCCATTCATCAGTCAGTGGATATTTGAGCTCTCTCCATAGTTTGGCTATTGTTGATAATGTATATATACAAATGAATATTATTCAACCATTGAAAATGAAATCTTGCCATTTGCAATGACATGGATGGAGCTAGAGTGTATTATGCTAAGCGAAATAAGTCAGTAAGAGAAAGACAAATACCATATGATTTACTCATATGTGGAATTTAAGAAACAAAACAGATGAACCTATGGAGGGGGAAAAGACAGAGAGAGAGGGAAACAGACCACAAGACACTGGTAACTATAGAGAATAAAATGAAGATTGATGGAAGTCGGTGAGTGGGAGATGGGCTAGCTGGGTGATGGGCATCAAGGAGGGCACTTGTTGGGCTGAGCACTGGGTGTTGTATGTACGTGATGAATCACTAAATTCTACTCCTGAAATCAATATTGCATGGTATATTACCAAACTAGAAATTAAGTAAAAAATTGAAAAGAAAAAAAATTATGATCATAGGGCTCAGGTTCTTTTTTTATTATAACATATCCATTTTTCTTGGTTTAAACCTACAATATTCAACAGCTTAACATGTAGGAATTAGAAAGAACTGATCTAAAGTAGAAGAGGTAAGATTTCACTTTTTTTAGTTTTTAAATTTTATTTAAATCCAAGTTAGTTAACATATAGTGTAATAATGATTTCAGGAGTAGAATTTAGTGATTCATCACGTACATAGAACACCCTGTGCTCATCCCAACAAGTGCCCTCCTTATTGCCCATTCCCCATTTAGCCCATCCCCCCCAACACCCCTTCAACAACCCTCAGTTTGTTCTCTGTATTTAAGAGTCTTTTATGGTTTGCCTCCCTCTGTCTTTTTATCTTATTTGATGTAATTGGTAGAAATCGTGAAATATGGTTTTAAACTCTGAGTGTGGATTGAGAAGTTCTTTCTTATTTCTCTAAGAGGACTCAATTTCTCAGTCTCTGCCTCAGTTTCCACATGTTTTAAAGCGTGGACTAAACACAGAGCATAGTCATACATGACATGATCATAATGCTAGCGATAGCCAGCACTTTGGAAACCTGTGGCCAAAATCAAACTTAGAATCACATAAATGAGGAGCCACCTTTTGTTCCTGTGATGAGAAAGTATTTGTAATGCTCGAAAACTAATAAGGGAGTTCCTTAAAATAACAGACCCAACTTGAATTTTAAACAATGCGATTTTCAAAAATTTGACCCGCACAGAATCTTTTACAAAACACCTTATGTAGAGCAGGGATGGTGCATGTTTAGTGAGAAATAATATTCCTCGTGGAAAAACATTATGAAGCTTCAGATGAAAAACATGGAAATGCCCTCTTCTTGACTCTCTAACAGATGTCCCCTGTCCCCAGTCTACTCGAGGACTGACTCTATCCCCAACTGACCAAAGCTGGATTACTCTGGGTAATGAGTGAAATAATGATCCCAAAATATCACCACGTAAGAGAATATACAGAGGCACAGTATACAGTAGTCACTTAAAACGTCCCCTTCAACTACTGGTGGAAGCACTAATTAAGATCTGAAATGGAAGCTAAGTGACGCATGCTTTGTGGTGTCCTGCAGCATGAGTGTGGTGGAACTGGGTTCTTTCACCTGCTACGGTATCATAACAAAACAAGCATTTAATGTCTTTGCTGATACAGTCTCCTTTGCTTTATTATGTTGTTTATTTCCTGGGAAGTCTCAATATTAGTTATAAAAATGTCTCTGTGTCTGCAGCTGCATTTTTCATCTTATAAACTCACAGAGATTTCATCAATTCAACCTGCTTTGTAAGGTTTGCAGCAAACCACTATAGGCAAGGAGAGGCTTAATCAAACTTTCTCTTTCCCAATGAACGTGACACACAGAAAAAGCATAGCAACGAACGAGCCTTTGATTGTAGGTAAAGACTCATTATATGAAAATCTATATTTAAAGTAAGAGCTTTGCAATAGGATTCTTCAGTGTACAATAAAAATCACCATAGGATGCCTCCAAATACTAAGTGTGTCCTAGGCATTTGAATAGAATTTAATCTATAAACAGTTTACCCAAGGTTTTAAGCAATTCGTTGGTGGTGGAAAAACAAATCTGGGTTCTCTAAAATAGAAAAGTATTTGCAGTAACTGGAAATTATTATAGCTACAAAAATCCAAAGATAATTTTCTTTTGTATAATTTTTGAATTACAAATTATCTTTCCTTAATAACTTTCACTATAGAAAGAGCTCCTTTTTTTGTTCCCTTTACATAAAAGTGTCTGGAATGGTTCAGTGACACAGATGTAGGAAATTAAGGACTGAATTCAGACTGACGCTTTTTATCCTCACCTGCCCCCCATGCTTTTATCCTGTACTAATTAATGTAAAAGCCAAAAGTCAGACAGAATGATGTGAAAAGGGAAGGTGACAGCACTGGGGAAAAGAATGAGGCTGTTATATATCATGGAGAGACACCAGTTGACATTTTTCAAAGATTTTTAATGATAATCATTTTAAGGGGTTCTCTTTTACTTGTCAACAAATATAAAATGTGTCAACTTCCTCCAGACTTCCAACAGCTTGTAACAGAGTTAGAAGGAGTTTCACCTTTTCTTCCCAAATAGTCAGAGGACAGTCCTTGCTGGAAGCCGGAGGCCCAGTCACTCATAACACCCGGGGAAGGCTAGTATTGTTTGGATTCGAAGGGTGGCATCAAAGGGGATTGTGCCACCCACCAGGTGCTGAGCAGAGCTCTCCTAGACTGCGGTAACCTGGACGGGTGATGATTGTGTCCTTTATGCTGGCTCAGTGATGCCATAAAAATGCTAAATCGCCAGTTTTATGTAGTAGGTTTGGGTTTGCAGAATTGCAAAGGTGTGAGCCGAGTCTGTGCTGGTTGCCTCCTTCCTTTCCCAGCTGCCCAGGTCCCCTTCCACCCACCTTCCAAGTATAATAGACAGTTTTCCGAAGAAGACATCCAGATGGCCTACAGACACATGACAAGATGCTCAACATCACTCATCGTCAGGGAAATGCAAATCAAAATCACAAAGAGATACCACCTCACACCTGTCAGAATGGTTAAAATTTACAACACAAGAAATAACAGGTTTTGGGGAGGATGCAGAGAAAGGGGAACACTCTTGCACTGCTGGTGGGAATGCAAACTGTGCAGACACTCTGGAGAATAGCATGGAAGGTCCTCAGAAACTTCAAAATAGAACAACCCTATGATCCAGCAATTGCACTACTAGGTATTTACCCAAAGGATACAAAAATACAGATTCAAAGGGGTACATGCACCCAGTGTTTATAGCAGCATTATCAATAATAGCAAACTGTTGTGAGAACCCAAATGTCCACTGGATGATGAATGGATAAAGTAGGTGTCACACACACACACACACACACACACACACATGAATATTACTCAGCCATCAAAAAGAACGAAATCTTGCTATTTACAATGACACGGATGGAGCTAGAATGTATTATGCTAAGCGAAATACGTCAGAGAAAGATACCATATGATTTAACTCCACAAGAGACTCTTAACGATAGAGAACAAACTGGGTTGGTGGAAGGAGGTGGGTACCCTGGAGAGCACTTATTGGGATGAGCACCGGGTTTTGTATGTAAGTGATGAATCGCTAAGTTCTACTCCTGAAACCAATGTATGTTAACTAAAATTTAAATTAAAAAAATTATATAATAGGTGATATTCTGCCCGGTAAGTTTCAGTGAACAACTGGGATCCAGGTACTTCTGATATACTTTTCTGATAAGCTTAGGGTGAGAATCTTTCTTTTAGTTTCCCCTTCAGAGAAGAAGTCCTCATTTTCCTAATATGTTCATTCGTCTGCTGTTAGTAGAGATTTGTGACAGGTGCACCAGAGAGGGGTTGCCTGGTGAGGTTGGCTGACCTCTTAGCTGGGATCGCTGTGCAGACAAGTGGTCACCCTCTGGCAGCCTGTCAGGAGAAGACCCCTGTGTGGTTGTGTGGATGGCAGCTACACGGGAACGTTGCATCTCCAGACACTGGATCTAGAGCGTGGAAGCTATGCAATCAGATGTGCTGTGTCCGGCCATAGCTGTCTTGTGTCTTAGCCTTCTCGGGGGTCCCCCTGCTCACATAGTATTGATGATAATGGCTTTGTGTCCTGCTGGTTAGTCCTTGGGTATGGGGAGCATTTTTTGTCCCCTTCTGTATTTGGTCAGGTGATACCTTTGAGTGCCTTTCAGGCCTTTTGGGTGGATGTTATTTAGGTGATTCTTACTAAGAAAATAAAAGCACCTGGGTTCTCTGTTTTGCACATGGTGATCTTTAAATCAGGGCGTTGGCAGTGGCTGACTCTACGCAGCCAATGCCGTGAGGCTGTTTTGGTTAGAAGGACATTGGATTTGGATGGGCTGATGGGGCTGAAATCAATAAGGAAAACACAGTTTCTGCTGGTTTGCCTTTTAAATGACTAAGTAATGCACATGATGATTCCCCCCATGACTCCATTTAAGCTCCACCTCTGACTGCACACCACATTTTTTTTCTCATCCTGTCTCTCAGCTTCAGCCCATCTCACAGTGAGTGGGTAGAGGGGAGTCACAAGGTGGGAGGTGCATACATGGATTACGCATTACTTAGGAGAGAAAAAGCCGATGCTTGGTTTTTTTGAACTTTTATTAAAAAGTTTGCAAGCCAAAAGAACAGTGTTAAAATTGTCTTATCGGAATGTCCTATCATTTTGCATTTTCCTATTTAAGGAGACTGCCATGAACCCTGGGGTCTGCCTAGGTGGGGGTCTTGAAAATATGATTAAAGATTAAAAATTTTTATTTTTGAGGGAGAGAGGTAGGGAGCAAGCAGAGGAGGAGCAGAGAGAGTGAGACAGAATTCTGAGCAGGCTCCGTGCTGTCAGGGTAGAGCTGTATGTGGGGGCTCGAACCCACAAACCCTAAGATCATGACCTGAGCCAAAACCAAGAGTTGGATGCTTCACTGACTGAGCCACCAAGGCACCTCGAAAGTGTGATTACAGATTAAAGTGATTATAGGGAAAGTGATAAAAACAGGAAAAAAAAAATACCTTGGATATAAAGTAACCTATTTTTTTATTTAAAATTTTTTTTAACATTTATTCATTTTTGAGAGAGAGATAGAGTGCGAGTGGGGGAGGGGCAGAGTGAGAGGGAGACACAGAATCCTAAGCAGGCTCGAGGCTCTGAGCTGTCAGCACAGAGCCTGACGCGGGGCTCGAACCCACGGGGGGTGAGATCATGACCTGAGCTGAAGTCAGATGCTTAACCAACTGAGCCACCAAGTGCCCCAGTAACCAACCTATTAAGCCACCTTTAGAATGGTGAATGAAGATGACAGTATTGCTAAAAAAAAATGTTAGCATTGTTGGCTTTACTTTGAAATGAGTATGTAAAGGAACATTTTGTTTATTACACTGATGTTTCATCTTTAATTTTTAAAATTATGAGATTTATATCCTCTAAGTACAGCCTGAGTTCATTTTAATATTTAGTTTGTTAAATTTTTTCTTAAACTGTGATTTAAAAACAAGTCACGGGGCATCTGGGATTTCTCTCTCCCTCTCTGTCCCTCCCTGCCCATGTTCTCTCTCTCTCTCTCTCTCTCTCTCTCTCTCTCTCTCTCCCTCTCCCTCTCCCTCTCCCTCTCCCTCTCCCATGCCCTCTCCCTCTCCCTGTCTCTCTCTGTCTCCCTCTCCCTCTCCCTCTCAAAATAAATCAGTAAACTTAAAAAAAAAAAAAACCAATCCTAATTCTTAAGCTGGGTTTCATTATTTTGGGAAACAACAGTGTTTTCTAGCAGAACACTTTAATGGTTTAAACATGTAAGGTAATGAAAGAATAGTATTCACCTCAAAATTTTAGCGGAGTTTTAGCATAGGACATAATTAGCCATACTGTAAAAAAGTTTAAAATTTTGAGGTAATTGTAGATTCACATGCAGTTGTAAGAAATAATGCAAAGAGATCCTGTATTTCCCTTTACCTTGTTCTTCCTCCCCACCCTCTGGTAGCATCTTATAAAACTATAGCACGATATCACACCCACGTTATTGACATTAATATAGAACAGTTCCATTTTTTTGTTTGTTTATTTTGGGGGGGGGTAGGGGCAGAGAAAGAGAAGGAGGGAGACGGAGGATCTGAAGTGGGCTCTGTGCTGACAGCAGAGAGTTGTATGTGGGGCTCAAACTCACGAACCAGGAGATCATGACCTGAGCTGAAGTTGGACGCTTAACCGACTGAGCCTCCCAAGGCGCCCCCATAACAATTCCATTCATACAAGTCTCCCGTGTGCTGCCCTTTTGTAGCTCTCTACCTTTGTTGGGAAAAATCTAGTTCTTCCCTACTGTTTCTTCCTTGTGAGTCGTCTTTACTACTCGCACAGAACACTTCACTTCTGACACCTCTGGTCACCAAATGTGTGGAAGTTTCCCTGACGCTGGGCAATTCTCCGTGACACCAGCTCCATGTCCTATCATTCACTATCTACATGGAGACAGCATCAGATTCCATAGATTAAGAGCTCAATTCTACAAGACTGTCCCCTACCCTCCACTTCAGATGCCAGTCACAAGCCCTACTTGCACTTCTGACCAATCAACTACAGATTGGAGGGTCTGGTGACCTCCTCAGGTTTGATTAATTTGCTAGAGCAGCTCACAAAACTCAGGGAAACACTTGCCTTTACCAGTTTATTAAAAAATACAATAAAGGATATGAATCAATAGCTAGATGAAGAGATGCATAGGGCAAGTCCCAAACAAAGGTGCTTCTGTCTTCATGGAGCTTGGGGCCTGGCTCTGTGGCATGGGGACGTATCCTGGTTCCTCGGGAGTGGAACCTCTTTGGAAAAGGCCAAAAAACTTTCCTCTTGGGTTTTTATGGAGGCTTCATTACATAGTCACGATTGACTAAGTCATTCATCATTGGCTGATTCAACCTGCAGCCCCCGTTTCCCCTTCCCTGGGGTGGGGGTGGGGGGTGGGACTGAAAGTTCCAACCCTTAAATCACATCGTTGGCTTTCCTGGCAGCCAGTCTCTGCTCTTGAGTGGTATCCAGAAGTCACCTTCATCAATAACAGGACACCCATTTCACCTTTATGGCTCTAAAGCATTTTCAGGAACCATGGACAAAGACCAAATATCGCTGAGAAATATATTTCGTCACTAGAATGACTACATATATATTTCTTATAAATCATCATATCGCACAGCCACATTCCTTTCTCCTGACCTCTAACAACTACTAATCTGTTCTCTGTTTCTAGAAGTTGTCATTTCCAGAATGAAATCATATAGTATGTAATCTTGTAGGATAGTCTTTTTTTCCCGAGCACAATTGCCTCATGATTCATTGGGGTTGCATGGATCAATAATTCATTCCTTGTTTGTCACTGAGCCGTATTCCATGGTGTGGATGTACCATAGCTATTTAACCATTCACCTATTGAAGAACATCTGGGCTATCTCCAGCTTTTGCCTATTATAACAAAGCAAGCAGGACTTTTAGAAAATGTAGTTATATGGGGCGCCTGGGTGGCTCAGTCGGTTAAGCGGCCAACTTCAGCTCAGGTCATGATCTCACAGTTTGTGGGTTCAAGCCCCGTGTTGGGCTCTGTGCTGACAGCTCAGAGCCTGGAGCCTGCTTCGGATTCTGTGTCTCCCTCTCTCTGACCCTCCCCTGCTCACACTCTGTGTCTCTATCTCTCTCAAAAAATAAATAAACATTTAAAAAATGTAAAGAAAACATAGTTATAGAGATGCTTATGACTTCATCTTATTACAGTTTATTGGGCTGAGGAGAGTAAGATTAAAGGCTTAGAGTCAGTTAGGACTAAAACAAATGTTATGAACTATGACAACCTAGCTTAATGTAGCTTGATTTCATTGAATGTAGTTTTTAAAAAAATATTTTTAAATGTTTGTTTATTTTTGAGAGACAGTGCGAGTGGGGGAGGGGCAGAGAGAGAGAGAGAGAGAGAGAGAGAGGAAGACACAGAATCTGAAGCAGGCTTCAGGCTCTGAGCTGTCAGCACAGAGTCCAACGCAGGGATCAAACTGACAAACCACAAGATCATGACCTGAGCCAAAGTCGGACACTTAACTGACTGAGCCATCCAGGCACCCCTAATGTAGTTTATTTTTGATATTCAATCAAGCTTAAGTTTAGTATTGGCCAATGTCCATCAAGAGAATTTACATGTAGTTATGTTGTATAGTATAGCTATGTTGTGCCCATGTTTTCAATGCAAACGATTGCTCAGTACACACTATAAACAATTTACTTTTGTTAAGTGTTGCTCACATCTCTCATTGTGCTTCTGGCAATAGCACATGACTGTGTTTATTTTTTGCTGCCAACCCCAATTGTTGGATGTTTAAAAAACATTAAATACCCTTATGTGCTTGGAGGTCTCTGATGAAGAGGCTTAATTAAATAAACATTCCATTATGAACAGAAGAGCCAGCACAGGCACAGTCTGTGAAATGTACAGCATATTGACGGACGGTAGCTTATCAGTTGAGGGACACTCAGAAACATGTGGTTATATTGGTAGGAACTAGAAGGAGCCAGTCTGCCTCCCCTTGGATCCCACAAAGTATATGTATACATGTGTTCATGCTCCATGTTAGCCCTGGCAGAGACGGAGAAGCAGAATAACTAGCATCTTATCTTCCCAGCAGGTGCTTCTACCAGTGGCCATTTGTTGACGTTGCTTTTCACACAATTTCTCTAGGCAAAACATGTTAAAACTGACAATAAAATGCCATCTGCTTCATAACCTTTTCCTAAAAGGCTTCAAGTTTTAAAAAAAATTTCCTGCTTTGATCTCATAACAATCTTTTGGAAATAGTATTAGTCTCCTTTGGGCCTTATTCTACAATTGGAAAAACTGAAATATAGGACCAGATTGGTCTAGGAAAACTTTGTGGAGCTAGGAAAGTGAGTTGACGCTTGCTTGTCCTAGAAAATGAGGTATTGAAAGAAGAAAGTGGTCCTGGAGGATAAATTTGACAGCTTTGTTGGGGCGCCTGGGTGGCTCAGTGGATTAAGCATCCAACATTTGATTTCGGCTCAGGTCAGGATCTCAAGGTTCCTGAGATCGGGCCCCATGTCAGGCTCTGTGCTAACAGCATGGAGCCTGCTTAGGATTCTCTCTCTCCCTCTCTCTGCCCCTTCCCTGCTTCTGTGCACTTTCTCTCTTTCAAAATAAATAAATAAACATTAAATAAAGCTGACAGCTTTGTTAAAGAAAAAAGTGAATGAGCCGATGAGGCTGGAAGCTCTCTAAAGGCAAGAATCCCACTCCATCTGTGCTCCCCGTAGCTCATTGGAGTCTAGCCCAATGGAAGCATTCAATAAATATTTGTTTGATGCATAAATAAACATATGGATGACCACACTACAATTTCTGATGGTGCTTTCTGATGCGACACCTTTCTCAGACTGTTCCCACCCACCTTATCCTGATGGTGGTGTTTATATCAAGTATCTATGGCTGCCTAACAAACTCATCCAACACTTAGTGGCTTATGACAGTAGTTCTGGAGACTCACTGGATGCACCTGAACAGTTCCTCTGGTTGTCCTTGACGTGTCTCTTGCAGTTGGATAGCAGCTGGGATGGAGTTTCTAGAATTTCCACTTGGCTATGTGGTTGTCAGGCCCTCTGTCTCTCCAGCTGATCTTAGGGCCTTTCCTCTGTAGATGGCCTTTCCAGCAAAGTAGCTGAACTTCTAACTTGGTGGCTCAGGGCTCTCAGAAAGTACAAGGTGGAAGTTTTCAGGGTTTTCAAAGGCTCAGGCCTGGAAATGTCAGTGAGCCACTTCCTCTGCCTTCTTTTAGTTAAGCAGTCATGGGAGCCAGCTCAGATTTAAAAGGAGGGGTAAGAAATCCCACCTTTCGATGGGACTCCACTGTGGTTTTCTAGTAAGTCTCCAACAGCAACTGGTGTTTTACAATTCATGCAATTCTGATACTAACTACCCACAGGTAACGCAGACCCCGCAGGTTAAGGGCTCAGTCCCACAAAAGTGCCTCCCACTTCAGATACCAGCCACAGCGAGGGTATTCCCAAGTTATCCACATTTCTGCCCAGCCAGTTGTAAATTCAGAGGTTCCCCCAACAACACCACCTCAGGTTTAGTTATTCACTCAAAGGACTCAGGAAAATGCTATATTTGGGATTACACTTTGTTATAAAGGACACAAATGAACAACCAGATGAAGTGGGGCGTGAGGGGTGGGTGCAGAAGGATCCTGAGTGCAGGAACCTCTGTCCCCTTAGAGTTGGGGTATACCCCCCCCCCCGAGGTACATCAGTATGTTCGCTGATCAGGAAGCTCCTCAAACCTCATTGTTCAAGAGAGTTTATGGAAGTTGTGTTGACTAGGAATGATTCATTAAATTATTGGTCCTTGGTGGTCGACCTCCATCTCCATCCCCTCTCCCCTCCCCAGAGACAGGGGGAGGAGGTTGAAAGTTCTATCCCTGTACTCATGTGTGTGGCCAGGCCGTCTTTTGAAACTGTCTAAGGGACCACCTTGAGCGACCATGATAGCATAAACTCGGGTATAGTCCAGAGGGGTTCATTATGAATAACAAAAAGCACTCTTATTATTCAGGAAATTTCAAGGGATTTTAAAACTCTGTGGCAGGAACCAAAAATGGGGACGAAGGCAACATGTATTTTTTATTGTATCACAGGGGTAATGACAAAGAATTTGTGGCTACCTTTAGTCTACCGTGCTGGTCCTCCACAGACTCCAGCTGGCCTGTTACCTGACACAAAATAAATGGGATTTTAAAAGTGACTGTTTTCCTATCATTTACTTTGTTAAATAACAAAAATTCAACCCATACATTTTAAAGATCTAAGTGACTTTGATAAGCATGATTCACGAATTGGGCAGCATCCCATCTAGCAAGTAGTGGAAAGCTCCAAGGAGTTGTACAAAATTTATAGGAAGGAGGGTGGGACAATACGTTCTTAGAAAAAGAAAAGAAAAGATTGTTTCAAGCAGGGTCACCTTCCTTTGGGAAGGGCAGGGGTCTTATTAGGTGGATTATTTAATCTTTTTGGGGGGGATAGAGAAAGCCCACATGACAGATTCCTCACTGATGCTGATCAGAAAATTCCTGACTGACCAGTTAAAACTACATTTCCAGGGAAGATTGAAACTGCAGTTAGGTATTGAGTCCTGGTTTGGTGACCTGGCCGACATGATGCCATTTTGGGCCTAAGGTTTTCTTTTTAACAATTCCCCTCTTTTCATCAGACTCCCAGCTTAATTGAGACATGCGATAAAAATTTAAGACGTTAGCACCACTCTTAGCTACTGTTCATAAGTTCTCATAGTTTTTGTTCTTTGGTATCCAGAGGTCATGATGTTTTTGCTTAACCTCTGGGATCTTCATAGGTCATGGCTTCGGGTCCACATTCTTTAAGTTGGCAATTTTCCTTGTTCCTTTTTTGGCATTCCATTCTTAGGGAGATCATTTGCTTGGTGGTTAGTGGCTACAAACATGCATTTAAATCTTTTGAGAGAATACAGTGTACCAGGGAGATTATTACGATTACTATAAACAAGATAATTCCCAGTGCACTTCAGAGCCATGGTCTCCAAGACCCAAACCAATCAAAGAAAGACCCCGTTGAAGGAATCACCCTTTTAGCCTAACTGGCTTGCTCCATGATTTTATATAACTTAGTTTCACCTTCCCCAGATGTGTTGATCCAGGTATAGCAGGTGGTGTTAAACACAATGCAGACACCTATCCATGCTCAGCTAAAAGATACTCAAGGGCTCTCCTATATTCAAGAACAATTTTTGCCAGAGAGTCCAAGGATCTTTGTTGGGCTATTGTTGCTTTAGCAGTGGATTCTGCAACAATTTCAAGAATTCAGGAGAAGTTCCTGGTCATGCCTCATTTACATTTATTCCTAAACAAAGAAATAGAGGCCTGTCAAAAGGAGTGAATCCTGAATCCTGAAAGCCCCCTGGCAGGTACTTTCTAATTCAATAATGTAAATTCAGGGGAGTTGACCAATGAGATGTCAATCAACCTTGACGTCAGCTACTTCTCTTCCTCATCAATTTGACTCAAAGGTCTCCAGCAACTTCTAGTTGTAGTAGTATCTGTGGTCAGATACTTCTAGTTTTGTAGTAGTATCTGTGGTCAGGAGCACTTGATAAGGGCCCTTCCAGTGGAGCTCCAACACTGTCTTCCTCTGATAACACTTCCAGAATACCCAATCACCATGCTCTAGATTGTGACCAACAAGAGCCTCTGAATTGGGATCTGGAAAGACTTCTTTAACCTGTTGATGACAGGCTTAAGCATAAGACCTTAGAGACTTAGAGTAGCTGGTCACAGTAGCATGAGATAACAAAGGACAAGCAGAAGGCTGTATAGACATGGGTCTGCTGGTGACTCTCTCATGTAGAGTGAGTTTGTTTCTCAAGGGGGAACTGTCAATAGTCAAGACCAAGGGCGTTACCTTAGCTCAGGGAAGTTCAATAGTTTCACCACATTTAGAAATTTTAAGTTGGAGGATCCCATTGGTTCTCTCAACCTTGTCTGATGATTGAAGTGATAAGGATAGTGATAATTCCAAGCAGTTTGCAAGGTTTTCATTAAGGCTTGTATGATTTGTTCAGCGAGGTGGTTTCCTTGATGACTGGAGATTATGGAAGGTTCCCAGTGAGAAACACATTCTCTAATGGTTTCTTTCAGTGGAAGGCCTCAGACCACCCAGAAACCACACAAACAGTAATAAGAACACAGTGACAACCCTCACTAAGTGGCATCTGAATAAAGTCTAGTGGTTGGTGTTCCAAGGATCCAGAGGGAGGCGGTCTGAGGCCTCTGGGGACAAAAGTAATATTTCCAGGATTATGGACTTGACCAGTTACACATTGCTGGTGACTTTTTTTGCAGTTTTGTACAAGTCTCCCCATCAATGTCTGTTAATAATTTGAGACATCTTAAATGCCCTGTTGTGGGGTGGAAGAATGAAAAAATTGAAACATGGGGTTTTCCAGGGAGACGGGAAGAACCAGTCCTAAAAGTGCTTGCCTTCAAAAGAACTAAATAGAGCTCTTTTACAACTTAATTTTAGTAGTACTATCCAGAGGTAGAAAAATATCTCACACCTACAGCATATACATATGGACACACGCACACAGAGGCCAATGCAAAAACCCTGTAGTTACTAATGTTTAAGGAAAAGATTTTTAAGATTTGTATTTGTTCCTAGAATTAATCTTAAGGAGGCTGTGCTATTTTATTTTATTTTTTTATTTTTTTAAGATTTTTTATTTTTAAGTAATCTCCACATCCAAGGTGGGACTCGAACTCACAACCCCGAGACCAAGAGTGGCACACTCCACTGACTGAGCCAGTCAGGCGTCCCTGGCAATTTGTGTTTTAATAAGACTGCTTTCCTCTTTTTCTTTCTTTTTCCTTCAGTCTCAGATGATGGTGGGCTATGCTTACAACATTTCAAAGACATAAAATTTAAAACTTTAAGGGACAAAGAAAGAATGCCAAGTTCCCTCCAAGAAGGACTTTGGTTTCCCACAGCCAATAATTTATAAGCTGTTTGAGATAAATGGGAAGTTTGGGGAGTAGTAAAGGGATAGGTGAATTTTGAATTGCCTCAACAGCTGCTTTTGTAACATTTTGTAAGATAAGGACCATTAATTTAATTCCTCAAAGACTTGGGTTGTAACTTAAATGACATCATATGTTGGTCCACCCATCCAACTACATTAGCCTCAATTTGCTTCTTTCCCCCTGGGTACATAGTTCTAATTTTAAATATTTCTGGCAGTATTGAATAACCTGCCTTGGGTGTAACAGGGGTCCCCAAAGAGTGTGCAAAGGATACTACGGTCCTAAGATCCAGAGTCATTCCCAAAGATAGCCAGAAGAAAGAACCAACAACCCATGTGTCTCAGGCAGGCAGAAAGCCAAGGCTTGTTATGCAAATTGAGACAAACCAGAAGGCAATAGCTGTCCCCAGGAGAGACAGGTTCAGTGAATGACCTATGGTCCTAGATTTGGAAAGGAAGGGACAATCTGAAATTTCATTTTCCTTTCTTGACTGGGCACTACAGACAGAGACACAGAACTGATTCTGGTGGAATTTTCACCCTTCCTGGCTTCTGCCAGTTTTTCTAGGATCGCTTCTGCAGGCTGGTCTCTACCAGAGTTTCTCCCTGGCTGTTTAAAGGAACAGCATAGTCGTTACCAGAAAATCCCTCAGTTTTGTCAACTCCGGGAGGGGTCATAAGGGAACCCTCCTCTGGAGGTAGGTATAGAGGTGTCTGTAAGGCCATTAGCTCAGCAGACTTTTGTTTGATTGTGTAGTCTTTTCAGCGTGGAAAAACAATTCAGACTAGAATGAGTTCTCAAAGGAGGATAGAGGGGAGCAGTGGGAGCTAGGTGAGTCTTACAGTCTTTTGTTTTGGGTCTCTCTTACATCTTTAATTTTTCACCAGCCTTTTGCAGTGAATCTTTCAATGAAACTACTTTGGAATTCTGAGACCTTTGTGGGGGGCTTCTGCTTGCCAATTAAAGTAGGCATCCCATTTTGTTAAATTTGGGAACCCTTGCTTTTAAGTGTACTTCTTAAATGAACCATCGTGTCTAATTGGAACATTCCACATAATGGCCATTGTGTTTGTGAACTGAAGATACTCTGTTGGCAGCCGCAGTGTGGTAGGCCCCTAGCTGCAAATGGAATTAACCCATATTTCTTTCCAGCCATATCCGGCCACTGAGGGGGTGCAGCTCACATTTCTGTCTGGCCTTATTTTGGAGCCCCCAGCCTGGCAGTTGCCAAACCGAATTCTTCAGGACGCAAAACAAGCTTACTACGATTTTGCTGTGTGTTTTTTATTTTCCAAGATATCCACAACTTTCAGGACTATAATTTTTAAGACATAAAATAAGCAGGTGTGCCTGAAGATAGTGTACTTGACTCTTTAGAATTTAAGGATCCCAGTAGCTAAGCCTTTGGGCTTCTCAGAGCCAAACTGAGACCTGAAAGCGATGGCTGTTGGGTTGGGGATTGTTTGGTTTTACAGGGTGCCTCATTGCATGAACGCTCTCTTGAGGTTGGAAGTGACCCAGTATCAAGCTAACTTGTTCCATGACCAATTTTTCCTATCATGAGAGTCTTCTTGAGGTGGTGAGTGCCCTCACAGCCTTTCAATGCTTGGCCTGTGCCCACCAATTTTTGCAGGTTTCTGGCTTCTGAGGATTCCTTTGGCAATAAGTTTTATCTGCACAAAACATGACAGACAAACATGCGCACCTTAACGTATCTGCAGTGGCCAAGAGATGTTACGGACTCCCGGCCACAAGAAGGCCCCGTGCACTCCACCACTCCGATTCCTGTGGAACCGTGAACTGGGGAAGTGATTAAACCTGCAAACCCTGAGGGATGGGGACTGAGGACTGATTCCAAACAAAATGGAGAAAGACAGCTGCTGCCAGAAGTTCCCAATGTGGAATCCAGGGATAGAACTAAGGCCTAGGGTTGTCCCCCTCGGGAAGTGTGGTCTGAAAGGCTACAGGCTTGAGCTCAGGGAAGACCCTTCTGCCAGCTCAGTTGGGCTCCGGGCAAAACTACCCACTCAACTGGGTTCTGGGGAGAACTGCCTGCTCAGCTGGGATCCAAGCACTGCTGTCTGCCAGTTCAATCTAGCCACCCCTGTAAAGGAAAGCCAAGTAGATGGGGACCTTGTACACGACAAGGGTGGAGCTCAGAACTGAGAGGGGCTCACTCAGCCTTCAGAAACGGCGAGAAAAGACAGTAAGCCCAGACGGTTCACAGGGTACCACACTCGTGTTTCTTGTCCTTGGAAGCCACTGGAAGTTCACTGCAGGTCCCAGCACTGCCACCAAATCTGTTAAATAATAAAGTCAATTAAGTAAATTTTAGAGATCCAGTTGGCTTTATTAACCAATTCATGCGGTAGGCAGCCTCCCATCTAGCAAGTAGAGGGGGGCTTCTGAGGAGTTGTACACAATGGAAGGTTTTTATAAGAAGGAGGGTGGGACAGTAAGTTCTTAGCAAAAGAAAAGAAAGGATAGTTTGACCATGGCAGAAAGGCAGGAGATCTCATTATCTTTGGGGGGATGGAGAGGGCCCATGTGACAGATTAACTCACTGATGCTTATTAGAAAATTCCTGACTGGCCAACCAAGACTACATTTCTGGGGAAGGTTAGAACAGCAGTTAGGTTGGGTATTGAGTCCCGGTTCGGTGAGCTGGCCTATGTGACACCATTTTGGGCCTGTGGTTTTCTTTTGAACAGCTTGGATAATAACCCTATGTTTTATCCCCTTTGTCACTAGAGCAGGTTCCATAACTTGTAGCTTATGTGGGCGTGCCAGACATATACATGGATTTATCAGAAAAAGCGATTGAATTGCTATGTCCGGGCGGGGGAAGAGGGCGGTGATGGGAAGGCCCCACTGACAGGTCTCAGTGTTAGGCTCTGGTTTTTAGTCATGTCTCCTTTGTCAACTTCTCCTTAACCACCTCAGCTTTCATGCCCACTAGGCTCTGAATTGAGGAGAGTACGGACTATGCTGGTTCCCTTCAACTTGACTGTCTCCATCATTTCCCTCCTCACCCTTGTGTTCTTTTCTTGCAAGCGTGACTCAGACCTAGTTTTTGCCTGTTTGTTTTCTTTTGCTCACAGACTATTCTCTTGGGCCGGATTCCTACCCCCGCCCCCCCCCCCCCCAATCATCTTATTCTGGCTCCTCAAATGTTTTTTTTCAATGCAATCTTGCCAAAAGCTATTTTAGGGTTTGACTGTGGCTTTTTGGCATCATTATCTCACTGGATCTAGTTTGGAGGTTCCTCTGGGATCTCTTGTTGGAGTCTTCTCCTTTTAGGATTTCCCAGTCTACATCAGAAGCATAAAGAAAATCATCACGTTGTCTTGGGGAGAACGTTATTTTCTCCATTCAGATATTTAAAAATCTTAGTGCTCTACAACTAGAGTTTTATTTTGTAAGGGATATTCTCTGGTAAGCTGCCAATGACAACCTATAATATGAAGTTACATCTGCCCCTTTGGGTTCAACTGTAATCTTTATGAGATAATTTTATCCCCTTCTCTCTTGCTGTGTTACCGAAATCCTGAAGTGCAAAGAAACTTCTGTATCCCTCCTGCATCTCAGAACTAGCTTGGAGTTTGGCCTCAGGCAACAACCAGCTAACAGTGCCTTGAAAATAATTCTCTCGGGAGTTAATTAGGATAGACTGAATAATTTGAGGAGCACTTCTGGTGAGTGAAAGAGAGACCAGCATTTTGGGCATCAAGGATTGAAGCGTCCCCTTTTTCATTATTTCAGCTCTTACCTCTACTTTCTTGATGAACATTAAAGAAAAGTAAACCCCTTTTGTAGATTTGATAGTGTTAATTAATTTGGGTGCTTACTGTGGGCTCACCTTTGGGCTGGGCTCTATGGAAGTTTGAATTGTGATTATTCAGTAAGTTTTCAAATTGCCCAATAAAATCCTAGTCGCTCTTCCAGATCCATCCCAGAGACCACCATCTCCTGGAAGTCTGACCAAATTCTTTTTTGGGTTTGGTTACTCCCTCATCCCTACCCCGTATAACTTTCTACACAGCTCTATTACAGCTCTCAAGATATCATCTTGTAACTATTTGTTTACCTGTTATACCTATTGGACATAAGCAACTGGGTGGTGGGAACCGTTGGCTTCATTTGTTTATTCAATTACTTTAATGAAGTGTTGGATATGTATTAGTCACTGTATTTAGTCCTAGTGTTTCAAGGAATGAAGACAGTCCTCATTTTGTTGTATCAATCATTCTGCAGCTGCATTTCTGTTCCACACTGTCTTGTGCCTCTGGATGATTAAGAAATTCAGCCATCTTGAAGAATTATTTCGCTATGATTGTGGCTAAGTGTTCCCTAAGCTTTGTCAACCCATCTCTAGTCAGAGGTATAGAAGCTGGACATGTTTTATTTGTAGTCTTTTCTCTGCCGGACATGACTGCACCATCAGCTTCTAACAGACTCTTTTAGGCCAGTGACTTGGCTTCTTTGATCTTGGTATCTTTGGCAGTGTTTTGCTCATATTTGCTCAAAATGTGTTTGGCATTGAACTAAAGGAAAGGGTACTCCACTTAGCATTTATATGCCTGTGGTTTATTTGTAAAGCCATATTTTATTAAATTTTTTTTAACATTTATTCATTTTTGAGAGACAGAGGCAGGGCATGAGTGGGGGAGGGGCAGAGAGAGAGAGAGGGAGACACAGAATCCAAAGCAGGCTCCAGGCTCTGAGCTGTCAGCACAGAGCCCAACACAGGGCCCAAACCAATGAACAATGACCTGAGCAGAAACCAGACACTTAACCAAGTGAGCCACCCAAGCACCCCAAAAGCTGTATTTTATTTAAAACGAGACTAACTTGAAATGCACTAGGATGGCTTCCTCTTAGAAGAAGGAACTTGAAAGGTCAAAGAGGTATGCCAGAAAGAGAAACTATGTGTTTGTATGATTGCACCCATTTATATGTTCCTACATCCCCTTGAAGATCTGCTTTTCAGCTCTAACACTGGCTGCATTTCTTTCATCTGAATTTTAAGATCTTTTATGGTGTTTTTCCTCCATACTTAGCTTTTCAGTATTTCTAATACTTGCAATTTTTTTTATCTTCTCTCATATTCTACTTTATATTTTATGGATTTAGAAATGTAATCTACTCAGTTCCAATCCTAGAACTGACTTGCTGAAGGAGTCCAGAATTTCCCACAAGGTACCCTTTGCTCTATGTGGAAAGGGAGCCCTACGGCATCAGCAGGAAGGTCAGTAAATGCTGACCATCCTGACCAGTGAAGCCTGTTAATATTTCCCACTTCTCTCCTTCAGAGCATTTACTAGGCTTTCCCTCTCCAGGCTTGCAATAACACCCTTCTCTTGAAAAGAGAAGGATACCTTAGGGAAGCCTGGGTGCCTTAGGGTTGCCTGGGTGGCTCAGTCGATTAGGTGTCTAACTTCAGCTCAGGTCATGATCTCACGATTTCATGGGTTCAAGCCCCACATCGGGCTCTGTGCTGGCAGCTCAGAGCCTGGAGCCTGCTTCCGATTCTGTGTCCCCCTCTCTCTCTGCCCTCCCCTGCTTGTGTTCTGTCGCTCTTTATCTCTCAATAGTAAATAAATGATCAAAAAAATTTAAAAATAAAAAATAAAAGACCATGCCTTACACATATGCCTTTTCCAGTGCTTCCTCCATTCAGAGGATGGGGCAATAGCATATACTAGTGTGGGATTTGATAGACATAACTGATATTGCCTATTCTTCCACCATCAGGTAAGTCCCTAAATTTGCATGGCTCCTTCCTTCCTCTGACCACCATCTGCCATGAGCCAGGCTTGCCTATTACTGTAAGCAGTTTACTCATCTCTTAAAGCAAAAGACACACACTTACATGATTGGTGGACACATCATCTTACTGCTTTATAGAAAACATCATTCATATTCAGTCTGTCTTTCTACACTTACTGGTAATGTTATGGTATAGACTTCATGGAAGAGGGTTTCCTCTATGGCAGGTTATAATGCTTTCTTAGCATAGACTTAGTATATTTCTCAACACAGAATTCTAAGCAACCACTTTCAATTGATTAGAGTTGTTATTCAAAATGAAGCCCATTTGGGCTAGCAGCCAGTCCTCTTTTGCCTAGATTATTCTTCTGCACTGGTTTCCTAAGAACTGGCATCAACCCCCTTAAGTTTAACATTCATACTACTGTCACAGTTTTTCTTCTATTGTCAGCTTTGACTGAATTACTTATTTACTGAAGCTCTCTGGTGATTTCCGGCTTCACTCGGTTACCTCTGAATGCGTTGGCCATCTCTAAAAGGATAGGTATCACCTATTTCTACACCCCCCTCCCACATCCAGTTATCAGCCTCTACTTCATCCTTAAGTCTCTTCTCATATACAGTGACCAATGCCCCATCCATAGAAACGATATTAACTCCTTTCCATAAAGACCACACATAGTTTTTCTAGGATTGCCTGGAATGATAGGCTAATACTTCAGTGTTGGGGCTTCAGAGTTAATCCAACAGAAGCATTTCAATTTTCCCTGGTTCTATGTGCACAACCTTAGTCATTAATAAAATCTCTGGGCCAGAATCTGTAGCAAGACTGTGCCATTTAATGTGGTTCCCACATATTTTTAAAATAGTTTAATTTTTTTGCCTGTGTTTCTTGTATATGTGCAGTGATCGAGTTACTGTCTTATCCCTTGACTTTGCCAACCACTAGGGTAGTAGGATCAATGTCTTATAATCTCTTTATGGCATTTAACACAATGTCACAAGGACTTTGGCCATAAGTACTTCCTCTTATGATAAACTTCATGGGATTTTGGTGTCTTGGAGAACTTTCTGGCCTGTGGGTCAGGAGGTTCACTTGATTTTAGACCTGACGAAGACTCTCACTTGCTGCCACTCTGGGGTTCAGCTAAAGATGGAGGCCTCAGTTTTCTCAGCTGTGAAGTTTGAGGATGGAACTATGAGCAAGCTCCCTTCCAGCTCTAACCTTATCTGAGTCCTTTTCCCCTGTTCTGTGTCTATCATTTGCTAGAATGTCTTTTGTATTTAATATAATAAATTTGTCCACACTTCGAAAGGTGTTTATGACATGAGAAAGAGGTGGGAAATAGTTAACATAAACGCTTTCTGAGCAGCCTAATACTTTTTTTCCTGCCAAACTTCTCTTCCCTCCTCTTCCCCCGATATTTCTTGGGGGGGTGGGTGGACGGGTGGGTGGCTTTTGCAATATTGATATTCAGAGAAGAGTGGAGAATGCAGGACTGAAAGGGTTCATAACAGATGGTTCTCTGGTGCCATTTTAGGAGGGCTATTATAAATAACACATCTATTTTCCTGAATAGTAGGATGTCTTAAGTGTTTCGGCTTCACCCTACTATTGAAATAGAAAGAGGAGGAGGAATCAAGGAAACACCTAGCTAGAACATTTTTGCATGATCTCAACTTTCTTATTGTTCCTGAGCATCTTAATTTGGGCAGCGGTGTGTTTTTGAGATTCAATGCAAGGAAATTCATTGCACCACTTTTCTGGCACTCGTTTCCCTTCTCTGAAGGCTGCTTTGCTGGCGCCACCTCCTCCCTCGCCTGTGCAAGCTTGTCTGCCCATCTCACAGCTGCAGTCGACTGACACAACCTTTCTCCCGAGGAAAATTATACTGTACTCCGGGTGGATGCAATTCATGTACCCACTATCCCCAAAGGGAGAGGCAGTCTCTGTATTGGTAACTACAAAGAAGGAAGTGACCTCGTATCCCCAAAGTAGAGTAAGTATATCGTTTATGTTAGGTGTTCAATAAGATATTTTTTTTTACCTCTAAGATAACTGAGATAGGAGGAAGTAAAGAGACTTGTCAAGCTTCTTTAGGATAGCAGCCTTTGAACATGTTTTGCTCTGTTCAGTGGAATATGCTGCTCATCAAATTGTCCCTTCAGTGATTACCATACAAGCATTCGGTTCCATTAATGTAATTGCTGTCCTCACATGCTCACTTGAGAACCTAGTTCCTTGAAGGTTATTATCCCATGTCATTTCTAAGTGAAATGGAAAGAGGATGCCTTAGAATGTTACTTCTCCCGTTTTTACATTCCAACCCTTGATTTAGTGCCCTTTATCCACCTCTAACCCTGCATGCTTTTCAAGAAAAGCCATTTGGGTTGCCATAGCTCATGGACATTAGTGAGGGGGCATGCTGAAACTTGAGAGGACCCCCAGATTCTCAAACACTACTAACTGGGTTGCAACCACTGGCTATCAGGCTGGATTTCCTCAATGGTTTTATTCCCATTTTTGCCAGGGGCCTTATGCATGTTGTTTCATAGAATACTTTCTACAGCCCTATATGTAGGTATAAACACAATTATAAAGTTTATACTCTAAGAATAGGAAACACAGGTATGGAATCCTCAGATGCTAAGGGCCTGCTAGATGCCCTGAATGAAAAGGTAAGTTCCATCACCTGTTATGGAAAATTAGAAGGCACCTGCAAAATGGACCAGACCTCCATGGGGAGAGAGAAGTTTGATGCCTTTCTAACAGCATCCCCCAAATGGACATTATGAGTACACCGAAGGGAAGGGGTAATGTCCTCATCACTCTTCTGTGGTAGGATTATATTTGCATCCTTCCTGATGGAAACATCCTGCAGTGAGTCTTTACCTGGGTTTTTCTTTTTTGGAAGGAGAGTCCTTCTATTTCATGCACTGAAATGGCCAGATACTCCATCTCTCTACTCCTTGGCAGCTAGATCAGGGCTATGTCATGACTTAGGCTTGACCAATTGGTAGTCTTCTTCTGAACTTAGAGCTGGGGGATGTGCTGTAGAGATCAAAGGACACCTGAACAAGATTGGGCAGCCCTGTTGACAGGCAGTGAGAGACACAGCCTGGAGCCCAGGATGCCCCTGCTGTCCCCCCGACCTTCAGTAGGAAGCTCCTGGGGTAGCCACCCTGAGTTTCTGCCTCATTTTCTAACATTTCAATGGATTCTATTCACTTCCACCGATTCTCTCTCCTTCAGTGTTCTTCCAACACATTCCTTTTCTGCCTAAGGTAGTCAGACTCATCCTGTGGCTCACAACCCATGACCTTGTATAATTCCATTGCATAATACTGTGTGGCTTCGCTTGCTCACCTGGCATAACCTACCTTCTGCTCAGGCAGTTTAGAGACATCCGTAGTCCATATGAATCACTGTTAATTCAACTTTTTATGGTGAAAACTTGTTCCAGGTGGGAAAGCATGATTATTTTGGCTTGATTTTAATGAGCAGAAAACAAAGGAAAAGAAATACTGTGTGGCACCGAGCATTAAAATAGAAGGAAATAAAGCTCTTTAAAATTTTTTTAAATGTTTTATTTATTTTTGAGAGAGAGAGAGAGAGAGAGAGAGCGAGCAGGGGAGGGGGAGAGAGAGGGGGAGACACAGAATCCGAAGACAGACTCCAGGCTCTGAGCTAGCTGTCAGCACAGAGCCTGATGCGGGGCTCGAACACACAAACTGTGAGATCACGACCTGAGATGAAGTCGGACACTTAACTGACTGAGCCGCCCAGGCGCCCCAAGGAAATAAAGCTCTTAATGGGTAGACTTTTAGCTGAGCTCCAAAGGTGTATTTGTTTGTGTATGTTTTCTGCCTATTCATTCAACAAAAGGAACTAGGGAAATTCATGGCAAGGAGAAAACAAAGCCTCAAAGTGGATACAAATACTGAATAAGATACTGGAAGCCCAAGCACTTAGATCTTTAACATTCATTATGAGATGACTCCACATTTCTCAGGCAAAGTTTTCCCCCACCACTTGGTATTCTGTGTATACACTTGCATATTTAAATAATAAATTTTAAAAAATCACATAAAAAATGGTCAGGTTCCCCCGCCCCCACATTTGACTCAGTTATTTCACGTCGATGAGACTCATTAAGGGAACCATTTAGAGTTGTAAACGCCACCAAGTCATTCCAAAGTCAAGATTAGAAATTCTCTTGTCAATCGCTAGTTAAAAAGGTCCTGACATTTCTCTATGGATTTGGCCCAGGCAATTATTTACCAGTGACCATCTGATCTCCATGCTGAGCTGCTCCCCCTGGAAGGGGCATGGTCTTTGCACAAGGTAGAGCGACAATTCATGGGTACCCACAGCCATAACAGCTTCTTTAAAAGCAAATCAGATTCCCATTTACTTGAGTTCTGAGAAAGATCTTTTGTAGGCAGAAAAGGAACTATACTCTATTATCATTTCAGCTTTTTTTTTTAAAGTTTATTTTTTTTTTTTTGAGAGATAGAGACAGAGCATGAGAGGGGGAGGGGCAGAGAGAGAGGGAGACACAGAATCTGAAGCAGGCTCCAGGCTCTGAGCTGTCAGCACAGAGCCCGATGTGGGGCTTGAACCCATGAACCGTGAGATCATGACCTGAGCCGAAGTTGGACACTTAGCCGGCTGAGCCACCCAGGTGCCCCATCATTTCAGCTTTTATACATCAAATCTTCTTACAAGTTTAAAAAGCCTTTATAATAATTTTAATTCGTGCTTTCTCACCAAAGCCCTGGGTGTGACACGGCTGGCACATTTTTCTAAGAAAATGGAGTTAATGCCGTATTTATGACGTGGAATTGACACAAGCTGCTACTTGGTGGTGAGCTGATGACAGCATCAGAATGATGGCAGAGCCCTGCTCCCACAGTCTGGTGAGCCAGGCTGTTTCCCCCATTTTTATAAGCCTAGTTTGGGGGGGTGTGGGAGGGCAGGAGCTGATGACTATGATTTTTATAGGAAGAAAGGCAGACAGGCTTTCCGAAAGCATCATTTGAAATGTTAACAGAAGCCTGTTTCCGAATTAAAGCAGGGTTTCTCAAAACTCGCACCTGTCGTGAAGCACCCTTGATGCATTAACCAGCAGGTAACCAGCATCTGAGATCACGTTTGGATGTGCCCCTTTCCAGGATGGCTGTATGTGCTGGATTCTTGTCTTAATCTGAGAATTGTCAGCTGGGTTTCTGAGCAGGCTGGACCTTGAGCCTGGGGAGAGGAGTGAGTCAGGCACAGGATTCTGGGGCCCTTTGCAGTGGGCTGCTGACAGACCTGCCTTTATCTTTCATTCAGAGGCATGGACTGGACTCCAGCTGCCTTTCCTTTAACTTGAGAGGAGTTATTTGACCATTCTACCTCTTGCTATGTAAAAAGTGCAATGGTTCTTGTCAAGACGTAACACACCGTATTTGAGCATTGCTTTGCCATTTACTGTTGTATGCAGATGGTAAGTGCTGTGGGGCAAAGGCCTACCATTCTCTGTTCACATCATAAGCAAACGTGCAGAGACCTGGGTGTATTCTGAGTTTGTACAATTGATCCCAGCCCTCACCTGGAGTTTCTGGAGCCATTCCCTCACTCAGTAGACCATGACATGGCTCAAGAAGGGAACAACACCCAACCAAGAGTGTTAACACATGTCTTTAGTGCCCTGATCTCATTTTGCTGACTCATCAGTGACTCTGGAATCTTCATGCAGATTCCATCACCCTGAGGACCTGATTTAGGAATACGGCTCCTCAGTTCCCCCAAGGTTGTCTCTGTCCTTGGCCTTCAGCACCACCAGAGCTTCTGTGTCCATCAGCTCCTGATGGTTCTCAACCCTCTCCCTGGTCAGGGGCCGGTCACACTGCCTCAGTGGGCCTGGAGGGAGAACTCTGAGTTTCCACCCCTCTTTAAGTTGATCTCTAGGCCATATCATAGGCTCTCGGAAGCTGCAGAGAGAAATACATGTCTGCTAAGTCTCTGTTGTCATCCATGGTTCTCCTCAAGCTTGTCCGCCACTGGGCAGTGAGGCAGGGCACAAGGTCAAAGCCCTTGACCCCAGGTGACTTCTCATACTCTCCAAAGATGTCCTAAAGGTGTGCCTCTATGAACCCTCAATTCTTGTTACCTGTGGACTTGGGTTCCTCCAGCATGTGGTGTCAACCCTGCCATCTTTGCGTGTCCTACATCTCTGCATAGGACCTTGGGACTCATGGTAAACTTTGTGCAGGAAGTAACTTCCAGTACCATGCTCCCTATGGCCCCTCATCAAATTACATTTCTAGATTATGTATTTTACACTAAAAAAATCTCCCAAAGTATCTAGGACCATACTGGATCCTAAATAAAATGCTTGTTAGCAGTTTGGCCTCCATTTAGTATATACTGACGTAACTTTTTCTCACCAGTGTTCCCCTCTTGAACCCTACCTTGAGGAGTCACTCAGCCAGGACTTTCTGAGAGAGAATTGGTATATTTAGCAGTCATCAGATAGTTACTGTTATGGTGCTGAGTTTTTAAAAACCTGTTAATTGTACTAGCTTAAACCTAAATTACATGTTCCTGTCTTCATATGGTGATGATGATGATTTTATAAATGCTAGTTGGATAGGACTGTAATTAGTGGGCACCGGCTTCTATTTTGGTAACAATTTATTCTTATACCACATTTGAGAGGTTTCTCTTTCCTGTGGTCACAAAGAGGTAAAAAACAAATGACATCCTTTTTAATAAGGCATCCCAAGCAGGCTGAGTACCTATGAATTATAAATGAAGACTTTTCAGTGATTAAAATAAATATAGTGATGCAGTCCCCTTTTCTGCGTCATTGCTTTCCTAGGCCTGCATGAAAATCACTCAGAGGAGGTCCCTAGGGTCTCTGAGATCACCTCCATCTGGTTCATGCATTTCTCTGATGTAAATCAGAGGGAATTAAGGACAGCAGCATTTTGGCTGGCTTGAGGAGAGGGGCTCTGTCATCCAGGGAAGCCATCAGCCCGTTGCTGATGGTCAGGTAGGGCCCTGGGGTCCAGCTCTTCACGGACTTGGCTTTGTAGCTCTGGTCTCATAATATAGCCCAGTCCACATTTTGTTCCCTCCAGAATCAATTTCCATTTAATGTTCAAAGATGATTCCATTCCATTCCTTTCACAGGTAAAGCTTTATTTAGTGGTGACAGTTGAGGGCAGATGCTGGGACAGGTGAATTAAGGGGTCCTTTAAGTTATGAGCAAGAGAGACCCATAAACTGAGGAAACTTGAAGACTGTCACTCTAAACTAAGAGCCAAACACAATCCCAGATGGATACTAATCAATATAAATGAATAGCATTTGCAGGAATTCTTCTCTCCCACTTCTCAGTGCAGATCTTCCACTGTCATCAGTGGCTTTTGGGTGAGAAGCAGGTGGTAGGGAAAGGGCTCTTAAAGACCATAGTGACATATATGAAGGCAAAGAAAGAGAAGCCTGCATAAAGAAGAAAACTTTCTTCTAGCTTTGTTCGTTCCTCCCTGCCCTCCGTTTGCCTTTTATTTGATTGGGTTGTTGATTAAATAACATGAATGTCTGTTGCAGAATTGGGCATGAGAGACTACTGGCCTTTTGCTGTTCAAGTTGGAAATGAAAGGTTATGAGCATGGCAGGTCATCAGTTCTGAAATGGCCCATTTGCCAACAATTAATGACTTTGGGGGAGCAATTAATGTCAAGGTGAAAGCAATGAACCCTTCAGCAAAATGGACAGTGGTTTCTGAGCTAAGGGGAAAATTCAGGCTTTCATAGACTTTTCTCCTGTCAAAACATGTCTTTAAGGTCCAATAGCTAATAGTTTTGACATTGTATTTCAGATATCTAACTTACTTAGAGGTTTTTTTTTCTTTTTGTATGGTTTGTTTAGATTCTTAAGTCACACTTTTCTCTCAGGAATATATATAACAAAAAGTAACACAGGAAAGATAGGGCTTAATAGAATCCTTGTTTAATGTCAGTAGTATTTATTGTCATCTGATTAGAACCAAGTTAATATCAGATTAGTAAGTGGCATCTCAGTCACAGGACTTTTAGGGACGTGAGGTAAATAAGGCAAAAGAAATGGTAGAAACAATTGAATTCATCTTTGGAGAATCTCAAAATCATCAGTTAGACATTGGTAGAACAGGGAAATTATTTTTGATTCTTGAGCCAATGATGCCCATAACCAGATCATTTGGCCATTATGTGTTTAAAATTTTTTTAATGTTTATTTTTGAGAGAGAGACACAGAGTGTGAGTGGGGGAGGGGCAGAGAGAGAGGGAGACACAGAATCCAAAGCAGGCTCCAGGCTCTGAGCTGTCAGCACAGAGCCCAATGTGGGGCTCAAACTAGTGAACCGCGAGAAAATGACCTGAGCCGAAGTCGGATACTTAACTGACTGAGCCATCCAGGTGCCCCTGGCCATTATGTGTTTAGAAAACCATCATGCTTCTTGGTGTAATTTAGTCTAGAAAACCTTTACCTACAAAAATTAGAGAAAAATTACTGCTGGTTGCCAGAGGCAGGGAGGGTTGGGCAAAATGGGTGAAGGTGAGAGGGAGATCCGGGCTTCCATATGGAGTGAAGAAGTCATAAGAATAAAAGGCACAGCATAAGGAATATAGTCAATGATATTGTGATAGCAATGTGTGGTGACAGATGGTTGCTACACTCGTGGTGAGCATAGCACATGTATAAATTTGTCCAATCACTCTGTTGTCAACCTGAAACTAATATAACATTGTGTGTCAACTACCTTAAAAAAATTAGAGAAAAGTCACAACCATAATAAATTGGTCTCCGTTGCATGGGTCATGAGAGTACTCTTTCCATTTCTTTCCATTTCTTTCCATTTGGTGTTATTTCCCCTTACCGTCCACTTAACCAAGGTATGGGAGTCATAACTGACAAACAACTAAAGCTATTAGGCCCTTAAGGGAAAGTTCACAGAGTTACATTGTCTGTTTTTAAGCCCCTTTCCTCCAGTGGACCTTGCCACACCCACAGAACATTCTCTTTCTTTAACTCACAGATTAACAGTCAGAAGATGGTTGTATTCTTGAGCCTCGAGTTTTTACTTTTGCTCTTCTCAGCCTTTTATGATGCAAGAACCCTTCGGAATGGCTTGAAATAGCATTCTTCATTCATTCATAATTTATTGAAAATCTATTTGGAGCAAGGTTTGTGCTAGATATAAAGTGGAGGAGAAATGGTTCATTCACTCGGCAAGTATGTGTTGTGCACATACGGCATAGCTAAGAGCTAGGAATGGTGGAGAGCCAAAGATGTTGTTCCTCCCTCCTGAGTTTAGTAGAGGAGACACCTATAAATCAAAAATCACACACGTACGTACACATACAACTACAGTGTGTGATATGAGATGTAAAACAGAGGCATCACATTATCTAGGAGCAAAGGGCTTCTATGAAGAAATGATATTTAAGAGAAAACTGAAGACAAGGAGAGGTGAACTTAGTAAGGAGTGGGGTACAGAATCGTATTGCAGGTAGAGGCAGCTGTTGGTGCTGGTGCTCAGTGGTGAAGGAGAAAAGCACAGTTGAGTGTATAGGGTCATGGCACTGGAGCCCAGAGAACCAGGGGGAGCCCAGGGTGAGACGAGTCTGGAGTGGGAAGTGGGTGCCAGACCATGTAGGACCTGATAACCATTTGAAGAATTGGATGTTTTATCCTAAGAACAGTGGGAAACTGTTAAATGGTTTTAGGAATGTAAAATGGATGGAACACATTTTGTCATTTGCAGAGATCACTCTAGAAACGTCAGAAGTGGTCGCAAGGCCAGTTAGAGCACTGTTGGGTGCAGGTGGAAGGTGACCTGTTGGGTGCAGGTAACTCAGGTAGACATCATGGAGAAGGGGGCTATGGATAGATCCTAGAGATGTGGAAGAGGCAATAGAACTTGGTATTGATTGAATATGGTCAGGGAAAGGGGTGTTGGCATGATCCCTATGTCTCTAGCCTATTTAGTAGGGTGAGTGGTGGTACCATTAACTTAGGTGGAAAGCTAGGATAAAATAATATTTGAGGGGAACTTCAGATGCGTGGAGTTTGAATGGTTATATAGTGTTGTAAAGTAAGCTCTTGTTACATGGTCTAAAAAAACGAATGGATTGTTAAAAATTCAAGATGGCTAGAGGTAGAGTGGTCCAGGTATCTAATATTGCATAGCAAACATCCAACAGTTGTGGTTTAAAACAACATTTACTTTTTGCTCATGAATCTGCAGTTTTGATCGGTGTTGGTGTGAATAGCTGATCTCTGCTTCCCTAGGTGTCAACTGGGGTAGCCTGAATGCACAAGGCTGGCATCGTCAGAAAGCTGGCTCACTTCTGCATACGGCACATGATGCTAGCTGTTGGCTGGAACCTTAGCTGGGGCTGTGGCCAGAACACCTACACATGACCTTTCCATGTGGCTGTTGGGCTTCTTGGCTGAGGTTGGTTGTCTGGGTTCCAAGGTGATTGTCATATGAGTAGAGCGAGAGCCAGGCAGAAGTTCCATCACCTTCCATGACCTAGCCTCAGAAGTCACGCAGTGTCACTTCCTTTTCCACTGCGTTTTATTTATTAGAAGTGTCTCACTAGGCCAGGCCATGTTTAAGATGGGAAAAATTAGTCTACCTTTTGAGGAGAGGAGTATTGAAGAATGTGTAAATGTGTTTTAAAACCACCACATAGGGTAAGAGGTTAGGAGAAGAAAGCAAAGCGCATTCCAGAAGAAGGGAACAGGTTGAAGCAAAAAGTTGAAATTGTCCTCAATTGAAATGCTCCTGACTGAATTCGAGAATGCACAAAGGGCCGTGAATAGTGGGAAATTCAGGTGAAAAGAAAGTTTGGGACCAAATTATAGCAGAGCCTAACTTTCAGCAAATCCATTCTGTTGAACCCTGAGACAAATGGTCAGAGAAGAATACAAGTTCATGTTTATTAAATAAAGGCCAAAAGGTGATGTAACAGTTCAGTGGCTGACTGGCATAGTTAGGAATAACTCTACTTGATGATAAAACGATTCATGCCAGTTAGTTCTGATCTACAAATTTTGGATCCTGCCGGTGTCTCCAAATTTAAACTGCTCACATCTTTAAATATTTTTATTTGGGCTTTGTGGTTTGCCTAATGCCAGTTGGAAATGTATGCCTGGGGGGGTCCATTAGGAGGTGTTTCTCCTTTATCCTTTAATGGATTAACTGCGGGAACCTTGGTCTTTCTGTTCCTGGTTGTGGCTTCAAATCCCTCCATGTCATTATTGGACTACCTCAACAGGCCTGGATCAGGATGGGTGGAGTGGGTTGAATAATGTCACCCCAAATTCATTTCCTTGCAGAACCTGAGGATGTCACCTTATTTGGAAATAGGATCTTTGTGGATGTAATTAGTTAAGGATCTCAAGGTGAAATCATCATGGGTTTTAAGTGGGCCCTAAATCCAATGACTGCTGTTCCTGCATGAAAAGGAGAGTACAGAGAGACAGAGGGGAGAAGGCCATGTGAAGATGGAGAGGCAGATGTAGGAGTTACATATCTATAAACCAAGGATTGCCAGGTATCACCAAAAAACCACAGGAGAGGAGGAAGGATTCTGCCCTCGGGCCTTTGGAGGAGGCATAACCCTATGAACACCTTGATTTCAGACTTCTGGCCTCTAGAACTGAGAGAATAAATTTCTGGATTTGTCTGTGGTGTGTGTGTATGTGTGTGTGTGTGTGTGTATGTATGCGTGTGCGTGCATGCGTGTGTTTTGTTTTTTCTTTTTTTTCCCCAGTTTTCTTAAGTTCTTTTTACTGTTTGATTTTGTATTTGTGCTTTTTTTGTTTGGTTTGGTTTGGTTTGGTTTTTTGCATTTTCATTTTTTCTTTTTCTTTTTTCTCAAGTCACCCAGTTTGTGGCAATTTGTAATGGCGGCCCGAGGAAACCAATGTAAGAAATTTACGCCAGGCATAGAAAATAAGGGTGTTGGTTTGCCAGATGTGCAACAGAAACCATTTTGAGTCTGTTGATAATTGTGCATCATTTTTATCACTGCTACCTTCAGAAACTCAGAGTCTAGCATATTTCTTTCCTTAGTATAATGGGTAAGTATATCAGACTGGGAAAGGGGTAAGAGGAAAAGGTAATGGACTCCACCAAAGTGCACTCACAGAACTTGGGGCTGGCACATTATCTATACTGGTGGATGGTCACAACCAAGGGAAGTGTAGAATGAACACTCCCTTGTGTAACCTGTTGGCTAACGTGGGTTCATTCCATGCAGGTGTTGCCGCTGTGTACAAAAGGAGGGAACCTGGTTCTTTATCTCTATTATGGTAAATAGGGAAGAAAGCAAGCCTTCCTATGGCAACGGGGGATTTTTAATGAAGTAAAGGAGACAGAAGAAATGTCCCAATGGAGAATGAAGTGTGTCAAAAACAGATTGTGCACGTAATTACTTTCTCAGACCTTCCCGACATTATCAGCAGGACTGGTGTTTTGATGAAAAAAAAAAAAAACTTAATTAAAACTTAATTTTTTTAAAAGTGGAAAATATTCTGCATGGTTACAGGAGGATTGAAATCAGGGCACTGTGTAATTTTAATTGCCTTCAAGAGATGCACTCCACGAAGACTCGCATGGGGAAAAGAAGCCACAGGGATGAAATCAGAGGGGAGCAGCCATGCCGAATCTCTAGCATTGGCAGGATAGGTGGTCGCTGTGTTTGGGTGGGGTTTTTCCCACTCCCATGGGATGAGAGGTAGTGAATCTATTCTGGAGTGTACTGGTCAGGACGCACTGGGGAGAATACAATGTAGTCACATGTTGATTTGTAGAAAATAAAATTTCTTCCCCCAAAAAGGGAAATCAGAAGTTGAGGAGGTTAAATATGACGACACGAGGCAATAGGTTTTAAATGCTGATCTCTGAATCACTTCTATCAGAATCATCTAGTTCTGGTTCATTACATCTTTTAGAATCTATGTGTTTCTATTTTTAAAATAAGCCTTTCTGGGGTACTCTGGGAGTCAGGTGTGGGAACTGCAGGCTTGTAGTAAAAGGAGGGGGCCCTCAAAATCAAGCCAGTATGGACTCTGCCCTTTACTCCTGTGTAGATTCAAGCTGAGTGCTTAGCCACTTCCATCACGGGGTAAGATGCTTACCTGATGGGGTTTTGTGATCATCAAAGATCACATCAGTATGGTGACTGAGACACAGTAAGTGATCTAAAAATGATAAAACTATAGAAGAAGCGTTGAATTGGGCTGCTTGCTAAATCGGGAGAGATAAGGCAGCTTTCTTCAAATATTTATAGGGCAGCTATGTGGAAGAGGTAGCAAATTCATATTTTGTGGCCTTTCGAGGTCAGACTGAGGCCCAGCAGGCGGAAGTCACAGGGAGAGGAATTTCAATGCAGTATTAAGTGGGATTTTCTTATGAATGGTCTGGGGATGACCCTGGCTCATTTCTGAGGGCGGTACATTCCAGATCACTGGGACAATGATAGCTGCCATATTGGCGCAGCTGCCAGTGGCCGCCTGGAATCAGCCCTGTGATGGGGTTTCCGGCTTCCCGTGGAGCGGTGGCCAGCATGCAACCATTTTGTAAACCATCAACACTTGTTCGAAGGAGGTTTTAGCAGAAAGCATGAACAGATTAGACCTACAAGAGTTGGGATGTCCCTTCAGGGGTTCTCTAGGAGGGACATTGTTGTTACCCTTTCCCCAGGTCTTTCAGAAAGGAACGGGGCATAGTGATTTTCTCGAATGACTGGGGAGCCCTTACTGCATCTTAGGGGAGGGAGCTAGAGCTGTGAAAGGTGCTGAAGGGAGCAGTGCAGTCCCAGACAGTGAGAAAGTCATCGCACCCCATCGCTGGTCATCGCTGGTAGTGCTCCGTTGAGAAAATTTGCATCTTGTTGAAGCTCAGATGGTCCCCCTGAATCAGCACCCGGGGGTTCTTTTTGCAGCCCGGTTTGGAAACCTCTGGTATAGGGTGGGGTACAGTGCTGTTCCGCCTTCTGTCCCGGCACTCCCTGGAGGCCATGAGTTCAAAGCAATGCATCAGGAGGGCCACTTGCATCAAGCAGAGGGTGAAGCCCATGGTGGGAGGGAAGGCAGTTTACCTCGCTCCCACTGCGGCCCATATTCAGATGAATGCTGACTGACCTTTGAGAAGCACAGTTGACTGTCTTCCCAGTCTGTCCCTCTTGTTACCAATGAGATGTTGGAGGACCCCTTGATGTGGGTAGGGGCAGGGGTTTATGATCACAGAGTTTGATCTCCCTGCATGGTGCTAACCAGGCTCTCTGGGGATCGGATGTCTGACTTGGGCCTTGACATCAGGCTCCAGCCAACAGACACAAAAATGATTTTTAATTGATTTCCTGTTAGCCCAGCTAACCCAAGTTTCCAAATGTTCCCTTTCTAAATAGATAAATGATACTAAGTGTTCCTCCTGCCTACTTTATTTATTTGTCTGTCTGTCTGTTTGCAAGTGCCTCTCTCCCACTGTAAAGTCGTTTGCTCTGATTTCCTAGTAAGTGGGAAGACTCCTAGCCCTTCTCTGGGCCATTCCCCAGTGAGGCTGGTATTCACAGGAGATCTTAATGAGGTACAAGGGCCTGACCATGTTACCAAGGAGCATGCTAAGAAAAACACTCCCCCGTGCTCTGCAAGCCTAGAAGAGGGAATATAACATCAGGTAGTGGGAAGTCATAAAAGCCTTGAGAGAATTTGGCCCTATCTGTGTAGGTGATCCAGAGTGAGATAAATATTTCTCGTGCTACACGGTTCGCTCTGTAGGTTTCATTGTTGGCTTTCTGGGTAGCCGGTAAACAAGGCAGAGAAACGAATTATTCCCTCCAGAGTGCAGGGCCCCCACTCACCCACACAGCTCTCCTGGCTGTCACTCTGAGTCACACCCCCAGCTTTCTGGAGCCGGAATGATTGTCTCCAGTTAGCTCAGGTCTTGCAGCGATGACGAATCCAACCTATGACATTGTCTGAACAGCAGGCCATTCTTTTCCTCCCGGCTTGGTTTAGCTCCATTGAGCAGAATAGTGGCCCAGGCAGGCAACAGGTCACTTCCTTCCTACCATTCTCTAGAACCCTCAGGGCTTGTCACCTGGAATCAAAGACTTGCCTGCACTACAGAGGATCTTAAAGGTCAGCTAACTCAACCTCCCACCCAGAATATGCCTTGCGGAACAAACCACCCACATAGCTGATTAGTAATCTTATATGTGGTTACTCAGTGCAATTGTGTCATTTCAGGAGAAAGGACAATCCATAGGGTATCGTGAAACCCATGGCAGTGAGCTGGGCCCTGATGGAGGTTTACTGTATTTCCAACCTTAATCATTAGTGGTTTCGATTACTTAAGTTTATAACAGGCTTTTTGGTTACCAATTATAATTCACTACATGCCCTTTTTTCAGTGTAGCATGAAGCTCTGACCCATTTTCTATGGTGCAGTAGCAAATGCCTAACAATTGGCAACATCCCTTTCTAATATCAGCCGTTTGAATCATCACATCTACCAAGGTGGCTGGGGACCCTGTCATCTTCATTATCTTGGTTCAGCATTATTTTGTGGTGCTGTCATTACCTATCCGGGTGCAGCCCTGTGCTATGCCGGGACCTCAGCTCTATGCCGGTGAGGAAATGAGGTTCAACCAGGGAAGGGGTGAGAATAGTTGTTCTCAGACTTGACTGCACATCAGAATCACCTGGGACCTTTAAAAAGATTCTGATGCTTGGGGCACTGGATCCCACTCCTAGAAGTTTTGATGTCATTGGCCTGGGATACAGCCTGGGCTCCAGGAATTTTATAATCCCCACCATTAATCCCAGTGTGCAGACAGGGTTGTGAACCAGTGACTGAGGGGACTGTGCAGCAACAAAGTAGATCCAAATGGCGGTGGCCAAGAGGGCTTAGAAACAGAGTTGTGATGTGTGATCACATTTTGACCCTCAAGATCTAATTTGGTGGTAGCAGGCGTTTCAGCAGGAACGTTTATTCATTAGGTCGATGAGCATGCAGGGCCAGGATGTGGCTGCGAAGGACTAGATGGATGGCAAGGACCAAGCAGGTTGACAGTTCCCTAGAAAATCAGATGGAATCTACAGGTCCAGCAGGAAGAGGTCAAATAAGGAATTGGACAAAGGGCCCGCAGTCTGAGCTGTGTCCAGAAGCTGTAGTTAAAAGAAAAGGCTATAGCCTGATTGTCATGCTCACATCAGGCTTGCCCCTTGCAGGGACAGGCACGGCTGACCACAGCTTGCTTGTCGGCTGGGTGACAGGCCTCCTCTTTTATCTCCAGGCTCAAGGCTGAGCCTGTGGGGAAACAAAGGCTGGAGGTCTTATGTCAACCAAGACAGAGGCAGTCAGAGACTGATGGACACGAAACAGGGAGGTCTGGATAGAAAGGCTGGCTCTGAGTCTGTTGTAATGATCAGGGCAGTCATTAGCACTGACTGGAAAGGTGAACATATTCTTTGCTGTGTCTTCTTGTGAAAGTCATTTCATCTCCCAAACCACGCTGATGACACCCTTCAGCTCTCATCTGGAAGTGGTGAATTAAGATAATGTCTCTAAAGATCTCTCTGGATTCCTTAGGAAAAAAGATCCTTTGAACACTGTGCATAGGTAGGAGCAAAAATGCAAATGAGCTGAGCACTGTTCGATGGGTTCAGTACTCACCTCAAGGCGGGCTCCTAGCAGCTGGAAGCAAAGGATTCAATGTGGGGAAGTTGGCTATCTGGCCACTGGAAACAGGATGTAGCTCAGGCTTTGCAGCACTAGAAGTCCGAGAATCTTTCAATTCCCAGGGACATTTATCTGTTACTCACTCAAAAGTCTCTCATGTAGAAAATCTGGCTTCTTGTCCCTTAGCAGCACAGGTGGTATGCGTAGGTGTAGAACGTCCTCCCTGTTCTGGGAGGTGAGTCCCAGCTTTCTTTTCCCACCATGCTGTGGCTGTGTGCTCCTGCAAGAGTACGTTTTCTGCTCTGTGGCTTATCAATGACAGATATTTTCAGGACTGCGGGGGAGGAAATTGAACTTTTTCCTTGAGACAGTGGGGAGCTATTGCATGTGTGTGGACAGGTGGGCAACATGCTGAAAGAAAACTTGAGGAATGTACACTTGGCTGTCATGTGTAGGTGGGGGATTAATAATACTTAACTGCTGCCTTGTTGCAAAGGGAAAGTGAAATGGGGTAAGTGGATGTGAAGATACAGGACCACCATTCCTTTATTCATTCTTTTGCTTTCTCTGAAGGCTTGTGCCTCCAAGGACACAATTTTTTTTTTCTTGACTGGTGTATTTGTTTGCTAAGGCTGCCATAACAAAATACTACTGACTAGGTGGCTTGAACAACAGAAATTTATTTTCTCTCAGCTCTGGAGGCTAGAAGTCCAAGATTGAGGCATTGGCAGTGTTGGTTTCTTGCAAGGGCCATGAGGGGAGGGTCTGTTCTAGGTCTTTCTCCTTGGCTTGTGGATGGCTGTTTTCATTGTCTTCCCTCCATGTGTTTCTATGTCCCAATTTTCTCTTCTTCCAAGGACATCATTCCTATTGGAGTAAGGTCCATCCTAATGACCTCACTTTTATTTAATTAGCTCTATAAAGACCTTCTCTCCAGATATGGTCACATGTCAAGGCTCTGGTGATTAGGACTTCAACATATTAATTTTGGGGGCACGCAACACAGCCTATAACAGCCAATCTTCTTGGAGGCTTTCTCTTTTAGGGCCTTATGCTTAGGTAATTACAGGCTATTTTAAAGGATATTTAAAGACCCAACAACTCCCCCCACTCAACCTACTATCTGCCCCAAATTATGTTCATCATCTCTTGGTGTCTTTTATCCCAATCATTAAGTTTAATAAAGAAGTTTACTAAGATAATTTTCATATGCATATACTCCTTTTACGTAAGAGTAACAATAGCAGCCAATTAACTACTGGATGAATTTGTTTCTCAAGTTATGAACAAGTGCTAATGTGTGAGCACTAGTCAGGGAGAGGGAGCCTAAGATGTGTGACACAGTACAGAATATGTAGACTATCCCTATAACATTGTGGGACATCATAAGGGCTCTGGAGTCGGTCTGCCTGGGTTTGAATCCCAGGTCTGCCTTTTTCTCTGTGTGGTCTTAGGCAAATTATTATTCTCTCTGTGATATTTGTCTTCATCTGAGCAATATGCATAATAGTAGCACCTGCCTCAAAGGGTTGTTTAGAAGATAAATGAACTAATACATATAAAAGGCCTTGTCTATAGTCAGCTTTTGATCAAAGTTAGCTGCTAGTATGATTATTGTTGTTCCTACAATGCTTTATGAATTATGAAGCACAGCCCTATGTGTTTTCTTCTTTGCTCTTGAAACAACCTTGTGGAGTGAGAGTAATTAGTCCCACTTCACAGATAAAGAGACTGAGGCTGTAATATATCACGTGAGCCATCCCAGGGCATGTGGCAGTGTTCCCAAATTCTACCTCATCACTGATGATGCCTTTTGGAAAAGAAATAGAGCTCCAAAATGACGAGCTTTTCCCCAGGGAGGTGAGGCCAGAGTGTGGGTCCCTGCAGGATGACCTCAGGGCAGAGCAAGGGTGTAACCTCCCAGGGGAGAGGCATTCTGAGGAGACAAGTGATGGAAGGAGCAAACATCGGGTGAGAAAGATTTCAGAGAACTTTGCCTCTTGATCAGTGCATCATCGGTTCTGACACTATCCGGGTGGTCATACTTTGAACGCTCTCTGGCTGTTGACGCTAAAGGCAATCTTCGCACATGATGATCTTCTCTATCAGATTTGTAGAATTCAGTTGCCTCAGATTTCCCAGCCCTATGCTGTCTCTGCCAGGTGATCCCCATGTATGTGTTTTATGATTTCAGTGCTCAACGTAGAGCTCGTGATTTTTTTTTTTTCCAGAACTCCCACTGGTATACTTGGCACACTGAGCTGAAGTAAGTTCCTCCCTGTTCTCCAGGGTGTGGTCCTCACCACAGTCCTTATTTCATCCCCAAGCATGGACACCAAAAATTAATGGGGAGAAGTCGCTGTTCTCTTAGTGATGAAGCAGGGTTGGAGCAGAACACCATTACCATGTCTATGTATTCCCAACTTGGAATTTAGCAGATGTCTGTGAAATTGACCAATCTGCCTAATTTGAAAAATTTTAAACCCATTTCAAGTGTTTTATAAAATTATTTTTTATTACATTGTAGTTATTTACGCATGTGTCTTTTACCCATTAGTTTATGAGCCAACTCATGGGTGAGCACTAAGACCTATTTAACTTTGCACCAGAGAGCTCAGTAACACCTGGGAAGTAGCAGATGTTCAGTAAATGGCGAATGTCATCCAAAGCTTATATGTAACTAAACAGCCTCCCCGGGCAACTGGAAATGCCTATATTATGCCTTGAAGCACATTGATTCAGGTGCAATAATAGAAGTTATTTTAACAAACCCAATGTGCTTTGATAAAGGCAGAATTATAGCTATTTATTTTTCCCCTCATCATCAAAGCAACATATAAAATCAGAAGCAAATAAATCTATAAAAGAGTGATCAGATACCACAGGACTGGGCTACCATTTGTTTTACAAATGATTCCTCTTGTTGAATTGCATGTGGTAGGAATGGACAGAGGTGGTGTCAGGCAGAGAAAGACTCAGCTCTGTTGGTAAATTACTTACCTTGACCACTGGGTATCAGACCACATGATGGGCTGATTTGTGTTCCCCTCCAAATTCATGTGGTGAAGCTCTAACCCTCTATTACCTCAGAATGTGACTGCACTTGGAGACAGGGCCTTTAGAGAGGGAATTAAGTTAGGGCAGCCCTAATCCAATCTGACTGGTATCCTTATAAGAAGAAGAAATTTGGGCACAGGCAATGGCATCAGGGATGTGTACCCACAAAGATAAGGCCATGTGAAGACACAGTGAGAAGGGAGCTATCTGTAAGCCAAGGAGAGGACTTGGCTTCCAAAGAAACCAAACCTGCCAACACTTTGACCTTGGACTTCCCAGCCTCCAGAACTGTGAGACATAAATGTTTCCTGTTTGAGCCAGCTGGTCTATGATATTGTGTTAATGCAGCCCTAGCACTCTAATACAGCCGCCTACTTTTCAGCATCTGCAGGAGCCAAGGAGTAGAGAATGTCAAAAATAAAAGAGGAGGCGATGGAAATGGACACAGACCTTTTCTTGTTTCATGGAATTATTATATCCCAGTGGACTATGAAAGAATCTGAGTTTTTCAGCTTCTCTCCTTGGCTTACAGATGACTCCCTTCTCACTGTGTCCTCACGTGGCCTGACCCTTTGTGCGTACATATCCCCGGTGTCATTCTGTGTGCCCAGATTTGCTTGTGTGTCTCAGTTCTGGCCCCAGAGCTGGTCTTGGAGGAGGCCAGGTGGGGTCTTCCACACCGTTAGGGGGCTCAAAACAGACCCTGTGGTGAAGTCACTAGTGAAATATTCTATGTGCATGAAATTTCTGAACATCATTCAGGGTCCTCCTCCTCCAACCTCAACAATTAGCAAAACTACAGGAGTGGCGGGTAATGATGCCTTTGGTGTAGAATTTTGTTTTGGACAGCCTTGCTTGAATTAAACCATTGGACCATATCTACCAACTAGCATGGCAGATAGTGAATGGGAAAAACTAAATGTGAGTCCTTTCTTACAGTGTATAATGGTGCTTCTGTTTTCTTTGTTTTCCTCTTGTTCTTTAAGTTCTGTGGGAAACCCATGGGAAGGGAGAGATTCTAGTCAGGGTATTTGACTTCAAATCATTTCATCTCTTTTGTTCTTCCTCTCGTCTATCCCTCTGTGTTTTTATAATATAGTCAAGGGCAAGATTCATAGCAGAGCAGAATGCTGCTTTGAGTATTTGAGTGACATGAATTTGTTATTAAGATTTCAAGAATCAAAACTTTGTGATATTGTCCATAATTGGCACTTGTATGCACTTAACATTGTTAATTTACATTAACTAGCATAAAATGCCTAATTAGTTTAGTAGATGGGGAGGAAAACCCTGCTACATGGGAAAAAAGAAATGATTGCTCTTCTGTTTCCCATTCGAGGGAAGGGTTGGATTTATTTCCACTCTTTACGGAGGAGAATACCTTTGATGGTCTTTTCAGAATGCAAACACAGTGCGGGCTGGCCTGCCTTTGTTTCCCATTGAGTTGTCTAGAAGGACGCTTCTGAGTAGCGGTGATGCAGAATCACGCTGCAAGGTGAAATCAGGGGACGTTTATGAGTTGTGGGAAGCAGAGAGAAGAGGGACTGAGGCGTGATGAGAAATGAGCAGGGGTTACTGAAGAACTCAGCTCAGCCAGGAGATGGTCACCAAGCCAGGAGCTGGAGCAGCAGGGACTGAGACTTGGCTAGTGTGCGACCTCCACCCATTGCATTCGCCCAAACCTTCATAAAAGACTGCTATGCAGACTAGAGACTTGTCTCTGGGAAATTAAAACTCTCATGCTTTCCTTATTAGAGATATTAGGAGGGGCAAAAGAGCATCACACAGGAGGTGAATTGCATATGACACTCAGTGGGACCTGCAGATCAAAGTCAACAGGTGGCAGAGACTGTAAACCCTCCAGGAGTGTGCAGAAATTTTGAGGAGGGTACTGGACTCCCGCAAGAAAGTGAGATTCATGAGCGTTTGCTTGGACCATGATCAATAAATGCATTCATAGTAATGCCTAGAAAACTGGAGATCTTGGGAGAAAGCCAGGCCCCAGACGCTTGGGTTCTATAGTAGAAGCTTTGAGATCCCTACATGAGGATAGGGAGAGAATGTTTCTGTTCAGGTGCCCTTGGAAACAGGGACTCTTCACCTTTTCCCAGGGGCGGTGGCAGGAGGAACGTGGGCAAAGGGGGAGGTCAATCAGATGAAAACATCCCGTGTGCTGGTGGTTCGTCATCTAAGATGTTTTTAGGGAAGAAAAAAAAATGATTGCTAAATCCATACTCTCCCAGGGTCTGCCGGCCCTCCCTGTCTACAGCCTGCCTTTTCGTTTGTAGTGTTTTGTACTCTTTTATGCAAAAGGATTTTCTTAAGAGAGTAAAAGAGAGCCCACGAGAGGGGCGGGGGAAAGGGGTATCCAGTTATCTGCCTTCCAGGCACATGGGTTCGGAACTGCGCTGCTGGGCGGAAGTGAAAAGACAACGAAGTGTTTGATGTGCAGGTTGTTTGTTTTGCTCTGTGTATCGAGGACAACTCAGATGGAATATATCATTGGGCTGCTCTCTCTGATGCGCCCTGTAGCCTCTGCCCAGCCAGCCGCGAGGCAAGGGGTGGGGGGAGGGAAGGATGGGGAGGGGGAGGACTTGAATACAGAGTTGGAGACCATCTCTGTGTCAGACCTCTGTCTCAGGTGGACCATCTTCTCCAGTCCTCAACACTAGCCTTTTCCATTTTCGAAACGAGGAGACCAAACTTCAGAAAGCCTGAGCAGCTAGCTCGTTAGGAAGCATACAGTGCAGTTATGTGCCCAGTGTTCTTTTGTCGCGTTGGAAAATTTCATGACTTAACCCTCCTCCCTTCATCCTCCTTCCCCTCCTCTCCCTTTCCCTTCCCTTCCTTCCTTTTTATAGTCTATCTTGAGAGCAGTGGTGGTGACTGCTGCGTAGTCCCGCTACATTTTGAATAAATAATGACCCTTAAATTTATAACCGTATTTTAAACTACGGTTTTAGCAAAGGTAACACGTTCCAAGTTATTTTTCAACAGGCCTGACAAGGTGGTATTTGACTGTGACTGTTGTCATTTATTTTCTGCTCATAAATTCAGGGTCAATTTGCAAACCTCTAAAGATGACCCGGCACCAGCAACCAACTAGGGCTGGGGTGGGACCAGGAAGGTGGGGGGCACATTACAGGTCCATCTCTTCTGTCTAAGGGCCGCTGCTTCCCTGGTTGCTCGATGACTATTTTTCATGAGTTCCAACAAGGAGCCAAGGAGCCAAGAGCCACACCAGGGATAGAAGAGTGGAGAAGGCAGGGCTCACCTGGGGTTGTTCACCGAGCCCAAAACATGAGTCAGACCCAGGCAAGGAAATATCATGCGTACATGCTCTAGCCTGGGGGTGTAAGGAAGACATTCTGGGGCACGTGGACCCAGCAGGTAGATTTACTTGCAGGGTACAGAGTGTGAAGGAGGAATAGAGGAATCCCATGGCTGCATCAACAGGAGGGAAGCCGGCACACAGCAGCGGTGTGCTGAATCTGGCCTCACCTGTCACGAGCAGCATGGTCCCCACCACCCCAGCTGCCGGCCCTTCTGCCTTACCTCTGATGGCTTTCCCTTAGCTCACAATTTAAAAGAGTGTCGCCGGGTTTCCTCTGGGGCCCTGCTTCTATTTGTTGTGGCGTCTGGCAAAATGTACTGTGCGGAGTTTTACAGTTTGCTCTGGGCATGGGCATCTTTCCACCCAAGCTACATGTTTACAAATGCCAGCCCTTCATTTTCTGAAAATACCACTGAAAAGAGCAACTGTGCTGGGCTGTGCCACCAGTGTGAGGACACCAGGCAGGCAGCTGCCGGGACCGGCTCTTTCTTCCTGGCAAAGCTTTTGCTCTGAACCATTCTGCCCGGTTCCTGTGCAGTGCGTGCTTCCCTAGCCCTAATCCAAAAAGGGCCGGCCCTCTCTTGACATGCTGTTATTTTGGAAGTTAAAACCCTTTCAGGAATTTCCTGCTATGCTTCACGTAACAACACACTGATAGAAATTTGTCACACATTCTAGAAAACCTCTTTTAATGAACTCTCTGTAGTACTGAATTTGTCCAAACTCCGGAGGGAACATACTCTAAGAGATCCTCATCTGGATGTTTGAAAAGTTGCCTTCTCTCTGCAAGTCCCTTCAAACCACCCCTCCTTCTATCCCCACTTTTGAGAGAGAGAGGGAGAGAGAGAGAGAGGGACACACAGAGACAGACAGACAAAGACAGACCCCACCATACGCTGCTGGTTTTTAATGGTTGGCTAAGTCCCTCTTCTCTGCTACTTCCATAATCTTCCTGCCGTCAAAATCACCCCTTCTGTTGTAATTCTGTGTTTCTTTTACTATATTTCTTACTTTCAAAGACATATAGGTAAGTGGACCTTAAAGGGCTTCCAAGCATGTGTGGTATTTGCAAGCTTCTTTCTCTATGTATCTGTTTTCCCACTGGTAATCCTGAATACAGATGAGCAAATTTTTAGGGCAAGAGAGAATAGAGAATTATATTGCTTCCCACCAATTCAGGAATTTTCAGGGTGAGGAAGATATCATGATAGGGTGGCACTAGCCAGGTGTCTTATTGGAGCCTGTCTGTGATAGGACTCCGAAATAGACCAAAGATGGAGGGAAGTTTGAGAAACCTAAGTAAGGAAGCATGGGAACCGTTCTTAAGGCTTGACATGAAAAAAGATCAGTAAGAGGGGTTCTATTTCATGATCTGAAAAGCTGTAAGGGAAAAATATATTTCTTATAGACCTATTAATTTCAGCAGATGGAACACGGTTGGAGGGCAATGGTGAGTCACACTCCAGTCTCCACTATTCTATTTTCTTCCTTCTCAGACATTCTCAATTTATTGTGAATGTTTTCTCTACCTAATTTTTGGTGGTGGTTTTTTTTAAGCCTATTTGTTTGTTTGTTTGTTTATTTATTTATTTATTGAGAGAGAAAGCTTCAGAGGGGAGGGGCACGGAGAGAATCCCACGCACGCTCCTTGCTGTTTAGCACAGAGCCTGACACAGGGCTTGAACTCACAAACTGTGAGATCATGACCTGAGCTGAAATCAAGAGTCCTGTGCTTAATGGACAAGCCACCCCAGCATCCCTTTGCTGGTGATTTTTGAGGGCTGGTAGCTGGACTAATTTCTTATTCATTCATTTCATCAAATCCTTGTGTGTGTGTGTTTGCTAGGTATTGTTTTAAATGTTGGGCACTGCTTTAGATTCAATAATTTATTTTCACTCCTTACCAGTTCACTAGCACATTTCAGATGAATAAGTCATTTTTAAAGGGAAAATATTTTTTAAATATTTGTTTAGGGGCGCCTGAGTGGCTCAGTCAGTTAAGCGTCTGACTTCAGGTCATGATCTCTCAGTCCGTGAGTTTGAGCCCTACGTCAAGCTCTGTGCCGACAGCTCAGAGCCGGAGACTGCTTCTAATTCTGTGTCTCCCCCTCTCTGCCCCTCCCCCACTTGCCCTCTGTCTCTCTCTCCAAAAATAAAATAAAAACATTTAAAAATTAAAAAAAAATAAGTATTTGTTTAAAGTTTATTTATTTTTGAGAGAGAGAGAGACAGCATGAGTGGGGAAGGAGCAGAAAGAGGGAGACACAGAATCCGAAGCAGACTCCAGGCTCTGAGCTGTCAGCACAGAGTCTGACTTGGGGCTCGAACTCACAAACCACTAGATCATGACCTGAGCCAAAGTCAGACGCTTAACTGACTGAGCCACCCAGGTGTCCCAAAGGGAGAATATTTTTAAGGGAGTGTATTTTTAAGGGAAAATGTTTGTTTACTGGGTGTAGTGGCCAAAAGGAGAAAATAGTAACAGACCCCACTGTGCCACCTTGCTCCCCATCCTCAGCTTTCCGCATCCAGCTGGGTGGGCTGATAACAGATGCTCTTGGTCTAAGACTTGCTCTGTGGGCACCCAGTTTCTGCTCCTTGTTGTAAAGGGGAAGTTCAGAGGGGTCCAGTGGGATTGAAAGCATCATCTGAAAGAGCAAGAAGTGAACCACAGCACCCCCTCCCTAACACCTCTGGAGAGCTGGAGAGCTCTAATAAGGCACACCTCTTCCCCTGCACACCTGCGGTCCTGCCTCTGAGGTCAGCAAGGCTAGCCCTTTGATGGTCCCTTTCTTGTAAAGAAAGTTCTAGTGCATCAGAACTAGAGGACTCAAGTTTTATTGACTTAATAATCTTATCCTAGTTAGCAATACAAGATTGAAGTTTTGAAAATAAAACTATTTTCTTGGACAGATTATATTATTTGGAACAAAATGGTTTCAAATCTAGCATTACATTTCAGCTAAATTTTTTTATTTTATAAAAATGAGATCACAGCAACAAAACTAAACTAGTAAAAAGGCTATTCCAGCAAAGTAAAATCTTCCTTCCCTCCCCTGAATCTGAGTGTGACCCAACAGGTAACACCTGTTAAGAGTTTATTCGTCTAAACACTTTGTGCTTGTATGCAAACGTATACATGTATATACGTGTATAGTTGCGTATTTGTACATTTCAACCAGAACACATTTGCCAACTGTGTTAACTAGCTATTTCCGTGTAATAGATTACCACAAATGTAGGTGCTTAAAACAATGCACGTTTGTTATCTGATAGTGTCTGTAAGCCAGGAATCTGGGCCTGGCTTAACTAAGTCTTCTGCTTTCAGAACTCCCCTGAGGTATTTGCAGGACTGGGATTCTATCTGGAAGTTCGGCTAAGGAAGGGTCCATATGGAAGCTCACTTATGTAGGGACTAACAGGATTCAGCTCTAGGGCTGTAGGACAGAGGTCTCTCATGTCCCTGTTGCCTGTGGGCCAGGGACCCCCTCAGCTCCTTGCCAAACAGGCCCCCCATCATGGCCGCTTGCTTCCTCAAGCCAGCAAGGAAGAGGGACTTAGAGCTCTGCATAATGTAATCGAAGGATGACATTCTCATCACCTTTGTCATATTCCATTGGATAGAAGCAAATCACCAGCCCTACCTATACTCAAGGGGAGGGGATTACACAGGCACATGAATATTAAGAGGTGGGGAGCATCGGGGGCCATCCTAGACTCTGTCCTCTGCACTATTTGCATACTGAATATTAACATTGCTTGTACTTCTGCACAGCAGTGCTCTCCGGAGGAACATCTGCTGTATGCCAGAGGAGAACTTTGATCTTCTTTGCTTTAATTCCTTACACCATCCGTGATTATAACTAACAAAACTTTAGGGCATATTGATGGTAAAAAAAAAAAAAAAGAAAAGAATCCTTGTTCTAGAAATTCAATTAATAGCCAAGATGAGGTAAGACCGTATGTGTATTGTAGGTAAACTAAGACATCATCACCAGGAGAAGTGGGTCAGAATATGTAAAACACAGTATCTAATATTAACCAGCTAGGGGTGGAAGACTAAAGACGACCCTATATAGTGAGGCTGTTGATCAATGACTCTGGCCCTACTGGACCTCTACCTGGAGGATCCTAGCTGTGCCTGGTATTAACCCATCAGTTGCTGAATAGTGGGGAGACTTCTGGTGGGGATTTTGGGGAGGGGATCTGAGTAGTAGAGATAGAGGCCTCTGGGGGAGCTCAGGGTAATTCTATTTACTAATCATTAAAGACATATTATTTATTTATTTATTCATTCATTCATTTAATGTTTGTATATTCAATTCCCAGGTGGGGGGGGGGAGAAGGAGTGGGGTAGGGACAGAGAGAGAGGGAGAGAGAGAATCCCAAGCAGGCTCTGCACGGTAAGCACAAAGCCTGACACAGGGCTCAATCCCAGGGAACCGCAAGATCATGACCTATGCTGAACTCAAGAGCCAGACGCTTAACCGACGGAGCTACCCAGGTGCCCTATTAAGCCAGTATTTTTGCATAATTTTCATTGTGTCTAGGTCAGCAAAGAACTTATAGAAGACTAGTTATAAAAGGCGTTCTATATGTCATCACCTGGTAGGTTGCATGATGCAGTTATCACCATTTAATACATTATGTATTGGTTTGCTCTCTGTCTCCCCACACAAGAATGCACTTGCTGTGAGGGCATGGACTTTTTAGGTGTGTTCATCACTGGATCTCCGATCCCTAGAACTGCACCTGTCATGTGGTAAATACTCGGTACATATTTGTCAGGGAAAAGAAAGGACTATACAAATGTTACCGCCTTCATAATAATTGAAAGGTGATTGTCTACATTAGTTCACTTCTATATTGAGGCTAAAAACATTATCCACATTTTATATAAAGGTCTAGGTGATAGGGAGAAAAGCATATGAGTAACTGTGGCCTTAGGCTTAGCAAGCATAAAGGTCAACAGCTTTGGCTTGTACACAGAGTTATAAACAAGATCTCAGGGTCACCAATCCATACCTGAGAATTAAAGGCATATTTTAATAACAATAATTGGTACACCTGTCAGTGTATGCTGTCTATTAGCTCTTATTAATAGTTCATAATAATAGCTAATATATAGTATTTGTAATGCACAGAAAGAGAAGGCAGCCAATATCTCCTGTGCCAGTGTCCAAGCTCTATCAGAGGGACTAGCAGTCCTTGTGATTTATAGCTTTTCATATAAAGGACAATTTATTTAAATATATATATATATGTATACACACACACACACACACACACACACACAGAGCACCTGCTATGTGCCAGGTCCCTATCTAGTTGCTGGGGATATAGGAGTGAGCAAAACAAAGGAGCAAAGGCATAGTTTGAACGGCAGTGGTTTCTTTCCATAATATAAACATGTCCAGCAATATCGTTAGCCCTAATCTTGAGGACATGGACGCATCTGAAATCTCACGCATTAACCTGTTGGGGACTATTACAGACTAGAAAGCACAGAGGCCCAGTTCTGCCCTGGGGAGGTGCAGGACAGAGGAGAGCGGTCCATCATCATCATACAGGGAGCCCCCCAGAGCCTCACAAATCATCCCTGGTTATCCACTACCATGTTCTGAAATTAGAGAATGAGGTTCTCTCCCTGTGCCCTGGGTGACGGAAGATTTTGTTATCAGTTCAAGCTGCTACTGTTAGTGATTTTTCAGTCTTTTAAAGCAGCTACCTCTCCCTTAATATTATGAGACTAGATCAAAATACCAGCAGAAGAGCCAATACCAAATGGCTAAATATTTAAAAGATATAAATCAAGCTAGCAAAATAAACATATTCCCTCTTCCAACCTCGACAAATGTGCTTTTAGAAGGACCTGCAGGCCAGATTTGAATTTAGAATTCTTGGACACTTCCTTTTTTCTTTTTTTTAAAAATTTTTATGTTTATTTATTTATTTGTTTAATTTTAACATTGTAAAATTGTTGTTTTTTGACAATTATCTTTGAGACGCTGTCATTCTTTGCGTAAGACAGAATCCCATCACCGAACAATTTTTCTGCAGGCACGGAGCCTCCTCTCTCCATCTTCTTCTAGTTTGGGGAATACATTTCTCTTTCTGAATGGATTCTTCTAGCAGAATGATGACATGAGGATCAGGAATACCTTTTTGGACTCAAGAGGCAAACATTTTGCTGTGTGTGTTAGGGGTTAACATACACTGTGGGATTACAATACTGATACTGTCCTAAGAAGAAAATTTACTTCTCCACTCTCTAGGGGAGAAAAAAAACTGTGGACAGACCCTTATGACTTGCATAAGAAATTCAAGTTTATGATGTATTGCTTTATGACAGCTTTCAGAATTTACAGTGGATGCTTTAGACTATGGCTTTAGGGTGTCAACAGAAACAATGGCTTATTTAGGGGGCTTGTGCCTTTTGTTGCCGAATAAATCTGACTTGCGTTTACAAGTAGGAAGGATTAATAATTTAGATGTTTGAAATCTCTTCAGTTCATTGCTTCTTTTCTTATTGTGGTAGAGGGCGGCTAACTCTTAATAAAACTGTTTTTCCTCCTGAACACATAGCTGGATTATATTACCCAGCCTCCCTTGCAATTAGGTGTGGCCACATGACTCAGACTGGCTCAGAGATGTTGGCTGAAGTGATGTATTCCTGCCCACATTGTCATTTACTCTTTATTCTTTTCTTCCTCTGCCTGTGGACACAGAGTATCCACAGGAGAGATTCAGAATGTGCATTTTAACAAGATCTGCAGGCAATACTTATGCACACGGACATTTGAGAAACACTGCCCTAGGGAGCATGGGTCCCTTCCTTGTGGCTAAGAGGAGAGCCACCCAGGAGAGCCACCACTGGGAATAAGCCCCCTTAGATCATCCCCATGCTAGAAATAAAAGTTTATTACTAGTAAGTCACTGAGATTTGGGGCTAGCCTTCCCTGGCTAATATATTCACAAAGTATTTGAGGAACTGTGCACCTGTAATGTATTTCCTTCTTACTGATACTCTCTGCCCACCAGAATGATCTCATTATGTACCTCCATTACCCAAATTATTTAATAAAGACTAAAGTAGACCTTGTAAGTGATATTAGTGTAACCTGTGGATAGTTTTTTAGAAATCACCAAAATTCCAAAACCCTGGCAAATTCGCATTTACCCTATATATATTGTATAAATTTCCCTCTTTTCCCCATCTTTCTATCCTCTTATTTTTTTCGACTGCCCCCTTCACTTCCCAGGAGCACCAAAGGGGTGAAAATTGTCTGCTTCCATGAAGGGCGAGGAGGTCACTCATTTGCAAAATCCCCATGGAAATCAAATTTTAGGAAGATGCCGAGGCAAGCGCATAAATGTTTCTTTCTCTTAACTCTGTTATCTTTTTTCATTGGGCACTCTTTAATATCCTTAGGCCAACATTAACTTCTATAGCTTAATTATACACGTTAAAATAGGTTGTGTCTTTATTATCACAAGGGGTACAATGATTCGTATATTCATATGTTCACTCATTCTTGGTATAGAGAATAATCCAATAACAAATAATCTGTTATATCTATGACAGGTGCAGGACAGCCCTCAAAAATCAGCCTGTAAAGCGTTAATAAGAGGTTTGCTGATTTTTCCTCCTGATAGATCTGGAGATGCAAGCTATTCACAAGATGGATGAGTTTATTGGATGTGTATGTGTGTATCTGAGTGTATCCGAGTTAACTGTCTGTGTTGGATTAGGCAGAGACAATATTTCAAAGCCTTCATCAGAATTCCCTATGTTTAAACATTTTAAATTAAGAAATCCAGGCAACATTTCATAATTAGCTTACATTATTGCATACTAAATTATTAAAGCACCAGCATGTCTAAATCTCATCACTTGCATTAATTAGATGCATGTGTGCATGTATACACACCACCAGGCACACGCATGCGCTACAAAGAAAAGCAAAAGGAAGCTGAAAGGATGTGTGCACACGTGCATGCATACACGCACAAGCATGCACGTACACACGTGCATACACACATCGCTTTGGCGTCTCTTTTTTTTTTTTTTCCAGCCCATCCTTGTAGAGAGAAATGACAACTTCCATTTACTGCAAAAACTCCAGCAGAAAAATGTAATATGCAATAACCGCGAGCTTAGTGGCAGAGAAAAGAAGATTCTTCGAAGCTTTTTGTGGTTGGGCTTTCCTAGCAATAGACAACTGTTTCCACACACAGGGATCCATCGAGGTGCTGAAGCGATTAGGTGCCACTGTGATGGAGATTTTACTAATTTTAGCTTTCCATCACTTCTCCCCTAAAATATCTTGGGGGTTAGATGTGCTGAGACTTTTCTTTCTTTCTTTCTTTCTTTTTTTTTAAGAGAAAGCAGTATTTTTTTTTTTTAAGTTTCTTTTGGAAGTGAAGAAAGTGCAAGTCAGGGAAGGGCAGAGAGGAAGAGAGAGAGAATCTCAAGCAGGCTCTGCACTGTCACAACGCCAAAGTTGGATGCTTACCTGACTGAGCCACCCCAGGCACCCAAGAGAAAGCTGTCTTTTCCTGAAGCAGAAGGACACACATGTCCTCTGGTTTATATTGTAACACCTCACAGCCTGATAGCAGCACATCTTGACTTTCTTGTTATTATCCTTAATGGCAGAGGAGAGGAAACCCTAAGAATCATAAAATGCGAGTTCACTTAGCTTGACCTTTCAAATGGAAATCTGAATTATTAACAAGTGCTTTATGTGCCTTTTTTTTTTCATTTAATCCTTACAACAACTCCACAAGAGTGGAGATCCCAACGTGTGGATCCCATAACCCTGGGATCATGACTTGAGTTGAAATCAAGTTGATTTGGACACCTAACCAACTGAGCCACCCAGGCATCCCAAAAAACTGTTTTGAAGTCACAATCAGTGGTAGCTGCAAAGGGGGTCCTTTATTGTACCATTTTGGAGAGTAGGAAATAGGCACAGGGCAGTTAAGTAACCTGCCCAACGTCTCCTAGAATTCCAACCCACGTATGTCATCTGGCTTCAGGAGCTGGGCCCTTAGTCAAGTTCCTCTGCTTTGGAGTTGATGCGCTTGCCCATGCCTCGTGGTCATTCCCTGAGGCTTTGCATCTTGTGACTCTGGTCAACTCGTGGAAATTTGGAAGTTTCACAAAGATTCAGATTGCTCAGGGATATGAAAATGATTCGTGGGCAGGGTGGGGCTTCCAAGGAAATCCATTTCGTTCCCTCCTTAATGGGCTCTGCTAGTTTGCAAAAATCAAGAACTGTGATGATTTAAGATGTGTTTGAACTTTTTCAGATTTCCATAGAACCTCACTCAGCAGTCCTTTTGAGATGATGTCATAGTTCTTTTGTCTAAGCTAGCAGAGCCTCCCAGGGGAAGAAGCCAATGTATTTTACAAATGTTATTTTATCCTTACAGCACCCTTGAGGCTCAGTGAGTGGTATTTAGTTACTGTTTAGGGGACCATAAAAATTAGGTTGTGGTTTCTAAAGTTTATTTTTATATCATTGAGAACTCATGCATTTATACATATATGCTGTCTATATAATATTGTATATCATGTATCATATATACAAACATACATATATAAGTTTCATGAAACACTCTTTGTATATGTGATATGTCTTGATGTGTTGCATTCTGTCCCATTCGTCTCCATTATGCTGCTTCTGGCCCACAAAGCTGATGATATTACCTACAAATGGAATATAACCTACAGTTTGCAAACATGGACTCCACAGCATTTGTGGATATAACTCAGACAGTGCCCTGCTGACCCCCTTTGCAGCTACCACTGATTGTGACTTCAAAACAGTTTTTTGGGATGCCTGGGTGGCTCAGTTGGGTAAGTGTCCAAACCAACTTGATTTCAACTCAAGTCATGATCCCAGGGTTATGGGATCCACATGTTGGGCTCCCACTGAGCATGAACCCTGCTTAAGATTCTCTCTCGCTCTCTCTCTCTCTCTCTCTCTCTCTGCCCCTCTCCCCAGCTTACACTCTCTGTCTCTCTAAAATAAAAAACAAAAACAAAAAAACCTCCCAAAACATTAGTTTTCCTATGTACATAAAAAGTTAGCAGCTTGGCATCAGATCTAGAATGTCCTAGAATCCCTTCCACATGCTCAGTGGCTATTTATTGAGTGCCAGCTGTGTGTCAGGCACTGGCATGACAGCAGTGACTCAGAGTCACTCCACTTGAGGACCTGGCCATCTAGTAGGGAGAGCCAGAGAGGAAATAAATGTATAATCTGTCCGGTGGCAGAAAGTACTTCTGAAGAAAAATAAAGTCAGCTAAGCTACAGTGACATTTCGGCAGAGAGCTATTTCACTTTTTCCCGGATCTCACCGTATCTGAAGCTTTTCTTGCTTTCAAGCAGTGACTGCTAACCAGGGGCAGCATGGACCTCCTAGGGACCTTTGGCAATTTCTGTTGTCACACCTAGGTGAGGCAGTGCTGCTGGTATCTCGTGGGTAGGGACCAAACATGCGACTAACATCCTACATGGTATGGGACAGCCTCCCCCCAACAAAGAATTAGACCTCAGAATGTCGATAGTGCCAAGCAGAGAAATCTTGCTCCAGAGCCATGCTCAGGGGCCCAGTGGTTTTCCTGAACTATTGGCGTGGAAAAGTAAACTCCTCCCATCTGAGATCCCTTTCTCTGGCCCAGAAGAGCCTATGCCATAGGCTGTCTTGGTGACAGAGTTGTTTTCTGTGGAGCCCCAGAGTTATTGGCACCAGAATGCCATATTCATGCTTACACTTGCCAAGAATACCCACCGATAAAATGCTCATTCGGGAAGAAAGACCTCGTGATGTGACACACTTCTCTGTTCTTCTCCATTGATCTCCTACCTTGAATGGGTGCTGGAGAGTCTAATAGGAGCTGGCCATCCAGGCTTTGGGCCTGCCTCGTGGATTTTATTTAAAAATGCTGCGGGACCCAAGATTCTTGGGATCAAAATAACTGATTGGCACCCTCCTGCCCCTTCCCCTCAATAGAATAAATAGAAACATCCGCTTTGTTATGGCGGTGGCTCCCAAGGAAGATGAAAGATTCGCATCCTTTTCAACAACGTGTCATATTTCTCCCTTTCATATCCTCTTGATAGCTGACGTTCAGCTGCTGGCGTTCCCCATCCACGAAGGATGCTCAGGTCACCTGTGCGAGAAGGTGCCCTTCCAGGTTTCTCTTCCTCTGCGTGGGGCACACCAGCGGCCCCTTTCCCTCCCCAGCTGTGTGGGAGAGAGGGCTGGCACAGGGGCTTCTCCCTGGAGACATGCCGCCACTCCCAGGGCTCCTGACTATAACAGCACCGCGCAGGACAGCTGAGTACAGAGCCAAATGCCCTGGTCTCCTGTGATTCTTGGGAACAGTCTTTTGAGGCTCCAAGCCAAATGGCAGGAGAATTCCAGGATGTTTTCGGGAGTAAGCTTGAGAAGAGGGGATCTCAGAAAAAAAAACAAACCTCCCTAGAATATCCCCTATCATCCAATGCTTGGGGGTCCTTGGCAACCCCATTCTCAGTCTCAGATGTAGCCAAGCCTTAAGTGGACCTTGTCAGGGCATATGGACTATTTGCTAGTTAAGCTTATGTCTTGGTCCTCACCCCTCCCTGGCTACCCACAGATTGGGAGGGACTTGGTGCCCATTAAAGCTTTAGATAACCCACTGAGCCATCAGAATTAGTCAACCATGGAGTGGCATGGCTGTGAGTCTAAGGTTCACAGTGATGCCTGGAGGGGGCAGTTTGGGTGGCTGGTAGCTCTCACAGAGGCCCTCATGCAGAAGGAATCTATCAAGCATTTTTTCTCACTGGTTATGAAATGGAAAGGGAGGCAGGGCATTCAGTTGTTGCATGAAAAGGAAAGAGGTCAGGATGGTTTCCTGGGCCTTCAGTTCCCAGACATGTCTGTTCTCTGGAGAATACATTAAGGGATTGATTTTCCTTGCTTGGGAACTCTTCCAAAAATGTGGGAGATGCGCCATATTGGGTGTCATGGAATGGCCATTCAGGAAGCAGGTGAATGGTGTTGTTATTGGTGGCAGGTGTCTATAATTATTAAATGTTTTTCTGGCAACTTCTCTGTTTTGACCAGGAGTTTCTCTCCCTACTGCTCTCCTCACCCTCTCCCCAAATCACCCTCTCCACCCTCTTAGAACCCTGGATAATTCTCTCATTCTCTTTGCCATTTTCATACCATGCACCTGGAACTCATATTCTGGTTAAATATTCGAGTACAAGAAAGAGGAAACAAGAAGGGATACAAAGAGGGTATGTCTAAACACTATTAATTCTAGAATTTTCAGTTAGTCATGCCTCATGACCTCTATGCCAATAATCAACTTTCTTTTCCCACTAGAGGCAAAGTAGCATGGTTGTAACCTCTCGTAGATAATGACTTGCTTCATTCATGTGTACATGTATTGATTCATTCAACAAAACTTTATTGAGTATATATTATGATCTAGGAATGGGGCTGGGCAGGTCCTGTGGGAAATGCAAAGATGAAGTAAGACACATTCCCTCTCTCAAGCAAGTTTGACTGGTATGGAGAAGACTGGATAGCAAACTAAGCTATCCTGGATGACAGTGGTATGGGATGAAGCAAGGTATTGTCAGATGAGTGCCCTGGTCAGTGAGGCTGGGTCAGAGGTTCCTCGAGGGTGGGGACTGTGCTGAAGCATCACTGGGTTGCCCCTGTAGTGCCTGATGGGCTGTGCGTGCTTCTTATGTGTCAACTGAACTCCTATGGTAGTGCCTAGGGGGAAGCAGAGGGGATGCCTTCTGGAATAATCCATGGAAGATAAGGAGTGCAGTAGACTGGCCTAGGAACATGGGCAGTACTGATCCCCACTGTTCCTTAATCTTGTAATGAACGAGCTCTCAGCCCGTGGGGTTTGAATGAATGTGTCTGTATCTCAATGCCATGAAGCATCACTAAGAGATGCTCCTCCTTGCTCCCCCAGGTTACCACTAAAGTGGCTCCTCCTCCCCATCTCAGGAGTAATTGGAAGGACATGGAATCCTGTGGAGGGAACTTTCAGTTGCAAAAAAGGCCAATAAATTCCAAGGAACAAATCTCATGTGGAGACCCAAGTCACTGTGCAGATCTTCTAATCCACCCCTTGTTATAATGAGGTAGAATTTGTTTGTTGTCACATATCAGCAAGATAAGTCAGTTGTTTTCAAGCAATTTGGTTGGGTAGTGATGGAGCATGCATTTTGGAGAACCCTAATTGCGTAACTCAAGAATGTGACATGTTGTCCCTTCTCCCTGCCACCACCCACCCCCATAGAGAGAGGTGAGTTGAGGCATGCTTCTCCATGCACTTTGGAAGTCTCTGCAAGAAGGGGAGAATGGCATTCTGCACCTCCACTTAGGTTTGCTGAGGGTAGGACCTGCAAGCACAGGACCTGCTCTTGTGACCTCAGCAAGGGGGAGAGACCACAGAAACAGATCCACCAGAAGGGTGAGAATTCCAGTCAGCACACACAGCTGGTTGAAGAGGTGGCCTTGAACCAGCTGCACTGTGTCCTGTTTCCACTGACATGCCTTTACCCACATACCAGCCTTTCCTCTCTCTTTCATGCCGAGAAAGATCAAAGAGCAAGCCCAAAGCCTCTGGGAAGGCAGATGCTAGAAAGTATGGGAGGAGGCTCGGAAGGAGCCAACTTAGTGTGATGAGTTAAACTATTTGCATCTGCCTGAAAATTTACTAAGAAAGAGTATTTTAAAGTAGAAGAGGCTGAAAATATAAGGAGCACTAATCTTATCTGTCTCTGTGAACTTTTACACTCACACACACAAACACACACACACACAACCTGCATGTGCTTGGGTCAAGTAGAGAGCATTCCACACCCCTAGGTGGACCCCTTGTGCTCCTTTTTGGTCAGTGCCTCCCCAAGATAACCATTATTCTGACTTCTATCACCACCGATGAGTTTTACCAGCTCTTATTTTTTTTAACTTCACATAAATGAAGTCATATAATATACCTTCTTCTGTGTGTGCCTTCTTCCCCTCAGCATAATGTTTATGAGCTTTTTCCATGTTGTACTTATGGGCAATGTGGTTTTTTCCCACTTTCAAATGCTGTGTATCACTCCATAGTATAAATAAACGACAATCTGTTTAGTCATTCACTTGTTGATGGGAATTTGAATTGTTTCCAGTTTGGAGTGCTTTTGGATGAAACTGCCATGTACCTACCTCCCTGTGGGTATGCCTTTTGGTGGATAAACACACTAATTTCTCCTAGATACATGTCTGAGATTGGAATTACATGTTGTGAGGTAGGCCTAGGTGTAGCTTCACACCTGGTTTGTTTGATTCTTCTGCCCAGGACAAAGGTGGCAAACAGGGCATCTGAAAGCAGAGGGGTTTTGAAAAGGCTTATGTGAGTAGGGCGAGTGGATGGCTCATATGGGACAGGGAAGCAAGTACTGGAAAGACCCCAGAGGATGCCTGATGGTAACCCAGCCAGGGACTCAGAAAGACTCATTAGGAATCACTTTCTACTATATCTGGGTTTAGGGAAAGCCGAGTGAAAGGGCCAGAGGGGTAGATTTAAGAAACTGGAAGATTTTAGTCTTTCTAGTTTTGTCTACTGGCACAACATAAAGTCATCGACCTTGGGCGTATCACAGGATCTTTCACTTCTACTTTCTCATTTACAAAATAAAAAGGCTGTTCAGGGTGATTCCTCAATGATCTTTGAGCTCTCATCATCATTATGTGAATTGTAGCTTTGTTGTGAATGATCAATTCAAGTGTAAAAGAAAATCACATGGAAATTACAAGGAAAGCCTGCGGTTGTCTCCTTCTGGCATGTTTTAACATCTACCACTGGATGTTAGAAGAATATGAGAATATGTCATTCCTTGGTTTAGACCAGTCCAGCTATGGGTGCCATTGGTCCTTCATGGGCAGCACCTGAGCCTCCTCTTGTCCCCCCAGGAGCAGTGTACCCTGCAGGTGCCAGTCCATTTCTGCCCCATCTCCCACTGGTTGAGCCACCACTCCTGCCTGGTCTGCTGGCTGTTCTGATGCACTCACTGAAAACCACATCTGAGGGTGGACATAGGTAGGTGGACCATTTTCTTCCACTCCTTTACTCATTCACAACAGAACTCCAGGTATGGCCACTGCGGCCATCTCTGAGCCGCACTGAGCCATGACACCCTTCTTGACATTTGTCAGTGGCCATGGCTGTCCTGCCCTGACTTACTCCCAGACATGGTTGACTTGGGCCAAATCACCCCCCTCCTCAAATCAGCAGTCCCCAGAGGACATTCCTGACTCCTACTGCTTCTCCCCCAGCCTTTCAGATGCAGCTGGGGAAAAAACAGTTCAGCCCCAGCCTCAGCCCTCAGCCCCTGCTCAGCTGTGAAATGACACTCCCACCAAATGGGAGAGGGCCCTGGAGAAATAAGATGGGGCTCTTGGGGGCTACTAATTCACAACCTGCTGGGTGGAGCCCACCTTTGTGATATCTCAGGATGCTTCCTCTGCCTAAAGAGCCCGACCTCCTGTAGGAGGGAAACTCCTTTTCTCCTAGAACTACCCTGGTCCTTGGAATGGACATATCACCAGAAACATTTTATTCCTGACCCCCTTCTACCTGAGAAGTTCTAGATCTCACTAAGTTCTAGTTTCTTCTTTCTTCCAAGAGCTGCATTAAAATATCTTTACAACTTGTGTATATTGTTTGTTGAAATTTAGCTATTAATTTTATTTTTTTAAGTTTCTTTATTTATTTTGATAGAGACACAGAGACAGCGCTAGCAGGAGAGAGGCAGAGAGAGGGAGGGAGAATCCCAAGCAGGCTCCACACTGTCAGCACAGAGCCTGATGTAGGGCTCAAACTCACAAAACTGTGAGATCATGACCTGAGCCAAAATCAAGAGTTGGAAGCCTAAGCAACGCAGCCACCCAGGCGCCCCTGAAGTTTAGCCATTTAAAAAAAATATGTATATTTGTGTTAAATAAGGGCCATAGCAGTCCATCTTTATCTTACTGGTTCTAGTCTGATATCCAGTATATACAAACCTTTCATACTGAATAAAGGGAAAGTGGAAAGTAGTTTTTGCCAAGAGCCCCACTCAAGGCTGCTACCTGGCAACATATTCACTAAATTGCAGGAATATACAACAAGCCAGGACGTTGATACCACAGGCAATACCACGAAATATTTTAAAGGAGAAAAGTCTTCATAATTACTATAAATAGTCAACATTTAAGACTTAGAATAGTCCGGCATTTGTGGCATTGCTATGAGAGATCAATAAAAATTTAAAACTATATGATCTGGGGGAAAGCCCCTCTCTTAAGTATAAATATCAGTAAATATAGTCTTTAAAAATTTATATACATTTTGTCATGTGGAATCCAGCACATAGTTCTCATCCGGTGAAAGCCAAGAGCTCAGTCATAAAAATAAGCAGAAAATTATAAAATAGAAAACTGGCCCAAGACTATTTCTTAGAAAAATAAGATCCTGCTTTGAGAAATGAAAAAGAAACAAATGAGCCCTAGCATTGAAACAGATTTTTCCAAAAAAAATTGCACACAAAGATCTTTTTTTTCCTATTATGCAAGTTATCTGCTTTGCTGTTCTCCAGGGGCTAAAATGTATGTTTAACCTGCATCTGAATGTTGGCCCCAGGTGTGTGGGGGCCTACTGGGATCCCTCAAATCCATCTGGCCTGGTTAAGGAGGGGGTATAAGGCTAGATTTCATGTTTCAACAATTTCTGCCCAGCCACTCCGGGCTGGCAAGTACTGCTCAGTTTACAATAGTGCCTGGCACATGTTGGGTCCACTGTTGATTGAACTAGTAGGTATTCCCAGCAGGTATAGACAGCACCGACGATTAGCTATAACATAGCCCGCTGGCAGAGACAGGAAAGGCAAATCTTTTCTGAGCCCCTGCCACACACAAAGCATGTCTCTGCTCATAAAAGAAACAGGGTGTATTCAGCCACGTGTTTGCACTGGCCCCTGCCAGCACCAGTTCTCCATGACCTAGATGTCCCCTTCCTCCTCTGTTAACTCCATATTTGAAGAGGCTGTTCTTTTAGGTTATTTGTGAATTGAATCCTCTAGTGTAACAGTGATTCTCAAAGTTTGGTCTCTGAATCAACAGGATGACTTCACCCAGGAATTTGTTAGAAATGCAAATTCTTGGGCTCTACCCTGGACCTACTGAATCAAACATGGAGGGAGGCAGTAATCAGTGTTTTAATAAGCCCACCAGATGATTCTAATGCACATTAAAGTTCATGAACCACTGCTATCTAAGGATTGATACCAATCCAGCACTATGGTTGGAAGAACACAGTTTTTTACCTGTTTATTCTGATGGGTCAAGTGCTATGTTGGTTCTCCTGCAGATCATCTCTTGAGAATTATTTGGATTTTCAGAAGCAGCAAATGAATAGGAGGTTAAGAAGGAAGTTTTGGCTTTTACTGGTGGGAGAATTATAATACAAGTTCATTTCTTGTCCATTTGAGCCGCCTTGTTGGTTGCAGCACTTACCTGTGTCCCCCAGTAAATGAAATCTTAGCACCAAAACTCTTGAGTTGGACTAGACGAAGGGACTTCCAATATAGTTGCTATTGTTATGATTGAATGTAAAAGATGTCCAATGTTTAATTGAATAGAGGTGGATGCAGTTGAGCAGCTCACTCTAATCTTTATAAAAGGCAAATAGCAACAACTTGATCTTAGCCTTTATGGTCCATAACCTTTCTTCTCAGGCTCAGGTCTTTATGGACTCAGTTGGCTATCATGGGAGACTATCTCAGAAATGCCCTAAAGTCTATTCTGAGGCATATTTAGGTTTATCATCAATGTTAAGAATTGAACATTCAGTTAATGTATCTTGATAGCCAGAATGTAAGAACCTCTTACCTTATAATACTCTACCTATATTTGTACTCAGGTGCTCTCTTAGTCCTGGAAAGTCTCGTCAGGGGATGGGAACTTGACAATGTAAGGCGTGTCTTCGGTGTCTCTACTGTGCGATTTAATTATAAATATTCTGCTTTTTTGTCTCCATCTAATAATAATTTACATATGAGAAAGCCATTGTTGGAAATTTTGGTTAGTTCACAATGGGGAATGGGATTTCCCATATTTGACCTTCATGACTAGGTGAGCAGCAGATGAAATAACTGGTGTTGCGGGGTGATTATTGTGCCACCGGGATAGGTAAGGCTCTATTACCTGACGTTTTGATCCAGGCCCTTTGAACAGTGTTCAAAGCCAGATCTTTTGTGACTATAAGGCCCTGACAGGACACTCATTTTTGCCACCATTTGGAGCTCTTCAAGAGAGCAAATTTCTTGTTACTTAAATATGTCTGCCTTTGAAGAATAAAAAGCTGACCTGACACCACTGGGATTTGAGTCTCCAGGTATAGGATTCGGGAAACCTATGTATGCCATAGAACGTGCGGTTGCAGGACTAAGTGGATTCTTTTAGCATAGTATAGTATATACAGTCTACACCGTGTGGATGGAGATCACGTCAGCCAGATTTGGAAGATATCTCAACAATGTGATAAAATCATCAGGTCCTTGCTAACCTTGAAAACACACAAGCTGGTTCTTGGGTAGTCCTACCAACAGTATGAGGCTTTTTTTTTCTAATCAGCATTTGAGTGCCTTTTATGTGCCTAATACAGGGTGTAAGAGTAGCTCATGTTACAATTAATCTGAGTTACCAACAATTTGTCTTTATTATACGAATATACAGTGGCAGCAACAGGAATGATCGTTAGTGATGAATGTGTGTATACTCCCAGATTACTAAGTGACCAATTTACTACAAAAAAGGGGAAGGAAAATTACTGAGATCTGTTGCTTTCTGCTCCTTGTTTTGCATTATGGTTCAGTTTGGATTTTTGCAACAATTCAGAAATGAAAATTGTTCTTTCCATAATGATATCAGGGTTGAGTTTTTCCCTAATTTTTTTTCTTTAGAAAATGTACAGCTTTTTAACTCCAAAAAAACCCAAACTTCCAAGTTTTAAAATGCTAGGTCAGTGCTGGGGGTGCAACCTAGCAGCACTGTGGGCTTTTTAATTCAGTGAGAGAGAGAGGTGGTGGGTGGGCTGTTCTGGGAAAATGCTGACAGAAACATCCATCCACATTGAAAGTCGAGTGGAAACCTGGTCCAGATGAGAGCAAATTAAAATATGGATGATGTTTTCAAAGAAGCAAGGAATAAATCACAGAAGTGCATCCACTAGTTCAGATAAGGTCAGCAGCAATTTACTAGTGTGTAAGAAGGAAAATCCATCATGGGGCAATCTGCCGATGGCTGTTTTTAGTTAAATGTTGGGATGGACAAGATTTAGCCGTACTTTACAAAACGTATCCTGAAGCCCTTAGAGAGATATCTAGTGTCATTGTCATTGATGAGTTCTTTTTCATACTGCCTCTTGTATGTGATATATGTGAGGGAAAGAAAGAATAATGTAGAGTTAGTCCACCTCCCATGGCCCACCCTAATCTGATCATGGAATAAAGTCCCGGTAGCATTTGATGGAGACCATGTGGTTGCTTCCATGGCTGTGGTTTTGGAAATACATTCTTCCTAGCTTTCAGATACGCTGTTAGTTACAAGTTTAAGAATCCTCTTCTATTCAATCTGATAGGAGAGCCTTACTTGATGTCACTTTAGAATGAGGTCAAGCCAAGCACTATAAGACATGAAGTATTCGCTGGCAGTATGCCATTTCTGCTGGGACAAAGAAAGCCTGGCTCAGGTAATTGCACTGTCCTGTCAAACGTGGCTGAATTGCCTCTGTCCCCACAAACCTGTCTTCTGTCTTTTACATTCACATCCATACATCTCTCCTTCATGTGTACCCAACGCCAATTGTAGCCTCTTGTATAATTTGTATGATTAATGGACTCTGGGTCTGGCCAACTCCTTGTATTACAGGTCTATAAATTACCATAGCAATATAGGCATAATTGCAGGTATACTTTTATATCTGCCTCGTTCTGTAGTGGGTGTCCCTAAGAACAATTATTAATCTTCAGCCCCACGGCAAGACACACGGTTCCAAGTTGGTACATAAATAATACATCAGTTTACAATAGGGTGGGGGGTGAGGGGACAGTGTAGTTTAAAGGACATAAATAATACACTAAACCTGGGGACAGGATGGGGGACAGGTGGCCAGTGGGGAAAGAGATTGCAGAGAAGTTTAAAACCAGAGAAGACAACCATACCAAGGCAAATGTGCTCACATCACAACTTAGATGTGAAGAATGTTTTTTCCTTCCTCTGTGAATCTGAGCTGCGTCCACGCGATTGTGTCTGCTTTGGGGATCGAGGGATATTGGTAAGTGTTGGGAGTGAAGGTTCTTCATCTTGGAAGGTATACTTACTTCTGGTGGCTCAACTCTGGGTAAATATTCTAGGTGATCGATATATGAAAACCTAATGATATGCCATTAAGGGGTTCATTAGCAATCTACACATTTAAAGTATTTCCTGCCAGTTTGTACCCTCTGTAGTTCCTATAACATTAGAGTCAGAGGTTTGCTTCTGATAGGAATTTTCTATTGAAAAGCAAATTTATTGTCCCTATGTCTTATCTCTGTGTATCCCCATCTTATACATTCTTTGAGACGCTGGTCAGATGCTTCTCCAGAAGCTTCTTATGGGCAGGAATTGGACCTCATTCATCTTTTTATTCTTTTACAGTGGCTTCCACAAACATGTACCAAATAAACAAGTGACATCATTTAAAATGAGGCTTAGAAACACCTTCTATGAGATATTTAATAAAGCAATAAAAACACTGGTATGTAGCAATTACTTGTTCATATAACAAAAGTATTTTAAATACATCCATACAAACAAAACAACGCTATCCAAAAAATCACGTAAGGGAAACCATTAGAATGATATCTTTGTTGCTAGTTAACTGAGTTTATGGTTCACTTATGCTTTCCCTGGATATATTTTGTACACATCATATAATAGCTACAAATAAACGATGACCATTTCCATGGGTGTCGCTGATATTTGTTAAAAACAACAGGCAGGAGAGAAGAACTTGTGTATATTCCTTTACATCATCAGTCTTGGGTTTCTTATGGAGTAGATACAAAAAAAAAGTCAAATTTTCTTTTCTGTCATTTGGCAAAGCTTATCCTTTACCTAAGCACAAGAAGACACCTCCTTTCCTCCTACTGGCACAAAGGATTGTTTGCACAGGCAAAGAATTTTGTTAAACGTGTCTATATTTGTTTTCCCATCTGAGTGTTTCTGTAAGTGGTATGCTTCATTTTTGCCAGGTCCAATCTTATTAAAATCACCTCATAGAAAACTCTTGATAACCGTCATGATTCCACCCAAGTCCTCTCAATAACACATTTATTTCAGTCCGTGTTTAATATCACAAAGGACAGTACTGCACAAGAAAAGTGGGATGCGGCTAACTAGTGTGTATTGTGTGGATTATTTGGATGGGGTTATCAAGTAGATATAAATGCTCTACATGAAAGAGATTGCAGGAATTATAAATCATGACAATTAGCATCTGTACCCAATTATTGACCACTTCCCAAACATTATGTGGTTGAGCTTCAAAACAATTCCATTAGTGTCATTATTATCTCTTATATCAATGGTAAAAATGAGTCTCTAAGAGGGGGTTGGCCTTTCGGCAGCCAGTAAGGTGGTGTTGGTGAGCTGAGCCTGCTGCTTTTGCCTCCAGATCCTGTGACTGGAGATGTTGGCCAAGCCCACTGCCCTTGCTCTTTCACGGACCAAAGCAGATGTCACCATCCGATCCCATTTCTCTCGCACTGAGCCATGATGAAGCCCAAGAATCCCGAGGGTAGACAAAATCTGTCTGCCATCCTGCCCTGTATTCTTTCAGCATGCATTTTGCTGGGCATTAGTGCAGATGAAATACAGCCAGAGTTTGTAGAAGAACCATAAAGTACGTCACCGGCACCCCAATATGAGCCTTCAAGTTGCCCTGGGTCGAAGGAGGTAGATTTCCTGTAAAAGGCTTTGATTTGTTTACCTTCTCCAGGACTTTTGCCTCCTTTGGGAGGGGAGAGATCTCTGCTAAAAACCTACTCCCTTTCTTTCTTTCTTCGCAAGAACTTTAATTGGCCAACTTTGAGTGTGCTAAGGTGACCTATTTCTGTCCAGGATAACAAAAACATTCCAGATGACTGATGCCTTTTACTGGGGACACTTTGACCTGATTCTAACCCTCCTGCTCTACTTGCCAAGGAAGATGATCACTGATAGGCCTTAGCGCCGACCGCTTTTTATTTCTCTACATTGTTTTTCTATTTTCTTGCAAAAATAGCAGACTTGTCCAAGTGCCTAGCTACTATGGCAATAAGTGCTATTTAAATAGATGCTGAATACATGTGTCCCAGCTTCAGTGAGTCAGTGGAAGCAGTTGTGGGATCTGATTGCATAAATGCATGGGAATAATGTTTGTCTCTAGGGCAACAGAACTCCTTTTGAGCCCTGGAGAGGACTGTGTTCAGATGCAGAAAGGCTGATGTAATGATCATACACATTCAGGTAGAAGGGTCAGTTTCTCCCTGAATGGAAAATGTCAGATAATGGCCATTTGGATTTTCTGCGTGGTAACCACAGCAAATGCCTCAAGAAAAAAAGAAAATGAATAGAAAAGCCCTCAAAAAGCTCTAAAGGGTCTGGAAAATGTAAAGCCATCAGGATTGGTTTATGGTCTTGATTTGTCTAAGCAAAGTCTGGCTTATTCAAATATATGTATTGATTTTTTTAAAATATGCAACTGACCTTAAGAAACTTGGTCCTAAATAAATGAGCTTTGCCTGACAGAAGCCTGCAGAACGTGTCTTAAATACATCAGGAAACCACACTGCTGCACACAATTACAAACACAAAACTTGGTTGACACAATGACATTTTTCAGAGATGTCTCTACCGTGTGGTTACACGTGTGCTGTGCTGAATCTACCGCCCTAAAAAGCTTAGGGCACATGGGTGGTCTATTAGTACTAGTTGCTCATTAATTCTGCCATAAAAATACAACTTGGTTCCTTAGATTAGATTCCTTCAAAATTGGCAATGGACTTGAGTGCCTGTACAAGCACAGAGATAGGCAGCTTTTTTCTGTCTCAACAGTAGACAAAACAAGGAGCAGGCTTGGAACTTTAGTCAAAGATAAGTTCAACATTCAGAAGGCCTTCTTGATTCTAAACATCCACTAATGTTCCCTTAAGAAGTAGGGATCTTGGGGCACCTGGGTGGTTCAGTTGGTTAAGCAACCAACTTTGGCTCAGGTCATGATCTCACAGTTTATGAGTTCAAGCCCCACATCGGGCTCTGTGCTGACAGCTCAAGGCCTGGAGCCTGCTTCAGATTCTGTGTCTCTCTCTTCCTCTGCCCCTCCCTCACTCATGCTCTGTCTCTCTCTGTCTAAAAAGTAAATAAAACATTTAAAAAAAAGAAGAAGAATAAGTAGGGATCTTAAGGGGCACCTGGGTGGCTCGGTCGGTTAAGCATCTGATTTCGGCTCAGGTCATGATTTCTCAGTTTTTGAGTTTGAGCCCCACGTCAGGCTCTGTGGTGATGGCTCAAAGCCTGGAGCCTGCTTCAGATTCTGTGTCTCCCCTTCTCTCTGCCCCTCCCATGCTCATGCTCTGTCTCTCTCTGTCTCTCAATAATAAATGTTAAAAAAAAAAAAAAAAAGCTGTAGTTAAAGAAGTAGGGATCTTATAAACCTTCTCATTTCCTTCTGTCCCCTACCATCCACTCCTGTTACCTTTGTCCTTTTTCCTTTCTTCAGAGATTTCCCATCTATAAAATAGGGAAAAGAATAATACATTTGAGCCAAAAACCTCAGCCTCCTTGTTTCACCTCTCATGTGGTAAACAAGTGTCCTCATCTCCCTCTATTTGGTGCCACATTTTTTGCATCTTCTGTGCTTTTTATTGGTGATCTCACTGTTCAAAATGGCCCCCAATCACAGGGCTGAAGTGTTCTGTCGTGTTCCTAAGTGCAAGACAGCTGTGTGACATGACTCACAGAGGAAAGACGTGTGTTAGAGTAAACTTTGTCAAGGCGTGAGTTACAGTGCTGCTGGCTGCGAGTTCAGTGTTAGCAAATCAACCAAATGTATTAGACAAGGTGTCTTTAAACAGAAACACACAAAACAAACTTTTTGTGTTGATTGGTTGATGAACATGTGACCAAAGATTTGTAGGAATCTTACACTGTGTGTCTCCTAGGCGCAGTGGTTCAGTAGTCACAGACACTTTGTAGAACATAATTACAAGTAACAAGAGTTGACTGTGCCTGACTCTTGGGTTTCCATGAGGACCACATGAGGTAATGCCTGTGGAGTGCAAGGTTCCTGGCATGGCTGCCACTGTCATCATCATCGGAAGAGGGTGACACATGGAAAAAAAAATTACTGATAATTCCGCTATTGCACCCCAACACCTGGCTTTATTTTCATATTCCTTTCAGTCTTTGTTTCTCTGTATTCACATTTTTACACAACTTGTTACAATGCATACAATTTATTTTATTTATTTATTTATAATAATTTATTCTTTAATTTACATCCATGTGAGTTAGCATATAGTGCAACAGTGATTTCAGGAGTAGATTCCTTAATGCCCCTTCCGCATTTAGCCCATCCCCCGTCCCACAACCCCTCCAGCAACCCTCTGTTTGTTCTCAGTATTTAAGAGTCTCTTATGGTTTGCCTCCCTCCCTCTCCTTAACTATTTTTCCTCTTCCCTTCCCCTATCATCCTCTGTTACGTTTCTCCTGTTCCACCTATGAGTAAAAACATATGGTATCTGTCTTTTTCTGCCTGACTTATTTCACTTAGCATAATACCCTTGAGTTCCATCCACGTTGCTACAAATGGGCATGTTTCATTCTTTCTCATTGCCACGTAGTATTCCATTGTATATATAAACCACATCTTCTTGCTCTGTTCGTCAGTTGATGGACATTTAGGCTCTTTCCATGATTTGGCTATTGTTGAAAGTGCTGCTATGAACATTGGGTACATGTGCCCCTATGCATCAGCACTCCTGTATCCCTTGGGTAAATTCCTAGAAGTGCTATTGCTGTTGACCCACACTCTTAATGTCTCTGGGAGGCTGCCATAGACCTCATCACATCTCTCCACCTCCCATATTAAACTCCATCCACATTGACCTCTGTGGCTGCTCTTTTTTCTGGAACCCACGATATTTCTTCCCCTCCAAGCCTTTGCGTGAGTTGTTCCCTTTCTGCATGCTTCCCTGGAATTGCCCCCTCTCACCCTGTAGAACTCAGTCAAGTGTCCCTTCTCATGGTCAGGTGCCTTTACTGTATGTCCTCCAAGAGGTGAGGACCCTTCCTTGAGAGCACTGGCCAAGTAGACATGCACTGATGTGTCTTGCTTATTGACCTCTAACTCCCTTCACTGACTGTGAGTTCCCCGAGAGTAGGACTGATTCCTTTATACCTCTTTTAGCATAGCGGCTCCCACCTCGACAATTAATAAACAACTGATGGGTGTTTGTCTAATGTGCTTCCGGTGTACCCCTTTAATACTGGGTCTGGGGACTTTGTTTTCCTGGTGGTGGGAACAACAGCTCACATGGTCCACCATTTGTGGGATTCTTTCTCATCTTCCTAGCGGATGGCAGGTAGACTAGGGTGCACCATTGTCCCTGCTTCTCTGCCTCAAACCAATCCTTTGGAGGAGGGATTACGATGGTAAAAAGAAAAATGAAGCCCTCGCTCTACAGATGAGGAAAATGAATCTCAGAGAAGTTAACTGACTTGCCCAGAAGCCTGTAGCACAGCCAATAACTGGCATGTGGGTGTTACGACTCTGGGTGGGGACCCCCATTCTGCCCTCCTTGGCTCCCTCTGTCAAGAGGAGGTACTGAGGGAGATTCTTCTTTCACTTTCCAGCAAAAGGACAAAGGAAATGAGGAGCCTCTTCTTGGCATTAATGCCTTGCCAGTTCCTAGACCTCCTGCCCCTGGTAATCCCTTCAAGCATCCCATTTGCACGTCTCTGTGCTTAGAGGCTGAATGTTTGGTAGAAGCCCCACAGTGAATAAAAGGCAGGAAGATAAATAAATAAGAAGCAATGACCAGTGTCTCCTCGTAGACGATGGTTTTCTCTCTCTCGTCCACTCTCGCAGGTTGACTTTATCCTCTTCACCGTGAGGGACTTAATTGGAACTGGCTCTTTTATTAGCCTTCAAGCTAAATTGGCTTCCACAGAGATACTGTGTCCTATTAGACTCGTTCACTTGGCAAACGTTTATGGCAGTTCAGCACAGACTGAAGTATTTCTCAGTGTGAGGATGGAACACTAGATCTGAGTGGTTCCTCACCACCACGGCGGAAGCCCTTGGCTGCTGTTTGCACCTCTCCCTGAACCCTGCCGTGGTCAAAGGTCAGGCCTGGGAAATACTCCATTAGTCGCAATTGCTCCCTCTAATGAGAGGCCACATCCTCCCCCCCCCCCCCGCCCCCAATAAACAGCGCATGCCTCAGGGAGGATTGGGTGCTGCCTCAGTGGTTTTCTGTGCATTCATTTAGCAAATATTCACTGAGTATCCACTGTGTGCTAGGCATTTCTAGGCTCTGGGCATGTGCAGTGAACAGCTCAAAGCCCCTGTCCTCTTGAAGTTTATTTTCTCGTGAAGGAAACAGTCATTGAACAAGTAATTGAATAAGTTTTATTCCCAGTATGAGTGCTATGGAGAAAATTTGATTAGGGATAGTAGGGATAATGTGTGATAATGGTGGAAGGTGGCAGAGGGGATGGTCAAGGAAGGCCTCCTCAGAGAGGTGACATTTGATCAGAACACGGAGTTATGGGAAAAGGGAGTGACATGAAGGTTTGGGGGAAATTTTACCGGGAAAGTTACAGAGCACATGTAAAGCTGAGTCCAAAGTAAGGTTGATCATCTGACAATGAGCAAAGAGGCCACCGTGGCTGGAAAGCATGGAATGAGAGGCAGAGTGGCAGGAAGTGAGACCAGAGAGGTGGGCATGGCCAAAGCAAGAAGAACTGTGTGCAGACCACATTCTGTTATGGAGGGACCATTCCAGATGCTGTGTGCCATGAAGAATGGATTCTAGTTGCGCAGGGAGATCCAGCGGGAGCCTATGGAACAATCCAAGTAAGAGATGAAGGGAGTGTCAGTGGAAGTGGTGCCAAGAGGTCAGGTGCCTGTGTGTGTTAAAGGTGGTGCTCATTCACAATTGATGCTGGACCACATGTGGGCTATGAAGGAAAGAGATGAGCCAAGCACCACTCAGGAGGAGTTCGTTTACGAATATTTACTGAATACTCTTTATGGACCAGCCATTGTTCTATGTGTTTGGATATACCAGTGAGCAAAATATCCAAGTTGTCTGCCCTTGTAGAGCTTATATTCTAGCAGGGGAAATCCAGAAACAGGAAAACAAAGTAAAAAAACCCAGTAAATTATATTGCATATTTCAGAATATGATATATGTTGTAGTGAAAAGAAAAAATAGAACAGAGGAGGGACATCTGGGAGAAGGACAGTTACAATTTTAGCTGGGCTGTCAGAGCAGATCTGCTTAAGAAGTCACCCAGGTTTGTTTTTTTCTTTACTGTTTTTTTGTGTTAGAGAGAGAGAGAGAGAATGAGCAAGGAGGGGGAAGAGGGAGAGAGAGAATCTTAAGTAGGCTCCATGCCTAGCACAGATCCTGACACGGGGCTTGATCTCACGACTGTGAGGTCATGACCTGAGCTGAAATCAAGGGTCAGACACTTAACCGAGCGAGCAACCCACATGCCCCAAGATGTTACCCAGGTTTTTGGTCTGAGTAGTTAGATGGATAATGATGCTATCTAATGAGAGGTCTTAAAAAGAATAAAGAAATAAAACTGGAGGAAGGAAGAGGTTAGGGTGGTGAAAAAGCTGTTTAAATATTGAGCTTGAGCTGCCTCTTAGTGAAGATATCAGGTAGATAATGGATATTCAAATCTGGGCTTTAGGGAGAGGTCAGAGCTACCGATTTAAGTCACCAGAGTCTAGAAGATCTTTAAAAAAGCTCTAGCACAAGATGAGATCTCCAAGGGCATGAGTGTAGAGACTTAAAAAGAGGGCCAAGGGCCCTGGATCCTCCAAGGGGAGGAAAGATGAGAGGAATAGCAAAGGAAACCTGGAAGGAGCATTGGGAAGGCAGGAGAAAGACGAGGGGGTGCAAGAAGAGAACTGGAAGTTGGGTTGAAGAGGGAGAGAGCAATTGACTATATCCAAAGCATCCAAGAAGATGGAGATAGGTTGGGGAAGTGGACAAGATCTTTCTTCCAGGCTACTTCTGGGGCAGCGAGAAATCACATTACCCCGTGGTCACCATTTCACTGCGGTGTGTAGAGTCATGGAATGCTGTGCTCTCAGTGTGTGCCCACTAGGGCCGAGCTCTTTTGTTGGGTGGTATTGCTTGTTGTCCAAGGCAGTGCTGCTGGTTCAGATCATGGAAGACTCTGGAGGCCACGTACAACCTAAACCTCCAACCTAAAGCCCTGGTTTTTAAGCAGGGAAATGACATGCCTTAGCCTGTGTCATGTAGATACTTCCAGGAATGGAAGGGAGGGGGAAGGGGGAGAGATGGGGGAAGGAGCGAGAGATTGGGGACAGGCAGGGAGTTTTGGAAGGAAGACTGTTTCAGTAGCAGAGGCAAGAGCCTGGAGATCCTGCATCAAAGGAAGAACAGGGAGAATGCAAAGGGGTGGAGATAGGAAAGACATCGAGAAGGCACATTGGACAACATTTGGTAAGTGATTGGGTGGATATTGAGGGAGAAAAGACTGAAGACAACTCTTGGGTTTCTGTCTTGTGTGACTCAGGGATAGAGCCCACTGTGGATTTTCCTTGGGAGGTCAAGGGAAGGGACTACCAGATTAACCAGTTTATGGATTAATTATTAAGACACAGCAGGGACCTGGGAGCTCCCCTCCTCACAAATTAGTTAGCTTGTAATTCACCTGCCTCCTGTGGGATAGGAGAGGCGCTGAGCCACCCCCAGAGTTTCTGGGGTGCGGGAGGGAGGGGGCCCAGAGTCTCCACTGCTATATTACAGCTCCCCCTCTCCTCCCAGAAACCCCACATTGAAGGGGCATCCTGGACATCCGATTCTGGCTCCCCATTACTCTTCAGATGTTCTTTGCCTAATGGATCAAAAACAGGAAAAGGGGACCATATGCGCACCACAGAATTATCATTCTCACTAGTGATGTTTTACAAAAACACCATGGCAACTTTCCTTTTCAAATAGTTGGGTTCCAATCTCCATGCGTTTGTCAAGTGCACATCCAAGTTTATTTTTCCACTTGGGAACTATGACTTGGGTCTCTCCTCCCCCACCCTGGGCTCTGTCCTCCTGAAAACTGTCTCTTTTGATATGAAATGAAAATCCCCTAAGGCCAATACAGCCGCTCAATACCAAGTGTTGGGGAGAAACCTGAAGTTGAATTCGGTAAATGCTTTCGAGATCCATAAATCCCCCAGAGACCTAAGTTGGTGTAACTTCATGCCATATGTCCTGGTCTCCAGTTGGAGCTGTGTGAGACCGGAAGAAAGGTGGTTGAATTGGAAGGAAGGCTCAGGATCCCCCTGTCTAGTCCTGTAAACCCCACACATTCTCTGACTGTTTCATGCACATATCCACGCCAGAGTGCCTACTGCAGACCTCACTAAGGATGCCTGTCTCTGCGTCTGCCAGCCTCTGGGTCCTGCAGTGGGCACACGGGCAGAACCCTGAAAATGCAAAAGGGCCCATCGGAACGGCAGGCAAATAGCAGAAAGTACGAGAGGGCAACATAAGGGCGGGGGGAGGGCTTTCTTTAATGGTCCTTGTTAAATTAACATTAAGTGCCACATTTTTAAGATCCGTCATTTTTATTTTTAAGACCCAAATAATCCTGCTTCTCTTTAAAAAACAATCAGAAGGTGTTGCACATCAAGGCCCCGATTTCCATTCGGCCACCATAGCTGGAGGTAAGTTGGTGTCCTTCAGAACTGAGGGCGTGTGGTCCCCAGAGGGTCTCACTCCCCACCACGCCTTGCTGTCCTGTGTCTCCATAGCACTGAGGTCCTTCAGGACTCACTGGCAAGTGATGTTCTCCTGGAAGGCTTCCTTGGTCCTCCAGACTGGGGTCAGGGTCCCACCAGTGCTCCTAAAGTAGTCACAGCAATTTTATTCATCTCTTTATACACATAAGCAATTAAAATATAGTAGCAAATGTCACTATGTTTATTTTATATATATACAATATTTTACTATTATATTTTAACTGCTTGCTAACTTATGTCAGCCCCCCTCACTGTAATTCAGGCTCCCTGAGAGCAGGTGCTTTGTCGTGTTTGGTCCTATACCTCCAACATCTTGCACAAGGTCCAGCCCAGAGCTGGCATTCAAATAAATTAATGTACAAAATAAGGACAGTGGATTCAATGATCTTGAGGGTCTATCTTAGTTGTTGTAATGTTCTGTAGTTGGGGGGTAAGCCCCCCCCCCCCCACTCCACAGATGGGAAACCGAGGCTTGGGGAAGATAAGTGATTTTCTTGAAGTCTTGCAGTCACAACTCGGGTTGGAACCCAAGCCTCCAGAGAGTAGTCCACCTGACTTGGGCTTTCATCTGAAGGAGCCAGTGATCAGTGTAGAAGGGAAGAACAACGTAAATGCCCAGTGTCTCCTGAGTGAAAATAATAAACACTAGAGGAGTTTCCAGGAGGGCAGAAATCCCTTCAGAAACATAACCAGGCTTCAGTAATCCAGTGCCAAGCAATAGTCTTCAAACTGGGGTGTTCAGGTGTATTCTCAGGGGACTTTGGGTTCCCTTTGAAAACAGTGGCTACGCATACGTTTGTGTCACCTGCTGCTGAATCTCAGGGGCCTTGTTTGTTTCTCTGAGAGGGTGTGGCACTCTCCTGGCCCGTGAGCGTGAGAAAGAAGGGAAATTGAGTTGCAGGTGCTCACATGCTCCCCCTAATGGCACGGTGATGTTTTGCATGGTTTCGGGCAGTGGCAGTTAGTGACATTTTCATACTGCAAGCACTGATTTCACTGCAGCAAGAACACCCCCATCCATTGCATTATTTTAATGCAGTTGGCTATTACTGGTTTTGTATTTAATTTTTACATTCATCTTGGTTTCAGAATTGTACAAGAACGATAAGCAAAAGCCCTTTGCATCGAGGTGCGTTAGTTTTATACATATTTAAGCAATGTTGCACCAAAAGTACTCTAAAACAATGCTGAAGGTACAGGAGACAGTATCTTTCACTTAAAAGGAGCCCATACATTATTCAAGGTTGTTGCATACACTGACTTCCTGTCACATTTGCATTTAAGTTATGAGAAACTGTTGGCATGAGAGAGAATTCCAATGGCGTGAGCTCTTCTGCTGTCAGAGTGAATTACTGAGAAGGAACCGGGTATGGGAGATGTGATGCACTCTTCCCTCAGTAGATGGCTGTTCCCACAGGCGATTCTAAAATCTAAGAGGTAATTCTGACTATTGTTTTGCTAGCTTTAGAACCTAATCCATTGTAAGATGTTATGATATACAAGATCTGAGGGGTGAAAAGATTTATCTACTGTTTAACTTGATGTAATATGTTTCACATGAGGCCAGCAGGCTGTATAGCCTGTGGACCTAATTTGGCCCGCAGACTATTTTTGTCAATAAAGTTTTATGGAAACTTAGCCACACCTATTTGTTTACAGATCGCCTGTGGCTGGCTGCTTTCACACTACAATAACATAGTCCATTAGTTGTGACAGAGACTGATGGCCCACAAAGCCTAAAATCGTTATTATCTGGCAGACCCCTCGCATATGCACTTGAAATACAATCTTTTCTGCATTGTGCTTTCAGCTTATGCACATTCCAGTTATCTGATTCTCTAAAGTGACCTAATCTGATCTGTTTTTTACAATTAGGAAATTCTAGGTGATTGTTGCTTTGTGTAAGATTCTTTGATTTTTCTGTGAGGGAATCTAGTCTGTTCTGAACATGAATTGTGACGGTCTTAAAATAGCAAATTGGAGATTGGCACAGTGTTGCTTTAATCCTTGACCCCTACCTGGTGGAGCTGACCCGAGCTGAGCTGTGAGTTAGATGCGTGTGTTTTCATCTGTCAGCCCTTCCTCTCCCACCTATACCCTGACTCTCTCTCACTACCTTTGGGACACAGTGCCCTTTGACTCCTTGCCTCTCAGCCACATCACCAAAGGCTCTAAGACCTTACTCCCATATCCATTCAAATTAATGTCCACTTCTTGTTTCCTCTGAGGGTATTTGCACTTGAAGCATTTATCCCTACTGGGGAATAAGCAGCATTGGCCTCTCTTAAAGATTTGACCAACATAGGGGCGCCTGGGTGGCTCAGTCGGTTAAGCATCCAACTCTTGATATCAGCTCAGGTCATGGTCTCGCAGTTGTAAGATGGAGCCTACTTGAGATTCTCTCTCCCTCTCCCTCCCTCTCTCTCTGCCCCTCCCTGGCTCACACGCATGCAAGAGAATCTCTGTGTGTCAAAATAAATAAATGAACATTAAGAATTTTTTGCCCCCCTTAGAGGTGTCGGGAGAGATTGGTAGGATGGGAGTGGCAAGGGTGAGAGGGTGGGGACAGGGATGTCCCTGGAAATGGCGCAAGTCCCCCCTGATGATTGTATGGTTCGGTGCACCTAATCCTGAGTTTGCTATGAAGATACGAGTCTATGCCTCTCTGACCTCAAATCCCCAAATCTTCAGGGGGGTACCAGACTTCTAAAAAAAAAAGTCTCTCAGTGAAGTTGGCTTATTTGTAGAACCATCTAAGGCTAACACAAAAAGCAGAAGACTCAAATGCTATTCGAAACACTTGACTGGGGATGACTTCCAAATTGGACATGACGAGGGAAATCACTGAAGGACTAGGGGAGTGTGGTATGATGTAGGGATGTTCCTAAAAGGAGATATTTACTGCTGAGTATACATTGCTTAAAATAATAAATTTTTGTGGGAGTCACCGAAATAAAGTAAGACACTAGAGCTCTCTTAGCCAACTTGGGTCATTCCTGAACACACCGGCACTGCTCACCCTCTGAGGACTAAGTCAGCCAAGGGCAGCGCCTCTGACTGGTAAAACAACTTAGGAACTGGCACGGGAGGACACTGTTAAAAGCCTAGGCAGGTTTGAGTTTAAATCAAAATCAATTATTCACCTCTTCTATGGCAGGCATTAACGTGGGCAGCTCTGAGGAACGTTGAACACTTGCATACTTCAGGTCTCTGTTGTTTTGATGTGTGTGTGTCTTTGTACAAATTAGAGACTACTCAGTACATGTGTGAAGCAAGCAAGTCCTGTTCACCAGCAGAAGAATGATACCCAAATCTGGTGATGGAGTGAGAAGGAAGGAGATGAGGCAGCGTCCCCAGTGCACGATTAGAGGAAAAGCCGAATCACTCAGCGGAGGGCACAAAATCTCTTGGGGAGAGAGGTGCCTAAACAGAGTAAGAGCACATGTGGTATATTTCAGTCAAGTTTCCCTTGCCCTCCAGATTCTCTAGCAGGCCTGCACAGACTCCATCCTGCAAAAGGGCCTCTCTCTGGATCTGGGAAGCTCAATTCTTACCCACTCTAGCGGCCTTTATTTCAGAGGCTTTGGGAAGAACTTACCCAACCAATCTGTCCCCTGTGTTTCACAGAACATTTTAGAACAACCGACTTTCCCAATTCTGTAGCCAAACTCAGAATGAGCAAGACTCCTCTCCTGGGAGCAGAAACAAGACCAGTACTCGGGTGTCCCTGCACAGTGTCTTTGCCTCCAGGTTTGCCGCAGGCTGGAGAGGCCATTTCCTCACAGGGACTGGGAAAGCAGACCCCCGGAAGGAAGGAAGCAGGGAGGGCAGGTATGTGGTAAGAGGGGCAGGAGATGGAAACATGCTTGGCTGCAGTTGCCCACTTCTGCTTTACTGGCGAATCGGTCCCGTGATGTGAAGTCAGAGCTTGTGTAGAATGGATCCTGTTTGTTTAGAAAAAGTAGACTCTTAGGACATCCCTGTGGGTATTGTCTCTAGCATGGTGGATTCAGGTTCATAGGCACAAAAACGTATTTGAGTGAGTGCATAAATTAATGAAATAAGACCTCAGAGTGGAGACAGGCAAATCGGGTTTATATTCAGCTTTGCCATCTAATAGCTGTTAGTTATCTATTGCTGCAAAACAAGTTACCCTCAAATTTAGCAGCTTAAGTTATTACCTCACCGTTTCTGTGGGCTAGCGAGCTGGTTATGGCTTCGCTGGGTACCTCTGCTTCAGGGTCTTTCCCAAAGCCACAGTCATCTCAAGACTTGGCTGTCGGAGGACCTGTTTCCAACTTTACTTATGTAGCTGTTGGCAGGCTTCAGATCCTTGATGGCCAGAGACTTCAGTTCCTTGCCTCCTGGGCCTCCCCAAAATGCTGCTCACAAAATGGCAACTGGCTTCCCCCAGAGAGAGGAAGCTCAGAGGGAGTCCTGAGACAGAGCTATGTGTTTCTGTTTTGTTTTGTTTTGTTTTTTTTGCCAAAGTTTTTATTGTGGCTACACACACAGACACACACACACACACACACACACACACGACATAAAATTTCCTATTTTAACAATTTTTAAATGTATACTTTGGAGGCATTTAGTACATTCACAATGTTGTGCAGTCCCCACCAGTATCTATTTCGAAAACTTTTTCATCACCCCCAACAGCAATTAAAGCTACAGTGTTTTTTTTAAACCTTATCTCAAGAGTGACATACCATCATTCTGTTCTGTTTCTGGAAGCAAGGCGCTAAATCCAGCCCACACTCATGGATAGGATTACACAGGTTGAGAATACCAGGAGGGTGGACATCCTTGGGGCAGTCCTAGAGGCTGACTACCATAAAAGCTCCTGATCTCAGGTGAGTTACTGACCTCCCTGAGCCTCAGTTGCATTCTTTGCAAAATAGGGATGGTATCGACTTTGTAGAACTATGCTCATATCCAAGGGAACACCAGCCAACTTTCTACTCCCCAACATGAGATAAAATGCATGGCCCTGAGCCGTGAAGTTCAAACACCTTGGACTCTATCTTCCTCACAATCTCTTGGATTCTCCATGATGGTTCAGTAACCATCACATCTTTGGACCCCTGAGAGCATGAACAGATAGGACAGAAGCAGAGGCAGAACCATGGAGATCTGGAATACAATTCCTAAGTGTTCATAGTATAATTTTTCTATGTAGCAGAGATTCCTCTAAAGACGAAGCCTGTGTTGGACAATGCTCAGCTCATATGTTCTCATCAAACCACCTCTAGGGATTGGTCCACCCCCTCCCTCAGTTGCTCATGTTCACCACTAAGATGCTATCCTTGTTCCATATGGTTTATTCTCCTTCTTCCATGCAAATTTCCAAACATCTCTTTAATGAATCTCCTCTCTTCCCTGATGAGCCGTCCTTTGTGGTGAATAAGAAATTGCTCCTCTGAAGCTCTGTGCATGGGGTTGTGTAATGAATAAGCAGGCTGCTTTTAAAACTATTCTTTGAAAATTTTCCAAAATGGCAATATACATAATCTGCCCTTGTCCTCTCTCACAGGTCAGTCCTACCCAAGTCAGGGTTTCATTCCAGATACCAGCTTCCAGATGTGCTCTGGGGTCACCATACATTCCAGCCACATCTTTATACTTCCCCTTCCATAGTCCTACAGGAGACTAGCAATTTGGATCCATAACCAATCCAAATTAATTAATCAGCTGAATTAATTTTCAGCTGATTATACTTTTAAGTCAAAGAAGTGAATTTATATTCTGTACAAAGGTTTCCAGTGATGACTATTCTGGAAAGATTATTAAAGACATTTGAAATAAAAATAGTTTACTGGCTAAGGCTCAAAACCAAAACTAACTGCTGAACACTGTTTCCCAAAGTGTTTCTGAAGACAGAAATGCTGTTGTTTGCCCACTGACCAAAATTAAATTGATAACCTCTAGTGTTGTTGAGAATATGGTGCAACAGTCATAGCTTGTTTGCAGCTGGGAGTATAAATTGGACTCTTCTCTAGGGAGTCCATTTGTAAATCAGAATTTAAAATATATGTACTCTTGACCCAGAAATTCCACTTTTAGAAATTAATGTAAACCATCTGTGCACATCTACAAAAAAGTATATACACAAAGAGTTTCACTGCAGTATTGTTTGTAATAAGAAAAAATATAAAAAACTCAAGTGTTCATCAATAATAGACTAGGTAGGGGCGCCTGAGTGGCTCAGTCGGTTGAGCGTCTGACTTCAGCTTTGGTCATGGTCTTGTGGTTTGTGAATTCAAACCCTGCATCAGGCTCTGTGCTAACAAACAGTTCAGAGTCTAGAGGCTGCTTCGGATTCTGTATCTCCCTCTCTCTCTCTCCTTCTCCCCTGCTCGTGCTCTCTCTCTGTCTCTCAAAAATAAATAAATTTTAACATTTAAAATAATAATAATAATAGACCAGGTAAATCAATTACAATGTGCCTCTATTTGGGAGTACCATGAGTCATTAAAATAATGAGGCAGATTTCTATGTCCACACATGGAAAGACAGACATGGTATTTTGTTGCCCGGATGAAGTAAGTCATGGAGCAGTGTTTCAGTTGGACCCCTTCTTTAGGAAGTTTTATATAGAGTAAAACCTTGGATTGCAAATAAATTGTTCCTACAAGACCAGCAAACATTTTGAATAAATTTTAACTTGATAAACGAGCAATGTCTTGCAATATGAGTAGTATGTGATGCCAAACATCACATGATCACAACTTAGCCAGTGATTCTTGAAATTTACTTTGATATACAAGTGCTTTGATATACTTTGATATACAAGCATGTTTCCAGAACAAATGATGCTTGCAAACCAAAGTTTCACTATATATATAAATTATGTATGTATGATATATATAATATATATGTATATTATTTTATGTATACTCACATAGGCATTTGGAAGGATACACACCAGTTAACAGTGGCTACTCTTCTGCTAAGAGCTTTCTAAGGGATAGGAGGGTTATTTCCCACTTTACTGTATTATATTTGCATATTATTTGAGTTTTTTATAATCACATACATTTCTTTTTAAACTTATTACAGAAGTAACAAATGTATATTTTTAAGCAATAAAGGGGGAAAACCCTATAATCCTTTACCCAGATACAATTACATTAATTAATCTTCCATATCTTTTTCTACATGTGAACTTTTTTTAATGTAATTATTTTAGGGGTACCTGAGTGGCTCAGTCGGTTGAGCATCCCACTCTTAATTTTAGCTCAGGTCATGATCTCGTGGTTCATGAAATCCAGCCCCGCATCAGGCTCTGCACTGACAGCATGGACTGCTTGAGATTCTCTCTCTCCCTCTCTCTCTCTCTCTCTCTCTCTCTCTGCCTCTCCCCCAACTCACGCTTTCTCCATCTGTCTCAAAATAAATACACACTTAAAAATGTAGTTATTTCATATAGACTCTTTTTAAGCTACTTACTTTAGTTCTAAACTATATGATTGAAAATAGGGTAAATGTAATTATTCCCTAATGAGTCACACAATAAACATATTTATATGTCAGTAGGTAATCAATTCTGTCTCACGGCTGTAACAGTGTGGTTTTCAGGTACATGAGATTGCTGGAAACTAGGAATTAGAAACGGGACAAGGTAAACTTTTAATGCGAGAACCTATTACCTGGTTCCTTGCACTCAGTCTTGTCCATCCCTACGTCCACACTATCCACAGTCTATACTTAGGCCCTGTCAGTGTCTTAACTAAAATCCTCCATGGCCACCTATTGCCCTCAAGGTAAAATTCTACCTTCCTCATGTGGATTACAAGGTCTGTCATTTTCTGGCTCACGCTTATCCTCCAGCACATCTTTGGTCAATACTTTTACCTCCAATTCCTGTCAGCCTCCCACCTCACCCTGGCTTCCTCTCCTCCTTCATGTTTTTGCCTCTATTCCTCCATTTCAAATTCAACTGCTTCTCTGATTTCCACAGTGACCCGAGCTTACCCTTAGTCCTGGGAGATCTTGTTTTTGGCACCCAACAGGCACTCTGCCTTCTCCTGACAAAATTGTTTATCCTGTGAGAAGACACAGAGCAAGGTTATTAAGCAGTCTCTGCTTCAAGCTCATTATCTCTGAATAGGATAATAATAGTATCTGCCTCCTACAACTGCTAACTGGACCAAGTAAATGAATGCATCTCAGTGGCTTAGAAGTGCCTAGTGCAGAGTAAGAGTTCTGTGTGTTTGTGGCTGCATTGCTCTTCTACTCATTTGGTTTAGTTGAGATTGATTTTGCCTTCTGCTCTACAGGTAGATTAATGGATTAGCTAAAGTGATCAGTTAATTTCCTCCTTTTATGTTGTGTGATGAGTCCAGGAAAGGACACATGACTCAATTTTGAGGGAGAGAAACTCTTTTTTCTCTAGGCTTGGGCATGATGTATGCCAGGCTCAATGCTGCTATAGCCAAGAGATAACAGGTGGGAGCCTCTCTGAGCATGGAGCCCACACAGAAGCAAGTGAAGCAGACCAAGGAGAAATAAAGAATGTCCTGGTGATACTGCATGGGGCCCCTTCGTGAAGCCGTGCATGACCAACTCTTCCCTCCACTCTTTAGTCACTGAGCCAGAATGTTCCTTTTTTGGCTTAAACCACTAAGGTTGGGTTTTCTGTCACTTGTGATCCAGAGTTTCAAGACATGTAGCCTGTGTCTAACCAACGTCATATCTTAGTGCAATATTCTGTCTCTTGGTCTTTCCTTCTCATTAGGTTTAAGCTCTGTGAGGAAAAGACCTGGGTTATCTTCATCTTTGCACCTCCAGCTCCCAAGACACTACTGGAATATATTAGATACTATGTCTTGAGTGAATAAAATACCCCAGATACATATTGTTTGAGTGTTTCAACATAGCCTGTTCAGTGCTTCTGGCTTATCCAAGTCTAAAATTATACTGATTCATCAGGAAGACATAATAAGATAGGGGGAAGGAATTAACATCATTGAATTCCTGTTAGGAACTAGGTAACGTATACAGTGGTCCCCTCTGATCCCAGGGGGCTACCTTCCAAGACCCTTAGTGGATGCTTGAAACTACAAATAGCACCGGACCCTATATATACTGAGATTTTTCTTATATAAGCATACCTATGAAAAAGTTCAATTTATATGTTAGGCACAGTAAGAGATTAGTAACAATGACTAAGAAGAATTATAACATTATACTGTAATAAAAGTTACATGAATGTAGTCTCTCTCTCAAAATATCTTATCGCTACTCACCCTTCTTCTTATGATGTGAGATGATAAATTGCCTACCTGATGAGACAAAGGGAGGTGAATGACATTGTGACAGTGTCAGGCTACTGCCACCTTCCGACAATACATCAGAAGGAGCGTCATCTGCCTCTGGACCACAGTTCACCGTGGGTAACTGAAATCACAGAAAGTGAAACTGGGGACAAGGGGAGAATACTGTACAATATTTATATTATATCATTTAATCGAGAAGACTAATTGGCTCTTTTTCCCTCCCTGGTTTCCCATGATCAGGGAGGAATTTTGTCTATCAATGAAGTAATATGAAATAATGAAATAATCACTTGGCAAGTGACTGATGAAATAAGAACAAAATATGAGCTATCTTCAGGCATCTAATAAGAAAAATAAAAAAGCAGATAAAATGCACACAAGCTCTGTACTTCAAAAGGAAGGAAGCAATCCTTGGAGTCTTTTGAGTTCAAGGCGCTAAGTTTTATAAATTATGACTATTGTTTTTGAAAGGAATACTTGTATTAAAATATGTCATTTCAATTATGAACCATTTCAATGCAGAATTCCCTTAAGACACAGGAAGGGAGGTGCTTGTACTCCACTCCTTAAGTCCTGAGGGAAGTGATGCAGTTGTCTATGTACAAGCTAGTTTGCAAGTCACAGGAAACCCTCTCCCCTCTCCAGGCTGCCAGTTTGTTGTCCCCTACTTGGTGACATTCAGTCTGGGGACAGAGGACCAGGAGAGAAATCCTGAATGGCCTTCACTCTAGAAGGTTTTTTGTGCTGACTTTGTCCCTGGCTTCTTTTGCTCAAGGAGCACGCAGTAATAAGAACACCTAAACTCTAATGCTTGTCCTCCATCTATAGGCTATGTATGTGTAGTGACATACAGGGTCCTGTTGATTTCAGGTGTACATCATAGCGATTCGATATTTGAATACATTGTGAAATGATCCCCACAATAAGTCTAGTTATCATCTGTCTCCATACAAAGTTATTACCATATTATTGACTATATTCCTTATGCTGTACATTAGATATTGTTTTGGGTTAGTTTTTCAGAGTATAAGAATGAAGATTGTCCTATGGCCCAGCTCCTTCTTGAGTAATTACTCTTTAGAAAGCAATCTATAGAAGTATATTGACCAAGTAAATACTGTTAGTAGTCATACAGTTACCTGTATAATGCTAATTAAGAATTATTGAAAAAAAAAAAGAATTATTGAAGTTGGTTATTGCTGTATTTACTCAGTAAATACTTAAAGAGCATCCCTCTATGGACCAAATTCTATGAAATACAAAGATAACTAGGACACAGTGGATCTCTTGTCTATAAGGAGCTGATAACCAAGCTGAGTTGTCCTTGAATCACTTTTTTCCATTTGCGGTGGGAATTTTGCAGATGAAGAAATTCATCTAGAGAAGTGTTGAAGAATGTGGTTGGCCTGCATGTGGGTTAAAGATTTACATGTTAGTGAGAGCCATAGGCAGACTAAGCACACTATCTTAGGCCAAAAGAATCAAGTTCTTCAGAAAAGAATGGGAAATAGTGAACTGTGTGTAGTGCCTTTTTGCTCAGTGTCAGAAAGGTGAATTTCTAGAGTAGTCTAGATCAGGTTGCTGTTCTCACGTAGTTTTGGGCCCCACAAATCTTTATTTTATCCTCAAATTTGCCCTAAGTTTAATACCTATTTGTGTCTAATCAGGGAAGGACACATGATACCATCTTATGTGTACTTTGAGGTGGAAAATATTTGAGGGAAATAATTTTTATGTCATTTGAAGGAAAGACGAATTTGATTTTTGAGGCCTTGCCAGTTCAGGTCTTTGTCCTAAGAATAGATTCAATGTTATTTAAACTCTGCTTCAGTGAGAATGATCTTGGGGTGGGGGGAAAGACTTTCAAGTCATTGCATCCTCTAATCTAGAAAATGACACTAATGTTAGCAGAATACCCCTTTAGGATTGATCTACTTGGTCTTCTGCTCTTTCCTTTCTCCATCCTGCCTTGAATCCCCAAGTACGCCATCTTCGAACTCCCTTAAAGCTATTGACTCTCCTTTCCTACTGTCCTTTGCCTGCCAGTTTGTTTTGTGGTTTTTCACCGTCTTATAAAGGGATAGCTTCCAAAAAGTGCTCTTTAAGTGAGTGATAAATGATAGAGATTAATAAACCTTTATCTGTATGTATTCATATCGCCGATCAATAGATTTAATAACAAAATACCAGTTGAAAAATGACTAATGTCACATTTTTTCATCCTTGGTCAAAATCAGAGCTCTCTCTTTTATTTTTTGCTTTTGAATTTGAAGGAGCCTACATTCCTAAGAAAATGCCTAACATATCCAAGAAATTGAGACAGATCTATGTGAGCAGAGGAGGCCACTGACACTAATCTTGGCCAAAGCCTGGAGTTATTTTGAGAAGATATCAAGAGACCAATCTCGCAGGTTTTCAAGGGCCAGAAAGATAAGAGGAAACCCTGGATATTGAGATGTCACAGAAGCCAAGGGTAGTGTTTCAAGGAGAAAGAAGTGGTCCAAAGTGTCAAGTGCTACTAAAATATCAAGAATAAAGAAGACTGAAAAGTATAGTCTGGATTTAGAGAAAGCTATTGGTGACTTTTATAAGCATTGTTTTAAAGGAGTTCTGGGGCTTGAAGTCCAGTTGGTAGTGGGAAGAGGTGAGTGGAAGATAAGGAAATTGAGATGTAGATAGACACCCCTTCAGATTGGCTGTGAAGGGATAATAAGACAGTCGGTAGAGGAATAAGGGGTTATGAGGACTAGAAAATATTTATTTTAGATGGGAGATATTTGAACAGGTTTAAGGTTTAGAAGCTTAAGGGTGGGAAGAATTCAGCTAGAAGGGAAAGGTTGAATAACCAAGTGGGACCGGTACAATGCAATAGATGATACTAAGTTCCTAAGAGCCACGGTGACCCCAAACCCAAGAATCATCTCAGAATAGACCTGATATACAAGGTTCACCTGGAAAAGACTCTATTTTAAGTAGGCCTCTGGATTTAGAAAGCCCAAGGTTCACCAAATTAGCCTGAAGTTTGAAAGGAAGAGAGCCGTGAGATGCCATTTGCACCTTCTTTGACTCTAAGGAATTCAGTTATATTAGACCTTTCATCAAGCAGTAAGGAAGGAAAGTAAGTAAAGAAGCAGGTGGTGAGGATGTACAATCTTAAAATAAAAACTAGACCTGGCCACCAAGTTCATTACAGGCGAATCTAGCTTTGCCATAGGTTGACAGAGGTGGGCGGTCAGGCAGCTAGGTTTTACCTCAAGTTGGACTTGCAAATAGTGGAAGCCCTCACCAAAGTAGAACCAACACATTAGCTAGGGAAGAATACCTAGAGCCATAGATCTTAGCGTGCCTGGGAAAGGCCAGAATTTAAAAAATAAGATAAAAATATCTGTGACCAATGAACTGCAATCCTGACACTTCAACTGCACACTACTCCTTTTATATCCATTCCGAGGGCTCTCCACCAAGACTTCTAAGGCATGAATCACTGGGCAATGCTTCGGGGAGATGACAATGCTAATTATACTGAGTACCCATGATTAGCTGTCTAGTCTCATATTCATATCGATAACTTAATCAAAGACTCAGTTCAGCCAAGCTGACCTTACTGATTGCCTGTGATGACTGCCAACAATTTCATCCGAGAGGAGGGAAATGGGGAAACTGGAGGCGGATTGTGTTGTGATTTATGTGGAGCCATGAAGGTAGTGTTTGTGTCAGTGGGAGCTGTGAAAAGATGCTGTGGGTAGCTGGATATGGTTGAGATTTTTTTTTCAAAAATTGGCAGGCATGTTGCATTTGGAAATTCTCCAGTGAAACATCAGAGATTTAATAAATTATTACAGTTTTATGTTCTTGCTTTCTGTGACATCTCTCCTCTTAATGCTCTATCAATGTTTGTTTCTCAGTATGTGTTTGTCGCTGTTCTTAATTTTGGAAAATACAAGAAAAACTCCAAATTAGTATGTAGCATCTGAGAGTGATTCTCTAGTCCTTTTGTTGGACACAAGCCCACAGTATAACCCCTTTTGTGGGATTGTGCAAAGGTGCTTGACCATTTATTCATTTTGAAAGCTCCTTCTCTCAAGTCTATAACTTCACTGTATTCCATTACCTGGGTAAAGGAATAAAGTGGGTGGGAGTAGACAGGAGCCAGAGCTAGTGAGACCAGCATTCCCCTGGATTATTTTATAGTTTCCTGTGTTAACACTAAAGGCTTACTTGTTAGGCCTGTCGTTAACTAGGTTTCTTCTTGGGGTGAAAATAGTCTTACCAGCATCTTGGGTTGCTTTCCCAATTCTTACCACCACTTCTGTATATCCTCCTTTAGAAGCTATGAAATGGGCAGGCTGGCTACTTTCTGTGAGTGCCTCTTTGATGTTACTCCCACAAGCTTCTGGAATGGGTCAAGAAAGATGCCCTAAAAAGCCAAACTATATACATGAGGTTAAGTCCATACTCTTCTCTTGCCCATCTCAGGGTGCCCTCTGTTATGTTGTCCACCCAAGCTGGCCCCAGGGTCCTACAAAACACCCTGGGAAAGAGCACTACCCAAATGGGAAAGTAAGCTTTTCTCCCCCAAGACATTTGTCTCATCATCAAATTTCACTAACAACATCTTGAGTAACAGTGAGTGAGGGCAGGCTTTGAGATTGGTATCAAAACCATAATTCTTTGGCAGCTGCTGTTGTCTTGAGTATAGATGGCAAATGACATCAACAGTTTGGGGGTCAAATGGAATTTTTTCTTTAACTGTTGACAGTGTTGAACTTCACCTGAGCCCTGTGCTTCTGGGAAACAGTGATGATTAAGAAATGTCCCCATCCTTTTGTGTCCTAGGAAATACCTTACTGCAGAGTCATCTCCCCCATGTGACTCATGTAAGACTCATGAATGACCTCTGTGTTTACCTATGACAAGGCCAGATACAGACCCTCCAAATCCCCTTCTTCATCTCATAAATGATTTGTGAATGTGCCCCAGCTGATCAACCTGGGCAACATGCCCGCTAATTTGACTTGACCAAAGTTTAGTTAAGTCCAGAGACCTCTGCTCACCCCTGAGGTCCAGCAGACGTTGGAACAAGGAATAATCCTTCCTTAATAGCACTTCCTGAGAATCTGCTGGCTGCAGAGAAAATCGTTCCTGCTCAACTGTCAGATCATGCCACCTGCTTACCCCCCACCCTCGCTCCTCCTAGCCTCATTTATTCCTCCCTGTTAAAAGGGAAGCCCTTTCTGCCTGACTTTTGATGAAGCAGAGGCTTAGAGATCTTATGGTCAGAGCATTGTCCCTGTTGCACTAACTCCCCTTCTCTTCTGAAATCCTCTTTTTAAATACAGTCTCTCCTTATCTAAGTCTGGATTTGTTTTAATTTTACACTAATATATTATTTAACACTGAGCATATTGAACATGACTTTTTCTTGGTGACCTGGCTTCCTGCTTGAGACTGGTGTTGCGCTCAAGAGATAGTTGTTGATGGTAAAGCTAATTCTGGGTGGGATGTTGGCTCATCCGGCACTAGTGCTTGAGTCATCTTATTTTGGGGGGTAGAGCAGTGACTTTTCTTTCATGTATTTTTGCATTCACCTTGAGCTCATTTGGGTAGGGTATAATGGAGACCTTTCAGGTGGCTGGAAACAAAACAAAACACTGTTTAAAAAAATAATCGTAGAGTTCACATATACCTACGCACAGATATATCTATATTTATATACCTTGTGGTTAAGTTCTAAATATAAGTTTGCATTTTACATATACTCACCTATGTAAATAAATAAATATATGTGTATGTGTTTTTATATATATCAAACTATTATATTTGGAAATTAGTCATAAGAATCAGATGTGAGCTAACTTTCTGAAAGGCTACTGAGATATAATACAGGCATCTGACTGCCATCTTATTTTTACCCCTGACACCTGCAAATGTTAGGAAAGAAAATTAAGGTGGAATTGATTTAATTATACCTATAATGTCCAGAAGAACATGTAAGTACAGTCAGGTAAGGGTAGAAGGAAACCATTCTGCCATGAGACATTAAGAGCAATGTGATAGCAAAATTATTCCCAACTTATAGATAGAAAAATGAGATTTGAGAAATTATGATTTGTGTAGTATGTCACCTGACTTGTGGGATATGGAGCCACAACTGAACTAAGTTATTCTACCAACTAGTCTAGGGTTGTCACCAGTACACCATGAAATGCTCCCTGTAGTGAAATAACAAAGACCGGAGGAGAGTTCCAATTCTGCTCTTTGTTATTCATTTCACTGTCAGACTCTCTGGACTTGCCACCTCCATTGCTTTCAGCACCAGAGGCCACTAATCTCTTCTTCCTTTTCTAGCCAGCCTTCTTTTTCAAGTGCTTATGAATGCATTCCCAACATCCAGCCAGTCAGAAGCATGATCTCTATTCTGTCCATTGTCTCTTTGGGGCTGTGTCTATTTCTGAGTACCCAGGGGGTACTGCTTTCCTGACAGAGCTGGGTATAGAAAGAGAGGGGGTACTTGTGTTCCTCTCTCAACTTCCTAGTTCTTCTGGAGTCCTTCCTTAGCTACTAGAGGACAGAAAGTACCTTAGATACTGAAATAGTATTGTATTCCGCTCAATATCCATTCTATCATCAAAAGATTTCCTGATAAACAGTGTGCATAAGCATACATTTTACCTTATGCAGCGTAGCAAAATTCTGTTTTGAGAATTACATGGACTACAAGTGTAGTTTATTCTATGGAGGTAGCATTTTTATTTCAGAGAGATTGAGTGATAACCTCAGAGCCTCACTTGGTAAGGCGCATGCCTCACCCGCAGCAAAAATACCGGCAGCCTTTGGTCTAACCAGTCTTGCTGGACACTGTCCAGTATTTTAGCTGTCAGATCATGCTCTCTATAAATGCAAAGATGTCATGTATATTAGGAAGAGACCACGGATGTATTCAAAGCATGCAGGCTTTGCCATTTATCCTAACTCCTCCTAATAACTGCCGCCGAGACAACAAAACAAATGTAAGACATAGCCCCACACAAGGAGTTATCAGTCTTGTCATTGAGGGGAGAGCAGAATTCTAACATACAGGGTAAATTTATTTCCAGACTCTTTAAATGGGAAATGTAATAAGATCTTTAAAGATCATTTCACTAACACATAAGGGAAAATATGAACACATGCACGTTAAAGTGCAGGTCTCACAATTTTGTGCCAAGGAAACAGTAAACTGAGTTCAAAATGATACTTGCTGACTAGGCACAGATGAATTGAAATGGCGAACTTGTAAAAATAATATTGAAGAGCTAATCAGGCTTAATCTCCCCTCCCCTCTCCCCCCTCCCCCCCGCCCCATCTTTCTGATTGTTGCTTATCTCTTGCTTTTTCTCTTTACTTCCCTCTTTCTGCATCTTTCATGAAACACATAATTTTTACATTGGGCAACAACAATTTTTACATTGGGCACAATTCTCTTTGATAATAACATAGACTGAGAATATATTTGTTTTTGGAGGGAAGAAACATTCACTTTACCAAGGTAGAAAAGAAAGAAAGCACTTTGACTTTGTGGTAAAGATAACCAAGTCCTTCCTTCAGCAATGGAAAATAGGCACACAGGGGATGTGGGTCTCACTGTTTAGCAATGGTGGCTTCTCCTAATGGAGATGGATCTCATGGAAAAAAAAAAATTGTTGGTTCAAGAGCTGGCAGCAGACTCCTCCCCTAACATCTTGAAGGTAAAGAAAATTGAGGTGCTCTCTGAGGTAAACCCACACACAGCAAATGCCATTAGCCATCTGTGGTGGGAAAGAAACAGAGTTTCTGGCGATGCATGGTTGAAGAGTTTGAGAACACCCAGAGCACCCATCACGGTGATATGGGAGCTACCTCATGGAAGTAGAACTGCGTGATGGTTGCATTTAGTTGTAACCACCTCATCAGTGGTGTTCCCTTGGGAAGGCTGTGTGGATGGAAAAGGCATTGTCAGGCCAGAGCTGGGTTTCTCCGTATGGTGAGGAGACTACCAGCCCACCTAAGAGTCTCCTGAGGTGCCTCTGAAAGTGCAATTCTGGGGCTTCATTGCACAAACACTGGAAACTTGGGAGTGGGGTCCAAGAATCTGCACTTTGTGTATTCATAGCCGCATGAATGTTCTTTTTTATATTTTCTCTTTAATTAAAAAATAAATAAAAACGCATTCATTGTAACTGAGAATGCAACTGTGATTGAAAGAAAAGTACATCGTACCTGACTCCTCTGTTTCTTCTACCCTGAGGTAACAGTGTTAGCTGAGTGAGCATCCTCCCTACCCACTCTCTGCACTACCCATTGAAACATGCACACGTCACTGGACGACTTTGATTTTGGCTTCTGTTGTCTATTTTTATAAACTGGGTCATATTACACCTATTATTTTGAAATTTGTATTTCTCAGATCATAATAGAAAACTCTCTAGGTTTGAAAAAAGTATGCATATATATATTTGTATGTATACGCATACATAGACACAAATATATATGCATACATACACATACATAGACACAAATATATATATCAGTTTGTTTGGAAATGCAGTTCAATGGATGATAAACTCCATCGAAGGCCAAATATTGCCACAATAGTTAACCAGTAAGATAAGGGAAAGTTGAAAAAAAAACTTTGGGGATGCCTGGGTGTCTCAGTCGGTTAAGCAGCTGACTTCGGCTCAGGTCATGATCTCACGGTCTGTGGGTTCGAGCCCCGTGTCGGGCTCTGTGCTGACAGCTAGCCCAGAGCCTGGAGCCTGTCTTCGGATTCTGTATCTCCCTCTCTCTCTGACCCTCCCCTGCTCACGCTGTCTCTCTCTCTCTCTCAAAAATAAATAAAAACATTAAAAAAATTTAATAAAAGGAAAAAAAACTTAGAAGAAATATATATATATATTTATATAGTTCAGTATATATATTAATATAGTTCATCCATTCATTCATTCCTTAAACTTGTATAATTTCCCATGGCATTTATATGTCCAATTTTAAAAATTTTTTTTACTATTTATTTATTTATTTTTTTTTTTTGAGAGAGAGAGAGCAGGGAAGGGGCAGAGAGAGAGGAAGACACAGAATCTGAAGCAGGCTCCAGGCTCTGAGCTGTCAGCACAGAGCCCCACACAGGGCTTGAACTCAGGAAACTGTGAGATGATGACCTGAGCCGAAGTTGGATGCTTAACCGACTGAGCCACCCAGGCGCCCCTGGATATGTTCAGATAGTCAAGCATTTCTCCATCAATGAATATTCAGGTAACTTCCTAATGTTATATGTTTTATTGCCATTATAAACATTGCTTTTATTTGGGGAGAATAGATTTGCAGAAATGGTATTTCTGGGTCAAAAGCTATATTCATCGTTAATATTATTAGTATTAAAATACTAATATACTATATAATATATTAGTATATTAATATAATGTATAATAATAGTATATTAAATTATAATTTACTTTCTTAAAAGCTTAAAGCAAATTACACTTGATTCGGATTCCACTTAATTTTGTCCTACAGTGTCACTGTGAACACTACAGTCGTGAACACTAAATCATTAGAGGAAGTACAAGGTTAGGTTGCTGTGAGCTTCTGGTTCCAACATTTTCATCAACCAGTCAATACATAACCTTATTTTATGTGTGTCTCTGATTAGAGGCAGCATACTTATTATATGTTATTGATTCCTTAACATGGAACTCATAACCAGCAGCACTATAATTCAAGCCTGGACAAAGTTTGTCTAACAAACATTTTTTTCTCTGAAAGCACATCACATCCTTCTTGTGCTTAGGAACAGGGGACAGCACGTTAGCACTATGCCTGGGGCATTTAAAACAACAAAACCACTTAAAAAATGCAGCAAACATGCACTAAATAGATGGCAAAAAGAACACTTGTTTACAGTATGAGAGCTGAAACGAGAAAAGAGAAGCTTACCTTGTTTGAGCTCAGCTACAAATGTACACAGTGAATGACTCAAATTTTTCACCACGCTGTACATATCCATGAATGGCTGCAAATGACTGAAAGCTCCCTGCAGGTATTGATTTTGAGGTTACAAATAAATTTCAGGGAGTCGGTGAATTTGTAAATACAAAATCCACATATAATGAGGATTGACTGGATTCCCACCAGAAATGTGTTTGTCATGCTCATTATCTGTCATCTCCAGTGAATGTTCTCATTTTTTAAATATTTGTGAAATTTTTGTGAAAAATACTTTCTTGTTGCTAACTACTGGTGAGGTTGAGAGTATTTTCTTGCATTTATAGTACATTTGAGTGCAGACTTTGACTACTTACTGTTCATGTACTTTGACTACTTACTTCATGTACTTTGCCTCTTTGACTACTGAGTGGCTTATTTATTTTATTTTACCCAATTTGTAGAAATGTTCCCATCTTAGGGATATCAACCCTTTGTCATATGTTATGCAGTTGTTTTTCCACTCTATTGCTTATCTTATTTTTAGTTTGAGTATCTTTGTCATACTCTTTTATAACCAAGTACGTCTCTCCCTTTTGTGATTTAAGGTCCTTTATCTTCTTATATTTCCAAGATTATCTAGACTTCAAATTTTCATTCTATAATTTTAGGATATAATTTATATTTATTTTATTTATTTTTTATTTCTTTAACATTTATTTTTTATTTTTGAGAGAGACAGGGTGTGAGTGGGGGAGGGTCAGAGAGAGAGGGAGACACAGAATCTGAAGCAGGCTCCAGGCTCTGAGCTGTCAGCACAGAGCCCGATGCGGGGCTCGAACCCACAAACCATGAGATATGACCTGAGCTGATGTTGGACGCTCAATCAACTGAGCCACCCAGGCACCCCATAATTTATGTTTAAATCTTGAATTAACATTGCATCATTGAGATCAGCGAGTCCACGAAACAGAAACCTGATAAGCTACAAGTTAGAAGTACTCATTCAAGCACTATGCAGGAAAAAGAACTATAACTAGCTCAAAGACATGATCTTTATGTCTACATGGTAAGTGTATCCCTTAAATCAATTAAGACCTCATGTTAGCCAAATTAAAATGGCAGAGCTAGTAACAAATCCACTCACTCACCGCCCTGGAAAGCCCTAAGTAGAATGGGTTTTTAGGTTGGTTTGATCTAGTAGCTCAATGATATTTCAAAGACCCAGTTTCTTTCTGTTTGTGCTCAGCCTTCCTCAATAACAGCTTTAACCTCAAGTTGGTTTTCTTCATGTTCATGAGGTGTTTACCAACAGCAATAATGAGGGCTATATATTCTTTTTCAGTCCTGCATGGTGGCCAGGGTAGACCTACTTCTACATTGGTATGATTCTTCTGTGGTGGTTGGCAGAGCCTCTAGGATCTAGAACTAAGGGGTGTTGGCATCACAGAATGAGGACCAATGTCAGTGTGTGATTTGGTTGAATGTTTTTTCCTATCTGAGTTGTTTCTGGATCTGCACCATCGAAGCCTGTTTCCAGGCCCTCAAGCGATTCTGTGAGCTACCTAATATCTTTTATTAATTTCTTTCAGCTTAGCCTGCTTAAAGTAGATTCTGTTTTTGCAACTAAGTGTAGTCATCGGTGCCTGAAATGTTTTCGTATAGCAGACTGTCAAGGAAATAGGAATCTGGGATTAGTGGATTAGTTATTTAATGTAGTTGGGTTTGAGGGCACATGCAGCGAATTAGTACTTAAACATTGGCTGTAGTTAATTGGAATGAAGTGACTTTTGAAGGCAAGACTGGTAGGCTCAAGTGGCCGCTCCCATGTAATATTTCAAAGAAATGTGGTTGCCGCTGGCTTTGTGTAATTGTGCTAGAGAACTTAAAGAAATAGAAAGAAAACAGGCTCAAGGTTTTCAATTCTTGCTTCATTGTGGGCTCAGAAGACAAGTGAATTTTCTATGCCTGGCCTAAAAGAATATCATCTTTTATAGACACAGGCATGATGAACCTGAACATCAAATGTTCTGATCCTTTGCCTTGTTGAATTACAACATAGGCTGAATTCACAGACTTTCTAGGTCCCTAAGTGAAAATTTGGGCATTGAGAGGGAAAGATGGAACCCTGAGAAGTGGAATGGAAACATTTGGGAGGATTCAATGACTCAGAGCTTACTCATACCTGAAAACCATGTAAGAGGGTGCTGATTCTTCATCCACTCCTTGACCCCCCCACCTCATTGCTTCCATTTCTCTATCTGAAATCAGATCCCAAGATATTACACAAAGCTAATCATAACATCACATCTTGGAAGAAAAATATTCCTTCTATTTTTATTCCTATTGTAATTTTTCACATGTCAAAAGAATTTACAAGATTTTTCAATTTATATTCACAAAGATCTGCATGGTGTTATTTATCCATTACACACTTTAATTTTCTTCCTAACTAACATGAACATCTGTTTTTGCAATGACTCAGCTAAAATACTACATTTTCCAAACTTCCTAGCGTCTAGGGAAGGCCATGTGACAAAGCCAATGAGACACAAGTGTAAGTCTGCTGATTACTTCTTGAAAAGTTTGGCTTTCCAAAGTGCTGTTCTTTCTTCTTGCACCTTCTATCCTACTGTCTAAAAATGGCAATAATTTCTGAAACTGTAGAAGTCATCCTGTGCTCATGAGGGAAAATCCGGGACAATTGTTAAGACCTCAGGTCCGACCTTTTTAAGACTCTGAACAAATGACAGTGGTTACCTCCTTCTACTTTTCTTTTTATTAATGGAGAGGCAGAAAAGTGAGGAAGAAACCTAATTTATTTAAATAATTGTTTAGTTAAATTTATTTTTATATCCAGCCACACACCATCATGAATAGGTGACATGGCAGATGGAAAGCATCTATTTCCCCCATAAACAAAGTAAAAATTCTTGGGCTTCCCTGACTGGGCCAGTTTCATACCAACCTTGTATCCAATTACTTTAGCAAGAGAAATGCTGTGTGCTAATTGGGTTAGGCCAGTAAGATCCCGCCCTCGGAGATGGGGTCAATCCCATTAAACATACTTGTTTGCAGATCCATGGGGTAGACGTGCTGACAAGAAGAAGAAAAGGAGGTTTAAGTGTGAAGTAGGCACGTACCATACCCACTCCATCTCTATTGTGGAGATGCCATTTAAATTTATTACTAATTACTCTTACCCTGCTTTCATGATCACTGAGCAATCTGCTGGTTGGATTTGACTCCTGTATCATATATGTTAAAGTCATAGGCACTATTGATGTGAGCCTTGTGGTGTGATTGCCAGTTTAGTTAATATATTTACATACAAGATTCCCTGGTCTGAACTTCGTTAATGTGATTCTCGGAACAGGGAATCCTCCTGATAAATGGTGCCTTATGAGCCGTCCTGTGATCTATCCCACTTGCCTTCTGGAGGAACACCCTCTGCTACACTTCTTAGCATCTCCTTGAACCCTTGAAACTGTCAGGAGTGCTATGTGTGTCACATTTTCCTCATGAAAGGTTTCAGCAGTAACATTTGCCACATCTCCAGGAGAACCCAAGATACAGTGCAGGGTGAGACAGATCCAATTCGTATCTTTATAAAGTCCACATGATTCAAGAACCTTCACGACCATAAAATGGAATCACTTTGGTGAGTTGCAGTTAAGTTTAAGGGTTATGTGTCTGATGAAACTAGGGTTATTACTTGTAGAAAAGGAGGGTGAATTTGCAAAGAAGAAAAGTCAGATTGATTCTGTAACCCTTATGCCTACCACCAAGTACTCTGGCAAAATATGTGGGCTAGAGGTAACTGGTTGATATTTATTGAGTATAATAAGATAAACATCTGCTTAATAGAAATATTATCCATAATAATAACTAGGATGATGAGAGTTCTGGACTGGAGGACAGGAACCCTAAGTGCTGATTTTGTTTCCTATGGGTGCAACTGAGAACAAATCACCTCAGTTGAATCATCTTCAAGTTTCCTTTTGGCTCCAAAACTGAGTAATCATTATGATTAAATGTTTCCTGAACAGTTTTATTTATCTCATTAATTTACTTTAAAAGGCCTTTTCTTTATATCACAAAGACCAACTTTATTGTGGTTTTTTGGAACAAATTATAACAAATTTTGTGTCTGTGGAATCCAAATTAATGAGGTTTAACTGCATGCTAATTAAAACTCCTTAGAATTCTATAAAGACTTTCCCTTCAAGAGTTCAAATTTGTTGATGGAATTTTCTCATTATCTCCACGATGAGCTTGGGAAACAAACGATCAGTCTGTCAAACATAAAAAGAAATATTCGGAGGTATTCTTCCCAGTTTTTACTAGGGAAGGCAGGAACGGAACAACATAGAAACCTGGCCTTCAAGTTTTAACATCTTACACACAACTCACTTTCTGAAAGAGATGCTTGTAATGATTTAAAACCAAACCAAAAGGTAGCAGTGAAGCTCAATTAGCAGATTCATTAGCTGGGTCTTGATCACACCTCTGACTGTCACCTCTATTCGACTGAATTAAAGTGTTTATTCATTATAGTCATTAGTCCCTGTCCCTGGTAAGAAATCTGTGTTCAACTTCTAATGAGTGTGTTAAGTGATGTCTCTGATGAGAACACATACTGCTCTTGGTTCAGGGTGGTGTAGCCCATTTAAAAGCCATTGGTGCAGATACAGCCTGGGAAGTTTGGAACAGCTGGGACAAGGTGACACACCCCAGTCTGGCAATAGAAGAGGACAGTATAGAAGGCCAGAGCTTCCAGAGTCAGGAAGGAAGGTAGTTTACACCTGAGGGAAAGGATAATTGCTTCAACCCATCCGGACGGGGGATTTTGCAATGGAAAGCAGGGTTTCATGAGGCCAGTTCCATGCCACATGGGGTGGTAAGAGCATCTGCGCCAGAATCATTTAGGAAGCTTACTTAAAAAAAAAAAAAGTCACCTCTTGGGCCACACTCTAAACCTCTGGGGATAGGGCCCAGGAATCCATATGGTTAATAAGCCCTGCAGATTATTCTGGCCAAACTAAAGTTTGAGAAACACTACAGAAGAAGATGTCCACAAGAAGAGACAGAAAAGGAAATTAGATGCAGTAAAGACATCAGAGCACTTTGGGGGAGCAATTTGACTTGTATTTATTATTGAAATTTTTGCCCTTGGGGCACCTGGGTAGCTCAGTTGGTTAAGTGTCCGACTTGGGCTAGGTCATGATCTCCCAGTTCGTGGGTTTGAGCCCCACGTAGGGTTCTGTGCTGAAAGCTCAGAGCCTGGAGCCTGCTTCGGATTCTGTGTCTCCCTCTCTCCTTGGCCCCTACCCCACTCGTGCTCTGTCTCTCTCTCTCTTTCTCAAAAATGGTTAAATATTAAAAAAAAGAAAGAAAGAAAGAAATTTTTGCCCTAAACAACTGAGGTAATTTCTTTCAGAGGGCAATGGTCCAATTTGCAAGAGGTAACAAGAGAATGGATTTTTTTTTGTCCTTCAGCGGTTTTGCTTTTTCTTTTCCTGTCCTTTGTGGATTCGTTTAGTAACACGTGTTTGGCTACACAAAATAATTTTTGCATATTTTATGATACATGTAAGAAACATGGATTGTGCTGAAATATTTTTCTCCTGCTTGTGAAAAGCTGCACATCAGTGATTCATGACACTTTCTAAAGTACTTTATACTTCGGGAATCTGATGAAAAGCATGGATTCTGATTTCCACAAATCATATGTGTACATAAACATATAAAGTTTTATATTTAATTTCTGTGGCAATTCATAGTCCTCCCCCGATCTGACCCATGCAGTCCGGATTAAGAACCTCTGACTTAGTAGATCACCGGCCAGTTGCTCTATAAACTCAAGTACCACACCTATCACACAACTAAAGTACGGAGGAAAAGGGCATAATTTGTGTGGAACAAATGGATGATAGCAAGCCTGAGGAATTCAGCATCCCTCAAGGCCTTGACCCAGACCTTTAAATCTGTCAGAATTGCCACAGAAGTATTTGCTTCCCCATAATAATAGAGGTTTACCTCTCTTGGGCAGCAAGTCTCAGATTTCCCCCCTATTTGCTCATTAGGACCTGGTGGGAATCATAATTAAAGGCAGGCTAATGGCATTTACTACTTTCCACTGATAACATTAAGCCCCTGGTCAGGTTTAGGCTCTATATTTATATTTTTCCACAATAAACAAAGATGCTGTTTTCTGGCGCTTGGACTTTGTACTCTTAGAGTTTAGTCATCTGTAGCAGTAGGCCCATTATAAATTAGATTTTTTTAAACTGTTGACTTTGGAAAAAAGAAAAATATTCTATAATACCACTATCAGAAACACCTAATAATAATTTAGAGTGTGTTCCTTTAGCATATATTTTATACTTTTTCACTGAAATAGGATCATACTAAATGTACTCAAATCTGATTTCTTTACTTAATAGATCTTAAATATCTATATCAGTAAAATACATCTATTTGGTCATGTTTACTGGTGGCTGGCATGTGTATACTTCATTTATTTAACTAAGTGCCCATGAATGGATGCGTAGGTTCATTCCCTAAGTTTGATTTTCTTTGCTTTTCCTTTTTTAAAAATTTTTAACATTTATTTATTTTTGAGAGACAGAAGAGACAGGGCATGAGCAGGGGAGGGGCAGAGAGAGAATGAGACACAGATTCCAAAGCAGGCTCCAGGCTCTGAGCTGTCAGCACAGAGCCCGATGTGGGGCTCGAACCCACAAACAGTGAGATCATGACCTGAGCCAAAGTCAGACGGTTAACGGACTGAGCCACCCAGGCACCCCCCTAAGTTTGATTTTCTAATGTCGCTCTGCGCTTACAACCATTAACATTTGGGATTCTTGCTGCTGTCATGCCAATCTTGAAATCTCTGAAAAACATGAGTAAAGACTTCAGTTTTCTTGCTTAAAAGCAAATTCCTCAGAGTCAAGGGTGTTTAGATGTAATTTTCACTTTATTCTGGAAAACTAATAAATAAAGATCCAAATCTATAACCAAGCCCCCCCCTCCCCCGCCACCTTGAGAACATCATCAGCCTCAGTCTCTGAAATTTCAAAGGAAAACAACTGGAGATACGACCAGAATCATTTTTAATTAGGCATTCAGCAGTTCCTAAAGCAAGTTATAAGTTGGCCTTCAAAACCAAGATTTTTAAAGAAAGGGCCATTTTAATTGGTATTCTTGTTTAGCATTTTATATCAGATGGTAAAGTTTTAGAATTTAGATTGTATCAAAGTATACCAGACTAAGAATATGATTTCTTCTGTCTTCCAAGTAGCTAAATGATGGCACGTAACTGGGTATATCCATGTGGATCTCCAGGCAAAAAGAGAAACTTTTCTACTGCCTCTGACTTGATAATCATGTTTGGGGGCCCCAGAGCTGCCACCTTCATCATAAGCCCTAGAGAGCCTCACCACTCAAAATGTGGTCCATGGGCCGGTGGCACGAGCATCACCTGGGAGATTGTTAGATGGGTGAACCGTGGATTCACCCCACCCCTCCTGAATCAAAACCTTGATATTGTATTAGCAAGATCCCCAGTTAATTTTTATACACTTTAAAGTTTGAGAATTACTGCTGGACAGGACACCCAATAAACAGGACACCCTCCATCTATTGCTCCCCATTAGACATACAGCATTTCCTTTAAAGGAATTGATTCTTGCAGTAGTGTTTGTAAAGGGACTGAAAATATGAATTGTGTGTGTGCCTTAATATTAGAATGCACATGTTCAATCAAATTGACATAAAGGGAAATTTACATATAGTGAATCTTAGTTCTTATTTTATTTTCATAATAAAATTAGATGCCTACAGATTAGAAAAATATCCCAGCATATAACATTAGAATAAAAACAAAGAGTAGCTGAACGTGCTCAGCAAACCCCTGGTATTTTGGGTGATGGGGATCGTAAAGGTTTTGGAGCCTCCTCTCAATGCTAGCCATTTAAAAAACTATTCATAAGCACCAACTGTGTTCCAGGTACTTGACTGGGAATGGGGGGAAAGGAATTCATGCACCAATAATCACAAAAACAAAAGTGTTCGGCGATTCATACAAAATTTTGTATGAGGGTGCCAGGAAAGCATAACAGTAGAAGGGGCACTTACACTGAATCTTGCTGGGTAATCTTTCCCAGGAGGAAAGAAGGCATTAAATACCAGCAAGAATGAATATACGTATACAGTGATTGAGTTGCCATGTTAGTAAATGCTTTTATCATCTTTTTTAAAATTTTTTTAAATTTTTTAATGTTTTTTATTTATTTTTGAGAGACGGAGAGAGACAGTGTGAGCAGGGGAGGGTCAGAGAGAGAGAGGGAGATACAGAATCTGAAGCAGCCTCCAGGCTCTGAGCTAGCTGTCAGCACAGAGCCCAACGCGGAGCTCGAACCCACGAACTGTGAGATCATGACCTAGCCCAAGTCGGACACTTAACTGACTGAGCCACCCAGGCGCCCCTTATCATCTTGATAGTAGGGAACCACTGGGGGATTTTAATCAGAAGTGTGACCTGATAATATGGTTTTTGAGAAAGATAATTCTGGTATTTAGGGGAAATACAGTGAGGTGAGGTCAGAGAAGGGAAGATCAACAAATACGTTGTTGCAACACTGTGAGTGGTAGAAGATGAGCTTGAACGAAGGCAGTGAATGTGGCAGCAGTAGTGGGAGGACTGAGTTCAGAGAGGTGTCAGAAGTGGGATTGACAGGCTTGGGGGCAGAGCAAAGAGGATAGAGAGAGTAAAAGGATAAGACAGACTGAAGATTCTAGCTAGGCTGACTCGATGGCGATGATGCCATTAAATTAAGAGGAAAATATAAGGTGATTTTCTGCCTTTTCCACATTTCTTCCATTACAATTACTCCTTGTTTGTATGTCCCTTTCAGTGTGAGGTCATTGTAGATACATTTGTAGGAAATAATACAAATACCCCTAACCCAATTTCCCCTAATGGTGCCATCTTGGGAAACTATAGTAAAACAAGCTCTTCTAAACATCTTATGATCTATGAGCAATTCTGAGTTAAAACTTCCATATACTTTAATGCTGATTTTTAAATAATCAGTTCCCACTCCTTGTTCCCATCCCCTCCCCATCCAGTGGCTCTAAGTGCTAGCCCCTGTCCCCTTTCTCCCCTGGTGGAGCAGATATTGACTTTGATGTGGAAAATCATGTCCCTGGTGGTCACTACATACCTGGTGTCCTTCTGATTCCCTCAAGGCTGGAGATGTTCACTGCAGGCTGGTGGCTCCACAGAGTCACCCTCCAGTGTCCTCTTGTGGGGACGCAGACTCAGCAGTGCTCTTTACCACTCTGTTAAGCATGTGACATGTTAATGATTCTTGCCCCAACTCTCCCCAGATGACTGATAGAGTCTTTTAGGGTTCTTCTTCCAAATTACTGGAAAATCTGTTCCTAGAGTATTCAAGACTTTGGTATGCAAATGACAGATGCCCAGATAAAATCAATTTAAGAATCCTAAATGTATTGGCTCACTGGGAAGTCCAGGGATAGAGCCCCCTCTCAGAGATTTCTGAGACTCAAACAATATGATTAAGACTCTCTTTCCTCCCTTTTGCCCATCTGTTGTCCTTATACTCTTCATGGTATGGTTTAAATGGCCATTGGTAGATCTGAACTCATGTCCTTACAGCTCAGAGTGATGCCTAAGAAATAAGACTTGCCCCTCCACCATTCAATACAAAACCCTACTGGGAAGGGCTCTGTTTGGCCCAAGTCACATCCTATGCCAAGCTCATAAACCCATCACTTGTTCAAGGACTTGTAGTATATTACGAAGGACTCAACCTGAGCTACCTAATCATCTGATGGTCCTAGGATTGGGGTATCAAGTTAGCAACCTTGACAGAGCCAAATGGAAAGGGAGAAATGAGTCTTCCAAAGAAGGGAAAAATGCTGTGCTGGGGAAAAACAATCGATGTCTAGGTTAGTCTCATGGATTGGTCATCCCCTCCTGTGGTGAGGAGAAGTAATGTCACACAGTACTGGTGGATGTCCCTTCGTGAGAAAAAAGGCTGCAAGCAGAGAGACTTTTATACATGTGAGGTTAGAATTTGAAGCTCAGGGGTGCCTGGGTGGCTCAATCAGTTAAGCGTCTGACTTTGGCTCAGGTCATTATCTCGTGGTTCATGAGTTCAAGCCCCGCATCGGGCTCTGTGCCATCAGCTTAGAGCCTGAAGCCTGCTTCGGATTCTGTGTGTTCCTCTCTCTCTCTCTCTCTCTCTCCCCCCCTCCCCCCCTCTCCCCCACTCGCACTCTATCTCTCTCTGTCTCTCAAAAATAAATAAACATTTAAAAAACTTTAAAAACAAAAAGGGTTTGAAGCTCAGACCTAATAACCTTAATTGTCTTTGTGAAGTAAAAACTAAGTCACCTTTATGAGAGAGTAATGCAGAGTGGGGAGCTGGAATAACTAGTTGAGGGATGAGAAGTGTGGGTGACCAGTGAAGATAAAAAGAGCTGCTAAGAGATATCAGAGACCCAATGAAGATTGGAAATTTTATTAGTCAGGGTTCTCCAGAGAAACAGAACCAATAGGGTGTGTGTGTGTGTGTGTGTGTGTGTGTGAGAGAGAGAGAGAGAGAGAGAGAGAGAAATAAAGAGATTTATTTCAAGGAGTTGGCTTATGCAGCTGTGGAAACTGGCACATCTGAAATCTGTAGGACAGGCCTATAGATTGAAAACTTCTAGACAGGAATAGATGTTAGTCTTGGGGCAGACTTTCTTTCTCCTCAGGGAAACCTCAGTTTTGCCTTTAAACCTCCCTTCTGGTTGGATGAGGCCCACTAACATTACGGAGAAAAAGCTCCTTTACTTAAAGTCAACTGATCACAGATGTTAACCACATTTGCAAATTACTATTAAAGCCACACCTAGGATAGTATTTGATTAAATAGCTGGGTACCAGACACATGTAAAACCATGTGTCCCACAGAGACCATAAACTCTAGGGACCAATCTGCATTTTCGTCCCCACTTCAGTCCAGCAGAGCTAAACATCAAGCAGGTAAGGAGCAAAGAAAATGAACTGTTAAACTGATACAGATTGAGGGGATTTTTAGGGCGGGGACACTGGAGGCTGAGGGGAGAGGCGAGGGAAACCACAGCTAAAGACTAGATGAGCATTGTCCCTCTGGTCCAGGCTGGACCGAGAAGTTTCTTCCCCAACTGTAAAGTGGAAATAATGGGAATGTCAACCACATAGGTTAAAATAAATAATGCATGAAAAATACTTATGTTGGGCACTGAACTAAGCACCACATTAATTTTCAGTTGTTATCATTGTTGTGGTTTCATTTAACTGTCAAGGAATTGACAGCTTCCATAAAGTCAAAGAGTAGGCTTAGCAGAACTAAGAGTCTGAGGTAGGTGTGGTATATTGGAGTTTATTTATTCATCCAGTAATTATTGAATGCGTACCATTTATGCGCCAGGCACTGTTGGAGGTGCTGTTGATAAAGCAGTGAATGAAAGTCACTGCCCTCGTGTGGTTTATGTTCTATTTGTGGCAGGAGGCATCAGCTAATAAGCAAATAACTACAAAAAAAACAAACAGCAATCAGTCCCATGGTAAAAGTGCTGAGAAGAAAAGTAGGGTTGAGTTAGGCAATAGACGATGGGGCCAGGAGGGCTGGGGCAGGATGGTAGAGTCAGAAGGAAAGCCTTCTGATAAAGTGACATTTACAAAGGAACCTGAAAGAATGAAGAGAGAGAGTGTTTCAGGGGGGAAAAAAAGTGATAGAGCAAAGGGCCTGAGGCAGGAGCCTGTTCTTCCCTGGAGGAGAATGGTGGGAGGTGAACTCAGGCTGGTGGCAAGGGGCCAGATAAGGTTGGGAGTGGTCAGTCATTATAAATTCTCTGGAGTTTATTCTCAGCAATCCAATGGAGAGTTTTGAGCAGCAAAGTGACAATGATCTGAGTTACCTCTCATAAGCCATTTTGGAGACAACATGAGGAAGGCCCAAAAGGAGGGCAAGGGTAAAAGAAGACCAGTTAGGAAGATCTTTCCATAATCCAAGAAAGAAGAATTTATGATTTAAAAGAATTATTAGGCATTAACAAGGCCAGGCTATGGCCATGGGAATGTATTGCCGGAGTGGTCTGTTGGCAGAGATCAAGGTGGTCCAGGGCCTTAGAACGGCATTTCTGGGGGGGGTTTCTACACTGACATGAATTTGTTCAAGATGGCACAGGATGGGGTAGGGGTAGGGGTAGGAAGAAGGACTGTGATCTAGGCTCTGAAGTCCCTCATGAGTGAGGGGGTGTGAGTAAGAAGGTGGTAGGGGACAGCTGTAAAATGGTATAAAAAGGATTTAGATTGATGTCAGGATCCTGCCTCAGGGCCTTTGCACTCACTGCTATTTTTCCCTGGAACGTTCTCTTCCTAGTATCTGTGCAACTATCTTCCTTTCTCTGTTCAGCTTTCTATTTAAATAGACTAGAAGACTGTGGGTCAGAAACAGTATAATAAAAACTAAGACAACTGCCTTGCCTCTGCCCCTACGTCACCTGGAATGCGGGAGAATGGGCGGCTTCCACCTGAGAGGTCTGACATGGAAGGAGTGTCCACAGGGAAGAGGCAGGCCTGGGTTGAGTCCCAAAGGTGGAGGAACTGTCCTGCAAAAGGTCAGAATGCCGAGGACTTTACTGACCATGAACCAAGAGACTGAGCAGACCCAGTAGGGAAGATTGTGTCTGAGGGAGGTCAGTAGAGGAGGAAAAGAACCAAAGGGGGAGGAAATGCAGAGGCCTGGAAGGAACAACTTGCTGGCATGAGAGCTGAGGAGCCCAGACATGGTAACTGAACTTACGGATGCTTCCTGGGACAACAAACAGTCTAGGTACCCATGAGCTGTGAGCGGGTATTGTCTGCGGTGGTGTGAGGAGTAACCAGGTAGCTTACAGGATGCTTAACTCTTGAATGAGCCATGGCCTGGAAGGGTGTGAAGGTTTGAATCCAAACCAGATAGAACTGGCAGAGAGAGATCCGGTCGAAGAGATCTCTGTCCACAGAAGTCAAATTCTTCAGACTATCACACTTCAGGGGCTAGACCGTCCCGTTTTCAACATAGGCATCGTTGCCCTGGATTTATAGAGGGACGAGTCCCCTCTCACTGAAGATGTCAGAGCAGTAAAGCGGACAACTACTTGGAAGAAATGCAGATAATGGGGGCTCGAGCATTTCTTGGGGGCTTACCTAGATAACCCTTATTTTCCACTTGACCTTGAGCACATGTGGTTTTCTGGCTCGCAAATACCACCTCACTAGTTTCTTCCGGTGGGAGAGAGGACAGTCGTTTCACAGGTAGGTACATTATTTATGGAATGCAGGGCTTGTAGAAGTTTAAAACGGTTTATAAATGTGGAAACTTTATTAAAAATGCATGTGGCATGTCCCTTAAACTTAAATCCGCATCAGAGGATTCAGGTTGATCCTTACATACTTGCAATTAGCACGATGTTTCTAATACCGTTTTCAGCAAGCTGTTTGCCATTGGGTGTTTGGTGGAGTCGGGTATATGTTAACCTTCAGTGGGCGTGGAGGAACAGCATGGTGCCTACCTCTGGTTTCACAGTTAGCTAAGGGGACAGGGGAGAAGGCTGGCATGAGACAGACCGAAGCTAAAGGCGTATGCAAGGGGCACGGTATCGAGATCATCTCTGCCTATGATATGAGCATCAGCTACACTGGGCTCCTTGGAGGGCAAGCCCTGTCCGCAGACCGTGGCTTTCTGTGGTGATGGTGTGGAGAGCACGGTGGCTGGCAGTCTTTCATGAGCACCCATGGTACAGGGAGGTTGCAACCACAACATTCAGGAGTGGTGGTTGTGCTTAGGGTTGGTTAAGAGGATGGAAAGGCATGGCTGTGGTAGGCTTGACAGCCAAGTTCACTGCCCAAAGGTGTGAGAGTTGAACTCTTACAGCACTTTATGGCTTATGTCTTTTATTGAGTATGTACTATGCTCCATATTCTGATAAGCACTTAGCACACATCGCCTTTAATTTTTCCAGCCATTCCATTCCAGTCCTCCCACTTTGAGGAAGGCAAGCAGTTAAGACAGGCTGGCCCCCTGACAAGACCCCACACGATGACTGGATCTCAGAGGGGTAACCATTTTCCAAGATCTGGATCTCACCTCAGTGTAGGTTCAAATTCGGATTATACATCCAGGAATGAATGGGTGTTCAGGAGACATGCACTCTCCTGACTCATAAGGGACTGATGTATAAAACCAGGAATGGCAGCCAGTTATTTCACAGTTATTATTCTGTGAACCAGATACATGTATTCTTTGATCAGGGCAGTCTCTTCGAGGGCAGTGATGAGAACATAATTGAGGATCATCAGGTTACTTACGCGTTGAAGCAGAGCAGGCTGGATGAGGTAGGGGATCTTATTGGCTGGGTCACAGACCCGTGCGAGTCTAGGCTCCGATGCTGCCCTGCCTCCCGTGAGGCTGGATGCCACAGGGAGGGAGGCAGCATCGGTCCCGGCCTCTGTCAGTCGGCTTGCGGTGACTCCGACACTGACAGTCACCCGACTGGACTGCTATGTTCTTTCTTTGGATGTTCCAATGCCAGGCCTTCAATCAAGGTGTAGCCTCACTTTGAGAGTGAGTTTCCTTTCTGTCTTATCTTTTGAGTATCACTGTTTCAACCCATTAGTTCTGTCTTTTGGCTATAAGTTCTTCAGGGAAATCTTATCATTCCATTTCCAAATTGGGGGAGAAGGTATGAAAAAGTGTATGGTCAACCCCACCTCCCACCGAGAGAGGATATTACTCTCCCCATTTTACAGTTGAGAAAATGAGGCCACACTGGCATTTTTGGTTTAATCCGAGCATCCATTGCCATCCAACATAGTACTCACTTAGGTGTCGTTTGCTGTTGACTTCTGTCATTAGGATGTAAGCTTTGGGAGAGCAGGGACTTTATTTTACTCACTACTGTCTCCCCAGCATGATAGGTGTAGGCGGGCAGCATATATGTACATGGGATGGACGAATGATCACACACTCCACCCCAGGTCTATCTGGCTCTAGAGACACTGTACCGCACCCTGACTCAGTTTGGTGACACCAAGGAAGGGAGGGAACCCTCACGGTATCTGGGCCCAAATGAAAATCAAGTGAAGATTCAGGGCATGTTCTGGGGGAACGTGTGTCCCTCTCTCTTCTTAAAGAACCAGCCTGGCCGAGTGGAGACCGAAGCTGGTGACATAGTAACACAAGTCTGTTGAAGGCCTTTCTCTGTGTGACGGAAATAACCTTGATGCTACAGAAGGAAGCAACTTGGCCTGCTTTTAATATTTTTATAAATGGAATCGGGAACCAGAGGAATCATTTATAAATTTTCCTTTATCAATTTTCTTTCATGTATTTTCACGTGTAGTGTCACACCCAAAGGATGCACGGTTTGCCTGGGGGGCAGCCCCTTGCATGTCAGACCTTAATATCTAAGAGAAAATAAACGGGCTTAGAGTTGCCTTTTTGCAACCCCACACCCAAAATGTGATTATATGGCCCCCACTGTAGTCTGCTAATTTGCTAGCTGTTAATAGATGGTTGATGGACATCCATATTATTCTGCATATTTTATTCTGTGAATAACCAACACAATTTTAACTTACGTGTCCAGTCGTGCATTATCAGAGGCACCTCTGATACAGAGATAGATAAATTCTAGAAATTATGCTATGTTTATTGTCTTAGAAAGTAGAATTATTTTCTCTGAGCCTTCTTCAAGGCCATTAAAAAAATATCTTGTTCCAAATCAAATGGAGCTACTTACTGTGAGAGAGTTTTGTACCTTCTTCAATAATTAAAGGAAGCAAGCAAGATTTATAGACAATGCAATTTACATGATGCATTGAAAAATGTGTTCTCACAGCAGCTGTGTTTATCACACACTTTCATTTTCTTAATATCTTACAATGACACGTCAAAATGAAAGGGAAGAGAGAGTGTCAGGAGGCTTTCCAATTTTATTAGGATAATTTTCAAACAAATAGAAAATCCAAAGGAACTATACAGAGAATATCCATGTACTTGCCATACTTTACAATTAACATTTTGCCGTAATTACTTTATCACTGTTAATAGATCTATTCCTCTCTCCCTCTTATTTTTGATGCTTTTAAAAGTAAGTTGCAGGGGCACCTGGGTGGCTCAGTCAGTTAAGCATCTGACTTCGGCTCAGATCATGATCTCGTGGCTCATGGGTTAGAGCCCTGCGTCGGCCTCTGTGCTGACAGCTCAGAGCCTGGAGCCTGCTTCAGATTCTGTGTCTCCCTCTTTCTCTGCCCCTCCCCTGCATGCGTGCTCACTTTCTCTCTCTCTCAAAAATAAATATTTTAAAAAATTATTTTAAATAATAAATAAGTAAATAAAGTAAGTTGCAGAAATCAATATCCTTTACCACTGAATACTTCAGTGTGCATATTATTAACTAGAGTTCATTATTGTTTTAGAACAATAAGGGTTTTTCAAGATAAAATTTATAAAATTTTAAGTTTAAAACTAAATAATTAAATTTAAAATTAAAATTTTATACATTTTAGTTTGTACACTTATAACATTTATTTGGTGACATACACAAAATTAAAATTTCCCATTCAGTGAGTTTTAATAAGTGCATATACCAATTGCACATAGAATATAACCTAATTCTCATGGATTAGGTTAGCCTCTTCTAGAACTTGATACGGTTCTAGAATCCTATAGTATATATACTGTTTGAGGTAGATGGATATACTATTTTGCATAAGCTTTTCATTCGGCATATTTTTAAGATTCATCTTTTTTTCCCCCAATATATCCATAATCATTGCCTTTTTGAGTACTGACTAGTATTCCTTTGCATTGGTATACCACAGTCTGTTTAGCCATTTCCCTGTTGATGGTCCCCTAGGCCGTTTCCAGTCTTAGGGGCTGTTGTGAATAAAGCTGCTATGAACATTCTTATACAAGTCGTTTTGTAGGTATATGCTTTTTATCTACTTTTGAAATCCCTGGACTATGTAGCCTGGTGCAGGGTAGATAATTAATATTTATTTATCTGGCACAAAACTTACATGATGTAATGGGTTTTACAGTTTAGCAGACATTTCCTTCCTCATCTGTCCTCACATAAGCTTCACAACTACCTGGTAAAGAGACGAAGGAGGTCCACCAAAGGGAAGCCGAGAAGTTAAGTTACTTGCTAACTGTCATAGTAACCTACCACCAAGATTCTCCGACTCCTAATCCAGTGCTCTTTTGACTACTCTCCCAGTACCAAACTGAAGGTATTCCTCCTTCGCCTCCTACCCTCCCTTCTCTGAAGCATTTGCTCTGCGCCATGGTTACGGCCTTTAATAGTTTCTGGTTTATACTTTGGCAAAACAGAAAACTAACGACCATTACAATTTATGCTCCCGGTCACCAGAATTTATGGATTTTTTTCTCTTCTACATTATCTGGTGTACCCACTGCTAGGCCTGCACTGTGTGAGGGGATTGAGGGAGGTGCTGGGGATGGGGATGTTGAGAAGTGGCCTAGGCCAATCTGGTAGCTCTTGTTGGGCTGTTGGTTACCTCCAATGAGAGAAGTCAGCCATGAGCACCCAAAGCGTCTATCATCGCTCTCCCAGCGGGTCTGGAACAATGAGAACCAGCCTCAGACCTGGCTCTATAAGTCACATAAACATTTATTAGCAGGCAGTTCAGAAGCACTCAAACAACCTGTTCTGTAATCTCAAGGATTCTTCCATCTGTCCTTTCAGGCACCCCAGTGAGCGCCTCTCTTGGGGTAATTGTCAGTAGCTTCCTATTCAGGACAGGACACCAAATGAAGTTCTAGTCCGCCCTCCTCTGAAAGTGTGAGGTCGTTAGGCTAGCCAAGCTTGACGCTCTCTTCATGCAAACCTGGAAGTTTCTAGCCAATTCACACATCATTCATATTCCTCCTTTCACCATTGAAAAATGATTTCTAATATCCCTTTATGCCAATCAATGAATGTTCTGGTGCAGATTCAGGGAGGGGTGTTTGAAGCTATTGTGAAGGCCACCTTGGGGAGCATGAACTCCAACTGAAATCTCTCAAACACTTGCTAACACCACTGTCTATATATTTCTACTTAGGATACTTCACATATTAACTAATAATGCATCAGGGGTGGTTTAAACACGAGCCCACCACACACTCATAAGGCTCAATATTGATGTTAACAATGCAAAATACAGATCATGCTGAAGAGATATAAGAGTCCATACATCCCCCCCCCAACTTCCTAGTCCTCCAATCCCACTGGAATGTCCATGGAATACTGGCAATCCTGCAGGATCTTGATTTTTGTTTTCCATTTGAGATGTTGAAAAATAAAATTCAATTGTGTAACTTTAAAAAATCTGCTTGGCTTTATTGAATGATTCATGAATTGGGCAGCATCCTGTCTAGTAGATAGAAAGAAGCATACAAAATGGAAGGCTTTTATAGGCACAAGGCAACAGGACAAGGAAGTTTCAGCAAAAAGTGGATTGCTTCAGGCAAGGGGAAGACAGAGGGGGTCTACCAGGCAAATATCCTCACTAGTGCTGACCAGGTAATTCCAGACTGACTGGTTAGGATTACATCTCTGGGAGAGGCTGAAACTGCAATTAGGTTAGGTAGTAAGTCTCAGTTTGGTGACATGGGCTTAGCATGGGTGACTCCATTTGGGGCATGTTGTCTCTTTTTTAACAGAGAGAATCCTTCATATTAAATGTATGAGTTTCGCCTCTAGACTTAATGTGATTTAGAGCTTCAGCCCTAATGCTATCTCCCTCATCCCTTCCCACCCTTATTGACAGCAAACCAGTGTGAGTTAAGGATTTACTGAAATTCATTCCTGGGGGATTTTTAAATGCAAGTCTAATGTTTAAATGCAGCTCTGAGTATGGCTCTTGGCTATCAGAAGTCTTTCATTTGGAGAGAGAGCTGTTTTACTCCGGGGCAAACAGCACAGAAGCAAGCAGCAATCTAATGCTTTCAAGTGACTCTCCAGGCTCCGAAAGTACCACTCGCTTGGTAACTATTGCTGTTAATTAAGTTTACAGCCTCATTATTAGTTCCTGGCTCTGCTATTGTTATTAATTATGTCAATATCAATTTGTAGTGGAAGGCAGTTCCTCAGGGGATTCTTTTAACGTGTGTGTTAAAATTAAAAATAAATACTTAAGTGTCCTTATCAATAGATATTAAGAGTTTGGGGATTTTATTTCGAGCACTTTCTAAATCTGAGAGCTTGTGTGATGATTTGAGAGTTAGGTTATGAATGTTATCTTTGTTGCTTGTAGCAGAAATTTCTACAACATTTAACTGTGTGGTTTAGTATGTTGATGTTCACCCATTCAGTGAGCTAATTCCAACAATTAAAATTATGCCTTTATAAGGGAAGGAAAGGGAGAGGTCTGGCGTGGGATTTTGTGTACTGCACTCAAATCGGACTGGACAAATACAGATGGAAACAAGTCTGTGTGTACGTTGACAAGGACTACCCTCTTCCCTTTAGTCAACAGTACTGTATTCTTTATTGATTTATTTATTTTTTAAGTGTTTACTTATTTTTAAGTGAGAGAGAAAGAGAGAGCAGGGGAGGGGCAGAGAGCGAGGGACAGAGGATCCAAAGCAGGCTCTGTGCTGACAGCAGAGAGCCCGATGTGGGGCTCGAACTCACTGACCATGAGATCATGATCTCAGCCGGTTGGATGCTTAACCAACTGAGCCACCCAAGTGCCCCATTTTATTTTTGAAAGCTTTAAATTCTTCCTTGTCCTTTGGTCCAACTCTCCAGACAGTGTTTGCCCACTGGGCCCCTAGGTAATCATAGTATGAATTGGTTCTTTTACCTATAGTTTGTTTTTGTTTTTGTTTTTTGCTCTATCAAGAAAAAACCACCCCTGGTTCTCCAACTATCAGCATTTTGATATATTTTCTTCCAGATACCTTTCTAAGCATATATGTCAAACATAATTTAGATCACACAGTTTTATAACTTTATTTAACCCCCTTTTTATTTAAGTATTCTTTATTATTAAGCATTTAAGTTTGTTTATAATTTTTATTCTTATGAAAGTAAATATATATTGTATTGAGCAGCCCTTTATTTTATTTATTTATTTATTTTAATGTTTATTTGTTTTTGAGACGGGGGAGGGGCAGAGAGAGAGGGAGACAAAGAAGCTGAAACAGGCTCCAGGCTCAGAGCTGTCAGCACAGAGCCCAATATGGGACTCGAACCCATGAGCTGTGAGATCATGACCTGAACTGAAGTTGGACGCTTAACTGACTGAACCACCCAGGCGCCCCAGCCCTTAATTTTTCTTAATGTTTATTTTATTTATTTTTGAGAGAGAGAGAAAGAGAACGTGAGGGGGGAGGGGCAGAAAGAGGGTGACAGAAAATCCCAAACGGGCCAGCAACGCTGTCAGCACACAGCCTGATGTGAAGCTTGAACCCACAATCTGTAAGATCATGGCCTGAGCCAAAATCATGTGCCTGATGCTTAACTGAGCCGCCCAAGCACCCTGAGCAGCCCTTTAAATAGATGTTTGACAGTGTCTCCAATTATCTCCTTAGGTGCCTAGAAAGGAAATTTTTTTCCTAGAGATATGAACATTAATGATACATATTTAAAAATTGCTTTCCAAGAACTGTACCAATTCCGAGTCCACTAGAAGCATTTCAGAGTGCCTGGCTCACTGTAGCTATATATCTAATAATAACATTCACATGCTAACTTAATAATTTTTTAATTTAGAGACTTGATGAAGGAGATATGCTGGAATATCAAACAATGACCTATTTTCAGAGCTTCAGTTTGCTTTTGTTGGGAAAAATATCTTTTCTTTTTCAAATTGGACCCAATGGTTGGCATGCTGCAAATTAACTATACACAGATTGACAAGAGAAAATACAAAGGTTATTTATACAAGCATGTGAGAGCTGCTCAGTAATTAGTTACTTTAGCCAGAGGTAAAGGTTTATATATCAACTTAACAAAGGGCAGGGGAGTGGGGTTGGGGCGTGTTAGGGTTTCAGTGGGAAAATATGGAAGATTCAATTGGCGTTTTGATGCTAATGGCAGTGAGCAGTCAGTCTCCATGGGAGTTGCATTTGCAGAAACCTTGGAGGGAGGTCAATGGCAGTTGTATGTTTGAGAGGCTCTGATTTAGTCTGATAAAGGAAGTTCAGATAAGATTTCCTTCTGTGTCTTCTGTAACTGGAATGTTTTCACTTAAAAATAATCTTATACCAACCCTGGGGGTCTGAGTGAGTCCCTATGCTCTATTTTTTTAATATCATAAATAAATGTGCTGAATGAGAACTACATTTTCTATCATGAATTATGCTGAGGATTAGTAGTAATGGTGTTTTCTGCCATTTTTAACTGGTAAAAATTGCCAGTGAGGGATGATGCAGAATAAAAGGGGAAAAGAAAGAAAAGTTCCAAATATTATTTTTTTAAGTTTCTTTTGAGACAGGGAGAGAGCATGAGAAGGGGAGGGGCAGAGAGAGAGAGAGGGAGAGAGAGAATCCTTAGCAGGCTCAGCGCTGACAGCACAGCTCTATCTCATGACCTGTGAGATCATGACCTGAGCTGAAATCAAGAGCTGGAGGCTTAACTGACTGAGCCACTCAGGTGCCACCCTCCCCCGCAGGATAGTTTTTTTCGTAGATGATGAAGATATTTGCTTGGATACGGAAACTGACTCTAGTGTGTTGGGGGAGAGGGAGAGAGAGTAGTTGTGGCTTTCAAAGAGTTTTTAATACTATACCCCTTGATATAGTATTACTTGGAGCTCATTTATTTTAGGTTATAGTCATGGGATATGTTTAAAACTTCTGAGTTACACTCTTTGAGAGAGTCACAAATACCAAAGATGGGAAATTCAGATCAATCTCTTCTTGTTTTGCTATCCTCCTAGGAAATAGTTTGTCCTACAGATATTATTCAAGCCAATCCCAGTTCCTTGAATCTTGACTTTTGCAGCCACCCTTGATCTGAACAGCCCCTAACAGCTTTATGGATAATGCAGTGTCAGAGGCATAATTGAAAGGCATGACAAGTCAGAAGACGGGTTACCTATACCTCAACGCAAAGTCACGTTATACATGACAATGCGATTCATTTTGAGCTTTCCATTGCAAACTTGTCACATATATTCATTGCCTTCCAATTCTTCCCAGATCCTTTGGCAAATCCTACAGCCGTAAATCATGTGAGTTGGAGAACAGAGAAACCCTTCCCCCTTCATTAGATTTAATATCAAAGGTAAATGTGCTGATTACAGTGAAACACCTTGCTTCCTTTTTATTTTATTTGGGGAGGGGGCATTTGAACATTTCCTCTAGGAAATGTACCTTTTTTCCCTCTACTCTCATAACCCCGGCATCTGGTGTGACTGATTCAGCTCTTCAGTCTGGGACAAAGCGACTTTTAAGTTTCTAGAGCCATGAGGAAGCTATAAAGGGAATGCAATTCACTCTGTTAGAGAAATAACAGCCTGGGAGCTCAGGGACCAGAAATGTTGCTCTCCAAAGGTTTGTTAGAGCTTTACTTTGAATTTTATTCCTCAATATTTTTGTTGGCTTGCATCAGTGACTCTAATTATATATAGAAGATAGAAATAGCAGATATATTTAGCAAGTTGGAAAAATCCCTGTAGTCTACCCTGGGAGCAGCTAAACATACGGAGCCAACCTGAGAATCTGAAGATCCTGCATATTCTCTAAGAGATATTGGTGACTTGATGTCTGCAGCCCAGGGAGCACAACGGAGCTAGAACACCGAGCAGGGAAGGTCATCAATAAAACCTCCAGGAGAATTCCCAGCCCCCACTCCATGCTTTTGTGTATTATTTATCTAATTTTTTTTTAATTTTGGAGATTTTCTGTTTCAGACGTTCATTACTTTCCTCAAGCATCAACCCCACCTACCTCTCTCTAAGCTAACAACCCACACTTACTACTTCACCGAGAAAACTGCTACCAGCGGGACACTAGCTCCCACTGCTTTATGATCCTATCTATTCCCTATCCATGCCTCTTGAGGAGAAGGGGACTGGCTGTATATGATCTCATAGTGTCCTCACTTGGCGAAGACAAGTTGCTCCAAGAGCACTCAGACTCCCTCCACCAGCCTCTGGCTCCTTCCCTCACACCAGGAAGCCAATTAGAGTCACAAAGTAACTGAAGGGGAAAACAAAAAGATGTCTAACCTGGCCCCAAGCGTGCCTGGCTCCAAGGTCCTGAACACACCAGGTTTGCCCAGTAGCCGCTGACAAAATCCAAAAGAGGAGAGATGAATAGAGGTGAAACAGGAAAGGAATTTATTTCAGTGAGGCCAACATCAGAAAGACGGCGGACTAGCATCTCAAAGATTGTGCCAAAGTGGCCAAAAATACTTCCAGGTTTGTGTAAGAAAGATGTGGGACAAAGGGTGATGGGTACATGCAGATGGGCAGTAAATGTGGGGTCATCATTGTCCTGGGGTCAGTTATACAGGGTCTCACTGGCTCAGGACAGTCCTTATTGCTTGAGACAGTAGTTTGGATTCCCATCACAGGATGCTTTGCACTGGCTCTTTTGCCTGAGTTCAAAAGACAAGCCAGAAGGAAGAACTTAATCAGGATGAAAGTACAGAGTGAGGTCAAAATGGAGGTAGATGCAGTCCTCCTTCAGATGAAGGGAGAGCTAGTATGGGGCCTAAAGCAAGCGGCCCCCATCCCTGCACCCCACACTCATAATCCCCCTGCCATGTCCAAGGTGAACCAAGATGAGGCCCTGAGCACCATCAGCCCCAGGTGCAGGCAGTAAAGGGTGAGTTGTCTGTGGAAAATGCTAACCCAGTAATAAACCTGACTAAAAGTTGATCTGCTTTTTATTATTACTAGGTTCTGGCAATTCTAAATTATGTCAGTGATACAGTACTCCTCCCCAGAAAAGTCTTTTGTTGGTCTAGGTTCTAAACAATCGATACAATGATTGTTTAGTGTTAACATTAATAATAATAAAGTATCACCGTATGTTAACTAACTGGAATTTAAATGAAAACTTAAAAAAAAAGAAACCAATAATAAAGTGGCACCTTTACGACTCATCCTTTAGGAAATATTGCATTCTATTTGGAAGTTAATTTAGAGAACTCTCAGGTATTCATTTTGACTTCCTACACATATGCACTCGGTTATACACAGTCAACCGTGTGATGGTGAATTTCAGGAGTCAACTTGACTGGCCATGGGGTGCCCAGTTTAAACATTATTTCTGGGTTTGTCTGTGTGAGTGTGTGTGCAGATGAGATTAGCGTTTGAATTGGTAGACTCCATAAAGCAGTTTGCCCTACCAGAATGTGAGTGGGCGTCATCCAGTCCATTGAGGGCCTGAATAGAACAAAAGGCAGAGGAAGAAGGAATTCACCCTTTTTTCCCTGCCTTGCAGACCCAGCTGGGACATCTCATTTCATCTCCTGCCTTCAAACTGGGGTTTACATCATTGGCTCCCCTGTTTCTCAGGCTTTCAGACTTGAAAATTTCAGACTGAATTAATGTCTCTGGTTGTCCTGGGCCTTCAGCTTATAGATGGCCTTCTTAGCCTCTGTAATTTCATTATCAATCATCTATTATCTATCTATATGTCCATCCATATATCCATCCGTCCATACATACATACATACATACATCATGTCTCTCAAGTGGCTCTGTCTTTCTGGAGAACCCTGACTAATACAAAGTATAAATTCATAAGGACTGGAATTATTTGAGGTTGTTTCCAGCACAGTTTGTGTCTCTAAGCCCTGAGATGTTACATATTCCTGTGTTTAAAAGTGGATTCAAAATAAACAATGGCAGCAGAAGAATCGTAAGGATAAAAAAGCAAGACTTGCTTAACTGCAGTTCTATTCATAAATCTTTCTCTGAACCTTGTGGAGTTTACTCCTTTGAAAGTGTCTCTTTTATGTGCCTTTAAAAAATACCTTATTATCATTAAAAATTATTAATCCATTACTTTCCCCCTTTTTTATATTATAGTAATTAATTACTGGCCTACTTATATATACATAAAATTTAATAAAAGATAATTTTTATGTTTTCATTTGTTTTCTAGCCTTTGTTATTATTTGTTTTATTTTAAGATCATTTCTGAAGTAATTTTGTAGCGTAGAGGACAGAGGTCTTTAACGACCCACTCTGGGTACGACCTAGTCCCTATTCCTACTGTCCCATGTTCTCCCCCACCCTTTCCTTCCACATTCCTGTGCTTCTGTAAACACCGAGAAGAACCGTACTTCTGTGAAGACTTGCCCTGATTAGTCCACCTCCTTTCTTACTTCTCTGAATTTCTCTAACACATTATAGCATCCCATAGGATATAGTATGTAGCTGTATGCCAGCTTAGATTTTTTTCTAATATGCTCTTTTCTGAAATCGAATGTGAGCTGCCTGAAAGCCTGAGTTATGCCTCAAGTCTACTCTTTGGCATCCCCAAGCACACTAACTGAAGTATCTGATTGACAGAAATACATGCTCCATAGCACCCACAGATCCTTCCAGAGCAGCTCCTCCACCCTTGATAACGCCATTGTAAGAGCTCTGATAACTTTGTGTGATCATTGTCATCTTTCTCTGAAACTGATTTGGATGACCCAATGCAACTGCTTATCTGCAAGACAACAGAGCTTGCTTCAGACATTCATTCTAAAGGCACATGCAGGGAGAGAAGGGGAATCCATAGTGAGAGTTAATTTCTGGCTTTCCCCGCCAAAGAGCTACTTTTATAGCACTGAAGAGGAAAGGATGAATTGAAAAGAAGCCTGCAGACTCCCGGCTAGGTCAGTGAAAGCCATCTTTATTTGCATCCCCTATCTTGGGCCAGCAGTTCTCAAAGTATGATCCAGGGATCTCCAAGGGTCCCAGAGATCTTTTCAGGGGTTCCATGAGGTCAAATGATTTTCATAACATCACCTGGACATCATTTGCCTCTTTTATTTCCCTCTTACAAGTGCATCCTGGAGTTTTCCAGAAGGCACATGACAAGTGATAGCTCAACAGATTCAGTGTGGAAACAGTTATGAGAACCCAGCTGTGGTGCGTTAAAGTAGGTAGTAAAGAGATTTGCAAAGAATGTAAAACAGTGCCAGTCTTCTCACTACATTTTGGGGGAAAATATAATTCTTATTCGTGAAAATATTCTATTTGTTAACAGGCAATGGTTTGTTGTTAACTTTTAATAAATGAACAAATATACTTTTAATTCCTCAGTTTTAATTTTGAATCTAGCAAGTAGCACTGGATATAACCCACACAAACAAAAGCTCTTTGGGGTCCTCAATAAAGAGTATGAAGACCAAAAATTTGAGAATCACTGTCATAGGGCCACTGTGCTCAACTGTGCCTTCCTGAACTTGCTTGGACCTTCTTCCATCTTCTCCCCATCATGCTGATCAACTCTCTCTTGTTTGCTCTCCTAAGCCAGATTTTCAGCTCTAACTCAGGAATTTTATCCTGATAAAACTTAACTCCTAATGAAACCCAATGAGGGGCTGATCTGTCTGACATATTCACTCTGCGACATGAATGGAATGAAGGATCAGTTTTCAATTGCGTTTTTTTTTCCAATCGCGTTTTTGGTGGCCTTTTGGATTTATGGAGCAGAGAGGGGTGGGCTAACCCATTAAGTCAAGTGAAAGGGATAAGCAACTTTCAAAAAATACCTCTGTTGCCTTCTGTTTCATCATCCTTAGAACCTTTCCCATAAATTCTCCTTGTGGATATTCGCCTGGAATTTACCAGGAAGTGGACTTTATAAATTGGGGGATCAAAATTCCCAAGCAATATGAAAACATTGATAAGATTCTCCAAAGAAAAACAGTCTAATTGGTGTGGTATGACTATGATAATAAAAGAAATTCCCAGGATCTAAGAAGGTAGGAGGAAATAGTCTGGCACTCATTAAATCTGTGAAACTCATTAAATCTTGGTGAAATAATAGTTATTGATATAGGCTAGTGGGTTTTGACCTTGGACACACTTTAGCTTGTAAAACAAAATGCTTGTGTCTGGGCAACTGAATCAGAATCTTGTAGGGGAAAGGTGGTTCTGATGCATAATAAGGATTAAGAACTGATGACATAGCCAAATATGTGAGCAGATAACCAAACAAAGATCATAGTTTTTAAGTGTATGGATTCAATCATTTATTCATTTAGCCTTTATTCAGTGCTAGGACCTTCCCAGAAATTTGAACGAAGTCCTGTTTAACACGTAGGTATTTTATAACCTTATAGGCTGATTGTAAGCCCCAGTGGGAAACTTGTTGAAGGTAGAGAGAATTTTGTTCAATTACTCAAATGTAGTTTACTCCCTGGATAAGCAATGTACTGGAATGAAGACCCTGAATTAAACTAGAAGGAATGTGTTAGACTAGTTTTTACACTACAGGATAAACTGACCTGTGTTTCTTTGATCCGGTAGTCCCAACTCACGGGACAGACATCCCTGGAGGGCTAAGGAGATGTTGCAAGGAATGCAAATCTATATAAACAGCAAGCATTATCTGTAACCTAAGCATGTAGTATGATTCACTCACACATGTCAGCTATTCTTTTTCAAATGTGCGCATGGGCCGGATTGACAGAAAAGATAAAAATTATTAGAATGCATATGGAACACGTTATTTTTATCAATTAGTTCAAAAATATTTAATGAATATCAACTATGTACTAAGTCCTGGGTATTGAACGAGATAGCCCCAAGCCACAGAGACCCACAAATTAACAGATAATTGTCATCTAGTGATTTGAGTATCAATCCCATTGTATCTATCTGTGATATAAATTTAGGCGTTTGTAATTCTAGAATAATTGCCTTTAGAGCCAGCATGTCTGCTCTCATCTCCCTGTGAGCCTGTACAAATCTGCTCAAGTGGTAATTTGCCATCCCAGGAGAGAAGTACTGTCATTCACAATTGTTTCAACATTATCTTTAGATATAGTAAGCAGTGGTTTGTGATTGACTATAATGGTTTTAGCTAAATTCATTTTCTTTTCTTTTCTTTTCTTTTCTTTTCTTTTCTTTTCGTGTTTATTTATTTACTTTTGAGAGAGAGAGAGAGAGAGAGAGAGAGAGAGAGAGAGAATGAGCAGGGGAGAGGCAAAGGGAGAGGGAGACAAAGAATCCCAGGCAGGCTCCGCACTGTCAGTGCAGAGCCCAACGCAGGGCTTGAACTCACAAACCATAAGACCATGATCTGAACTGAAACTGAAAATCGAACACTTACCTGACTGAGCCACCCAGTCTGTCGTTATATTTTCTTAGTCTGTAGTTACACAAAGTAGAGCAATAGTCATGTTGAGGGGAGGCAGCTGATCCTTAAAATCCATTGACACAGAAAGGTTGAAAACACCAATCCCCTGATCGCCTCTCTTTATAGAGAAGAACTCTGACATTCAGAGCAAGATAATGATTTATTCTAGATCCACTGCTTATTAACTCTTGGTCCTGGATTTTTTCACAGTACCGACTTGACTTTAGCACAGTGACTTCTTAATGTCTTGTGCCAGCCATTGCTTCTTTTTCCCCAAATTCTCACTTGTAGGGATGGTTAATTGTGTTACTGTTCCTAATTACCGTTCCTTCGTTATAAGACTATTACATATCCCTGTAGCAGTCAGGTAACTGACAGCGCCTCCTTGTGGTGGGGAGTACACTTCTATATCCAGTGGTGTCAAGCTGGGCCATATTACTTTCTCTGGCCAATGAAGTGTGAGCCAAACTGATATAACTGTGCACATCTGTGCTTAAGCTTTAAGAGCCATTGTGGCGGGGCACATGGGTAGCTCAGTTGGTTAAGCTTCTGACTTCGGTTCAGGTCATGATTTCATGGTTTGTGAGTTCGAGCACCGCATTGGGCTCTGTGCTGACAGCCTGGAGCCTGCTTCGGATTCTCTATTTCCCTCTTCTCTCTGCCCCTCCCCGACTCGCGCTCTATCTCTCTCTCTCAAAAATAAACATTAAAAAAAATTTTACAGAGCGATTGTGGGATTAAGCTATATTTTTTTTATCTCTGCCTTACAAATAGCATACTATAATAGGGAATACTATACTAGCCTGTAAAGAAGATCCAAATCAGAGTCACAGCCTCCCCACAACTAATATGTAATGTGAATGAGAGATAAATCTTTGTTTTGGTAAACCCTGTGATTGGGATATTTGTTACGACAGCATAACCTAGTGAAAGCTAATTACTACGGCAGGCAAGAGGGCCACAGTTTTGTTCTTAAAGGACCCAATAGTAGCTTTTCAGGGTGTGAACCACATACAGTTTCTGTCATAGCTACTTAACTCTATGGCAAAAGTAGCCATAGACATATGTAATAAAACTTTATTTATAGGACGCCTGGGTGACTCAGTGAGTTGAGCGTCCAACTTCGGCTTAGGTCATGATCTTCATGATCTTCTGGTTTGTGGGTTCGAGCCCTGTGTTGGGCTCTGTGCTGTCACGTGAAGCCTGGAGCCTGCTTCGAATTCTGCGTCTCCCTCTCTCTCTCTGCCCCTCCCCTGCTCACACACTCTCTCTCTCTCTCTCAAAAATAAACATTAAAAACATTAAAAAAAAACACTTTGTTTACAAACACGGGTGGCTGTAGGTTGCCAGCCCCTGCTGTAGGATTTTATTTCCCTCCCTCCTTGAGGTTGGGTATGGCCAGTGAAGCGGATGTACACCTGCTTTGGCTAGTGGAATGGAAGCCATTTTGAGAACTAGCGCATGTGGCGCCTTCTCTGTCAGCCTGAGTCTTGAGAAAGAATGTTAGAAAGCTGAGTGCCAGCCACCCCATGATAGATATGTAGCATGACTATTAGAAGCAAACCTCACTGTTTTAAACCACTTCTGGGAGCATTTGTTACCAGAACACCAAGAGCCTATATTTACAGAAATAGGTCTATCTCGCATTATGTTTTCGAGGATTCCTGCCCACCGCCATCCCAGTGGGTCGTGTGTGACATTGCCCATGAATGACTTCTTTATAGTGTTTGGTGTTTTGAATGTATGGGCAGGATTGTTCTATTGAACCAAATGGCCACAAATATTTTACAAATAGTCCAGTTACTTTAATGAGCACTTGAATAATTTTTTAAGTATAGATTCCTCTGAAAAAATGTTGACGTTCAATTTGTGGTAGATAAAATCCGTTAGCTGGTTTGAGTCACAAGGCCGGTCCTTGGGAAAGCACAAGTCCGAGACTGTCATACTACTCATATCTTCTCAGGTGTGTAAAGGTTAATTAGCAAAGTCCTGGTTGGTGATGAAAACATGAGTTCACAAAAAGTCATCACATTATATACCCAGAAGCATGTTTCTTCAACACCGTCAAGTCTAGGCCAATTGCGTGATGGTCTGCTCAGACCTGTGGCTTCCTTTGTGCCATCCCTTTTCATGTCGAGTCCTGTCTGCTTCTTGGCAGTGCATGTAGGAGAGCTGTCCTTTCCACAGGCCCTGTCCTTCTCCCAGGGCTGGTTAATTGCGTCTCTGTGTAATATGCCAACCAGCAGCCTTAAATTGTTATCCAATTTGGGCTCGCCAGAAACCCCTTTGCACCTTCTCTGTGATCTCCACGGTTATTTCTGGAAAATTCCCAATTCCCAAGCGGCTCTTTGCTTCCCTTCGTTACGCCCATGGGAGAACAAATCAGAGAGAAGCAGCAATCTCTGTGTGTCTCAAACTACAAGTCCTGGGTGGAGGGACAGAATGAAAGGTAAAACCTCTTGGTTGCCCAGAGGACACTCAGTCCCTGTGCAGCGATCACTCTCAGTGGGTCTGGGCTTGTGGGCGCCGTGATCATGGCTCATGCTTTTCAGACATTCCCTGTCGCATCACCTACAGTTAGTCCTAAGAGGTTTTGCTTTTAGCGAAAGGTAATAGATTAGTGTTTTAATCATATTACCTTGGGTGGGGTGTGGTGAGGCCAGATGCAGATCAAGAGGGAGAAACTGGAGATGTACAGTTTTGTCATAGCTCCCTAGGGAGGACACAGCCTACCGCACAGAGCCACTCGGGAGGAGCTCCAGGGTTGATCACCAAGTAGAGGGGGGTGGGGAAGAGTGGGCAAGCCTGTTTATTGTGGCTTCCACGGGAAGAAAAGAAGAACGCAGAGCAAACAGGTGTAGGATTCACTAATTTAAATAATTTCAGCAGACTCCTGGGCAAAGGGGCTATTCTGATGGCTGGCACTTGGCCCAGGGTGATTAGGATGAATGCACAGTGGCCCACGGTGTAAGAGCCCCATAGGGGAGGTGGTTGGGGGTGTGGACCTAATTGGACACTCAAGAATGGGAACTGACTGGTCATTAGCCAGGGCCTCAAAACTGGGTCAAGACAGAGCACACGCGCGCGCGCACACACACACACACACACACACACACACTATAATACAAATAGGGGAATCAGCATAATTTTGGGGTCCTGGTACCTGCCATAGTCACTCCATAAACTGTGTTTTGTTACATCTAGTGAGAGTGCAATTAATGGGTATTTGACTGAAATCTGTTTGTTTAGAAGGAGTTTTTTTTTTCTTTTAAGAGAGTTTTAATTTAAAAAAATTTTAGGTTTATTTATTTTTGAAAGAGAGAGAGAGAGCGAGACTGTGAACGAGTGGGGGAGGGGCAAAGAGAGGGAGACACAGGATCTGAAGCAGGCTTCAGGTTCCGAGCTGTCAGCACAGAGCCCGATGTGGGGCTCGAACCCACGAACTGTGAGATCATGACCCGAGCCGAAGTCGGACACTTGACTGACTGAGCCACCCAGTGCCCCAAGAGTTTTAATTTTTTTTTTTTTGAGAGAGAGAGAAAGAGAGAGAGAGTGCACTCATGAGCAGGGGGGAGGGACAGAGAAAGAGGGAGAGAAAGAATCCCGAGCAGGCTCTACACCCAGGGTCGAGCCTGCCACGGGGCTCGATCTCACAACTGCGAGATCATATTGTGAGCCGAAGTTGAGAGTCAGACGCTTAAGTGACTGAGCCACCACCCGGGCGCCCCCAGAAAGAGGTTCTGAATTTATATCCTCATTGGTTCCTAGAGGTGGACTGAGACACATGGACACCTCAGGCTGGTGGAAGAAGGGGCACTCACATTCTTTATTCAGCTGAGATGTTTTAGTGAAGGCTTCAAAGAAGCTGATTTTCTATTCTAAAATTTCCATAGTCCTTTCTTTATGTTTGAAATAACTATCATATATACTATATATAAAAGAGAATTTTTCCTTATTTGTATAACTTTTATTCCCATTTCACTTTCTCTACCCTTCCTTATTAAATAGAATTAGTTGCTCATATTTACTAGGGCTAGAAATAAATAATAATTTACAAGGCAAATCTGAATCAGACATGTAGATTTTTTCCTGGTTTTTATGTCAGTAAACTATTTCTCCTTTTTTTGGTAGCTTTTCTTTGCAATTTCGTTTGTGATCTTGGAAATATACATCTTTTGAAAAATATTAAACGTTTTCAAATTTCAATAGTAAACCACTTAGTCCTCGTAAACAGTATCATGCTATGCTTTATTCAGTTTTAGAATTTCATTTGAACAGCACCGATAACCACAGGCAGCTGTCAAGTTACTGGTCTTGGGACTGGGGCAAGGTCTGTAACAGTACTCTGACCCCAAGAGGTGTCACCCAGATGAGCTGACACCAGCAAGAAGATTACATCTTTCAAATGTTCATATGACGATGCTTTCTACTTTAGTGGGAGTTTTGCCAGTGATGTTAGAAGTTGCTGTGGAGAGGCGCCTGGCTGCCTCGGTCGGTTGAGCGTCTGACTCTTGGTTTTGACTCAGGTCATGATCTCACGGTTGGTGGGATCAAGCCCCATGATGGGCTACGTGCCTGCTTGGGATTCTCTCTCTCTCTCTCCCCCTCTCTCTTTCTCTCTCTCTCAGCCCTCTCTCACTCTCTTTCTCTCTCTCTCTCTCAAAATAAATAAACTTAAAAAAAAGTTACCATGGAAACCAGAATTAGCTGGCACTATATTTTTGATTTGTGATGTTGTAATGCCCCTCATGGATTTTTTCACCCAGGCAGTTATTAGACTGACAATATGTCCTGAAAGGAGTGGTTTTTGAACTGTTTGAACTGTTCTTTGGAACCCTAGGATTCTTCTAAATTACTTTAGAGGTTCCACTAAGCAGCTGGATCACATCGAAGCAGACTCATTAATAAGACAAGAGCCCAGTAGCCTTGGGGGGTTGGCCCCTTGGAGGAGAGAGTGGAAGGGTCAGGCTGTCTTTACAACAGCTCTGGTCCAAGAAGGGCAGCCCCTACCTGGGGCCAGCCCCCGAGCCCTCCTCCCAGCAATCACCCAGCCACAAAATACTGGAGGTGCACATAGCATTTGGAAGAAAAGAGGTTTACTGCTTAAAATGTTTAAAAAACACTGCTCTAGCATTGTTTATGAGGAAAGAAACAAAGAGTCAGAACAATACTGAATTTGACCAACTAATACCTTAAGACCTGGGAACATCCTGTGCTCTTATACAGTTATAATTTAATCCAAATACATTGGAACCACACTGTAATTCAATTCTAGGCAAAGAACAGAGTTTTGTACACAGCTGATTCATTTTGGAACACTCTCCGGGGATTTGGTTACAGAAAAGTGCAAAGGACTTCTTTGTATTCTGTCACCCATAAAGCTGCCCCGTGGCCCAGCGAGGGTGTCTCCAGGACACCCCACTTTATTTTCACAAGGCTCATTTGGGTTGCCATTAGATGGTGTGTCCACATGGTATGTTTGGCCAGATTCTATAGCTTGGTTCTCAAATGAGGTCTCCAGATCAGCCCATTAATTTGTTGTAGTTGTTCACACAGTAGATTTTAATGTCCTCAGAAGGGGCTTGCTGCATACACTGGACCATTTCAGGGGGCACCGTTTGCCTTGTGATCACACCGTGCTCTCCGGAACTGTTCCCCTTCACAATGTAGGGCTTTGGGCCACGCCTTCTCCGGCTGCTACGCTATCCACGTTTGGGTCACCTCTGAGTTTGAGACCTCCGCTAGGTGACCGTATTGTTTTGAATAGTCGGTTGAGCATTTGAAACAGAGCCAGAGTGGATGAGGTCACAAACCAGCAGGCTACACATGTCAGCATCTGTGGCGGGTTTGCTTTGTTTTGTTTTGGCTTCATGTTTAAAATTTTTGATTCAGGGGATGCCTGGGTGGCTCAGTTGGTTAAGCGTCCGACTCTTGATTTCAGTGTCTGGCTCTTGATTTCATCTCAGGTCATGAGCTCACAGTTTGTAAGATCCAGCCCCATGTCGGGCTCTGTGCTGACATTGTGGAGCCTGCTGGGGATTCTTTCTCCCTCTCCCTCTGCCCCTCGCTTGCTCACTCTATCTCCCTCAAAAAAAATAAACTTTAAAAAATGTTTTTGATTCAGTATCAATTTGAATCAAAATCAATCAATTTGAGTCAATAAAATATTAGTAGATTTCACTATAAATGAAATTTTAAATTTTCTTTAAAAAAAAATCAGACAATCAGATAACATTGGAACCGCATGTCCAAGCTAGTTGGCCCTGAATAGCAACTTACTCCTTTTTATGTAGTTTTATGTAGCGTGTGGTTTCCTTTTTTTCTTAATTTTTTAATGTTTATTTATTTTTGAGAGAGAGAGAGACACGGAATCTGAGACAGGCTCCAGGCTCTGAGCTGTCAGCACAGAGTCCAACGCGGGACTCAAACTCACAAACCTGGAGATCATGACCTGAGCCGAATCAGATGCTTAACCAACTGAGTGACTGAGGTGCCCCTGTAGCGTGTGAGTTCAAGTTTACCACAGTCTCCACTATTCCCTACTGTTGCTCCCTATTTTACATTACCTGCTTGGTAACTTAGGCATCTGATTTCAGGACTCTTATTTTTATAACATCCTTGTTGTAAACAGGTTTAGCGATATATCTCATCCCTGAGAGGATTGATTAAGAAAGTATATCTGAAAAGGCTGGCATGCTATGCAACATTGTAATACAACATAAGTATAGAATATTGTCATTGTTAGTCTTCTGAAATCAGGTCAATGGTTAAAGAAAAAAAAAACTTAATCAACAAGAATTTGAAATAGCTAATTAAAACAACTTCAACTAAGTCGTAAATCTCCCAAAGTACTCTGCTCCTAGCAAGTAGCTTACCCAGGGCATCTGCCCCATTTGTTTTTCAATCAAATAAAAATTTAAGAATATTTCACATAAGGGGCACCTGGGTGGCTCAGTCAGTCAAGTGTACGACTCTTGATTTCAACTCAGGTCACGATCTCACAGTTTGTGAGATAGAGCCCACGCCAACAGCATGGAGCCTGCTTAGGAATTTCTCTCTCTGCCCCTCCCCTGCCTGTGTGCCCTTTCTCAAAATAAATAAACTTCAAAAGAGAATATTTCACTTAAGTATTTACATAGCCATATATTTTAATCAGAAAACAGTATATGGCAAAGGTATGTTTTATGTAGGCCTTACATGTATAAAGGAGGATTATTGTGCTCTATTAAATAGTTATGATGGCCATTCCTGTTAGAAAAGAATCCCTGGAAAGCTGGTGTTTTAATCAAGGGGCACTTCTGGCTCATTGAGTTTGGTACCACGTTTTCAGCCCTGAGTTGCTAATTTTCCGGCCACATAATTTGAAAAGAGGATGTGGAATGGGTTACTTTTCATTATCAGAAGGAACTCATACTCCACAGTTGAAAACGAGTGATAATTATCTAATGTTCTAAAATGGGGTGCTAGACATGGCTATGGAGTGTCTCATGAAAGATGTCAAAACCAGTCCAGTGGCTACCAGCCCTGTCATGGCTCTAGCCTGCATTAGAGAGGACCAGTGACTCACACAGAGATTATAGACACCCATCTCTGTAAGGAGCTGGGGGCTTCGTAAAGGGGGCGGGGCATGTCCCTCCCATCGCCATGGAGACAGGAGTGGAGTGCTAAGGGGGAGGTTCTCTAATCTGGAAACTGGCGGACTGGGGTCATGGCCCCCATGGCAAAGATTCCACTCCCCAGGCAGACACTGGCTGAGCTACCTCCAACGGGGCAGAGTGGAGCACAGTGAAGACAAGGGGGATTTGTAAATATAGAGACAGATGCCTGCTTCCCACCTAGAGAGTTTGGTAGCCGGGAGGTTGCTAAAGCAGCCCATGAAAATGACGCAAGGAGACAGGTATCAGTAGTGGCAAGCTTAGCTTCCATTTGGCACAGAAAAAAAAAAAAAGTGTTCTCCTTGAGTCCAGCAACACTGGAAAGGTAGAGAGTTGGAGCAGTTATTGCTAGTTCCTTGCCTGAGAAGTAGCACATTTGGGGTGAGGTGACCCAGGCAGTGGACCCAGACTGACATGCATGGTGCATGCTGATGTAGGAGTTTCTGTGTGTGTCTGTACGCAGATTCTGTGTCTCACTTTTTTTTAAATGTTTATTTATTTATTTTTTAATGTTTATTTTTGAGAGAGAGAGAGAGTATGTGTGTGCATGAGCAGGGGAGGGGCAGAGAGAGAAGGTGACGGAATTCAAAGTAGGCTCCAGGCTCTGAGTTGTCAGCACACAGCCTGACGCAGGGTTCGAACTCATGAACCATGAGATCATGACCTGAGCCAAAGTCAGACACTTGGCCATCTAAGGCACACAGGCGTCCCGTGTCTCACTCTTCCCCCTGCCCCTTCTCTGTTCGTGCTCTGTCTCTGTCTTTCTCTCAAAAATAAATAAACATTTAAAATTTTTTTAAAAAACGAATGAATCTTAGTTTCCATAAATAAGACTGTTCCTACGATTGAAAGTGATTGAAAATCTGTGAGGTCTTCCTGAGATGCTGTCCAGCCATGGGGAAGGGAGAGTCAACAAAATATGTCACAGATAGTGATGAGAGAAAAATGAAACCATACCTTTAAGTCCCCGCCATTCAATAAGCCAGTTCCCAACCCCATAGAATACTAATGAGAATACCCCATAGAACATTTGATGAGATTCTAAAATGAATCCTTTCCAAATAAGGACGCCTCCTCTTACGATCTTATGTATCTTATAATAAGCATGTTTCAGTTTTTCTTGTCTAAAATTGAAGTCTTGTAGCCAAAAAATCAAAATCATCCTCTTCTAAGCTTTACTTGAAAACATTTCCTCTTACAGTTAAATTAGAGCAAATTGTCTTCATTAATTAGTGTCAAAGGTGAATTTATTCTGGAGATTTGTTTTGAGTCATGAGACATAATAAATCTAAAACGATATTTCGATTTTGATCTTCAGTCATGGTGACTTCAAGTGAGGTTATTAAATCACTGTAACTTTTGAAGAAAATCTGAAAAAATTAACCTAACATATCTTGGATTGCTTTCTTTATTGTGTTACAGTCGCTTATGCCTTCTAGCGTTTTCAGTTTTTGGAAGGCAAGCTCTGGGTTCTGACTTATCGTCATGATGGCGTTTCCTTTTGAGGGGTGTTGGTGGCGGAGAAAGCAGGACTGAGGGTGAGGCTCACAATAGGACACACCGTCTGTTGGCTCCCTCAGAAACTTCACAGGGAGTGCGTAGTAGGGAGCCTGCTCAGGCAGCCATAACAAAATACCACAGACCAGATGGCTTCCACAATAGACGTTTATTTCCTCACAGTTCTGCCGGCTGGAAGTCCAAGATCAAGGTGCCATCAGGGTTGGTTCCTGGTGAGGTATCCCTTCTTGACTTGTACATGGCCACCTTCTTGCTGTGTCCTCACATGGCCTCTTCTCTGTGCAAGGAGAGAGAGTGAGAGAGTGCATGTGAGCTCTGGTCTCTCTTCCTCTTCTTATGTGGACACCAATACTACTGAATCAGGGCTCCACCCTGTGACCTCATTTAACCTTAATTACCTTCCCTAAAAGCCCTGTCACCAACACAGTCACATTGAGGAGGAGGGCTTCAACATATGAATTCAGGGAAGACATACTTCAGTCCCTAACAGGGAGGAGGGGATTATTTTAAAGTTTTCTTAAAGTTGACATTTCTGAAAAAACATATTAACTTCCAAATTTGGAAGACTTTTAGAGCCAATTGCCTGCGAAATTTCTCTCACAAGTGACTAAAACTCAAATAAGGCAAAGCAAAACTGGATGTTTTTTGGCTTACACAGCAGACAGCAGGGGTCAAATATGTTAGCCACCACTGGATCCAGGAGTTCACGGCATCAGGTCTCTCTGTCCCCTCTTCCAACCCTATTTCCCACTGTATTGGCTTTTTCTTCAGGTGGGTCCTCTCCCTTGGTGGCATTGATGACTTGGGGCTCCAGGGTGACCTGGTTCTCGATTGGCATTTACAACTCTAGCAGGAGAGACACTCTCTCCCAAGGGTCAACTCTGTGTGGGGTGGGGCCACTTGCTGGCAACCTGGACCCCTGCAATTATGGGCTGGCAGCCCCAGTAGGTGGGGGAGGACCAGCTCTCAAACAGAGAAGATTCTGGGCAGATTAAACTGTAAGATGTGCCACAGTCTTCCCTGTCCAAGCTCCTGAGATAAGACCATTATTTGTACTTTGTAGCTTCTGTAATTTTATTTCAGAGAAGGTTCAAGTTCGTCTTTATCATCCTCCAAGAGATTCTATTTTAAGGTCATTAGAATCTTTTGGAAAGCCAATTGGTATCATGTTGACCTTTGCAGGTGTCTCTCTACAGACCCTTCAGACTGCCTGACCTTGTCACCATCAGCAGATTTGGCTGTGGCTTCTTTGCTATGTGCAGGCTCTCTACAGATGACCTTCATCTCTGCCCTGCTCCTCAACCCTTCCCTTCTCTGCTCCCTTCTGCACACCTAGTTAGCCCCTTTCATGTGGGTTCAGGTGTCTGATGCCTCATCCAAAATTCTTGGGCTGAGAGTATTTCCAATTTTAGAAGGACCACACTGTAAGTATACTGGATACTGACATTCCCAGCAGGGTCTGGGGTAGCAGCCAGAAATCCAGCTCATTAACACTTCTGCAGGGCAACAGTGAATGTTTGCACTAGGTGGAAATAAAGGAGGAAGTCTATAGTGGCCTTACATCAGTCAGGTCAGGTCAGGCATGGCCACCAAGTAAGTTATAAGAGATTTGTTTTCAGGGCTCTTTGTATTTCAGATTTGTGAACAAGGGACCCTGGACCTATGTTGGCTTGTGTATGGTAAGTGCTCATGAATGCTTTGCTGGAGTCTCACTCACTCTGACTTGTATCTGGGAAACTTAAAACTTAAGAAACATTTATGGGGCGCCTGGGTAGTTCAGTCGGTTAAGCATCCAATTTTGGCTCAAGTCATGATCTTGGAGTTTGTGAGTTCGAGCTCTGCATCAGGCTCTGTGCTGACAGCTCAGAGTCTGGAGCCTGCTTCAGATTCTCTCTGCCCCTCCCCTATTGCACTCTGTCTGCCTCTCTCTCTCTCAAAAATAAATAAACATTAAAAAAAATTAAGAAACATTTTGACTTAACTACCGCACGTAAAGCAGCATTTTCCAATGTTTAAAGTAGGTAAGTGTATCTGTGTGGGCAGATAACTATAAAGAAGAACAGACTTCATGCCAATGTCTTCACTTTAAGAGGTTCCTGGTGGGCAAAAAGTTAGAAAGCCACCAAACCTGAAATTAAAAGTTTTTATTGATTCACTTCTTTAAAGTTAAACCTACTATCCAGGGGAGAGGAAAGCACTCTCACCAAAAATATTATTACCAAGTGAAATGAGGTCAACATGAAACTAGCTCCCGACTCTCTTCCTCAACCTTTCTGGGGTTTTCACAATAAGATTTTCCAAATCTTTTGTCTTTGAGCACAGAAATTAGAGAGCACTCTTACCAGGAGTGAAAGCAATTCAAGCATCCAAAAATAAATTAGTTTACCACTTGGAACCATGAAGTTCAAGAGAATTTTCAAGTTTGCAACATTTGGTCTCTACCAGGGAGATGCAAAGGGCAGAATCAATTCTACTTTTGCTGGTGTCCCTGCCAGCTTGTGTCAACCATTTACCATCACGATGTCTCAGTTGTCCCATCTGTCAGCTCGAAGAGTCTTTGATGTATTTCAACATATCATGTTTTTAAGAACTTCTCAACACTACATTCTGGTTCTTGGCAACTGTCATGGATGGATTTGATGCACCTCTCCCTGATGCCTGCCAGGAGGGAGCTGGAGGAAGGGTTTAAAGAATCTTATCATAAATCCGCATAATGAGCGCATACATGCTGCCATCAGTGTGGGAGAATGGGATTAGGAGTAGCTGTCTTATTAGGACTGCGGGACTTTACTTTTCAAATACTCTATATGAGGACTTGGGAGTTGGCCAAGTGCATGTGGAATGTCTGGAAAACACTTTGGGGTTGGTAAAATTGGCGGTGTTTTAAAAACATGGTTGGTTAGGATAATGGCACAAGACTTGGCATCCTTGTATAAATGAGGCATCATCAGAAATCTGGCATGCCGAGGAAGTCCCAGCGGAGCAGCATGTCTGGTCCGAGCCCACTGGGCCTGTGTGTCTGTCCCTGCTGCACGGGGAATCTGCCCCCTGGTTCAGCCGCAGGCCTGGTGGTTCAAATGGAGCATTGCCAGCTGGATGCTGGTCAGGGTACTGGTGGGCAGAGAAGACCTTTTGGAAACAACCTGCCTCTACAAAGCCTCCCTTTCTGTTTGATCCAGCCTCCAGTTCCTCTGGGTTCTACAGCTTTCCTTACTGAGTCCAGCCCACATTGTTGACCTTTTGCTTAACTGAATTTTAGTCTTACCACTTTTTTGGGGGTTAGGGAGTTGGGAGGGAGTACATCTCTTCATATTTGCTCTTCTACTTATCTATGCTATGCAACAAACTACCCCCACCTTCAAAGGCTTAAAACGGTTCCCATTTCATCCTGTCCTATTGTCCTATCTTATGGTTTTGTGGATCAGGAATTCTTTCAGAGCCCATCCAGGAGATTGTTTTGTACGTTGTGGCAGCAAGTGAGGTCAGTCGGTGGCTTCAGTTGGCAGAGAGGTGATCTGGAGGATTCTAGACAACTTGATTCACATGCCTGATGCCTTGGTGGGGATGGCTGGAAGGTGTGCTCAGGTAGAATGCCCATTCGAACACCTACACCTACACTTGGTAGCCTCAGACTGTTTGCATGGCAACTGGCTCTCCCACGGGTGACCATTTCCATGGAAAGGAAGTGGAAGCTACAGGTCTCTTAAGCCTGGGCCCAGAGAGTCACTTCTTGCATATTCTAATGGTCAAGCAGTTACAAAGCCCTCCCAGTGTTAAAGGAAGAGAAACTAGACCCCACCTCTTACTGGATGGTATAGCAGAGTTGGCTGCCATCTTTAATCTACCACACTTGCCTTCTACATTATCCAACCTTTTCCAGTATTGTGCTGCTTTCTCCAGATTAGATGGTCTCATACGTTTTTGGCGCGTAGGGCAGGATTCAAGAAATATTCATTGAAATGAAAAGAGTTAGAAGAGAGAATATGTCTGCCTCTAACAACTTTCTCCATGAGATGGCAGGGTTTCGTGGAGCAATTTGGGGGTACTTCTTCTAATCTCATAGCTTAGGGCTGAGAATAAGGCTGACAGTCATTTCTGGATTTCTTCCCAGGTATAGCGGGTTGGGGGATATGGGGCACTGTTCTTTCTACCCAGAACTTGCCCACAACCAGGCTGAGCCAGACAGCAGTCCTCACTGTCCAGCTGCATGAAGGCTCATTTATCCCCTGGGTCACAGTACTTTAGATCAGGGGCAAGACCACAGTGGCCCACAGGCCAGATCCAGTGTGCTTCCTATTTTTATACAGCCCCTGAGCTGACTGGGTGCTGATGTGACAAAAGAGAAAAATGCAAACCATGGTGACACATATATTTTTTTGTCATTCCAACTCCCCGGTGCAGATGACGTACTAAAAGTCACAGAAGAAACTAATTACTTGGACTAGAAGAAGAAAGCAAGCCTTATGTTGTTAGAATATTCCTAACACTTGAATCTCTTCTTTCAGCCCACTTAGATTCATGATCCTTAATATAAGAAAAAAAAGTATTTTTCTCCCCATAGCCAATTAATTTCTACCCTGAAGCATGGAATATGATTATTTCTGTCATTATCTTAGTTTCCAGAATCACTGATGATTCAGTGACATACATAACCGCACACTCACGTACATACTTCCCACCATTTATCAGAAAGATCTGACTTTGCTTTCAGGAGTGATAATTTCCCCCTAATTATTTTACAAATGGTTATTCAAGTATTTACATTTTATAAGCTTAAATTTGCTGGCATTTAGGCTCACCTTGTAGACTGTTATCCTTGTATCCAGGACATCGGAGAAGACACTCATTCAAAATGACCCACCCCAGTTCCTTTCCGGAACTCTTCCAATCCCTAGGGAGGCCCTCTCTTGTTAATAGAAGAATGACAAGCTGGTACCTGAAAGTGAGTTTTTGCCAAAGATGCGGTATTGGGAAAGAAAGCTCCTGTTTCCCTCTTATGTGCTATTTTTTTTCTTTTAAATTCCATAGCAATTTTTAACAACCTCCCCGCCGGTTTGATAGGCAACGATCTTTCTCTCATGGGGGTTTCCACCTGAGGGGAATGGAATAGGATACCCCATGATATTGTTCTTACTTCCTCCCACTCTCCATTACACATCAGGGAGAATGAGGCTGCATCCATGTGCTTCACACGGGCTTGCAGCATATGATTTTTCAGTCACTCTCACCTGAAACAGGATTTCATTCACCAGTTCCTATAAGTTGCTTGTGACTTCTAATAGACTTTGCAACAGTTATTCATTTACCCTTGGCTCAGAAAGAGAAAAATTTGGAGTAAGGAAGAGTGGCAGGGAGAGGGGAGATGGGCAGGCAGAGCAGCTGTGGCAGAATCTCTCCCTGCAGGCTACAACAGCCTTTGGTGTTACATGCTTTATGCCAGGAAAGGTGGCACCTTGCATGTTTCTGGGTTGACTCTTAACAGCAATTCTGGAAAGCAAATAGACATTACTGAATATAGAGGGGGGAGTTGAGGTTCAGAGAGGTTAAGTGACTTGCCCAGTGATAAACAGCTGGTCTTCCAGCCACAATATATGCTTCTTCAGCCTTATCCGTTTTGGTAAATGGCAAGGTCATCTTTCCAGATGCTCAAGTTAAACACCTTGCTGGGAGTCTATTTCTCCCATATTTCTCCTGCATCCTTCTTTTAGTTCAGTACTGCATCCCTGCAGACCCAGAATCTATCACCTCTGCCACTCCTTCCCTCTTCCAGGCCACCTTGACCAATGCAATGTCCTTCTCCCTGGTCTCCCTGCTTCTGCCCGTGCTCCCCTAGAGTCAGTTCCCAACACACAGGCAGATAAATCAGACAGGACTCTTGAAGGGAAATCCCATTTCATTCCTAACAAAGCAAAAGTCAGTACAGGGGCTACAATCTGCCTTCTGACCCCCATTATCCCTCTGGCTGTATCTGCCATTTGGCCCACACTTGCTCACTCCACTTCAGTCACACTGGTTTCCTTCTGTCTCTTGAATCGTCAGGGCCTTTGTTGTTCCCTCTGCCTGGAACACTCTTATCCCAGGGAACTGCATGATTTAGGCTCTAACCTTCTTTGTGTCATTGCTGAAATGATACTGTTTCCAAGACTATCCCATGTAAAAACCTTCCCACACACCCCGAATTCCTGGGTTGTGGTGCCTGCTCGAGTTTTCTTCATAGCACTATTCATAACCTGACATACCCCAGTTTTTACTCATGTATTTGCTTATTGTCTGTCTCCTGCTGGAATGTAAGCTGCATGAGGGTATTACTTCTGTCTGTGTCTTTCAGTACTGGGTCCCTCGTCCCTTGCCCAGTGCCTGCCACATAGTAGATGCTCAAAAAACTTTAATGAGTGAATAAAGGAATTATTCGATCTTAGGACTTGAAATCCAAGCCTCTCTGCTCTTTCCAGAAGCCCACCATGTGGCAGGTTAATTTTTATATGCTTATATTGATAGAAAACACCTCATTTCAGGAAATAGCTGAAGAACACACATACAGGAGAGGAAATCACCCCTGATTTCTGAAATCCATCTGGACTTGGAGACTCTATGATTACAAAGGCTGATTTCTTGATCCAGAGTTTGAGTTTTAGAGGATGGGTTTCCAGATTTGGAGTGCCCTTGGGCTACAGATGTCGTTTCTTTGGCCCTCAGTTTTCATGTCTATAAAATACGCAAGTTGAGTAGACAATCATTACTCTTCTTTCACATCAACAATGATCTCCTTCGATCTGTTGAGTTAAATAAAACAACCTGATGCTTAGTTTGTGTTGCCTGTTTCTGAATGTGTATCAAAGGCTCTAGCTGTCTGACCACCAGAACTATATTTTCTTTCTCTTGATTTTTTACTTCCTCTCATCCCTAGATGCCATGCCCTGTACTCAGTTGCGTTCAATATGATTTGTTGACACAACTGAAGACACAATTGCATTGAGTGCTGAGCTCACCCTCAGTTTGAATTCTATTGTTTGATAAATTAGCTCTAAGAGAATAGTCCCTGTTGCCAACATTAGAGGTCACTATACTTCTGTGCACATATGGCCGCATCCGTAGTCACCCTAATCAATAGATACTTCTGTTTGGTAAAGTTAACTTCACACAGAGATCCACATTCCAAGCTCCCAAGAAATATCAGAAATATACTGCAAATCATGCTGGAAATCTTAGGATTTGTGGGCCAGTGTGAGGTTCCAAGTTCCGAAGCCACCTTAAGTGAAGGCATGAGTATTAAAGATACCAAGGTGGTCTGATCAACATTGGTGGGCTATTGCTTATTAGAGATTAGAGGAAAGTGCATATGGGAAATACCTTTCAGTGTCCCAGATCTGCAGCCTCAAAGAGATTAAGGTATTTGAAATATTGAAAAATTTTTAAAATCTTGATGGACCTCTAATGACTGTGATTCTGTTAAGATTTGTAATGTTAAGAGACTCGGGTCTGTTTTAATGTCACAGTCACCACATTTTAGTAAGAACTGGTTCATTTCCCTTTATGTATGAGATTTGAAATGAATGCATGTTATAATATGATTCTATAGATGATATTACATGATAGGACAGACTATTTTCTCCCTCCAAAGGAGCACTTCCTTAGTTTTATAGAGAAAATACACATTGAGAAGGGTTCATGCTTGAGCACTTCCTCTCTCTTTCCCTCTTCAACAACCCCCCAACATTTTATCTCAGTTAAGTGCTGTACACCTTTAATTTCATGCATCAATATGGGCTTTGTCCCTACTGTGTACACGATTTTGTAGGGATATTAGAGGGTAAAAAGTTGAAAGATACATACGTCATGTCCTCAGGAAGTTTACATTGTGGAGGAAAGAGAAAACAAAAAGCTAGAATTTATAGCAGTGTGACACCTGTGCCAAAAATGTTGCAAGGGAGGTGCTGTGGAAGGGGAACATTTGCAAGAGATTTCCGGAGGAGGGGCTAGAAGAGGAGACACAGAGGAATGCAGACAATTTAGATCTGGTCCCCTTAGGCCACAGGCTCCTCTTTGCATTCAAAATGCACTTAAATGTGCAAGATGTCAGCTCACTTACAACTTTCCTGCTCTCAGCCGTCGTCTGTAATGAGGTTCGTGCCCACAGTGTTGGTCCGTGGAAAAGAATGAGACTGGGTGACAGCCAGAACCAATGGAATCCTCTTGGGCAGGAAGAAAAATAGAGGAAATGAAATGGCCAAATCCCAGGAACTGCCAATGGGAAAGGGTGGGAGAGGACAACTGGCAAAGACGATGACGTGGTGCTCCTTGTCAACTGGCCAGCCTTTCAGATGTCACCAGAGGACACCGCCACAATTAGCATGCAACCAGACGCGCACAGTGACTACACATTTTGGCTTGGCTGGCGGCAATAGTTGAGCCTTAAACAAAGGCAGTTTCAGTTGCAGATCTGGTGCCAGGATTTCAGAGAAAGAGAATAAATTAGGCTGCTGTGACAAGCTGTTCCACTCCAGCAACAATAGTTTGGACTCCCAACACTGCCTATCAACCAGGCCTGCAAATACATCTTCATTTGTTGCCGGGCAGTTGGGGAAGATGAGTCATTCAAGAACTTTATGATTTGTACCTTCCGTTCAGGCACACCTGACCCACCCCTCACCGGCCGCAAGAAACTGTAAGGACAACTAATGTGAGCCAAAATCCTCATATTTATGTGCAGGGTGCGTTTTTTTTTTTTTTTTTTTTTTGAGAACTGCAAAAAAGACACAGGGCATCCTATTTAGGCATGCATTTCAGTTCTACAAGGGTTTACTGACCACCTCCTATGTGCCAAGCGTTATGCCAGTTCATGGATGGAAAAGTTGTGGCTGGGAAACCTGTGCCTTTCATTCAGGTTAACAGTGCGAGAGAAGGAAAAGCAGCAATGTGTCCAGAAGGTCAGGGAAAGGGCATGTGGTCCTATGGAGACAGTGAGAAACTAGTGTATCCATGTCCCTTGTTTCCATTGTAGGCACCTGGCTCATGCCTCGTCAACAGCCAAGGAGCTGGTTGGAGAAATACGCCTCTCCTTCCATGTAAGAGCACAGCATTTTTTAAATGTTTGTTTAGTTTTGAGAGAGACAGAGGCAGAGTACAAGCAGGGGAGGGGCAGAGACAGATGGAAACACAGAATCCGAAGCAGGCTCCTGGCTCTGAGCCATCAGCACAGAGCCTGATGCGGAGTTTGAACTCACAAAGCGTGAGATCATGACCTGAGCCAAAGTTGGATGCTTAACTGACTGAACCACCCAGGTGCCCCAAGAGCACAGCATTTTAACATGTGATGGATTTGTGTGGTGTCATTCCAACTTTGTACTTGATTGTAGACCAGCTATAACCAATTACTACAAACTTAATGGCTTAAAACAACACAGATTTATTGTCTTACCATTCTGGAGGTCAGAAGTCTGCCCAGGCTCTCACTGGGTCAAGATCCAGGTGTTGATGATGGGTGTTCCTTCTGGAGGTTGTAGGGGAACCTGTTTTCTTGCCTCCTCCAGCTTCTTGTGGCTGCCCATACTCCTTGGTTCGTGGTCCCCTTCCCTCTTCAAAGCCAGCAGCAGTGAGTTGAGTACTTGTCACATGGCATCATTCTGACCTTTTTCTTTTCTTTTTTTTTTTTTTTTGCCTTCTTCTACTTTTTTAAGGACTCTTGTAATTACACTGGGCTCACCTGAATATTCTCCTTATTTTAAGGACAGCTGACTAGCAATCTTAATTCTATCTGCACCCTTAATTCCCTTTTGCCATGTGACCTAACATATTCCTAGGTTCTAGGGATTAGGACATGGACATATCTGGTGGGGGCGGAGCATTATTTTGTCTACTACAAACTCATCCACTTTCCACACCAACAATTGTGATGAGTTGGATAACAGCGTGGCATATGCACTCTGGGCTCAGGAGAGAGGAGGATGGCTTGGCCTTTGCCAAGGGTCGTTCCATCTCACCATACCCAACACAATTTGAGGTTACTCGTTGAAGGGGAAAGGGATGAACAGCCTGTTGTAAGGAAGCAGCACTTGCCTGGTCATCAAAAGACATCGATTTTAGTTTCTCTTCTGAAAACAAACTGCCTAGTTACTGTAGGCAAATCGTTGGACTTCTCTGAGCTCTCATTTTGTCCTCTATAAAATGAAGGTAGTGGATCAGATGTTCTCAAGTCCCCTTTCTGTTTCTAGCTCTCCACGCCTCTTCACTAGGAAAATGAGAATGGCCAGAAGTTTCCTGTTGGGAATGCACTGCCATCATTAGAGCATCAAAATCCTAGAATAGTGTACGAAAGGCTATCCCTGTAGAACTCAGTGTCTGTACCCTTCCCGGATCCATCCCCGTCATCCTGCCCCTGATGACTGTAATGCATGGTAGCCACCCACAGCCTTTCTTCCCTAAATTGGAAATTATGCCAAAGAGAGCAGTGCCAGTGATTTAGGTGAATTAGAGATAAAATCATGGCTCGCTCAATGGTTGAGACACGGCATTCAGAAAATCGGCTTGGAGATGTGTGAGGTCACATATAATTGAAAGTGAACATTCCAGAGTGACTTGAGAAGGTTGAGTCAGCCTTTCAAAGCTCGTATTATGGGTAAGAAACCTGAGCCCAAAGAAATAATATGTATGTGGGTCATTAGACAGCTTCCTCCCTCAGACAACCTCCTCCCTCACTACCTTTTTCCCTTTAATCAAAGAACCATACATATGCAAGTAACTGGATCACCTCTTCTTCTCTCCTTTTTCCCCTTTAATCATGATGGAGAGGAAAGTTTCCAACCTAGCATTAAATTAGGTCAACAGCTAACACAGCATGAGGATAGACGGCGGGAACAGCAAGTGGTAGATACACAGGAAATAAACGACATTGTGCAGCCAGCGTCGATAAGCTGTTGAATAGTGCCAGGGCCCTATTAAGATTTAAAGTAATAAAGGATGCAAGGAAATATGGTTACCAGTGGCTGATAAACATTCCTGCCTTATGGGTGTTCGTTTCACTTACTGGCTTCTACTGCCTCCAGTATAATCTCTCCTTGGTAACCTTTATCCCCCAGAGCCGGCCTAAAGAACACCTAGGAAATGTCACCTTTGTAGTTGCTCAGAGGCTAGCTTTGGGTGGCTGCAGGCAGATCTGAAAACGTTAAGGACGGCAGGTGCACAGACTTGCATCCATTTGTGAACGTTATCATTGATTCGGCTTAAGGAGAACCTTAAACGGATTTTAGAAAAGGATTGTCGGAAAGATGCATTGAGCCCGGTACCTGCAGGTAGATGTGGCATTTCATCAGGAGTGTATATGGAAGTGTGCCTGGCTGCAGAAGCACAGGTATTCTCTGCTCGAGGATGCAGACAATTTAGAAACATTTCCTGCTGCTGGACAGTGATGTTTCCTATGAAATAGTGCTAATATTGGACTTGGGCCATCCACACAGTCGGTGGTAATGTCTAGATTGCTCCTGGAGATCTGGGGGGGTGGCCATTGCTTCCCATGCCACCCCCTGTTAGACATGTCCCTCAGGCAATCCTGCAGTGGCCAAGACGATGGAGCAGGGGCGGCCTTAGCACCAGTCCACAGCAGGTCCAGAAACATCTTTCCCCATGGACCTACAAAGTAGGGTCATGCTCTTCTTGAGTCTATTAGTCTGACCCATCTCACCACCCACTGGTGTGACTGGAGGTCAGGGGTGTGTCCATGAACCCTCAAACCAAGGGCCCCTTGGTGCTGCATCCACGGCTTGGGGGTTCGGCTCCCTGCACTGGTGACCAAATGATTAGGGCAGCTCAGCCCCCACCACTGGCACCACTCCAGACCTTCCACTGCCTCCAGGACTGAACCTAAAGGCCACAGGCCTCTAGTGTCTTCAGGCCCAAGGCGTCCATGGAAGGCAAAATAATGGTCTCAAAGATGCCCATGTCTGAATGCCCAGAACTTGTGTATTTATCACCTTACTTGGCAAAAAGAGCTTTGCATATGTAAGTAAGTTAAGATCTTTAGTTAAGAAGTTTGCCCCAGATTATCTGCATGGGCACCATGTCATCAATAAGGGGATGACAGAGGGTCCGAGGTCACAGTGATGCTACCCCTGGCTTTAAAGAAGGAAGGAAGGAGCTGCAAGCCAAAGAATGAAGAAAGCCTTTAAAAGCTGAGAAAAGGAAGTGAATTTTTGTCTAGAATCTCCAGAACGGACACAGTCCTGCCCCCCCCATTTTAGACTTCTGACCCCCAAAACTGTCAGAGAATAAATTTGAAGCCACTAAACTTGATGATTTGTTACAGCAGCAATAGAAACCTTCAGTTTACCTTGTTCTCTGCCTCAGAAGGAATCACTTTATGGGCCAATTAACAAGAGCACGTTCATTTCCTTCAATAGAAAATTCACCCTCACCCACCACTCTGGTTCCAACAAATGTCACAAAGTACTGTAGCATCAACCTGGGGCAGGTCAACTTGTCTGCTCTAGTATTTTGCTTTCATATTGCCATTAACAAAATGTTTGTTTCTCTTTGTGATGGTAAGTTTGGAGGGTCGGATTACTACTTCTATTATCCTAATTTTCTAAATATGTTTTTAATAAGCATACATTTTGGGGATTAAATGACAATAATTAAAAATATTAAAGGAACGTTAAAAAGGGGGGGGCACCTTGGTGGCCTAGTCAGTTAAGCATCCGACTTCGGCTCAGGTCATGGTCTCGCGGTTTGTGAGTTCGAGCCTCGCATCGGGCTCTGTGCTGACAGCCCGGAGCCTGGAGCCTGCTTCAGACTCTGTGTCTCCCTTTATCTCTGCCCCTCCCCTGTACATGCTCTGTTTTACTCTGTCTCTCAAAAATAAATAAAAGTTAAAAAAAAAAGTTAAAGGAAAAGAGAAATCTATCATTTCTGTAGTGTTAATCTATGTTACTTAATCACAAGTGAGAATGTGAGTGTTGTTTGCCCAAACAGAAGGTAGAAGAATAAAAGAGCAGTCCTGTAAGTGAAAGCAGTTAATTACCTCATATACCAGGAACAATGCCAAGAGTGAGTCTAGCCTATAGATTTCCAGATTATTTTGAGTTTAATAAGCGCACTGTGGTAGGCAGAATTCTAAGAGGGCCCCCAAGAGTGTGCCTGCCCTGTGTAATCTCTGGGCCTATGAATATGATGGATTTTACTGCTGTGATTAAGTATGTGATTTGGCACAGAATTTATGGCAGGGAGATAATTTGGGTGGGCCTGACCTAATCACATGGAGCCTTTAAAAGCAGAGAGTTTTCTCTGGCTAGTAGCAAAAGAGGAAATCAGCCTTGAAACATGAGGAGGAATTTTTGTACCATTGATGGATACATAGGATATATTAGTGAAGTGTTGCTTCACTTCTTCCCTCTCACTTCCACACATGAAGGTCTCTCATGGCCCATGCTAGTCAGAAATATATGGGGCAGGGAATTCTGGGAAATGTGGTTGAGCTTACCCAAGTGGGCACATTACAAAGCCGCCGGAGTCTCTAAAGAGAAAGTGTGTCTTGGGACAGGGGAGATGGGAGCCATTAGCAGACTGAGGTGAACAATTAATGGCCCAGGAACAGATCTATAAAGGATCAAAGGATCTTTGTTGATGAAAAAGTGGTACAGATCTAGGTGCCATGGTTCCAGGGTGTTGAATGAGAGTCAAAGACATGAGAAGGAGCAATGAGAGGCAAGGCTGGAAATAGTGTGTGTGTGTGTGTGTGTGTATGTGTGTGCATGTGTGTGTGTGTGTATGTGTGTCTGTGTCGAGAAAGAGAGAGAGAGGTTATAAGGAATTGGCTCATGCAGTTATGGAGTCTGACACGTCTCGAGATCTGCAGTATGAGTCAGCAAGCAGGAGACCCAAGAGAGCCAATGGCTGGCAGGCTTAGGACCCAGGAAGAGCCAATGTCTCAGTTCCAGTCTGAAGGCAGGGAAAGGAAAACAAACCAACAGTGTCCTATCTCAAAGGCAATCGGGCAGGAGGAATTACTTCTTATTTAAGAGACCATCAGCCTTTTTGTTCTCGTCCTGCCTTCAAGTAGTTAGACAAGACCCACCCCCATTAGAGAGGGCAATCTGCTCTACTCGATCTGTCAGTTTAAATATTAATCTTATCCAAAAATACCCTCCAAGAAATACCCAGAATGATGTTTGACCAAACATCTGGGTACCCCGTGGCCCAGCCAGCTCGATCCATAAAATTAAGCATCACATTGTGGTACAAAGAATGTGCACATTGGAGTCAAGCCTCAGCTTTGCCGTAGGAGCCAGCCTTCTATAACTTCCGGCTTCCCACGTGTGAGGTGGGGATGATGTATTTATCTCCCAGGACAATTGTGAAAGCTAACTGCTAATGTCGTTACTCAGCAGTCATAGTGCCAACTCTGTGCTAGGCACCATCCCCCCACTGCAGACACAGTAATGAAGAGAGAGACCTTGTCCCTGTGCTCCCGGAGCTCACAGCGTAGTGACAAGAGATAGGTAAAAGCAAATAAATAATAATTGATTTAATCACTCGGTGCCCAGTATCAGATTGTACATTCACTTGCATCCTGGGAAATAGTTCTTAGTTTCCTTTTACAAATGCTGACACAGAAGTCACTTGCCCAGGACCTCTCTATGACCAAGTATCAAAGGTGAGCCTCAGCCCAGGTCTTCTGACTCCACGTTCAGTACTCTTTATATAGTCAAATCCCTCTTCTGACAGAAAACATAAGTGTGCAGTTCTCACATACTTATAACACTGACATAGAGCACATTATCTCATGTAGACAGATGGTTATGGCTTTATATACTAAGAAAATCTATTTAGGCAGATGTTTAGTTGATAACAATAAGTATCAACATGACCCTAATGGATTTACTGAAAGTTATTGGTTGCTATTAATACAGATACAGTTTATTGGTGTATTCATGCAGAAAGGAAGTCATATATAGCAAGCTAAATGTGAGAAGTAAAACAGGATTCTTAGGACAAGAGAAACCCCTGGGAACTAATCACATTTATTTCATGAATTGCAATGATACTGAGTTTCTATTACTGGAGTAATAAATGCAATAATGAAAGTAAGAGGGATGGTAGGATCAAGTGATTGGGGGAGGAGGCCTCTTTCTACAGGTTGGTCAGACAGTTTCTCTGAGGAGGCAGTTATGCAAAAATCTGGAGGAAACCCACTGCGGAAGAGAGAATGCAAGGGCAAAGGCCCTGAGGCAGGAGAAGGGACTTGGAGTGCTTGAGGAACAAGATGAAGAGTGCATGGAGGTTGATGGACAAGTGGGACATGGTCATCCACGCATCTGGAGAGGTGGAGAAGATCCAGATCCTGCCTCGTAGCCCACACTGAAGGATTAGAATCTTCTACAAAGTGCAGGGGAGGCCCCTGGAAGATTTTAAGCAAGACTGAAATGATCTAATTTGTGTGTGTGTGTGTGTGTGTGTGTGTGTGTGTGTGTGTTTAATCACTGTGGCTGCTATAAAGGTATCATCACTTATTGGGCACTTCTAGACCTTGAACTCTCTTCAGAGGTTATTGTGGGCTAGTTCATTTGTGCATTCCAGACTTGAAACTGACAAGTGAAAGTGTGAAACTTCTGGAACATTAGTAAAGTAAAGAACTGTCAGGATCCTGTCTCTGGTGTATATCTTTGCATTGTGGCATCCATGAGAGAAGTCTATGGTGGCCGTACAGTCCACCGATCACTTCTCTCCAAAGAGCATACTTGACCTTCATATGACCCTTCCCACTGCTTGGTGATGGTGTATCAGTAGATTAGCACTGATTAGTTTTTAGGTCACTGTGACAAATAGTCAATGTGTTACCCTTTTCAGGTAACACGTTCCTTAAGCCATTTGAAATGCCCAAATTTTCAAAAAGCCCTTAATATGTGGCTTTAATAGAGTTGGGTTTTCTAAGTCTGTAGGATGTTTCTAAAAGAGGAGCTGATAGGACAGTAAACATGGGCCCCGATGGCCCTCCGCTCTGCAGGGGCCTCTGCTTACCTTGGTTTACGACATGAGCCAAAATTTCTCTTTAGCTGGTAGGCTAACAGAAATATTATATATGTATAATATTATAAGTCAAAAACCGTTCTTTAAAAAGTACTACAAGAATGGGTTGCCTGGGTGGCTCAGTTGGTTAAGCGTCCGACTTTGGCTCAGGTCATGATCTCACAGTTCATGAGTTCCAGCCCTGCATCTGGCTCTGTGCTGACAGCTCACAGAGCCTGGAGCCTGCTTCAGATTCTGTGTCTCCCTCTCTCTCTGCCCCTCCTCCCTTACTCTCTCTCTCTCTCTCTCTCTCTCTTTCAAAAATAAACAATAAAAAATTAAATTAAAAAGGACTACAAGACTCCATTCTTGTAAGTCTCTTTTATTATTTCATGGCTTCTTAAGTAATGCCACAGTACTGAGAATCATTCCATAATACTAAGGAATAAAAGGAATCCACTGCTGAAAATAGGCTTTATATTTGCCCAGGTGCAGCCTCCCGTATTATGATAAGTTGGCTGGGGCTGGGAGCTGCCTCCCCCTAGGGGTAATAAGCAGGGGAGAAGGTCATAGTGGTCTGGTTGGGTTGTGAGGAGGAATAAACCCAGTGGTCTTGCTGAGTCTGCCAAAGTCCAAGTGCAAAGCTGAAATTACAGGCTGGAGGGAAGTCAGCCTCATAATCCGGGGAGACCGGCTTGTGTGTTGAGCTGAAGGCACAAGTCTAGTATGTAATGGTGGCTGGCAGTGAAGGTTGCTAGCCAAGGAGATTTAGAGAATGGAGTGAGGCTTGGGAGAAAGTGGGCCAGGCACTTTAGAAGCCTGGCCATTCAAAGACATGTTGGCAAGATGCTTGGCAAAAGGTTGGCTCCTTGAAGGCACTGCATCCATGTGCTTTTGTCATAGATTTCTCACATAGTTTTCTGATAGCAGTCTTTAAACTCTCCCTACCAGGGAATTGGTGTTAACCCTTAATCAGCAGCTCTGGAAATCATTTTTAGTCAACTATGGATCTCCATTTCTGTATCTCCTTTACTGTCTGGGATTGCTTTCCACCAGCTTGATCTGGAAAGTGATGGCCGAGTCCAGATCTCTTAACCTATATGCTCTCCTTCTGTATTTTCTTTGGCTCCCATGATCTCCCTGTGGGCTTAGCATTTTCTCTTTTGTTGCTGTGGTGTTGAAAACCTGTTGTCATCGTCGATGGAACTCGAGGGTGTCATGCTAAGTGAAATAAGTCAGGCAAAGAAGGACAGATACCATACGTTTTCACTCTTAAGTGTAACAGGAGAAACTTAACAGAGGACCATGGGGGAGGTGAAGGGGGAAAAAATAGTTGGGGAGAGGAAGGGAGGCAAACCATGAGAGAACCTTGAATACTGAGAACAAACTGAGGGCTGATGGGGGAGGGGGGAAGGGAAGGGGAGTGATGGGCATGGAGGAGGGCACTTGTGGGGATGAGCACTGGGTGTTACATGGAAACCAACTTGACAATAAACTATAAAAGAAAAGGAAAAAAAAGAAAACCTATTGTCAGGATGAGTCCTTTATGCTTTTTTCTTTAAGTTTTTATTTGTTTATTTTGAGAGAGAGCAAGCATGAGCAGGGGAAGGGCAGAGAGAGAGGAAGAGAGAAAATCCCAAGCAGGCTCCATGCTACCCCAATGGAGCCCCGTGTGGGGCTCAAACTCATGAGCTGTGAGATCGTGACCTGAGCTGAAATCAAGAGTCAGACGCTTAACCAATTGAGTTACCCAGGCGCCCCAGGATGAGTCCTGTATTGCTTAGGACCCAATCTGTAGATGAATTGCCCACTTCGCAAAGCTGCTTCCTGGGTTACACAGCTAAGTAGTATTTCTCCACCCCCGCCTCTTCCCCACCCCCACCCCCGCCAGCAAAAACTCCTAGAGACATTATGGTTTAATAGCTGAATGCCCAATATCATAGAAGTTATATACTCACTTCACCTTGGGAAGTAGTCATTACTTCCCTTTTACCAATGCTGAAGCAAAAGTCACTTGCCCAAGACCTCTCTGCTACCAAGCGTCAAAGGGGAGACTCAGCCCGACATCCGGCCTTCTTTACGCAGTCAGAGCACCCTTCCCGACAGAAAACATAAGCCTGCGGTTCTCACACTTACAGAACTGAAGCAGAGCACATTATCTCATGTGGACAGATGGTTATGACTTCATATACTAAGAAAACCTATTTAGGCAGATGTTTAGTTGATGACAAGAAGTACAAACATGACCCTAATTAATGGATTTGCTGAAAGCTATTGGTTACTCCTTGTCAGAACTGTTGTGTTCCCTGTCACTCTTCAGATTGGATACAAAAAGAGAAAAGTAAGCATGAAGAAAATTGGCATTTAAAATGTGCTCATTCTTCACCATTAAGCCAAATAGAACTTTTCATTCAGAAAAAAAGAGGGAACTTTTCATTGCAGTGTGGGGAATCACGACTAAGAAAGAGGGAACAGAGAAACCCAGGGAAGATCAATCTCCTAAATCAAAAGGACAAAGGAGAAATGACTCTTTGCTAAGAATTCTGCATCAAGGCTGCTGGAGAGTGATACCCTGCATGCCACAGGTACCCCGCTCCCCGTTGAAGTCCATTCTCCAGAAGATGACATCATTCCCACCTCCCCTCCCTGGTGCACCCACAAGTTTTGCCCTCTAGCCCTTCCCACATGCCTCCCTGCGCCTTCCTTAGCTTCCAGCGTGGCTGATGGTGAGGTTTCCTTCTGACCTTCTGCGGACCATCCCCTTCCCCTAGCTCTGTTCCTCTCTACAGCCTCAGTTTAAGGTGTTTTAGAAGCCCCTTTAAACTGATCCTTTATTGAGGCTCGGACTTCAAAAACTTCTTGGACTGACAGCATCCCTTCTAGTCAACAGCGGGGTCGAGGGTGGTGTGCTGACTGACACATCGGCGTTGCTTCCGTAGCTGCAAAAACCGGGGTGGAGACTAGGTGGGTAGGTGGGAGAAACTAGGTGTAGTTAGAAACCGGCCCTCCCAGGGACCTTACAGAAAACATCCAGGTTGCTTGCATCTCAGCAGATCCTCACACTAGTTCATTAAAGTAGCTACTCCCACCGGTGAGAACTTGCTGGCTGGGCTGAACTGTATACAGCTAGCTAACAGGCACCAAGGGGAGGGAGGTTTGAATCCGGGTTCTTTCAAATTCAGAAGGTTCTTTGATTCTGCAGACTCTGGAGGGCAGGCATCTCAAGGCAGAAGAGACGGGTAAAGTGGTGGGGGTGAATTTTGCTCCCTGTTTTTGCCTCTCCCTAGATGACCACCCTGCCTGTCCACTCTGCCCCTCTGCTCTCCTGCTGGGGCCAACAGCTCTCGCTCTCTCCCCGTCCTGTTGCCCTGGTCAGGTGGCCCCCAGATCCTTCTCATTGATCTCCCAGCCTCCAGTTTTCAACCCCTCGATTCCTGCGTTAGTAAGTTCAAGCCCTCCGCATGGTGTTCTCCCTGCCCCCTCCGGGTCTCTGTCGAGCCTGTGTCCGGCCACAAGCCTGGTAGGCAAGCCAGTGTGGACAGATGATGTCCTCTCATCCCTTCAACCAGGCTACCTCTTCCCTCTTCCTCCCCTAAGGAAACTCCATTCATTCTCCATGGCCCAGACGCACCTCCCGCACTCCCCAGTAGGAGTGCATTGGTCCTTCCTCCTCTTACACCAGCTCAGAAGCATGCATTTGTTCTCCTTTGTGTTACAGTAGTTTGCACGGCTTTTCTTCCCACCCAGTTGAAAGTCTTCAAGATCTAGCTTGTGTCTTATTCATCTCTGGAAACTCACAGTACCTAAGAGAGTTCTTGGAATAAACCCGGTGTTGAAAAGTCTTGGTTGAATTGAGAAGTGCAGGCCCACCTTCCTGGGGAGCTAGCAAGATACAAGCTAGGCAGGTGGAGCAGACCAGCGCTCCTAAAGATGTGAAGGGCAGGGCAGACCAACAGCTTGCTGTAAGAAAGATTTCCTTTTAGGACACATCACCTCAGCACAGTGGGGGGGGGGGGTTGGGGGGCGTCGTTGCCGAGTTCACTGGCAGTACCGACTGAGGGCTCACGTGGACAGGGCCAGGGATGCGCACAGCAGAAAGTTGCAAAAATAAGCGTAGGTGCCTTTTTTTTTTTTTTTTACTTTAGGAGCTGGTCAGTTTTCAATGACGTTCATCTAAGGCCCCAAAGTGATTCTTTTTCTTATCTCTGAAATAGTTGTCCAAGAGTGTCCGGGGGAATAACAAGCACACATGCACGTTGGTGTGTGTATGTATGTGTATGTGCTTATGTGTGTGCATGGCTGCACATGCCAATGTGTTTTTCAGAATCTGATGTTCTTATGTAGCACATTGCAGAGGAAGCCAGGTCAAATGAACATGAGCAGAGTAACTTGATTAATGCCACCACTGCAGAGTAGCGTGATTCAGACCATCCTGGGCCAAAGAGGCCATGGGTGGGGAGCCACCAGATGTAGAGCCTACTTTCCCCAGGTTATTGGTTTTTCCTGACAGCACGGAATAAAATTAATCCCTACCAGGGCCCCAAGCGTTGTATTTAGTAAATTTATATTCGAGTCACAAGCACAAATTTGACCTCTGGTGGCCACCTCCGACTGTCACCGGTTTTGCTCATCTCTCTTCTGGTACAGTGGCTGGACCCTGTATCTCAGATGTCACAACACTTCGCTTTCCCTTACCACGTGCACAGAGGAGGAGTGACAGCCATATCTCCCACCGCCAGGGAGAGGGGACAAGTTGAGACTCTGGGCCAACGGAGTGAAGGCTGAGCCAGGACAGGTAGGACAGTGGAATTAAAAGTGGCTGAGGAATCCCATGTACTTAGAAGTATCCCAATTTGCAGACCAGAGGGGAAGGAACTGGTCCTGGTAATAAAACAAACCTTTCTTTTCCTGTCTCTGTTCAGTTCACTCACATTTTCCCATCAGACTGTTTTAATAGTGCCCTCTACAGGTCATTTCCAAAACTGCAGTGCCCTGCAGACCTTTCTTCCCTCCATCCTCCTTTTGTTTAGGATTCCTTCTGCAGGATGGGCAGATCACAAAGCTTTCTTTGACGTAAGCAATATATTACCAATTTGTAGCTTCTTAAGAGAATAGAAGTGAGCCAACCCTTTCCCCCTGGTTGGAGGAACTGTAACTCTCAGAGGAGATGTCTCTGTGAAGATCTAACTTCAAATCTTGAACTGGGAAGAGAAGCCCAGAACCAGCCTGGGAGACACGACACAGGAACCTTGACACAGGCTGTTGAATTAAGAACAGTGTAGCATTTTCTGAACACATTATTTTTCTGACAGCTTTCAGTCTTCTATGAAATGCTCCCTCGTATCCTTAGAGCATACTGGTATTTTTCTGGTGGTATTTTTTATTGTGGTTTCTGCATAGATCAGAATTTCATCCCCCTTTAACTCATCCTTTGCAAAAAAAAAATCATTCTGGCCTTCTTAGTTTCTTTTACCCCCTCTTAAACTCTAAACAAAACCTGCATATAGTTACATTAAACAGGCATTTTCTTACGAGATATTTCCATCAGAACCCCGCCATTCATCTATTTTAGTTCATCCTAAGCCATTATCATGTAACAAATTCACGAAAATTGTGTTTTTATCTCCTATTATTAATCATGATCCCTCTTCATGTTGAAGATTACTGAGGCAGCACAGAAAAATAGTCAAGCAACAGATGAAGCCTATTTACAAAAGCTATGCAACTGGGACACATGTTCCTCACACTGTGATTTGGGGTATGGCTTTGCAAGTTTCTTCTGATGGGCTAGAGTTTTGGCTTTTGTTCTCTCTCCCCACCCCTTAAATAGAAACACAATGGCACAGATTCTTATAATCAATAGACCCGATTTACCCTGCCAGAGAACATACACCTCAACCTTTTTGGGTGAAAATGAACTCCTCTGGGGTCCCAGCATCTCACTGCTTGTATAAGCCAATGTCGGCCAAGTGGTCCAAGTCCCTATTCAATTCCAACAGTTTAGTTGGATACTCTGTACCCAGTGGTGGGTTCATGTCATTATTTAGGAGTACAGACCTAAGGAAAATGAATGTCAAACATGGGCTAAGCCAAGGGCCTGTGATCTTGTTCTGTAAAGGACCAGATAAGTAAATATTTTCAGTTTGTGAGTCATACGGTCCCTGTCGCAGCTACTCAACTCCACTGTTACAGCGCAAAAGCAGCCACAGACCATAGGAAACACATGGGCATGGCCGTGTTCCAATAAACTTACTCATAAAAACAGGTGGCAGCCTGGATTTGACCCAGAAGCCCTCGTTTGCCAACCACCAGGCTCAGCTGTTGCGGGACCATTACTGATAGATGCAGGCTAGGTCTCTGCATGACGGGTGTGTGGGACCTGAAATTTATCCCGGGCTGTGCTTCTCCCCACCTCCTACCACAAGAGGCACTTGTAATTCGTTCAAAGGTGCCATCTGCTTCTAGGCTGTGTCCAACCAGAAGGAGCACCTCCCCTAATAATGTATTGGTTAGGGTCCTCCAGATAAAGAGAACCAATAGAATGTATACAAACAGAAAGAGAAAGGCGCCTGGGTGGCTCAGTCAGTTGAGCATCTGACCTTGATCTTGGCTCAGGTTGTGATCTCACAGTTCTGGGTTCAAGCCCCATGTGGGTGTCTGCACTGATGGCAAGAGCCTGCTTGGAATTCTCGCTCCCTCTCTCTCTGTCCCTACCCCACTCATGCTCTCTCTATCTCTCTCTCTCAAAATACATAAACTTTAAAGAATCTAATTCTCTTATTACGTTTATTTATTTTCGAGAGACAGAGAGAGACAGAGCTTAAGCATGGGAGGGGCAGAGAGAGGGGGACACAGAATCTGAAGCAGCTCCGGGCTCTGAGCTGTCAGCACAGCGCCTGACGCGGGGCTCAAACTCACAAACTGTGAGATCATGACCTGAGCCGAAGTCGGACGCTTAACCGACTGAGCCACCTGGGCACCCCAAAACTTTAAAAAATTCAAAAAGACAGAAAGAGATCTATTGTAAGCAATTGACTCACACAGTTATAGAGGAGAGCAGGTCTCAAGGTCTGTAATGAGAGACAACAAGCTCACCCAGGCAAGCTGATGTCTAGTTCCAGTCTGAAGCTAGCAGGCTTGAGACCCAGGAGGAGCCAGTGTTTTGTTTTGAGTTTGAAACAGGAAAAACTCCCTCGCACTGATAGCAACACCAGTCTTCCTGTTCTCTGAAGCCTCCAGGGAACTGGCTGAGGGCCACCTACTTTGGGGAGGGCAATCTGCTTTCCTCAGTTTACGGAGTCAGTGTTCATTTCCTCCAGAAACACCCTCCCAGCCCCTCCCAGGATAATGTTTCTCCAGACTTCTGGGCACTTCCTGGCCCAGTCGAGTTGACCCATAAAATTAACCGTGATACCTACTTAGCAAGAAAGGTGCCAAATGTGCTAACAGTGGTGCTGAGTACTTTGCATTCTTCGGTGGGCTTTATTTTCAAAAGTAGGATCTCACTACATCTGTTTTAGTATCTGTATCACTCTTTTTAGACACAAATACTATGCAAACAGTAAGTGAGTGGGTGCCATTGTTAGGATCATTTGACTGCAAGGTGTACAAACCCATTCATTCCCCCACACTGATGGAGGGACTACAGAGAATGGAGAGACAGAAAATTAAGCACAGCAGGCTATGGGCATAGGACGCAGGAACTGTTCACTCTCACAGAATGATACATGCCCCCTCCTTCTCCTTGCCTCTATTTCTCCATTTTCTCACCATTTCTATATACACATGGTCTGCCCCAGTCCTGGCTCCATGATTCCTTTCATTTTGGGCATTTGCATCTCCAACCATCCCACTGATCTACTACTTGTTGCCCCAACATCAGCTTGGAGGGAGAGGGACCTCATTCTCCTGGATTAGGATTAGGGTCAGCCTGAGGCGCCTGGGTGGCTCAGTCAGTTGAGTGTCAGCTTCGGCTCAGCTCATGATCTCACGGTTCGTGGGTTCGAGCCCCACTTCAGCCTCTGCTGACAGCTCAGAGCCTGGAAACTGTCTTTGGATTCTGTGTCTCCCTCTCTCTCTGACCCTCCCCTGCTCACGATGTCTCTCTCTCTCAAAAATAAATAAAACATTTAAAAAAATTTTTTAAAAAGGATTAGGGTCAGCCTTTGATCCAGTTGATTTATTGAAATGAATAGAGTCACATGTTTCAAATATGGCTTCCTTGGCCCACACCCGGGTACTGGGAGGGGATGGTGTGAGCAATTCAAAGGAGCTGGAGACTGGGCAGGTACCCCAGGCAAGGGGAACTCTGAAGAAAGTGATTCATTTGGTTTGGGATTGCTGTGATCTTATTATTTGTGTCCCCCTGCCACAAATTCAGATGTTGAAACCTAACCCCTAAGGTGCTGGTATTAGGAGATGGGACCTTTGGGAAGTGATTAGGTCAGGAGAGCAACACTCTCATCGATGGGACTAGCTGCCTTCCCCCTTCTGCCACATAAGGTCATAGTGAGAAGATGGCCATCAGTGAACCACGCAGCGAGCTCTCACCAGACATCAAATCTGCCAGCACCTTGATCTTGGACTTCCCAGCCTCTAGAATTGTGCAAAATAAATGCTGTGTGTAGCCACCCAGTTTATTATTAAACTGCTATTTTGTTAGAGCAGCCTGAAGGGACTAAGACAGGGATCTTGTTCGTGGGTACTGCCCAAACCACAGTCCCTTCAAAAAGTTTGTTCTTGTTCAATAATTGTGATCCAGGGGCACCTGGGTGGTGCAGTCAGTTAAGCGTCTGACTTCAGCTCAGCTCATGATCTCATGGTCCATGGGTTCGAGCCCCGTGTCAGGCTCTGTGCTGACAGCTCAGAGCCTGGAGCCTGCTTCGAATTCTGTCTCCCTCTCTCTCTGCCTCTCCCCGCGTGCTCGCTCTCTCTCTCTCTCTCTCTCTCAAATAAACATTAAAAAAAAATTTTTTAATTGTGATCCAGCCCACCCATCTCCATCTTAGAATCATAGAATATTTAAAGTAGGAGGAAACAAGGCAGGACTTTTTGAATTTGAACACCAGAATTCCTTTCTCAAATAAGATCTTGTATGGAGCTCCAGTACCTGCAACTGAAAAGGAGAGAGCTCTGGGACAACTGGAAAAGGCAGACAGCCCCTCATTGCTCATTTCCCTGCTCGGTCTCCTGTCTGCCCCAGGGCGGCTGCCGAAACTCCTCTAGGGAACTAGGTGGAAACTTCCCATGTCACTCTGCACAAAGAAATGAAATCATTTAGGTTAATGACATTTTCTCCCTGTTTCTATTGGTAGAAAACACCTTTTCCTTTCTGATTCCCCCTCTGTAAACTTCTTTATTGCATATATATTTAGACTATTTTATAGAGATTAATAATATAATTGTAAGGCTTAATATAATATTGGTGTTTGACATGCTATTGGATCTACACAACCAGGGAAAAGGGAGTAAATAAAAATAACTGAATGAAGGCAACTGCTGTTAGTGTTAGTTCACATGTGAATGGAACTGCACGTCAGCTGTGCGTATAACATCTAGATAGAAATTTTTTCAGTTATTTGTTTGTATTGAGATATATTTACATACAGTGAAATGCATAGCTTTTAAGTGCACCATCTGCCTTGTGCTGACAAATGCATATACTTGGGTAACCCACAGCTCTATCAAAATCTCCAAAATTTCTATCACCCAAGAAAATTCTCTCATTCGCTTCCCCAACCTCCTAAACCAACCCCCCAACTTGGAAGCAACCACAAATGTGGTATCTATCACCATAATCAGTTTTCCTATTCTAGAACTTCATATGAATGAAATCACACTGCATGTACTCTTTTGTGTCTGACTTCTATCTCTTAGCATAACATTTTTGAGATTGGGGGCACCTGGCTGCTTAGTATGATCTCAGGATCATGAGTTCAAGCCCCACGTTGGGTGTAGAGAATGCTTAAAAATAAAATTTAAAAAAAACAGATTTGAGGTTCAACCATGTTGCCAAATATGTCAATATTCATTCCTTTTTATGTCTGAGTAGAGTTCCACCTTGTGATTGAATATCTATCCATTATTGAATATCTATGCATATGTATCTATCCACAGTCTATCCATTCTGCTGTGAATGGACGCCTGGAATGTTTCCGGTATTTGGTTAGTACAAAAAAGCTGCTGTAAAAATTCTTGTTCAAGCCTTTTTGTGGACATATGTCTTCATTTCTGTTGGATGATACCTAAGACAGAGTTGCTGAGTCACAAAGGAAGTGTATGTTCTCTTTTTAAAAAACTGTCCATAAAGATGGTGCTACGCTTGTGGTGAGCCCAACATAATATATAGGGAAGTTGAATCACTATGTTGTACACCTGAAACTAATGTAACACTGTGTGTCAACTAGACTCACATACAAAAAAAAAATAAGTAAAAAATAAAAACCTAAGATTTTTCCAAAATGGTTGTCCATTTTACATACTCAGTAGCAATATATGGGCACTCTGATCATTGCACATCCTTGCCAATCCTGGTACTATCAGCCTTTCCAATTTTCACCATTTTAGTGGATATATGGTAGTATCTATCGCTGTAGTTTTAATTTGTATTTCCCTGCAACTAATGATGTTGATTGCCTTCTCAAGTAATTATTGGCCCTTTGTCTATCTTTTGTGAAATTTCTGTCTGATTTCCTAGTCTTTAAAAAAATCATGCTGTCTTTTTATTGTTAAACTGTAGAGGTTCTGGATACAAGTTCTTTGTCAGATATATACCTGGCAAATATTTTCTCCCAACCTATGGTTTGCTTATTTTATTGAGGGTGTCTTTTGATGAGCAGTTTTAAATGTTGAAGTTCAGTTTATAGATATTTGTCTTTTATGGTTATTGCTTTCTGTATTTCGAGAAATCTTGCCTTTCCCAAAGTCACAAAGATATTCTCTTATATTTTCTTCTAGATTTGTAGTTTTAACTTACACATTTATGTCTATAATCTATCTTGAATTACTTTTTATGTATGATATTGAGGTAGGACTCAGAGTTCTTTGCTTTTTCCATATGGCTAGCCAGTCATTTCAGCACTATTTGTTGAAGGCTTTGCCTTTTTCCATTGTAACAGCTTTAATGCCTTTGTTGAAATTGGTTTGACCATGTTTGTGTGGGTGTCCACTTAGGCTTTTCAGTTTTATTCTGTTGTTATATTTCACTTTTTTTAAAAGGTTTTGTTTATTTTTGGAAAAGAGAGACAATGTGCGAGCAGGGAAGGAGGAGAGAGAGGGAGACACAGGATCTGAAGCAGACTCCAGGCTCCGAGCTGTCAGCACAGAACCCAACGCAGGGCTCCAACCCACAAACTGTGAGATCATGACCTGAGCCGAAGTCGGACACTTAACCAACTGAGCCCCCCAGACGCCCCTCTATTTCACTTTCCTTACACCAGTTTCATCCTCTTGATTTCTGTGGTTTTCATAATAAATTTAGAAGTCAGGTAGAGTAAGTCCTTCAACTTTGTTATTCCATTTCTGGAATGTTGTGTCAATTCTGGGTCCTTTTCTGTATAAATTTTAGAATAAGCTTACAAAGCCAATTACATCCTTCTCCTAGGGACAAGAAGATACCTTCTCCTTTTGTTGCTATAAAGCCTGTCCCCTATAGCACCTACTGGTTCTCTCTGCTCTGGAGTGTAGCCCCTATGTGGCCCAGCATGACATGCAGAGTCCTTATCCCCCAGTCTGTGAGTCTGTAAATAATAAATTGCCATCTATCTCATTTGTCTGGTGTCAGGCATTGTGTCTTTCAGCCATCTCCTATGATTTATGGCAGGGGATCCCTCCCTTACCAACTGGATGAATCGGAGACAATTAGAACGATCCTATGTTAGTACACAAGGCAAAAACTTATTTCTTTTAGACAGCTGCAAAGAATTTCACAGTGCAGATACAAACTAATTTACTGATGCTGTTCTCTATTGGTGGACATTTAGTTTCCAATCTCTGGTCTCACAGCAATACCATAGTGAATTTTCTTGAACATCTAAAGGAGTACATTCTAAGAAGCTAAAGTCTGGATCAAAGACTATGTACATTTGAATTTTTGATAAACATTACCAAATTGCTGTCCATAGAATATTTATTGATTTGACTCCCATAGGCCATGTCTGAAAACCTAGTCCCTACAACCTTATCAGCCCAGGAGGTTAAGCTTGCCGATCTTGGCCAAGATGATGGGTGAAAAATGTCAAGTCGTTGTGTTTTAGTTAACTTCTTATTAGAAGGGAGGGTGTCTAGGGGCACCTGGCTGGCTCAGGCAGTAGAGCCTTGATCTTGGGGTTGTGAGTTTGAGCCCCATGTTGGGTATAGAGATCACTGAAAAAACAATAATAAACTTTTTTTAAAAAAAGAAGAAGTAAGGGTATCTTTCCATATACTAAAGAGTCATTTGTATTTCTGGTCTTTTTCTTATTGACTTGAGGAAGTTATTTTATTAAAGTAAATTAGCCCTTTTTTTATAATTAGGAATTCAAAACCGGTCATTATTCATTTGACTTAATTTTTAGGAGGCTTTGCTGTCCAGATTTTTATTTCATTCTACGTTGTCAAAGTTATCTACAGTGGATTCTGGTTTTGGGGTTATATACAGAGAAGTCTTCTTTGTAGTTGTATAAAGAAATTCTCTAGATATTTTTGTCTGGATTATAATCATTTAGTGATTACATTTAAATCTTTGCTTCATCTGGAATCTATATTGATGTAAGGTACAAGATAAAGATCCAGGAGTGCCTGGGTGGCTCAGTTGGTTAAACATCTGACTCTTGATTTCAGCTCAGGTCATGATCTCACAGTTTGTGGGACAAGCCCCGCATTGGGCTTTGTGCTGAAAGCATGGAGTCTGCTTGGGATTCTCTCTCTCCCTCTCTCCCAGCCCCTCCCCTCCTCTCTCTCTTTCTCTCTCTCAAAATAAATAAAATAAAACTTTTTAAAAAATCCAAAACTTTTCTTTTTTCAGTTGACTACCTATTTGAGAATAATTCATCTTTTCTATACTCACATGCAGTGTCACCTTTATCAAATCATAAGAGATTGGTTTTGGTATGTGATCTGTTCCATGGATCTATCTCTCTCTTCATATATTGATATAAGAACTACTTTTATTATTATATATTTTAATTATTATATATTTAAAATGTTTGAATATCTGTTATATTTTGCAATGTTATTCTTTTTCTTATTCTTAATTCTGTTTTCCATATGAACTTTGGAATCACCTTGTCTACAAATCCATAAAAAAATTCTGTTGCTATATTATTGGGATTATTTTAAATTTATCTACTAACTTAAGGAGAATTGAATCTTTAAGATGCTGAGCTTTCTATTTAAAGGATGTGATACACATTTTATTTCTTTAAGTCCTTTATATCCCTGAAAGGTGTTTTAAAAGTTTAGTTTGTATAGATCTTGCACATTTCTTATACATTTATTCCTAGATATTTATGTAGTAGTCTTCACTTCGAGATTTTCTAACTAGTTATAATTTATTAATAATTGATGCCACTGATTTCTAGATATAAACCTCTCCCAGCCATCTACTTGAATTTTTTAGTATTTTAATAGTTTTCCAGATATGTAGTCATATCTCTAACTAATGATGATTTTACTCATTTATGCTGTTTTCATAGTTCTTATTTCTTTGTCTTGTCTATTTTGCGTTGGCCTTCAGAACAACAGTAAGTAAAAGATAAAGGGTGTCTTTATCTTATTCTTGACTTTAATTTCTGTGGTTTTCCCACACCAAATATTAAGCAAGTTTCCACTATATTCCAGGCACTAGGATGTAGCAAATCCAGCTGTCATTCAAGACTCAGATCAAATCCACCGTCTTCCAAAGTTCCTTTTGATCATCTCAAGCAGAAGTTGTCTTTTTCTCCTCTAAACTTCATATTTTCCTCCCCTGTGTCCCTTCCTACTTTTTATCCTGTTTTAGCGTTACTTGCGTCTTTGTTGTTTTAGTCCTCTAAAATTCTGTAAGCTCAGGGAAGGCAGGGTCTCTGACTAATCATCCAGTCATGCTCAGAATTCTGTCTTGCACACAGCAAAGCCTCAACACTGTGCTGCCCAGTTAATTATTAACTCATTAATATGAAGATCTGCTCCAATAAACTTTAGGTAAACATCTGCTCAAATAAAATGTGGGATTCTCATACAGAGCACTTAGGCATGAGTAATAAATACAAATCCAGAAGACAAAATACACACAAATGCATGTTCCTCCCTAGCCAAACATTTCCTTTCACTTGTTAGGGAATAAAACAGAAAGGAAATAGCCTCTCTTGCAGCCAGAGAGCTTGGAACCTTTGGATGTTGGTCAGTTCTCTAAATCCTCAGAATCTTTTTCTCTAAAAAGCCTCTCTCCCTGGGGATCATAGAGTGACTCTTATTTAGTATTACTTAGTATCAGGGTATAGTTTCTTCATAATAGGCAGTTGGTTTTACCTGGTATGAAATGTCCTCTGGATTTTAAATTCCTATTTTCAGCTTCTCCATGTATTGTGTTGTGTTCACTTCGCTGTTCCCCTCACACCTGTGATTTACCTACACACCCTTTGCAAGGCTACATGAACACCTTCAATGTGCAGCTGAGCTGTTCGGGGGCACCTGTTTATCAGCCCACTGGCACCTCCCTACGCACGTCCGCAGAGACCTGAATGAGGGTGGGCCCCGGGAGGTGGGTGTGAGGGCCTGAGCCCTCAGGTGACAACCCCTAATAGGAAGAAACTGTGTCTCATCTAAGAACCCATGATTTAGGTCCTAAAACCTAGCACGGTGGCTGACACATGCGTAGCTTTCCTCAGCGTCTGTTCCATAAATGACTGACCGATGGGTGAGTAAATGAGGGAACACACTCGAGTCTCAACAGGAGCTGGACCATGGACTGACTTTCACCACAGGCTTTTCTCATTTTTCAATATGTGGAAGCCGGCAGCTTGTACGTTTGCATTGGTTTAGGAAAGTTCCCATATACTGGCCCTCATGCAATATTGTGCAGCCTAGGTTGCTTACTTGCTAAATATGGTTTTATTATTAATTCAGGCATGGGAATGAAAGAACACAGGCACTGAAAGCAACAGCAACTCCTTTCAAGCCACATGCTCTGTCGAAGAGGTTATTTCCTTCAAGCTCAGGAAAAACACTGGTGATACCGGCCACGTACCTGGTCCCTCAAATCTCTGGTCATCGCCCATGGAGGAGCGCACCCACAGTATAGGCCACTCACATCATCATTTCTGCCACTGGCCAGATGGTATTATCAGGACTTAATTCAAAAACTGACTTTGTGATTGGAGACGTAGTCTGGGTACTGTGACCAACAGTTGGTCCCAAACTTTCATTATCATCATTTCTTTCTCCACCCCTAAAATGGGTGTGAACTGAGATTTGCGGGTACACACTGCCTCCGTGGGCCCTTTCAGAAGATAGCTTCTCTCCTGCTTCCCCACTCTTTCCTCTTTCCAGCTCTTCCCCACATGTCAGTCATGCAATATTGATGACCTTCGGCACCTTCTCCACCCCAGTGTTCCCGAAGCCCTTGTGCACCGCTGAGCGGAGGCAGGTGCAGGACCTAGTAGGGGGGCCAGGACCGCTGCTCCAAGGCTACTAGGGCTCCATGGCTGCCAGAGCAGACACCTGGCACTGGAGATGAGGCAGAGGCGGCAGCCCAGCCAGCATTAGGGAGGGTTTGTTTCTCACCTCTGCTCTCTAGGAAGTAAACGGTTAAACTGTTCATTTTAAGAGACCCCTGAGTATAAAGTACTGATCTTAGTCTTTCTGGAATGGGCTGATTCATAGGCTCTTGGCCTTTACTCCAACTCATCAGCAACACGTTCCTTGGAGTGCTTTCCTTTACTTCTTCTTGGTCAGGACAAGGGAGACTAGGGTGTGTTGTTAGCTTAGTTCTTGGGGACAATACTGCAGGAAACATTCCCTGTGTTCCCCCTTCTTATTCAGCCAAGTTTTGATAAGATACAGCAGGGTGAATAATTTCCACAGAGTGAGCGTCCTTTCTGAAGATTCTCTGCTAGAGGAGAGAAGGACTCTCCACAGAGAAGCTCGGAGCCACCCCGCGGGGACCTGTCTTCCCTCGCATTTGTCTGCATCGTTTACACACATTGAGCTCTGTCCACAGGTCCACAGCCAGCCTCTCCTGAGGTTTCCCATGACACAGGCTGTTGCCTCCAGGAGTATTCACAGACCAGAGCCTTGAAGGGTCCCATTTGACTCTGGCTTCTTCCACCATGGTCACATTTCATATTTGAGGAGCCAGAATTCATAGGGACCGGGGTAATGTTGGCAAAAGACAATCAGATATCTATTTCCCAGTTCCAAAAAGTCAAAACAAGTATTCTTCTTGAAACAAACAAGCAAACAAGCAAACAGGACTCTGCTGTGTTCCAGGCACCAGGCAACCTTGTCTTTGGATTATTCTAGAATGTAAGGGAGTGATTTGTGTGATCACTCTAGCTAAGGAATGAGGAGAGACGGGAAGACCATCTTTCTAGTCCTAACCTCTGACTAAGGACAATGCACCTAAAGCTTTTCAAGCGTTGCTCAGAATTGTGTCAAAAACGAATAGTCCTTTGCTTCAGAAAATATTTTAATGAAAGCAAAAGAGAAACTAAGAGCCTCATGTACTGCCTAGTTCACATCTTCAAAGGCCTTTAATAATCTCCATTATGTGGCGATGTGATTTTTATCACAGGTTTTATCACAACCTCAGACTCTTACAATTTTTAAATAATTCACCACCAAGAACCAATGTCAGAACTAAATGCTAATAAGATTTGGTCTGGAAGTCTAGCATGGTAAGATCATTAATGTTTAATGCACTCACATCAAAGTCGGGTAATCCTGCTACTAAAGGTCAAGAAAGGCTTTTTTAAAAAAATAATAAATAGGGGAGAAAACATTACAGATATTCTGTTATTTTTTTCACTCAGATGAATCTAGCATAAACTTAGTACAGCCAAGCCCAGGATAGATATTTCCTGGTGATCTGGCAATTCCCCTTGTATCATTCATGTGGTCCGACTCTTTCCTCTTCCTCTTTGCTTCTAATGATGATGATGAAAAGTGTCTCTGGGATATGCCGCATCTTCCAAGTGCTCTGTCACTGTCCCTCCAAAAGATTGCTGTTGGCTTTTATAACCATCGCTGATATACACAGCTAATTTGCTTGCATAATTTGTGTATCAAATTACGGTTTGGTTTTAGAGCTGTGCTCATGGAAGGTATCACTTCTGACGGGAGAAGGAAGAATGACCTTCAGCAATGCGGTAGGAAATTGCAAAGAATTCTGCTCCCGGTTCCCTTGCTAAATCAAAAGATTACAAGGGTCAAGATCAATGTCTTCATTTCCTTTAGGCAGTATTCTGAAGAGGCCCCAGCAGAAAACTCCAGCCCGAAGATTTCTGGTAATTGAAAAAAAGAAGCAAGCGTTCTTGGGGAGCACGTGATGCCCGTAGAAGAGTGCCAGCTCCTGGGGGGCAGCCTGGAGTTTCGTGTTCAGTCTGCTCGTGCTGGGCAAGGATGGCTCCTGCCGAGTTTCTATAGTGGGTGTGCGTGCCAGTGTTCATTACTAAGCTTCTACAGAAGTTTGCAGAGTTGCTCAGTTGGCTGGTAAATATTTTGGGGGGACCCAGCCTCAATTTTCCCTGGCAAATTGTTCCATAGCTTTGAGATCAATGCACCCACTGAAAACTCTGGAATATGTTTTCATGTGATTCTATTATCCCTCATCGTTTTGCCAAGAAACATTAGGAAGGAAAGCTATCAAGTGGCTAACTAAGCTTTTGTGGGTGTTTTGTTGTTTTGTTTTGTTTTGCTTTTGCCTTTTCATCTTGGTGTGTTTTAGTGGAAGAAGAATCCATCTGAGATGAGAGGGTCAGGTTCTGTTTTAGCTCTGCCCACTAACAGCGTGTTTCTTTATGCAAAGGTCTGACTCTTTCCAGGAATTAATTTTCTTTATTTGTCAGATGATGCTAATAATCCCTACCCCAGCCGTCCTGTACCGTGGTAGTAGGGGTAAAGCGAAATCACAGATGGGAAAGTGTTTGCAAAATTCTAAAATGTTTCTATGGTGGGTGTTTCCTCACATGTCAAGGGAGTAATGAATTACACTTCTGCTGCAAAAAGGCAGTTAGAAGGATTGAATGTCAAGGGCTTAGCAGAGACCCTGACACATAAAAAGCACCCTGTTGGTGGCAGCTGGAGGACCAAGCAGTGGGGGTATTACCTCCCAATCTCCTCCATTACCCTTCTCCCATAAGAAGCAAAAGAACCTAACTAGCCGCAAAGGTCACTTTGGTGCTGATAGTTTTTGGCTTTGGAAACTCTGCCCTTCTGGAGGCTCACATTCCTCCTTCCCAGACACTTGCAGACTTTAGCTCTTCAATGGGAGGGAATGAGGCACCAATCAACAAGAAATGACCTTGGAGCCGGCATGACCTTGGAGCTGCAGCGACTTGATTTAGAATTCTAGCTCTGCGTCTTGCTTGCTGGGTGTGATCTTGGGCAGCCTTCTGTAATACCGTGTGCTTCTCTTTCTTCATCTGGGGAATTGTGTTAGATTCTCTCCCTCACAGGGTTGAAATGACACAATGCCACAATCAGGAGAGGCTACTTATCTTGCAGGGTGTGGTACAAAATGAAAATGCAGGGTCCCCTGTTGAAACATGATTAAGAATACCAAGATGGCAACAGCAGAGCATTAAACCAAGTGTAGGGCCCTTCTGAGGTCAAGTGCAGGGCAAAGGGCAAGTCACACCATGAAGCTAGCCCTGGCCCCAGTTCCTAGCACAGTGGCAGCCTGCCACCCGGGAGATACTCGGTAAAGACTGGTTGCTTTTCTTTCTTTTCCTCTCTCCTTTTCTCTTTACTTTCCTTTATAGCTTTATATTCCTAGTTTATATCCTATTGCAATTTCTCTTACAAGTCTCTTAGGTTGAGGTTCCCCCTGAGGATTAAACTGCTTCTTCTGTTTTGCCGTGAAATCAGGAAGCCAGGTGGTAGGATTGAGAGAGGATAGTTTATCTCCAGAACCCTCCCACCTCTGGGTCTATATTTCCCAAGATCCTTCAAAGACCGTCCAAGAATATAAAGAACTAATAGCATCATGACGCAAAAGGGGCTAGAGTGTATGTACATGGGACCAGGAGGAGGGAGAAAGGATGGAGAAGGTAAACTAAACCAAAGGGGGAAAAAAGGAAAATGAAAGTATTTGAAGAAAGTAAAAGCCTGCACTTCCCAAAGGATATCATTTTGCTACCATATGGCCAAGGACAACAAAGGCTGATTTGTTATAAAATCACCTCCTATACTTTCTTCCCAACTTTCAGCCCTTTCCTTGAAATCAAAACAACCAATTGCTTTCTGAGGTCTTGGCTCTCTTGTCCCTGAACATTATAATTAACCAAGTATTTTGTTATGTATTACTTTACAGAAATCACAGTATCTGTGAGTTTGGGTATGCTACTTATATCTTCATGTTCTAGAGGACAAGATAAGGTAATTTTCCATAGTTACTGTGTCCATTGGGAAAGTTTGGCTCCAAGTAGCAGAAAACCTGAATTTCTGTGTCTGTATTTGGGGAGGGAAGGTTCTCCTAATAAGAGGCTCAGAGGCAGACTGGCGCCTCAGGGACTGGGCAACTCATGGACCCCTTGGTTCCTCTCTGCTGTTCTCTTGGCCTTTCCTTCAAGGTCACAAGATGGCTGCTTTGGCTCCAGGCATCATGTGGTCAGAAGAAGAAGAAATGTGAGAAGGAGCAATATCAGCCACATTGATGGCTTTTCTCATGAAAGCTAAACTTCTTCGGGTATCCCCTGGCTTGCAGACTTTGCTCATGTCTCATTGGCCAGAACCATGTCCCCTGGAAGTCTTGGCGGCATAAAAAGGCTAAGAAAGAGGGTGTTTAACTTTTCCAGTCTTTATACTGATGGTGAGAGAGAAGGGTGTTGAGACACCTCTTGGGTAAAGCACACAACAGTGCGTAGGCTGTAGTGACACAGACAACAAGTGGCAGGAACAGAGACCAAATCCTCCATTCCTGAGTCTAGTGATTTTACCGCTGCCACATTGCTCTTCTTTTGACAATGTGTTCAACACCATGCAACTTGGCCACTTCCTGCTGAGACAAGCAGACAGAAGTCACTCCCTCCACATTATGGAAATTTAAAAACAGAGAATACATTTACTATGCCTTGCCTTAAGGCTCCTCAGAGAACCTCCTCCAAATTAAATAAAACTGAAAGATAGCTGGTTGATAGAGAATTTTTTCCTTACGTGAGAAATTCTGTGCATTTGAAGTTTCGTGAAACTAGTTGTATTATATTTGGAACACCATAACAGAAACTGTGTGAAACATTGCTTTAGGCTCTATGCCCTGAAATTTCCAGGCTTCGGCTGCCCCTCCTCCCACCATGCTTCAAGTCACAACTGACTTGTTTTTTGGTGGGAGCTATTTACATATGAAGATCATATTTAGATGCCCTTAGTAAATTGTTACACTCACTTTCCTAAACAAGACCAGAGTCATAAACATACATAAATATCAGCTTGAGAGAGGAGAAACAAAAGCCAAGCTGGAATTTCTCCACTGTAATCACCACATGCAGTTACTGAAGCAGAAAAAGCTAAGCTGAGTAATTCAGTCCAAGGTAGAGAAATAACAGAATCTGGAGATGTAAATATGTTTCTGTTGGAGATATTTGGAATAGCATTATCATCAGCTTCTTCCTTTTTCGCTAGGGAATGTTGTTTGAGGAATTTTTGTTGTGTTTTCTTTAAATGCTCCCGGCAGTAAATTGAAAGTATAGCACCTGCTAAATGTTTAGTTGTAGTTGAAGCATTGAATAAATCATGAAATCTGTGTAAGGTGAACTGAATAATAGCTGCCCTGGAGAGAATTGTAATTTAATGTTGACAAAATAAATCACCTAGCATTTTCTGGAGAATCTTTTCCTTTTGGCAGGAGTGTTTGATACTCCTAAGTTAATTAAGAGTTTTGACAGATTGGAATGTTTTAAACCTAGCAGTATGTTTAAGAACTACCATTAATGTGCTGGGCACCGGGTTAGGCAATTTTATAAGCATTAGGTCATTAATTCTTAACCAGCCCTGTACAGCCCTTAGCTGTGTTTTTCCAGATGAACAGCTAAGCCTCACAGAGGCCATCTATAGAGTCTCAAGACCTCAACTAGGAAGGAGTAATGGTCTTCCATCACTTATTCATAAAAGTAAGTTTTTCCCAAGCAGTGTGGCACACCCAACAGATTGGCTCATTTAACCTTTATTACAACCCCTTCGATCTTGTCTACTTTCACTGTGAGGCCAGAAACCTCAAACTCTCAGCCTTTCTGTGGGTTGACTTGGGGTAGTGAGTAGACATAATTCTGTCCAATGATGTGTAAGCGGAATTCTCTGGGGAAGGCATTCCTCCTCCCAAATAGGTAAAGTCTCTTTCTGCCACTCCTGACCATGAGAAGGAAAGTTGCACGGTTAAGGTTAGTGTAGCAAGAAGTCCGGTTCCTCGATGATATTGACCAGTTGCACTAGCCCTAGGCTGCCTGATGCCAGATTCCTTGTTAAACAAGAAAAACCATAATCTCTTACGGTGTTCAAGAGGCCATTGATTGGTGTTCTGTCTCCCTGCCTACTATCCTATCCTCCATAGCCATATACATAGCCAAATCAGTAAACCTGCTTCTGGTTCCTGAAAGTGGCCATCTGGTAGTTCCTAGGATAGAACTTGTTTCCTAGGTATAGATAATTGAGAAATGTGACCATACACACACACACACACACACACACACACAATGTTGCTCTAAGAATTAGAATGCACTTCCATTAAAATGATAGTATTAATTAGATAACTGATGACTTATACTGATTAGAGTAAAAGATTTAATAGCACTTATTGATTATGTGATCTTGAGCTAGTTAGTTAAGCTTGCTAAATCTCAGATGCCTCATGTATGATTGGGGCTAATAATAGTTCTACCTCATAGGGATTTGGGGCGCATTTGGTACTGGATTGGGCACATCATAAGCACTCAGTAGGTGGTATTATTGTTACTACTACCAATAATAATAAGAGAATTCATTCAAGACTTGCAGATATAGGGAACATTTATAAAATATATAGCCAAAGTAAAAATGTTGTAATTCTCTCTCTGGATTCATCGGTTATGATTCCTTTTTAACTTAATCTAACATTAGATTAAGAATTAACCTTCCAGAATTAAATCAATTATTATTTAAAGGACAGTGATTTCTCATCCTAGAGAAGCTTCTCTGGGGCCTTTTGAACGGTGACAATGTGTATATTTTCCCCTTCTATTTCCATTGTCAAAGGCTGTAGCTACTTTACTTAATTATCCTAGCCAACTGCTTCCTGACACCCCTAGAACCCCAAGGTTCAGTACTTGATTTGGTTTCTTTTGACTCCAGTGCCCTGTGTGGTGTTGATTTATAAGACAGCTATTCTAACTGCTAAACTGGAAAGAAGACCTATATGAGTCTGCTATAAATTTTGGAGTAGTAAAAACAGCATGGTGCACTTTAAACTTTTAAGATGTCATCAGAAAAAAAAGCTCTTCCCATTTTCCTATTGAAAATCATAAAACAGAAAAACAGGAGTGAAAAATGTGAATTCCGTTTTCAAAAAAGCTGGGAGATTCCATATCCACAAAACACAGTATATGACAGAAGGCTGGCCAAATGCAGTGGAACGGGAGCTCAGGAAGAGATGATGATGGAACCGGGCTGTAGCTTTTGACAAACCGAGCAGAAAACCAATCTCCGAAATTGGCACTCCAGAGTAGACCTACCCTAACCAATCAAACCAGCAGCCCTTTGACAAATGGCAAGAGTATTACAAACCTGAGAGCACAAGCATTCTTGGCTCTACCTGACACCATGTGGTAGCAGGTGGAGCTGGAAAAGGAAATGCACAGTTATGCTGTGTCTATCGGACAGTCTATTGGTAAGGCATTGCTGCACCCTGTTGGCTGAAAGGAAGCAATGGCGAAAATAACTCATAAACACACAAGCTTTTGTAATAAGATTTCACAGTGAATCAAGGCAAATTTTTACCAACTCACAACAATGTCCTGCCTCCCAACCCACATAAACTTTTTCCAAATATCTGGATCCAAAAGAATTCTCTACATTCAGTGAAGAATGACAATAAAAAACGAAGCAGCACAGGAGACTATAGCATCCACCAGGCTAATACAAAGATAGCACAATCGAAAAGGAGGAAAAGAAACAGAAATCAAGTGGTAGATATAGAACGTGCTCTAGTGATTCTAACAGACAAATGAAAAAGTAAGGTGACCATGAACTCAAAAATTTAAAGAAAGCACCAAAGAACTCAAAACAGAGAATACAAAGTGGTCAGGAATGATATAGTGAAATGAGAGGGAAAGAAGCATAAATGATAGAGCTCACCAAAGAAGTGAAGGAGTAAAATCATCACAGAAATGAAGATTACTTTAAAGCAGCACAAAGTAAAAAAAATTTTTTGCACTGCTGAAAATAGGATGGGGATCTGAAGGATGGGACTTTCAAACAAAACAAATAAAATGGAAATAACAGTTTAAAAGGGGATTAGAGATAAAGTGGTATATTTGGGTGACAAAGAAGACCCCATGGATAGTAAAATATCTCTGAAGAAAAGAACTAAACAGGGGCGCCTGGGTGGCTCAGTCGGTTAAGCGGCTGACTTCGGCTCAGGTCATGATCTCACAGTTTGTGGGTTTGAGCACCGCATCGGGCTCTGTCTGACAGCTCAGAGCCTGGAGCCTGCTTTAGATTCTGTGTCTCCCTCTCTCTCTGCCCCTCCCCCACTCATGCTCTGTTTCTCTCTGTCTCAATAATAAATAAAAACATTAAAAATTTTTTAAAAAGAATTAAACAAATAGAATACAAACAACCAAAGATATAATTCCACACAACTTTCAGAAAATAAAAAATGATTTGAATTTATAGATTGAAAGGATCTACCATGTTCCAGAAAAAAAATTTCCTAAAGCGCCATTAACACTGTGCTATATTTTAGGAGTATCAATAGACTTTAGAGATAAGAAATAGTCATTTAGTCAACCCAGCAGGAATATCAAGTAATCTATATAAAGCCATAGATTTTTAAAACTCAGGTTAGCCCAATGGTTCCTTATAGAAATATCAAAAGACAGTAGCGATAATTCCTGTGAAGCCCTCAATTGAAGGGGGATAAAAGTGTGTGGCCTAATAAGAATTTTATGCACAGCCGAATTGTCATTAAAAATAAAAGCAATAGATAAAACTTACTCAACATTTAAGAACCCAGGGTAGATAACTCCCATGAGTCATACTTTAAAAACTATTAAAAAGAAACTATTAAAGGAAAGACTGAGAAATGAAAGGAGAATTCCTGGCAAAAACAAAACAAAACAAAAAAACAAAACAAAAAAACTTCCAGTGAACACTAAACCCACTTAGCATTTAGACTAAGTCTAAAGCAAACATGGAAATTTTGGTTGCAGAAAAAAGTATAAACTCTGAATATATATAAATATTATAACTAATATAATATTAAAGATAGAGAATGTAGAAGGTGGTGTATGTTGATTTTTTTCATCATTTTTAGCTGAAGATCAAAGGATCTCATTTAAATTTTTTTAAGTTTCTTTATTTTGAGAGAGAGAGAGTGTGTGTGCACGTGTGTGCACGTGCACGAACAGAGAAGGGGCAGAGAGAGAATCCCAAGCAGGCTCCACACTGTCAGCTGTCAGCACAGAGCCCAAGACAGGGCTTGAACTCACTAACCATGAGATCATGACCTGAGCTGAAATCAAGAGTCAAATGCTTAACTGAGTCACATAGGCACCCCTACAGTTTTTTCATTTATATTTTGTTTTTATCTGAGAGTGTGACACCAGGGGAGGTGGGGGGGGGGGGAAGAGAGAGAGAAAGAAAGAGAGAGAATTTTAAGCAGGCTCCATACTCAGCATGGCGCTGGATGCAGGGCTTGATCCTATGACTCTGGGATCATAACCTGAGCCAAAATCAAGAGTCAGACATTCAACCAACTGAGCCACCCAGGTGCTCCCAAAGGATCTAATTTAAATGTGGTAAATAAGGACTTAATAAATGAGTATATTTAAATATCAAAGGTAAAAATTTTAAGAGTATATCGGTACATTAGTTTTAGGTGTATATATAACTACATATGTATTACATATATTTATATTTTTTTAATCTTTATTTGTTTTTGATTTATATATTTTTTAATCTTTATTTGTTTTTGAGCAAGAGAGAGAATGCAAGCAGAGGAGGAACAGAGAGAGAACGAGACACAGAACTGGAAGCAGGCTCCAGGCTCTGAGCTGTCAGTACAGAGCCTGACGTGGGGCTTGAACTCAGGAACTATGAGTTCATGACCTGAGCTAAAGTCGGACATTTAACCAACTGAGCCACCCAGGCACCCCTACATAAATATTTATATATTTTAGTGAAATTCAGAAGGGAGAAAAATGCAGAAGGACAATTTTTATTATTCACAGTGGGAAGTTAAATGTCAGTGTTTCAAGAAATAGAGAATTTAAATAATTTAAGTTTAGTTATAAAGGTGATTACTGAAAGAAGTAATCATAATACAAACCTGCCTAAATAGTATAAGGAACACTTGCAAGAACAAAACAAAGAAAATATAGAATGAAGAATATAATATTTTTTAAAAAGGCAATAGAAACATAAAACATGACACAAAATACTATGAATTGTGAACAAACAGGTCTGTCATAGCAATAAGTATAAGTGGACTAAACCCATATATTAAAAGCAAAAGAATCTAAAATCGAGTAACAAAGTAAAACTTAACCATATGCTATATACCAGATATATATATCTAAAGCCAAGTGACTCAGAGACTTGAAAACAGAAGAATTAACAAAGGAATAGCATCAAATGCCAACAAAAAGAAAAGCAGAGGCCATGATCTTAAGTGTAAAACAAGATTGAATTTAGAGCAAAAAGCATTAAGTGAGAAAAATAAAGATACTTTGTATGATGAAGTGTGTCTTCTACAACAATCTAATAGTTATAGGTATTTCGTACCAATTAATATAGTATAAAAAACCATTAAGCAAAAACTACAGAAATACAAGGAAAAATAGAAACACTTTGGTTATAGGAGGCTTAACAGATAAAGTGAATGAAAGAATGTAATGGTATAGATGGCCTAAGTAATATAATTAGCAAAGTTATATTTATCAAACTCTATCCCTAAAAACTGAAGAGTATTTTTTTTCTTTAGATGTCCATAACACATTTCCAAAACTGACTGTATTTTAGACCACACTGAAAACCTAATAAACTTTCCAAATAAGGACTGGAATAGATATTATCCTTTAGTCAGTATGAGTCAAAAAGAATCAATCTGAAATTGCATAATATTTAAAATAATTAATAGTAGACCAGGTATTTACTCAAAGAAAATGAAAGCACTAATTCAAAAGGACATATGCACCCCTAAGTTTATTGAATTATTATTTACAACAGCCAAAGTATGATGGGCACCCAGATGGCTCAGTAGGTTAAGTGTCTGACTTCAGCCCTGGTCATGATCCCACTGTTTGCGAGTTCAAGCCCCATGTCAGGCTCTGTGCTGACAGCTCAGAGCCTATTGCCTGCTTCTGATTCTGTGTCTCCCTCTCTCTCTGCCCCTCCACCGCTCATGCTCTGTCTCTCTTTCTCTCAAAAACAAATAAACATTAAAAAAAAAAAGCAATAGCCAAAGTATGAAAGCAGCCTGTGAATTAATAGATGAATGTATCAAGAAGATGTGGTATATAGCTACAGTGGAATATTACTCAACCATAAAAAAGAATGAATTATTTTTTTGCAATTTGCAACAACATGGATGGACCTAGAGGGTACTATGCTAAGTGAAATAAGTCAGAGAGAAAGACAAATACCATATGATAACACTTATATGTGAAATCTAAAAAATAAACAAATTAACCAATTTTGTTTAAAAAGCAGAAACAGACCCATAAATACAGAGAACAAATTCATGGTTGCCTAAGGGGAGGGAATAGGGGAATGGGAAAAATAGACAAAGGGGAGGGAGAGGTACAGGCTTCCAGTTATGGAATGAATAATTCACGTGGATGAAAGGTACAGCCTACCGAATGTAGTCAGTGGTATTGATTGTAACAGCATTTTAGGATGACAGATGGTAGCTACAGTTCTGGTGAGCATAGCATAGACTTGTCAAATCACTATGCTGTACACCTGAAACTAACGTAATGTTGTGTGTCAACTATACTCCAATAAAAAAAAAAAAAGGACCAATGGTGGTTATAACCACATTGCATATCCTATGGAATTAGCTAAAGCAGTTGCTCAAGGGAAAATTTGTAGACAGAAGTACTCAAATTAATGAACAAAACATAGGGGTAATAAATGCATTGTCTTACACTCACAAAGCTAAAAATAAGAAAAATAAAATTAACCTAAGAAAGATAGTAATAACAATAAATTCAGAAAACAATAACTAAAAAAAGAACAAATAAACCAGCTGGTTTATTAACCAACAAATAAGTTATTTCTTTAGGGAAAAAAAAATCCTTAGTCAACTGGCCAAGGTGGATCCAAATAAATCATTTACTAGGAAAATATAAATACCAAGCGTGACCCCAATAGAAAAAGATCTAAACTAATTAGCCTAGAAAAAAATGCAGAACATGGAAAAAAATACACCACTCCAAAGAAAGAACTAGGCTTAGAATGTTTCACAAATTACTTCTACCAAACCTCTAAGGAAAAGGTAGGCCCCAAGTTAAACTCTTCCAGAGCATATAGAAAAAGAAGGCTTCCAAATTCTTTTTCTAAAGCTAGCATACATCAAGCACATCCTGATAAAAAGAGCACACAAAAAAGTAAAAACCAATATTGCTTATGAATAGGAATACAAAATAGCCTAATTAAAATATTACCAAATAAATCCAAGTGCTCACAAAGACAGAATTCACTACAACCAAGTGGATTTATTCTTTCAAAAATATAAGAATGTTTCAAAATCCAGAGCCATGTTAATTTAACTCCTGTAACAGTGTTAAAATTAAGAATCATTTTTGGGGCACCTGGGTGGCTCAGTCGGTTAAGCATCTGACTCTTGGTTTCAGCTCAGGTCATGATCTCACGGTTTGTGGGTCCAAGCCCCACATCGGGCTCTTCACTCATGGTGCAGAGCCTGCTTGGGATTGTCTCTCCCTCTCTCCCTGCCCCCTCCCCTGTTCACTCGCTCTCTGTCTCTCTCTCTCAAAATAAATAAACTTTTTAAAAAAGAATGATTTTTATCATCTCTATAGATAACTGAAGAGGCATTTGATAAAATGTATGCTTCATTCTTGATGAAAAACTCATGCTAAAATACATCATTAGACACTCAGAGACACACTCACACATACTTAATAACATACGTCCCAGAGCTACTACTATACTTACTGGAGAAAGAGTAGGAACAGCTCCATTAATGTCAGCTACAAGAAAGTATACCTTACTCAACAGTATTTGTTAATATTACTCCAGAGATCCTAGCCAGCCCAAGTAGAATAGAAAAAGACATTAGCATAGATATTAGAACCAATAATTAGTTAAAATTATCGTGACATGCAGATTCTACAATTATATATTGTAAAACACAAAGAATCAAATGAAAAAAATTATTAAGGAAATGAAGTACAAAAACGGTCCTAGTAACTTTCCATATACAAACAACAGTTAGTTAGAAAATGTAACTGAAAAAATCCCGCTTACAATAGAAAGAAATTTAGTAAGAAATGTGCCTAGTTTATGCAAAGAAAACTTTTTAATGCTACTGAGAATATAAAAGATGATTTGAACAAATAGAAAGGGACGCCCTGGTTAATATAAAGAGGTCTTAACTAAAAATGTAATTCAATGCATCCAAACACCAGCAGGCATTCTTAGTGGTAGACAGGATGATTCCAAAGCTCAAAGACAAATAAGCAAGCACAACCCAAAAACTTCTGGCAAAATTAAGAGAGAGGATTGGCCTTGTCAGATACTAAAATATATTTTAAAATGAAAGATGTTAGATAGATAGATATAGTGAATGTATACATATGTATATATTTGTATCTATACATTTATATACATATATACATTATATATACATATATATGTATAGATACAAATGTATACATACATATATAAATATATACACACACATATATAAATATATATATACGTATATATACACATACATATATAAAAATATATATACATATATATACACATACATATATATAAATATATACATATTTTATGTGTAAATATATGTAAATATATACATATATACATATATATACACATACATATATATAAATATATACATATATATTTATATATATATGTATATATATATAAAGAGAGAGAGAATTACAGTACCACACTCAAATAGCCAGGAAGTTCAATGGAAGAGTGTTTAGGGATGTCTGGGTGGCTTTGTCAGTTAAGTGTCTGACTCTTGATTTTGACTCAGGTCATTTTCTCACAGTTTGTAAGTTCGAGCCCCACATGAGGCTCTGCGCTAACAGTGTGGAACCTGCTTGGGATCCTCTCTCTCCCTCTCTCTCTCTTTCTCTCTCTCTCTCTCTCTCTCTCTCTCTCTCTGCCCCTCCCTGCCCCCCTCTCAAAATAAATAAAGAATTTTGAAAAAAGGAGGAGTGCTTAGAAGTAGACTAGACTGCATATGATAAATGGAAAAAAAGGCATATTCACATGCTATTGAAATAACTCGTACCTCTTTGGGAAGAAAAAGGATTCCATCCTCAAAAGAACCCTGAATTTCATCCTCAAAACTTACACCAAAATAAATGGCAGAATGCTCAAAGATTTAAAGACAAAAAATAAAACCACAAGGAACTAGAAAAATAGAAAATTTTTATGAGCCTGTTGTGGGGAAGAACTTACTATTTTTGATTCAAAATGCAAAAGCTATAAATTAAAATACTGATAAATTCTTTGTTATAAAAGAATATTTCTGCATTGCAGAAAGCACCATAAACAAAAGAAAAAGAAAAATGACATACTGATGAAAATAATTTGCAAAGGATTTCTCTTCTTAACATTAAAAATGATAGTTAACAGCTCAGTATTATACACTTAACACTTGTTAAGTGATCTCATCTTAGGGGCTCTTGCATGGCCCAGTCAGCATAGCATGCAACTCTTGATCTCGGGATCGAGAGTGTGAGCTCCACGTTGGGTGTAGAGACTACTTAAATAAATAATTTTTTTAAATCTCACATTAAAGTGTTATTACCACCCCCCCCACCTACACACACACACACACACACACACACACTCACAAAGAACGAGAAAGAAGCAGGAAGTAAGTTTTAGGTGTGTATTACCCTGATTATGATCATGACGATGGCTTCTCGGATATATACATATCTCCAAATCCACAAAATTGTATATGCTGAATATGTCTAGTTTTTTGTCAATTATACCTTAATAAAACTTTTTTTAAAGACAATGGAAATTACAAATGACAGTCCTGAAAAGATACTCATGATGCAAACAATGGAAAAAAATAGCTATTCTCACTCAAAAATGAAAGAATTATACATTAAGACTACTGAGAGATACTGATTTTCTTTTTCTTAATGTTTTATTTGTTATTTTCGAGAGACAGAGCATGAGCAGGGGAGGGTCAGAGAGAGAGGAAGATACAGAATCCCAAGCAGGCTCCTGGCTCCGAGCTGTCAGCACAGAGCTCAACACAGGGCTCGAACTCATGAACCGTGAGATAAACCTGAGCCCAAGTTGGACACAACTGACTGAGCCACTCAGGTGCCCTGAGATACTGATTTTTAAAAACCTACCAGATTTCACATTGACAAGGATCAAAAATTTTAATTTCTCATTGTTGGCAACATTATAAGGAAATCAAGTAGTACTTACATAAATCTTTAGTGGGACCATGAGTTATTACAAGATTTATTCGGAAAAAATTGCCAGTATTTGTCAAAATATAATTTGTATGTATCTTCTGACTCAGAAATTCCATTTCTAGGAATTTATCCTCCATTGCATTTGTATGCCATTGTGTATATGTGCAGTTGTATGAAATAATGTATGTATAGGAATATTCATTGCCACATTGTAAGAGCAAAAGACTATAAACTGGTGATCAATATAGACTCATTATCGCAAAGATCTATTAAATGTATAGAAGAGATGCATCCTCTAAGGATATGACCTCTAAGAAAACAAAGTGCTAAAAGTACTGTAGAGTATGCTACCATCGCTGTAAAATAATGCTGATCATAATCATGACTATTATACAGAAAATGCATACTTACATATAAATTGAATATCACAGACCATATCACCATGAACCTGATGACAGTGATGACTCTTGAGAGAGGACTTGAGAGCCTAGGATGGGATGTGCCCCTTTATCTGTTCAATTTTGTTATCATGTGTATGGGTTACCTAAGCAAAAAGTTAATCCATTTGAGGGGCAGCTGAGTGGCTCAGTAGGTAAAGCCTCTGACTCTTGGTTTCAGCTCAGGTCATGATCTCATGGTTCATGGGATTAAGCCCAGCATCAGCCTCCATGCTGAACCTGCTTGCGATTCTCTCTCTCTCTCTGTCTCTCTCTCTCTCTCTCTCTCTCTCTCCCTCCCCCTCTTGCTTCCTCGCTCTCAAAGTAAATAAATTAAAAAACATAAAAACAAAAAAGTTAACCAATTTTAAATCAATTTAAATCCCAACGCAAACCCTACATCTCCCTCTGAGCCAACTGCACCCCAGTCTCCCTCTCTATGAAGCAGGAATGATCATAATGACCCCTCTCAGGCTGTGATCAGAGCTACATGAGATAATCAGGAAAAGCGACCTGCACAATGCCTGGCAATTACATATAATTGCTTAGTAAATGCCATCCACCTCTTTTACCCAAGAATTAAAGTAAGTTTCATCTAACTATCACAACCTAATAAGGTGCATAATTGTGCTTTGCTGTGTTTTTAATTTTCTTTGTAATACACCAATGACTTAAACATCTGGCTTGCTTAGGCATAATTAACTAAGAGGGAGAGCAGTGTACATCATCAGTCAGGCATACTACTTTCCCTGGTGAAAAATTTTTATTTCAAGAGCCATGTCTAGGTGTTATCTAGTCCTTGGCACAACTAGAATAAGATGAAAAGGACTAAAGCCGACAAAGCACAATTATGTCCTGGCCTTGGATCTCTAACACCTGGATTCAAACCCTGCCTCCATCACTCCTGACTGCCATGTAGCAGTCATGTGTTCACTTCTCTGCCCTCCGTTGCATCACTTTAAAATAGAATACCCCAGGGGCACCTGGGTGGCTCAGTCAGTTAGTTAAGCATCCGACGTCGGCTCAGGTCATGATCTCACGGTTCATGGATTTGAGCCCCGAGTCGGGCTCTGTGCTGACAGCTCAGAGCCTGGAGCCTGCTTTGGATTCTGCATCTCCCTCTCTTTGCCCCTTCCTTGCTCATGCTCTGTCTCTCTCTGTCTCTCAATAATGAATAAACATTAAAAATTTTTTTAAAAATAGAATAGAATATGCTGCGGAGGTGCTACTGAGATTAAATAAAGTCACTCTAGACAAGCATACAATCCACACTAGGCTCTCAGCAACTATTTTTGGAAGAGTATTACACATGTGTGCCAAGAGCAAGAAATGGGCCCTACCTTCAAAGTCCTTACAAATGGATAGATGAAACACTGACTCTAATAACTAGAGCAAAAGCCATTCAGTGATAGAAAGTGAAGTGACGAGGGTGAGCCTGACTAATACAGAGTAATCACCAGTGAACTGGTAGCCATGTTGACTGACTGTAGACAAAATACCAAGGAAGAGAAAAAGCAGCGTTGTGAGGGCCCGTCCTACACACTTGAAATCAATGGAGTGCTCAGGAAGGTCTGAGGGCTGTTGGGAACAAGAAAGTGGGTGAGATGTAAGAAGTTACAAAAAGTAGAGACACTTTAAACTTTTCAACTTGGACAAAACATGTTAGAATCTGACTTGACTGAGGAAAAGTGTGAGCTAGCCCCTGCACTCACGCACATATGTTTCTTTGTTATTTAGGAGTTGAAAAGCTTTCCTGAAAACTCTGTTGCTTGCTCACTCACTCCCTTATATGCACACACACACATATGCACAGACATGCATACACACATACAGTCGTGTACATGCACACACACATGCACACATACTTCCTACCATTAATGGTAATTTGGTGAGGAGCAATAAACCAGGTGAGACCTCCAACTCCTCCCCCTGCCCCGCGTCTTGGGGCCCTGGCACTGCAGGTATGGAAGGCATCATGCCTATAGACACAGCACTGCCTGCTCAGAGGAAGTGGTTGTGGAAACCCCGGGGGCAACCCCCAACGGAATGCTCTCCCGAGTAGGCTTAAACTGGTGTTAGATGTCCAGAAAGTCCTTGTCAGAATTCTTTTATGAAGAAGGCAAGTACAACTTGCAACGCACAGTTTTTTCCATTTTAGGACAAAGAAGACAGTCTGGGAATTATGGAGCCCAGGATAGGTTCATTTAAAAACCATTGCCATTTTTTTTAATGTTTATTTTTGAGGAAGAGAGAGAGAGGCAGGGTGCGAGCAGGGGAGGGGCAGAGAGAGAAGGAGATACAGAATCCGAAGCAGGCTCCAGGCTCTGAGCTGTCAGCACAGAGCCCGATGCGGGACTCGAACCACGAACCACGAGATCATGACCTCAGCAGAAGTTGGCCGCCTAACTGACCGAACCACCCAGGCGCCCCAGGATAGGTTCGTTTAAATGTCACTAGCAGGTTGGCAAAATCTACGATGTGGAAGGGCTTTTTGTAAAGCAGAGGCCAAGAGGGGGTGTCGAAGTGGGGAATCTTTTGGGGCATATGGAGACCACCATGAGGGCAATGGGTGCCTGTAGTACAAAGGAGGGAACTTGCCAAACTGAGGAGGAAGGGCCATCCAGGACTGTACTCTAAATGGGGTCTTAAGAGCTGCTCTGGGAGCGTGTCACAGGGCAGCATTTCCACTCATGGCTTTGGACGACACAACTCACTGCCCTTCTCTATCCAATGAATTTTGAGGTCAGGGGCCACGTCAAACTTCTGAGTGGAGTAAAGACTCCCAGGTGGTGACCGATGAACTCTTTGATGGTATCACGCACGTTTTGTGTTCTTCACGTTACCACACACAGCAGGTGCACAGCGTAAGTGAGGGACTGACTCTGCAGGTACTAATGTTTCTCCAACTCTGGGAGCCTGGCTAGGATCTGCCACTGGGACTCCAGCCCAGGATGATGGTTTTAAACCTTCCAGTCCACTTCTCCCCCCAGTTAGCGGGCTTTGTCCATGACAGTGAATGCATTAAATGCATGTATGAAATGCCCACCATGTGTGTGTAACGGGAGGCCCCACGGAAGGAGCGACACTTCTGCACAAGAGCAGATTTTGCAAGTCCTTGTAGTCTTGTTGGCATATCTGTGATTGGGGTGTACCTCGCTGCACCCCTCCGCTGTGAAGAGTAGACTGTAAATAAAGGAGAAGTGCTTGAGAACCTGCGTGGGCCCCTTAGGGTAGCAGCACCATGAACATTCAGGAACGGAAGCAAACGGAGTGCTCAGTGCAGATAAATACCCTCTCAGCATGTCCTCCCCTGCCCATCCAGGGAGGCTGCTGGCGGGTTGAAAACTCAAGGCTTTTGCCACGTCTCTCTCTGAGTCTGATTCATCAACTCGGCTAAGCAGGGTTGTAAACTCTCTGTGCTAATGAACGGATATTGCATTTCAGACCCACAGGGCCCACATCTAAGCTTCATATTGCACGCTCGTCAGAACGAATTCCAAACCCTCTCACGGCAGCCTTGCATGGGACCTAGAGACCCCTGGCCAGATGGAGATGACATTTTAAGAGTTCTTGGTGTGTCCCATCTTCCCAGACAAGGCGCGAGTTTCTGTCAGTCCTTGCTCTTTCCCAAGCCCAGTGGTCTGCAGGGCGCCTTGGAGCAGAGCTTCCCCTCCCCCAATTCATCTGTTTATCAGAGATGATGCAGACAGGGCTGCGGGCCGGGCCAGCGAGGGCCTTCAACGGAGCCCATCTGGAGGCTCAGTCTGCAGAGGGACGTGATCAAGGCAACCGACCAGCCCAAGATTGTGCGAGTCACAGAAGGCTGCCTGGCTGGAAAGCGGTGTCAGGAAGACTCAGGACACTTTTCCCACTGCACCTGCACTGGCTTGCAGTCCTAAAGCACCCGCACACCTAAAATCACCTTGTTGTTCCAGAAGAGGGAACTGTTTGGGGCGCCCGGGTGGCTCAGCCAGTTAAGCGTCACACTCTTGATTTTGCTCAGATCACGATCTCACAGTTTGTGGGTTCGAGCCCCACCTTGGGCTCCATGCTGACACTGCAGAACCTGCTTGGGATTCTCTCTCTCTCTCTCTCTCTCTCTCTCTCCCTCTCTCTCTACGCCTCCCAGGCCCCCCCCCTCAAAATAAATGAAATAAACTTAAAAAAAAAATAAGAGAGGATGGAGCTGTTTGCCCACAGAGTTTGAAAACTTTCTGTACCAAGGGTAGCAGTTTGTCAGAGAGATGGCCAGGAGCTCAGATTTCATTTGCGATCTGGGAATAAATATGAGGCTGCGCGTTGTCGCGGGGCGTGTCCGCGTCCTCTGCTTTGGGAGATGGGACTGCCCAGCGAAGCTGTTGTTATAGAGGGTTGAATAGGATGAAATACTGTTGGAGATGATTGTCCAGGGCCCGCGGTCTAAAGAGCGGCATTTCCGCCTGGTGTCAGGGAAGGACTGCCTGGCCTGGGGCTTCAGTGTTCCTTTCAGACCAAAACTCCAAGGTCAAGGGTGTACTGGCCTTTTCTTTTGTTCTCATTCTCATTCTCTCTCTCTCTCTCTCTCTCCTCCCACCCCAGCTCCCTCCTCTCCACTCACTCTTTACTTTCACTGCACTTTCTTTGGACCCAAGCTCAAACAGCACCTCCCACCACCCTTAAGAACCTCTCTTGGGGGCACCTGGGTGGCTCAGTCAGTTAAGCGTCGGACTTCGGCTCAGGTCATGATCTCACCGGTTGTGGGTTCGAGCCCCATGTCTGGCTCTGTGCTGTCAGCACAGATTCTGTGTCTCCCTCTCTCTCTGCCCCTCCCCCACTCACACGCTCTCTCTTTCAAAAATGAATAAATGTTAAAAAATTTTTTTTAATTAAGAAAAAAGAAAAGAACCTCTCTTGAAGACTACTCACTCCCGACAGAGGAGAGAAAGGGGTCTGTCCCATTTATTATTGTAACAAATGCCCAATTTTCTTTATCTCCATGGCCTATCCAGATGAATGCTTCTTCTACAGTCTGTGTTTGCAATATTTTGCTCCTTAGAGAAAAAAAGCTGTTTACAAATGTGAAATTATTCCGATTATCTAATCTCTGCTGCATTCCTCTGCAATGCAAAGAGTTAAATGATGCATGAAATCACCTGTCGGCCCACATTAGCCAGAGCTGTGTTTACATACCCAGGGGTGGCTTGTGAATTATTTAATGGAAAGGACTCTTGGCTCCGTGTCTGGCTAGACACAGTTCAGCCCGAGTCACTTTGGAGGTGCTGTTTGCAGCCCCCAAGCTTCCTCTCTGCCAAGGAAACCGTCTGCCAGACACTGTGGGTCATTGCCAGCACCGGGTCTCCTTGAGAACAACTTGAACTTAGCTCCTACAGGCTCCAGATGGCTTGCAAACCACACCGGAGTTTTGCAGAGCCCTTAAACGCTTTGCCAAAAAAGAGTTGGCAGTGTTTCTACCCAGGTGGTAGGTTTGCCCTCACACTGTGAACCTCAGGGTTATTGCTGGGGGTTAGAGAGTCCATTTAATAACACCCCCGGTTCTCATCTGAGCTTGGATGCAATTAAGAGAGAGGGGAGAAGGAGGCACAGAAAGATCAAAATATCACCTTCATTACCGATCAACCTCCAGGAGAATGTGGGGGACACCCTGATCTGGAACCCCAGGATGGAGGCACACTTCCCTGCACAGTGCTGAAAACCAGCCTCTCCTGTGGAGGAACGGGAGAGGCTGTGGCAGGAGACAGGGGCATGGGGGTCCGGGGGGACCTTCCTCAGGAAAATGGCATTTCCTGTATGTCCTGAGGAGCCACGACTAGCTGTATATTTGAAGGACAGAATCGTAGAGGTTGTAGGGGCTGGAGCAGGTTTTAGAAACCATTGAAACCCTTTCATTTGCAAAAGAAAACTGGGGCCCAGAGGTGTTAGGGACTCGCCCATAGTAATGCAGCTTGTAATGCAACTCAGGCAAGGCTGAGTTCTGTGTGCCTCTTGGTCCACGGTGGGGCACCACCCCATTGTGGGTCTCAGGCCCCAGCCCCACCCCCACCTCCTCTGTCCCCCTTAGGAATGGGACAGTGGGACATGCTCTGAGGATGCACGGTAATCTGCCTGTAGCAAGTGGTGATTTAGAAAAAAAAAAATGTAATATTATGAAATCGAGTCAAGTAAAGGTCTTTGTTGATGCTTTTGTCTGAGCTTTTCCCAACTCTGAACATACACTTGGGAATGCAGTCAGCTCCTGCCTGAGCCAGAGGGCAGGACAGCCAGCTTGGGGAGAGACAAGGGACGGGAGGGGACCTCATTGGTATGTCATCGGAGAATGCTCTTGCCTCCCACTTGGTTGGGGATCAGTGTCACACCTGCTTCTGCAAATGCTCAGAACTCTAGGCAGCCCCTTGGCTTCTTTCTGTCCTCCAGACACTAGGTCCCCACTGCTGCGTTGTACCCCATCAATGGTCTTCACTGCCAACACACTGTTTCTCCCAGCCACTCACTGCAGTGCTAGATTTGTGCAACATTCCCTTCTGCTGGTATTCGGGGCTCAAACCCAAGTGCTTTGCTCTGAGCCCCAGTGGAGCGCAGACTCTGGGGAAGGGCCCTTCCCGATGCACCCAGTGACCTCAAGGAGGTATGCCCCCAGCCATCACATCCCCCAAGGGCTCTTGTTCCCTCACAGCCAGTAGAGCCACTGAAATCTAAGTGCCCACCTGCCGAATCGTATTTCCAGCACTGCAAGAGAAGAAGTTCACACACACACACTTGTGTGCACACACACACATCAGATTTCTATTCCCATCAAATCTCTGCATCCCAAAATGACCTACATGTTGGCAAAGGCTTTTTATCTGTCAGAAGTTATTATCAAATGGAAGTTTCCTGTCTCCACAGCACACACATTATTGCAAGTGCAGGTTGTGCAGCTTCCGTCCACCTCACCAATCCCGCTCCTACACCCCTGCCCCCCACTTCCCTAGACTCTGGAACAGCCAGGGAGAATGTCTGAGCCAGCAAGTAATCAGTCCCAAAGGAGGCCCCTTGGGGACAAAAGGGACATTTTGAGGGAACCCACTTATATTTTGGATGATGTGTCTTTCTGAGGCTCGTGCGGAGCCCCGCCTCTCTCCAGGGACCACAGGCAGGTGGGGCCCCTCCCAGCTCTTAAAAGAGCTTCCATATAGGTCTCATTTGAACCCTTCACTGACCTGGGGAAGATGCAGGGCAGGTGGCTCAGAGGTTGAGGCCACAGGGTAGGCAAGTCAGGGAGCACTTCTTTCTCACTTCTCCACCCCTCCCACCGGAACCGTCATTACCTTGACCGCAGGAGGGACGATGAGGCAGGATGGTCTGGAAACACCCAGAAACCCAAATAGCACCCACTGAGGCACCGGGATTTCAGAGAAATGAGGGAAATTATCTGTCTTGAACACTTTATGCAAAAGAAATGTGTTCCATGGTGGAGCCAGTTCAATTCATTTCATGAGGAGACTGAGACCCTCAGACAGGAAGTGATTCCCTTGCGACAAAGCAAGGGTAAGGACCAGGCAGAAAAGCCCCTCTGGGGGCTTACGGAGATGAGACCTTCACCCCATTCAACATCTCCCCGCCCTACAGGACACTTCATCCCCCACCCAGGGCTCTAGAGGGACCCTTCCATCCCACCTGCACCCACACCCCTTCTGCCTGAAGCCCCTCACCTGGGCCTTCCCCAGCTTAGAATTCAAGTCTCAGACTCCCCCAGCACCCCTCACCCCTCCCTCCACTGCCCACTGTCTCCTATCTTTTAGGTGGTCTTCTTCCCTGAGTTCCCTGGTGAGAATTCATGCCTTGAATGGACCCACTCACGCCAGGGAGGACTAGGCTAACGGGCTAACAAGTTTCTCTTCCAAGCTGACAGAGTTGCATTTTAAGGGGCAAAAGTGACTCCTAGGGGCCATGTCTTGGCTCACAAAGTACTTCAAAAGCTGGACAGCGGCAGATCCAGAATTTCTACCCAGAAAGGGCCAAGGGCTGCGGTCCTTTCTTGGGGGCTGCATTTGCAGAGCAAGCACACTTTTTACTTGGACTATGGTTTTATTTAACTTGATAGATACTTGGGACAAGGGACTAATCACTATCCCGCCAACTTCTACCCTTGCTATTTAATGCTGTCATTAAGATCCAGGTCATTTGCTTTTATGTTCACTGCAATTCATGGGTGTCCTCTTAAGTCTGGTGCCAGAAGGGAACTTGGCATTTATTTAAGTGCAGCCTCATCAGGCTTACCTCATACAGAGATGAGGTCCCTATCACCTCCCTCATTAAGGGCACTATGTTTCTATTAATTCATCCTAAGATCAAATTGATCTTTTGGGGTTTGCTTGCTACTGCATTATATTTTAAGTTTTCAGTTGACTCAACAGCAAAATATCTTACATTCGGGCTGCTAAGTCATAAATGTCTCAAGCTGTTTGTGTGTTGCTTTATCTGTGTGTCTGTGCCCTAAGTGTGAGAGTTTATATATCTTCCTTATCACAGATCCTTTTAGAAAAAACAAAAGACCAACTCTAATCACGATGCTCCTCACTCCTGATTCTGGAAAACAGTGTCTTCCTGACCCTCATAGTTGTGAATCTGGTCTGTGAATCTGACATTCATTCTCAGCCCTAATCTTAGACTTGGCCTTGGCTTTCAGAAAGCCAGAGCTTCGAAGTAGTACGCTGTGCGGCTTCCAGGGAACCACACAATACACAAGATGTCAAATTAGTTCATGTGGCACATGGAACACTGTCTAATCTGAAAATAATTAGTCATCCTCTCCTGGGAGAATGTGTGCGTGTGCGTGTGTGTGTATGTGTGTGTGTTTGGGGAGCGGGAGCCTGGGAGGGGATGAGAAGGGAGAGGAAATTATTTTTATCACATGCTGAACAGAAATAACTGGAAAAAAATAAAGTGTGTGGTCTGCAGCATCAGGAGGAATGTATCAGTCTCCTAGGGCTGCTGTAACAAAGTATTGCAGGTGGGGTGGCGTAAACAACAGAAATATTTTAACTCAAAGTTCTAGAGTCTCCAAGACCAGGTCAAGATGTTGACAACCAAGGGCTGTGATGGATGGATCTGTCCCAGGCTTCTCTCCTTTGCTTGTGGACGCTGTCTTCTTCCTGTGTCTTCACAACTTCCCTTTACATATCTCTGGGTCCAAATATCCCCTTTTCATAAATCGAGTTGGATTAGGACCCAGCTTGAGGACCTCATTTTAACATGAGTCGCTCTACAAAGACCCTATCTGCAAACAAGGCCCCCTGCTGAGGCACTGGGAGACTCCGTATGAATGTGGGGCGGACACAATTCAGCCGTGACAAGGGGAATCACAGTGAGGAGGACTAAGAATATCACCGGCGTGGCAGGGAGCGCCTGTCAAGCGGTGGCGCCACCTTGTGGAAGTCACACGTGAGACTCAGGTCTTTCTGCTGTTGAGTCGGTGCAGAAACTGACCCCTCCCCCAACAGCCATTTACCTAATTTACCTAGCCAACACCCCTCCCCGGGTGGTTTAGGCCTTGTGAAAGCCCTGCCCCTCAAGTGGGAGACAAAATCCACTCCCATATCGTTGTGGTCAGTCAGTGTTTCAAATCTAGCTGTGTCCCTCCTCTCCACCTCCTGGTTCCCCGCAACTCCGTAACCCACAAGTAGAGGAAGAAGTTTCTTTTCCTTGGAGAAGAGGTACACTACGTAAGATCTTTTTCTCCACCGTTCCTCCTGATGACCGTGTGGGGCAGGCAGCAACATCTGCACTTAAACATGAAACCTTAGGCGAGATGGCCTCCTGACTGGCGCACAATCTGGCCACCCCACCTGCCTCTGCCTGTAGGTGGGGGTGGGCATCACGCCACCCCACCCCCACCCCCACCCCCATGCAGGCTCCACCTGCCGCTTGCCCTCCAGCTGCAGGAGAGCTACTGGGAGACTGAAACCAAAGTGAGGACCCAAACCACTTAATCTGGGTGATTAACAGAAGTCATTGGCAAATGACCCCGCCGTTCTCCTAAGGGGGGACTTGCGGGGTGTATTTTCAGACCTTGGTATTTATTTATCCCCGGTTTGCAGTGTGCAGCTGGCGACCCATCAAATGCTTCCCAGAGTTCCTCAGGCTCCTTAGTCAGAGTAAAATCAGAATTAAATCAGAAAAATATGTACTCTCTTAAGTCTTATTTTCTTGGGGGTGAAAAATAAGTTGTTCTTTCAATCTGTGGTCTCGGGAGCCATAGGCAAAGGGCTTGGAAAGTAAAAGGAACACCTCTTCCTGGGTTTGCAAAGCTTGTCTTTCCTTAGGCAGGTCCTGGGCCTCCCGTTGGCAAGGGACTGTCTGTGGACTGGACAGTTCTGCTGCTTTCTTCTGCCTCGGGGTGGAGCTTGGGATTTAAGGCCAAAAAAAAAAAAAAAAAAAGCTGCTCTGGGGAGCTGAGGGCTATTGTGGTGCTGGGTGATGAAATAATCATTTTCTCTGTAGTTGGAAACCTATGCAAAGTGGGTCCTATGCAGTGGGAAGTGACTTTAATGACACCTGTTTGGAAAGCATGGCTCTCCGGTAGCAGCTGCTGTCCTCTGAGGTGAGGACAGGAAAGAAGGGCCCATCCCTGGTCCTCTGAAGGGAGCAGTAGAATCTTCTGTGGTCACTCCCTCCCATCAGATGGAAGAAGAAATTACAATCTGTTCTGTAGGAGGAGAGATGAACGTTTATTGGGAATAATTATCTCTGTGCCGGGCCCTGTGCTCTGAGAGCTTTTGCCTACATACTCATTTAAATTTTAGAAACAAATTGCTGGTCTTTAAAATAAAGTAGTTCGTGGATTTAAAGAAGTTTAGGGAAATATGATCAAGCCTAAGAAGAGGAGAAAATGACCCATCATTCCTTGGTCTATTCTGTTTAATCCCTTGGTGGCTGGAATGAGAGTGAGAGACCAGCCAGTTCAGAAAGACCACACTGAGGGGGGTGGAGGGTGCATTCTTCCTTCGTGTAAGAAGTGACAAGGGCCTTGGGCATTTTATGGCACTGGAATGCAGTGAGGCGAAGGAGCCACGCTCTGCAGGTGGGATCACAACCTCTGGGCAATCAGTTACAGCCCAGGAAGGGGACTCCAGCCCCCTTAGATATGTGTTCCAGAAAACATCAGACCCAGGTCTGGCATGTTCAGAAGCAGCGTTGGTTATCAGCAGGAGAGGCAGGAGACCTGAAACCCAAAGTGGAATCCTTGCTGCTGTCCCTCTGGCAGCACAAGTCAGGGTTGTCCAGAGCCCTGCCCCCTGGGGTCCAGCAGGACCCCAAGATGCCACAGGCTCAGGAGCTTCCTCAGGAGAAGAGGCAGGAATCACCTGAAGCCAGTATGGCCACTGTGCCGTCTCCTGGAAGGCCCCCTTGGGGACTGTGCCCCTTCTTCCTTAGGCTCATTAAACATTCTTGAGGCCCCCCCCAAAAAAGGTAAGCACGTAGGGAAGACCTGCTGTCTGGTTCCCCAGCACCCAGCACATAGTGCGCATTCAAATGTATTTGGAGTAAGTGATGATTCACCTCCCATTTCCCCTTTAGGACTGATCAGGCAAAACCTGATTTTGCCTCTATGGAAGGGGAACCCCCCACACTGTGATTTGTCTCAGTCTCCTCCCTCAGGGGTGACTCTGGTGCTCACGGGAGCAGTTCAGGGCATCAGACATGAAGAATGGCCTAACCAACCAAAGGGAATGGCCCGGGAAGAGAAAACGACACAATCAGGTGCAGTGAGGCTGTGATCTGAGAAAACGGTGAAGGGTGCGCCCCTCGGGACAGGCTGGGGGTTGCAGATGAAACCACACTACACAGAATCACCATCACTGAGCTGAGGGGAGCTGGGCAGGATGGGCCCTCAAGAGCCAAGGATGGGGCCATTGCCAACTACAAGGACATGCTTACAACCCAGAAGGGGTGCTACCTCGGGTTCTTCTGATCACAGGCTGCAGGTGGGCCTGAGCAAGGCAGGCAAGTTCTGGTTCTTGCTTCATACACTTGGAATGGAAAACGGGAATAAAAATTATAGGCAACTTATAATACATATGTGCTCACGTACTGCAAATATCAAGGGCCGTTCCCCAGAGGAGGAGCTTTTGCACGGGGCCTGAACACACAATTAGGATCCAGGTGGGTCTGCAGTGGCTAGATGAAGCAGTGGATGAGCCAGGATGGAGCAGAGGATGTTATTGTTGGCCGATGGGTGTATCCCAAAACAAAAAGCATTCTGGGAGCTGATGCTAGCAAGGTGGTTTGACCCCAAATAATAGAGGGCGTTGAATTGCATAGTAGGAAACCTGGCATTTATTTTTTAGCAGTAGGGAGCCACAGCAGGCTTTTGAGGAGGAGAAAATTTACGTAAATCATTCCAAGCCCTTAAATTCTCTCCAGTTGCCTGTCCAGTTGTTCAGTTTGGAGTAGGGGGAGGTGTTGAGGTAGAGTCAGGAAGGAAGTGAGCCAGAAAGAATGAGTGATTTCAGAGTCCAGGATGTCCGTGGGGTCAGAGGGAGTACAGGTCTTATGTTCCTTGCTCCACTCCAGGAGGAAAAAAAATTGTAGTAATGTTCCAGGACAATGGATGGACCATATTTTCTTTGGAAACAAAGATATTGTGAGGCTTTTTCTCCATCAGTGAGAGGAAGGTGATGTACATGTTAAAACTAGAATCTTTCTATAGAAATGTAATATGAAAAGATGCATGTTCGAATTTGGAGTATTTTATTCTGCTTACCTAATTATTTTGGTGTTCCTTGTGGGCTAATTCTCCTTGGTGGACCAGGCTGAAGAATGTGGTAAGATAAAATCTGAGATGGGACATAAAAGAGGGTATTTGTTTTTCCACGTATAGAACATGATGTTGGTATTAATTAATGGGCTACTGTGACCCATTTAAGAAGCCCTTGGAAGTAACCTCTGAGCCACCCATCTAATTGGTCCCTGGTAGACCAGAAACTGAAGCATTTAAAATGTTATGGAAGCAATTACTTCAGGTTATCGACAGATGTTTTCGCTGTCCTCAACCCTGACATCTTCCCCCAAGCAGACTATCACAGTTACCACTTGACCATTGGTTTGACTGTCAAGCTGTTCAAAAGGGACACAGAGCAGTGAAATGTGGGAAACTCCACCTACTTCCTCTCCTGGAGGAGAAAATACTAGTATGTTTGGAAACAATGCAGAATACTAATTTTCCAAACCTTTATTCATGAGTAGGGGTCACTGTATGTATTAGTTCTCTCTTGCTGCTGTAACAAATTGCCTCAATGGCTCAACACAAGATAAATGTACTATCATACAGTTCTGGTCATCAGAAGTCCAGAATGGGTGTCCCTGGGCTAAAATCAAAGCTTTGGCTGGACTGTATACCTTTTGAAGGCTCTAGCAGACAATCTGTTTCCTTGCTTTTTCCAACATCTCAAGGTCACATTCTTGGCTTGTAGTCCCTCCTTTCATCTTTAAAACCAGCAGAGTCTCATCTCTCTGACCTTTTTTTCTTTTCTTTTCTTTTTTTTAACATTTTATTTATTTTTGTGAGACACAGAGAGAGAGACAGAGCATGAGCAGGGGAGGGGCAGAGAGAAGAAGGAGACACAGAATCTGAAACAGGCTCCAGGCTCTGAGCTGTCAGCACAGAGCCCAATGCGGGGCTTGAACCCATGAACTATGAGATCACGACCTGAGCTGAAGTCGGACGCTTAACCGACTGAGCCACCCAGGCGCCCCACTGACCTTTTTTTCTATGGTTGCATCTCTCTCCAAGTGACTATAGCTGGGAAGGGTCCTCATCTTTCTAGGACTGATGTGATTAGACTAAGCCCACCTGCATAACCTAGGATAATTTATCACTGAATCTCAAGGTCCTTAACTTTAATCACATCTCCAGAACCTCTTTCGCCATGTAAGGTAACGTATTGACAGGTTCCAGCAATTAGGATGTAGACACCTTTTGAGAGGACCGTTGTTTTCTGCCTTCCACACTATGTACTAAATTTTTAAGCATCAGATGTGGCCCCATCCTCTGCATCTTCTTCTTCCCCTCCGCTAAAGCCGTCAGCGAGACGGATCTGCCTGGGAGCTGCCCTGGCAGCTGGCATGGTGATCCAGAGAGCCAGCTCTGAAGCAAGACTTTCTGGGTTCAATACTCATAATCTCATTATTCAACAGCCCCATTTGGCCTTGGACAATTTGCTTTCCCTAAGTATCAGTGGGTTTCTCTCCAAAGGGAGGAGAATAAGAAGCAGATGGCACACAAATTAGGGCAAATTGAGAAGATTATAATAGAGATCTTAGGTCCTCTCACATTGCTAGAATGTTTCATTGATCAGGGTCCATTTTCCTCATTTGCACTGTAGGTAGTGTTTTACAGTCAGAGGTTCCTTCTTCCGTGGCTCACCCGGAGGACCTGTTCCACTCATATTTCCAAGCAAACAACAGATTCCTGTACAAGAGACACTATGCCTTCTAAAGCTTTGCTTTTCCAGCCAAGCTCAGGAGAAAGTCATGTCCCCTAAAATATCATCCACTACCCATTTGTTCACTGACCTAGAATGTCCTTCTTGTCCGTTTTTGTCTTCAGTTAAATGGGGAAAATGTTTTCTATAGAAGTAATTTATGAAGCACTGCATATAGTAATGCTAAAGCCATAAAAATAAGCCTCCTGGAGACTAAGCAAGTAACACTGCTTTATCCTTCTACCCCCGCATTGCCCCTGGATGATGTTGGGCACAGTACATTGGGCAACTTCTCCAAGTTCAACTGATCCTTGGGTGGGGTGCCTGTGGAGAAATTCCTTGAACACTGTTGCTATGGTTCACGGAATCTTGAGATTTCTGTTTATTTGATCCATTTCCAAAGCAGAATAATCTTTAAAAATATAAATACCAAGTTTGCTTTAAAGTGCAGATATTACCACCCCTAAAATCCCAATATATATTATTATTAATATTAATAATATATGTGCTCATATATTAAGTATCCCATTTGATGCTGGAATTCAAAATAAAGTTCTTTAAGAATATAACACTCATTATATGGAGACAATTTCAATGTCCATCAATAATTGAATGGATAGGGGCACCTGGGTGGCTCAGTCGGTTGAGCGTCCAGCTTTGGCTGAGGTCATGATCTCACTACTTGTGGGTTCAAGCCCTGCATCGGGCTCTGTGCTGACAGCTTGCAGCTCACAGCTCGGAGCCTGGGGCCTGCTTTGGAGTCTGTCTCCATCTCTCTACCCCTCCCCTGCTTATACTCTGTCTCTCTCTCTGTCTCAAATATAAATAAAAAATAAAAAATAAAAACATTTTTTAATTCTAAAAATATATAAGTGAATGGATAAAGAAGATTTTATTCATTTATTTATTTTGAGAGAGAGAGAGAGAGAGAGAGAACAAGGGAGAGGCAGGTGGGGGGAGAGAGAGAGAGAGAGAGAAAGAGAGAGAGAGAGAGAGAGAGAGAGAGAGAGAGAGAGAATCCAAAGCAGGCTCCACACTGTCAGCACAGAGCCCAACACAGGGCTCAATTTCACAAAATGTGAGATCACGGCCTGAACCAAGATCAAGATTCAGACACTTAACCAACTGAGTCACCCAGGTACCCCAAGAAGATGTTTTAAATATATGATGGAATATTAAACAGCCATAAAGACAGAATGAAATCTTGCATCTGCAGCAACGTGGGTAGACCATTAGGGTATTGTGCCAAATGAAATAAGAGAAAGACAAATACCATATGACTTCACTTATATGTGGAAAACAGAGCAAATGAACAAGAAAAACAAATAGAAACAAACTTACAGATACAGAGAAAAAAGTGGTGGCGGCCAGAGGGGAGAGAGGTGGCGGGATGGGAAATAGGTGAAGGGGATTAAGAGGTACAACCTTCTAGTTATAAAATAAATAAGACAAGGGGATATAATGTACAGCATAGGGAATATAGTCAATAATATTGTAACAACTTGATCTGGTGACAAATGGTAACTAGACCATATTGTGGTGACCATTTTGTAATGTACATAAATATTGAATCACTATGTTGTACACTTGAAACTGTATAACATTGTATGTCAATTATTCTTCAACTAAAAAAGAATATAGCACTCATGTCACTCATTCATTCAATTACTCATTTAATAAATATTAAATATTTATTATTGGGAGTAAATGATGAGAAAAATAGTGTAACAGAACATGCAAGTACAAGTTAAAGGGATAACCAATACAGAGAAAAGACAGAGGCTCCTATAAGAGCCCACAGCAGAGTAATCACTAGAAACCATAAACAGATTTTAAGTAGGGGAGTTAAATGATGAATTTTTTCTCTAAGAGTATCACAGGCTGTGGTAGGGAGAACAGATCAGGGAGAAATCAAGGCCTGCCCAACCATCCTTAATGAATGTTCTTTAACACAGGAACTTTGTGCCAGACAAAGTCATTTGGTTGACCCAGCCACATTTTCATTCCCCTCTTCCCATGTGATGTAGAGACGAGATAAACCAAATATCCTCTGCCCTTTGCAGCCACATGTAGCCATGTGACCCTGCTCTGGCCAGTGAGACTGGAGCAGAGATCTGTTGGCATCTTCTGGGAAGGTATATGCTTTCTGGATAAAAGGACCAAGTACAACCATACCAACACCCCACCCTTCTTCCCACCTTTTTTCTTATTCTATAACGTAGAAGTGATGCCTTGAGCTGGGGCAGCTCTTTGGAAACCATAAGGGAAAGGCCAAGATGGAGGTTCACATAGAATTGTGTAACTGCAGTAATGCTATCAGACACCCATGTATGCATTGCTTGTTATGTGGGAAAAATAATCCCCTGTGTTTAGAGGTTGGGTTTTTCTTTTTACTTTCTATCAAAAGCATTTTAGACTGATACAGTGATTCAAAAGTAAGTTGAACTGAAAACATATGAACAGGCATTTCTATCGTTGTCGTAGCTAACACAAGGAATCTCAAAACTCCCTTCCTACCACTGAAATCACAGTCTTTTGAACGGGATGGCAAAAAGAGGGGGGGTCCCCTTTTGAAGACCTCTGATAATAGTAGTCCTGAGTATTTCACTGTGAAGCTTCTTTAGAGCCCACACTTGACTCTGCTGTCCCAACCTTATCTTTCTGAAGTATATTAGTCCATGATGAAAGGGAACAGACTTTCTTTTACCCACTTTTGTAACCGTAGAAACTAAACCTGCCTGGAACTTTGTAGATGCTCAGTAAATGTCCATAAATGTCCATTAAACCAGTAAGTAAAGCTGAGCACATTTAAAAGTTGAAAACAGCAGTGTGCTATGTTTTTGAAAATGAAAATGAGACCCAGCCTGATCTTATAGAGCACATATGGAACAGAACATGCTCAGTGAAGCGTGCACATTTTGGATTAAGAAATATGATTATCATTTGCCAGCTCTGATTCCTGCCTCTGGGCTGATAAGATGTGTCCAAAGAGTCACGTTCACTTATTCCTAGACACCAGAACAGAAGGGGTCTTTAATGAAATGCAAGAGCTGAAGCTACAGGCATTAGTAGTGAAAAACAGGTAATCGATTGCAAAGTCAAGATGAAATCCTTCACTAGAAAAGACCTTCATGCCTAAGGCATACTTTCTTTGTTAAAGTTGTGGTGGATGTGGGATTTTATTATTATTATTATTATTATTATTAATAGGAACATAGTTTGCCTATTCTTGAGTTTTTTCATCTTCCACTGAGGAAAAGTTGGAGGAGCTAAATAAATTCTTTCACTAGATAATTAATTGACACAAACAAAACAAATATTGGCCATTTGTCATTTCTGTGGAACTGATCAATAAGGAGCGGTGTCAGGGGCGCCTGGGTGGCTCAGTTGGTTAAGCGTCCAACTTCGGCTCAGGTCATGATCTCGCAGTTTGTGGGTTCGAGCCCCCCGTCGGACTCTGTGCTGACAGCTCAGAGCCTGGAGCCTGCTTCGGATTCTGTGTCTTCCTCTCTCTTTGGCCCTCTCCCACTCACACTCTATCTCTCTCTCAAAAATGAATAAATGTCAAAAAACATTTTAAAAAAAAGGAGCAGTGTCAGGGCCTCTTTGGATCATGTCTGTATCAGGCTTCTGATGCCATTTGTCCAAAAGGATTTCTGAAAACATCAAAACTCCCCAGTCCTGCCTAGCACTCTCCTTTGCACCTCAGCACAGAGAGGCATTCTGCATGGGGCCACCTGGCAGATGGGCAGCATGGAGGATGGGAAGCCAGAGGCCTGACTGCTATCCTGTCTTTTCCTTGCAGACACAGCTTTGCCTTGGTCAAGTCAAGAGAAGTCTTTTGTGTTCTAGAGCTGGAAGTCTCAGTTTAGCAACCAGGCCTATCACTGTAGAGATGAGGGCAGTAAAGTCCAGAGAGGTTAAGTAACTTGTCCAGGGTCAACACAGCCAATCAGTGGAGTTGAGGCTAGCACTTGTCACGGGCCTCAGACCAGCGTTCTGCTGTGGTCTCCATTTGTGAAGAGACGGTTGCTTCTCCTCATTCCTCTCTTACACCCCACAGCTATTTCCGTGAATTATGTCTCCTGTCTCATAACATTCCTCAGTTCAAAGGAAACCCACCCTATGGTGTAATGGCTTCCATTTTCCCTGCTGTTCGGAAGAATGTTCCACCTGCATGCCAGTGCTGAGTCTTGAGCTCCTTGGCAGAAGGGCATCCTGGTTGTTGGGACTCATCCATGCAGAACCGGCTGTAGGTTTTTTGCATCACTTGCTGTCATATAAGAGCCAGCCTCTCACTGATTGCCACAGGGAAACATTCTCCCTAATGACACAGAGGTTCATGTTAAAGGATGTCAGGGAATTGATGTTGCCCTTCTCCAGGAACAAAAGGTGTCAAAAGTTAGATGGGACTGAATAATCAAGAAAATATAAGTATATACCTTCCCACCTCCCCATTCCCAACGCAGGAGCTGCGATCTACTCATAGAAGATAAATCCTGCCAGGCCTCTGGGACACAGAGAGAAAACACAGCAGCAAAGCATCGGCAGTCATCGGACCAAAATAAATCCTGAGATGGTTGATAATCTGATTATCTGGATCAATTTCTCTGTTTCCTTCTCCACCTGCTGAGGACTGGGCTGAACTTCCCCTTCAATGCAAACAGTATTAAGTGCCTTGTATCTCAGGTGCATGTCGGCAGACACTGTTTGAAAATAAGATGAATCTTGGGTTTGATAGAGCTTGAGCATTAGAGTCAGGAAGACTTGGTTAAGGATTTGGGCTTTGCCACTTACTAGCTGTCCTTGGATCAATCACTTAACCTCTCTCAGCCTCAATTTCAACATATTTACTAAGTAACTTTTAAGACTGAGAAATACATTATATAATTTATTTAAAATGATAGCGAGGACAGTGTTAATCATATGTAGGTATTCTTCAGGTGTTCTGAAAATGTGTGCCATTATAACTTATATAAGCTCTCGGGAGTCCACTTTTGATTTTTTGGTATGTCTGTACTCTTAGCATTTCACCATTTGACCAAAAAAAAATTCAGAAGCAGTATTATTAGCTGATGTTGCAGAGGGCCATGCTCTGGAATCCACCTCAGCCATCACAGATTTTCCTGACATAACAACAAAATGGACTACCGAGGTCCTAAGAATTTTTAAGCAAATGGTAGGTGGTATAATTAGAATTTCTGGATTCTTTAAAAGCATTGGATTTTAAAATACCTCACCTTCAGGACTCATTGATTCTTATTATTAAGTATTTGTGTGGCCTCAGCAATTTTTGATAGGTGCATTTATTTTAGAACCCTGTTTTATCAGTCAGCTATAGCCACAATTTTTCTGCATAGCAAACCACCCAAACTCAGGGGCATACAACAATAATCTTATGAGTGTGCAGGTCCACCGAGGTTTGACCTGTCTAGCTATGTGTTGGGTCCCTTCTGCCCCAGATGTGTCTCACCCTCTTTGGAACAACTATCTGATACAGGAGGGCAAGAGAAGAGGGTGAGCATGACCATGCAGGTGCATTAAAAGCCTCTGCTCACCTCATATTCAATATCCTCCCATTAGCCAGGCACATCACATGGCCAAGCCCAAAAGTCAAGGGGCAGAGTCCCTGCTCACCATGATGAGGCCAGGGCAAGGACTCTCTGGAAGAGTCAAGAACTGGAGACCAATGAACATTCTTCCACACATCTGGTATTGTAAACTATTGTTGCAATGAATTCCCTTTCTGGTCAATTGAAGGGGTTATCCATTTGATCTAGCTGTAACCTCTGATAAATAATATACCTCTTGGTACGTTGTGACTCCACATTAGAGAATAGGTCTTCTTTAATAAATACATTATTTTAAAATTCGTGGTGTGAGGCAATGACTAACGAATTGTGGAGGCTTTCTCTGCATACCCAGTCTTTAAATCCAGCCCACGTCAGCAGAGACTAGAAATTACTATCATCTAATGACAAGTCAGGTGTCTAACTGAATTGAAATATTGGCTTCCTTCCAATTCCCAATGATTTTGAGTCCATTTTATTAAAAGCATCAATGTAACTGATACTTCTGGCTTCAGATAGCACACTAAATCAAAAGCATAGATTACCTTGAAAATATGACCATTTTTTTCCTAGGAATAACTCTCCTTGGCTATCAGTAAGGAATATTCAGACTACTCTGAATCATTGGGTTGAGTTTAGGGGCAGCAAGGCAGGGCACTAGCTGAGATTGTTAACATGAATGTGGATGAAAATTTTTCTTAACCTGTCATTTAATAGGTCTTCAGAGAATAACCTTTATTCTTAGCATGATATATTCATTCACTCCCTAAAGGGCCAGGAGCTTAAGATTCTTTCTCATTATCAGTACTTCTCAGGAAAACCCAGAAATATCCAGAGGAAAATGGTCTCCCTGCTCGGCTGCTTTTAAGGGAATCTTATAAGGTGGCAGAGCAGCCCAGGGGTAAGAAGCCTGAGCTCTGAGGTCCACAAATGGGTAGCTGTGTGACCTTGGGAAGGTTGCGTAACTTCTGTGGCAGTCATTGACACTGTTCATAGATGGTCAGTTCCCCTTCCCTCTTGGCACCAAGAAGACTGGACCCTGGCTCCTTTGTTGTTGGGTGGTGCTGTGTAACTAGTTTGGGCCAAAGAATTCTGAGCAAAGGTGTTGTATGTAACTTCTTGCCTATAGCATTTAATAACCAATATAAGATTCTCCAGAATTCTCTCTTGTCCCTTTAGCACAATGATGATCAACATTCAAAATGGTAGCTGTTCCATCAGCCTAGTAACTACAGAGTCCCCCTGGTGACCTGTGATAGACTTGAGCCATGAGAGAGAAATAAACATGGTTGTACTGAGCCATTGGGATTTTAGCAGTTATTTGTTACAATAACTTAATTTGTTACAATATACCCTGGTCGATAGACCTCACTAAATCTTTATATCTGAAAAATGAGGATAACAGTGGAATCTAGATTATTAAGTAATCATGAACATTAAATAGGATAATATTGTATACTTAGAATAATACCTAGCACATAATAAATTCTTAATATAGTTTAGCTATTGTGTATCATTATTAAGTTATTCTGTATCCTAACCTAGTTATTTATTTCTAACAAGCTATTTCTTTCTATCAAACAAGTTGCCATGCAATTGCTAGTATGTTAGACTAGATGGGCTACAGTTTTAAATCTCTAGACTTAAAATTTTGTGCATCTTTTATAGAAGCACTCTGAGAATCCATCGTGCTGTTTCACAGATATTCTGTTGCTTGGGGAAACAAGATATGTAATAAAACTAAACATCACCTTCTCCCCTATTCCTCTTGTTCCCTACCCCCAACTCCTCAAACAATAAGATCTATGTCCTTGTCACAGAGTGTTCCATATCCTATTCTGAAGCTTTCTGCCTAGGAAATTACATCTGACTTGAAAATTCTTAGCTACAAATTGGTTTCCCAATTTAGGCACCTAAATCCTTAGTAGTCCGTCTCCTCTCTCTGTTCTGGTTTCAATATATGTACATAGTAACTTGTTTTATTAATAAAGTCTTACTGACTACATGCCATAGCCCACCATGGTCTTTCTTTTGACCGTGTGGTCTTATTTAGTCCAAAAGGAAAGGATTCTGTCCTTGTTCCACTTTAATCCTGGCTTAAGGTGACCACCCTCACACCACTACAAATAACCACTGAAACCTGTCCTCCAACTTCTCTGGATCAGAATTTCCCATGTTTTTATCTTTCCCCCTGTGTGACTCTGGCTGGATCCTGCATTGGTCCCAAAGACCAGGTGCTTCATATTGGTCAGGCTATGTATAAACCCAATTTGGGAAAGAGGAGAAGTTGCCTTGCATACATATTGAATTATACTAATATTTCTTCCTCCTTATCTTCTTGATCTTGGAGTCTGTTCTTACAGACCACATCTTATGCTCTTGTATATAACCTGATGGCCTCATCCCATCCCCAGTGCTTGGCTCATTGCAGATCCTGCTACTATGTTTATTGATTGCCTAGGTAGAGCCTATTTTTTTATTTATGTCTATTGTTGGCATTCGTGTTCATACATGTTCGTTATGGCTGTTAATAAAGGTATCATTTATTATTTGTGGGAGAACATGACACTTCTTTATCCTCTTTCAGATTGAAGACATCATCACAAAGATGCAAGATGACAAGACAGGTGGTGTGCCCATCAGAACAGTCAAGAGCTTTCTCTCCAAAATTCCCAGTGTCGTAACAGGTAAACTTACTCCTTACAAGGTGTTGGTGGCAATAGGAAAAGGCCACTGAAGAGTTGTGTAGTGTTGATTGGGACCTGGGGTGTGTCTGAAGATTTGTGAATAGTAAAGATGATATTTTCAATGTGCTTCTTAGACAAAGTCGAGTTCTGGTCATGGTTTTCCAGAACAAGCTGCTCTTCGCCAATGATTAAGGATGGTCTTGCCATGACTACCCTTCTGTGTATAGGTTGAGGCTTCTGGAAAGAAGGTCATTAATGAACTGGATAGCTTATCAGCAATTTGGCCTATGAGAGGTAGACAAGCACAGGTATATTAAAGAAATTACTTTAGTTTTAAACAAGCTTTAAGAAAGTCTTATGTTCAAATTCTACAAAATGCTTTTATTTTTAAGTTTTTCAACTGACTACTTGAACTCTTAGAAGAAGTAGTTTTAGAATATATTTTCTGCATTACTTTGGGGATTTGATGTATTTTGTATGCTTGGACATGTCTTCAAAAATTAATTATGAAGTATATCAAACACATGGGTATAGTTTCAAGAATAATACTAAAATAGGCCACATGTGCCTACCACCCTGCTTCCAAAGTAACACATCATCAGTACCTTAGAGCCCCTTATGGGCCTAATAGATGACATCTGCCTCCCTTCTGGCAACAGGTAGCCTCTATCTACTTTTATCCTAATCAATTTGTTGCTTTTCTTCATAATTTCACCACATAGACTTGTATCATACCAAAACAAATAACCAAATAAATTAAGATAAAATTTTAGATAGTTCTCTCGTTATCAAAATCTAATTATTTGCTTTCCAAATTTTGGGAACCAAAAGGACTCAATTTCTAGTACATACTTATAAAATAATTGAAATAAAAAATACTGACAATACCAAGGGCTGGTGAGGCTATGGAGCAACTGGAACTCTCACACATTGCTGGTGGGAAGGTAAAAACTCAGCTGCTCTGGAAGTTTCTTATAACGTTAAACAAACGCCTTATGACCCAGCAACCCCACTCCTTGGTATTTATATAAGAGAAACAAAAACATGCATTCAGATGAAAACTTGTATTTATACTAACTATATTTATGATCTCCATAGCCCAGACACAACCCAAATGTCCTTCGATGGGTGAATAAAGAAACAAACTATGGCACACTCGCATTCATCAATAAAAAGGAGTGAAGTGTTGATACATAAACCAACTTAAATAAATCTCAAAATTATTTTTCTGAGTGGAAAAAGCCAATCTCAAAGGATTACATCCTATATGGTTCCATTTACATGACATTCTAAAAAATGTCCAAAACGATAGTGACAGAGAACAGATAGATCAGTGGTTGCCAAGGATTAAGAGCTGGGGGAGCATATGACTATAAAGGGATCACACAAAGGAATTTTATAAAGTTACAGTGGAACTATTCTGTATGCTGATTGTGGTGGTGGCGGTGACATTGATCTATACATAGGTCAAAATTCATAGAACAGCACTCACACAGGACACACACACACACACACACACATACAAGAGTTGATATTTGTATGTTACCTTAAAAAATAAATACACTCAACTGAGGTACCCGTAAGTATCCTACCTCATTATTCAGACTGTCACTGTTTGAACTCAGGTACCAAATAGATCTGGATAATGAAGGATGATTGTATTATTAGTATGCTCTAATTTTGAAAGTTTTATAAATGGAATTATATATTGGCTATGATATGTTATTTTTTCATACACTTCTGAATTTTGCTTGATAAAATGTTGTTCGGGATTTTTAATCTATTTTCATGGGAAGATGAATCAATTGCTTTTCTCACTTACCCTTCTTGCTGCTTTGGGCATCAAATTTATGCTAGATTCCTAACATTTTAGGAATCATGGAGTATATTTCTTTTGTGTATTGTTCTCTGAAAACATGTTTTTCTCTTCAATCTAGACTTTAGGTGTTTACTTTCAATTACTTTATTTTTTTATTTCTCAAAGTTCCATCTGGTTCTTTTTCCAATATACTTTGTCATTTATTCCCCACATATTTATTGAGTGTTTGCTATTGTCTAAACATTGCTGGACAGTGGGCATTCAGAAATAAATGAAACAGATAAAATTTTCTGTTCTCATGAAATTTTAGATTCTAATGGAGGAGACAACAAAATAAATAAGAAAAATTTGCAGAATTTTAGGTAATGATAAAGGTCAAAGAGAAAAATAAAATATGAAGGGTGGATGGTAGAGTCACAACTTTGAAACAGGTGGCCAAAGAAGAATTCCCTGAGAAGGTAACATTTGAGTAAAGATGGAAGGGAGATGAAGGATTGAGTCATGTGGATATTGAGGGAAAGGGCAAGCACTAAGTCGCCAAGGTAAGTATGTTCTGGCGTACAGGGGAACCTGTAAGAAGAGGGACCCAGAGTCGAGTGAAAAAATGAAAAGGTGATAGGGATGAAGTCAAAGTGATAATGGTGACCTAGATCATGCAACCTCTTGGTCACTATAAGACCACTGGAACACTTTAACCATGAGCTGTCATACTCTGACACAAGATCATTCATTATATTGCATTCTTCATACTCTGGGGAGTCAGGAGGCTGTGGCAAAAGTGGTACTCAGACCAGGCTATCAGCATGGGAGACATGTGATGTGATCAAATCCCAGTTCAAGTTTGAGGGCAGAATAGACAGTATTTGGAGAAAGATTGGATGTAAGAAATGTATGAGATGTAAGATGTAAGAGAAAGAAATCAATGATGACTCTGCACTTTTGGTTTCAAACAGCTGGAAAAATGGAGTTGCCATTAATTTCAATGAGGAAGACTGTGAGTGGGGACAGGGGTGGGGGATAGCTGTTTCTTTGTTTAGCTTAAGTGTAAGAAATCAAAGGGTCCATTTTAGACATGCTAAGTTTTAGGGACCTACTAGACATTCAACTGGAGATGACAAGGAGGCACTTGGGTGTGTGGATCTAGATCTTAAGGGAGAGTCTGAACTGGGGACATAAATCATCAGAATATAAGAGATACTTAAAGCCCTGGGATTAATGACCTCACACCAAGGGATTGAGTGTAAACAGAAAACAGTCCAAGTCCTAAAACTTGGGATACTCTCACATATGGAGGTTATGGAGAGATGAAGAAATCAGCAAAAGAAAGTGAGAAGGAACAGCTGGAGACCGAGTGGAAAATCAGGAGGACATGGTTTCTTGGAAGCCAGATTCTCTAGAAAGTGCTTCAAGGAAGAATGGAGTGTTCTACTGTGCCAAAAAACTGCTGATAATCATGTAAGATAAGGACTGAGAATCAACCATTGAATTTAGCGATAATTGAATTCAACTGCTGACCTTGATAAGTGCATATTCCATGAAGCATTTGGCAGAGGAGAATGGCAAAAAGCCTTATTGGAGTGGGTTCAAGTCAAAATGGGAGGAGAAATATTTGAGGTAGTGAGTATAATTAATCTTTGAAGGAGTTCTCCTTAAAAGAAAGAAATGCACTAGGATCTAAGGGGGTGAATGAAGTCAGGACATGCAGGTTTTTAAATAATATGAAAGTGACAGTATGCTTGTATGATTAATGGCAATGACTCAATAAGGAGAGAAAAATGGGGCAGGAGATAGAGGCAAATTTCAAGAAGTGATAACACTGAGTAGGCAAGAGATTGAATCTAATGCAAGCTAGTTGGGTAGCTCTAGCTAGAAACGCATACAATTTATTCATAGGAAGAGAAGTGGAGGCACAGTAGATGAACAGAGGTACAAATAAGCATGGCAGTGGGGGTTGGGGGGAGCTTGTAGCAGTTTTCTTTTCACTGCTTCTATTTTCTTAGTAATATGGAAAGGAAAGAAGGTGGAGATGTTAGGTCTGAGAAGAGATTAGAAGCTATGCAATAGTCATCTAGGGGTCTAAAGAGATTGACTGGACTAAGGAAATAGAGTTTTGACCATGAAGTAGCATTTCGGGCCCTCTTGAGATTATTAATATTTATGGACTTAAAGAGAGGCAATTCTTTCTCCAGCCACATTTAGCTCTTTGGATTTGGACATGTATCACGTGGAAAGGTGGACTTAATTAAGGCTATCGCAACTATGAGAGTATGATAAATCAAGAGAGAGGCAAGAGAGTAACTGAAATGATTGGCCATTAAATTTTAACTGAGCAAGGACGGAAGTGAAACATGAGATGGGTGAGGAGCAGTGGAGAGCAGTGATGACCATAAACTGTAGGTCTAGTGGAAAAGAAGTTTTGGAGTTGGAGACCAAAGTAAGAGAGCTGGAAATGTAAGGGATGGTGATTGGATAGCACAATTTTTTTAAAGGGTATTCTTCTAAGTTTTTTAAGATTTCTTTTATGTTTATTATTTATTTTTGAGAGAAAGGGAGAGAGAGAGAGAGAGAGAGAGAGAGAGAGAGAGAGAGAGTTTGAGTGGGGAAGGGCAGAGAGAGAGGGAGACACGGAATCCAAAGCAGGCTCCAGGCTCTGAGCTGTGAGCACAGAGCCCGATGTGGGGCTCAAACTTACAAACAGTGAAATCATGACCTGAGCTAAAGTTGGAAGCTTAACCAACTGAACACCCAGACATCCCTAGCAGAATGTTTGAAACTTGAATTTTGGGAATAAGTGACTGAGATAGGATAGAGGGCAAGATCATTAGAAGAGAGGAGGTCAAGGAACTAAGGGGCCATGATTTTGGAGGACTAGGCTATGTAAGTATTGAAATCATGACTGGGGGATAGTTAGAGGCAGTGATTGTGAGTCTGTGGTTAAAATCTTCATGGAATAAGAGACAGAGGCCTAGGCATTGGTAGATGACTTTCACAGCAAGAGGAACAGCTGATTTAATCTGATGTCATGAAAGTCAAAGCTAAATGTTTTTTGGAGAAGAGGTGGGGAAAGACATGAGAGGCTGGAGGGTCACCTACCGGCCTTCATATGCCATGGTATGTAAGGCCTGGGAGAGAAAATAGCCACCACCTTAAGAGAGCCACAGGGAACCAGAGCCACTGAAGAAGAAAAAGAAGATGAAAGGAAAATTAACTCAAAAAGATGAGCATATGAAAAATTTTACTCAGAATTGACCTTGAGTTCCAGAGGGCAAGGGAAAGCATTTCAGGAAATGGTGCATATATGAACTGGGCAATAAATGTCCATGGTTGCTATGTACCAGGCACTAGAGTAGTCACAGGAGATGTAAAAATAAATGAAAACTGATCTCTGCTTTTCAAAAGCTGTTAATCTAAGGAGAGAAACAGACACAGGTAGACCAATAATTAAATGAACTATGTGTTCTAATAGAAAAATGAACAAAGCCCAGAGGAAAGAATTGTGAGTTTTCCATGTAAGTCTAGAACATTTCTCTAAGGATGTCTATGAGGTATTTTTTTTAATTTTTTTAACATTTATTTAGTTTTGAGAGACACAGTGCAAGTGGGGGAGGGGCAGAGAGAGAGGGAAACACAGAATCTGAAGCAGGCTCCAATCTCTGAGCTGTCACAACAGAGCCCAATGCGGGGCTTGAACTCACAAACCACGAGATCATGACCTGAGCCAAAGTCAGACGCTTAACTGACTGAGCCACCCAGGCGCCCTGAAGGATGTATATCAGTTTTTTTATTGCTACATAACCAACCACCACAAGTCATGATTTTTTTTACTTCTCATGATCATGATTCTCTGAATTGGCAATCCCGGTAGTTCTTCTGCTGGCCTCACCCATTAAGCCCTAGTCATCTGATGGTTCAATTGAGACTAGAGGTCTATGATGCCCTTACTCATTTGAGTGGTAGTGGTGCTTACTCTTAGAGGGCACTTCAGTTCTCTTCCATGTCACCTTGTGTCCCTCCCCCAGTACGTTAGACTAGATTTCTTCACAGCCTGATGGTCTCAGAGTTCCAAGGGAGAAAGGGAGAAAGCTACAAGGCTTCTTAAGGTCTGAGCTTCAGAGCTCATGCAATGTCAGGTACACACAATCTGTTCTTCAAAGCAAATCACAAGACCAGCCTAGACTGAGGAGGATGGAGAAACTAACTCTACCTTCTGGTGTGGGAGTAGAATGTCACATTGACATAGGGAGGCATGACTCTTCAGAGGCCATTATTATAATGACTCCCCACATGAAATAATTTTAGAACTGGATCTTAAACATAAGTTGAAAACTGGGGAAGGTCATTCTGTAGCAAAGATGAGATCGCTTATGTGGTTATAATTTATTTATTTATTATTATTATTTTAATGTTTCTTTTTGAGAGAGAGAGACAGAGTGTTAGTAGAGGAGGGGCAGAGAGAGAGAGAGGGAGACACAGAATCCAAAGCAGGCTCCGGGCTCTGAGCTACTAGCACAGAGCCCGACACAGGGCTTGAACTCACAAACCATGAGATGAGTACCTTAGCCGAAGTCAGGCGCTTAACTGACTGAGCCACCCAGGCTCCCTGTGTGGCTGTAATTTAAAACACATTTATGTGTATATGTGTTTGAAGAGAGGAGCACATTGGCAGAACACCAGAGGAATTAAATGGATGTGAGACTTAACCTTAATAATGGATTATAAATGAACTTGACTTACAGACTTTATCCCAAAAACCCAATGGTTTTAAATAAGAAGGATATCACATCCATGTGTTAGAAGCAGGAAGAAACAGGTAGTGTAAAGACTAGTTAGGGAATCTTTAGATGGAGGAGTCTAAGCAGGAAATAAGGAGGGCCATGTTAAGAACAGCCACCACACCTTTAGAGCCACACCTCATTTTATGTTCATGAAAATCCTGTAAAGTAGAAAGTATTGTCTCCATTTTACAGGTGAGTAACCTGCTAACTCAAGAGCCCAAGTTACTTTTCCAAGATTACACAGCTAGTCAGTAGCAGGACCTCTGAAAGAATAGTAACGACAAGATTCAAGACATCTGAAGGAAAGATAGAATATAGTATTGATAAGATTTGGTGACTAGATGTGGGGCAAAAGGGAACTCATTCAAAATAGGATCCCAGTTTACATGATGGATTGAAGACATTCATCTTTTTCTCTTTTGAAACCCCACAAAAATCAAAATAAAGGATTTTTTAAAGATGTAATCCCAAAGTTGGAGGAGCCATTATTGTAACAATCCAATGTGAAAAGTAAACATCCTTGGATTAAATATCCTTGAAAAGGTAGTCTAATACAAAAACCAATCAATGCCTCACTCTCAAGATGTGCAGATATGTGAGAGACTCGTGGAGAAATGTTTCCCAACACAGACAGTAGCAACAAAATTCAGGGATCTGAAAAGCAAATGGGTACATGGTAGCTGGCACAACTCTGAGGCAACCATTACTAGTCAGTGGGAAAATCTAAAAAAAAAAAAAAAGCAACAACTCAATTTATATGATAGAGTCCTCAAGAGGCTCAGACACGAGTAGTTCTGTCTAGTTAGAATGGATTTTGCCAACATACTCACCTTAACCACAACTACTCATGGGCAGATCACTAACTCAGTGCCTACTGTTGAGCACCATTAGGTCCCACAGCTCAGGCTGGAGTTGAGGTTGCCCCTAACACCAGTTAAACTCCAGGGCAAAAGATAAAACTCATGCTCAACCTGTTTCAAAGTCTCGAACATGATATTCAGCCAGCACCTGCTGGGACACAGGGAACTGTTAGCGATTGGAATACAGGAACATCATTTGGCAATGCCAAAAAACACAGAAGAACTGACGTCTGCACCAGTGGGTAGTCAGCAGCCACAGACTGAAACAGAATGTAGCTGTAAGGTTGTCGGATGGAGCCACAGCTGTAGCCAATCCTATGAGCAATATGTTTAAACCCATACCCAGAGTGCTAGCACCAACACAGCACCCCAAGCTGTTTGCCTCCACCAACCATCTCTAGCGAAGAACCTGGGATGATATTTCAGGAAAGCATTATAACCTCTTCACCCTCCTAAAGTTACAGGTACTAGAGTAGAGAGCTACATCCAAAGAAAATCTAGATCACCGAGACCTTCTGGTACCAAATCCAAGGTGGAAATCCACAAATATATGGCCACTCCATTACTGTGTCAGTAGATAGTGTGTGTACAGGACAGTAATCAGCCCACATTGCAGCCATTCCTCCCAGGCGTCAGCCTCCATCGATCTTTCTAACCTTTAGTGAAATAGCCAATCACCCATCACAAACCAGCAGATACCCTTTCACACATTTTGGGAGTTTTGTCGCCAACATTGGAGGTTCCCCTTCATGAACAACAGCTGGGAGTAGCTTTTTCTCCTCTGTATCAGGACCCCATTTCCTCAGTACAGATTAGAAGGTAAAGATTTAAAATGATGGATGATATGAATCTTGTGTGACCAACGCAGTGTTTCTATCCCTTGCGTTGCTGGACAACAAATTGTCCATACTTACGTGTGGCTACCACCTGAATAAAACAGTGACCTCAGTGGGAGAAGGCGTGAAGATGGAGATAAATATCACAATAATGAGAGTCCTCTGGTGAAGTTGGGAAGTATGAGACTCCTCCCAAATACCATATTGATGAGGGGTATGTAAGGTATATGTCAGTGCATCCAAGACACAATCACTAAAAAAAGCTCTAGAAAGCTACTGATCACTACTTTCTCAGAAGCATGGTGAAGACCAAAGATGAGAATAACATTAATCTGAAAGTATCCCTGTTAGGACCATCTCTGTTCTGTCCAGCAACTGTCCTGAGTTAAGAATCTTACCAACTTATCCAAGTCATCTCAAAGATAAAGAAGAAACAACTATTAGTGACCTACACCGAGTAAATAAACTAATACACAGGAGGGGCACCTGGGAGGCTCAGTCAGTTGAGCGTCCAACTTTGGCTCAGATCATGATCTCACAGTTCATGGGTTCGAGCCCCACATTGGGCTCTGTGCTGACAGCTCAGAGCCTGGAGCCTGCTTTGGATTCTGTGTCTCCCTGTCTCTCTCTGACCCTCTTCTGCTCATGTTCTGTCTCTCTCTCTCTCTCAAAAATTAAAACATAAAAAAATTTTAAACTAATACTAATACACAAGAATATGCAGATATGTATGTTTTTAATAGATCAAATGAGTGAGTCTGGGTGAGAAACTCCAAACTGAAGGTTCTAGAATATAAGGAAAAGGCCCCACATAAAGAATGCATTTGAAAAAAAAATCAACATTGGAATAAAGGAAAATATACAGACCTAGTAAATAGACTAAAACAAAGAAATTGTGAGGAATAAGGGTATGGGTTATGGGAAGATACAAAAGCTGAACATTGAAATAAAGAAAGCTTTCTAGAATTCACAGGTGACATTAAGGGGATCCGTGGCACCCAGTGACACAAAAAGGTCAAAGTTGAGTGGATGTTATTTCTTTCAGAGGAGTCCCTTTGAAGTAGGCTTTATGGTGCATTTGTTTACAACTTTCCTAATGTGCTGGTGCCTATCAGTTGGAATTGGTGACACAAGAGGGGGTAGGCATTCCTTGACCTTCCATCTTACAAATCAAATTTATCTGGTTAACTTAGGCAGGACCCACAGAGAGCCTGGACAGGAAGTACCTATTTGGATCATTTATGCTGAAAGTAAAACCTTTTCCTGTCATGTTACTCTGTTCGTTTTCTTCTAGCCTTGAAATATATGTTCTAACGTTATTGATCAGATCTTTATTAATAATAGTTATTTAATAAAAATAAATATAATGATTTTAAAATTGTAACCCCAATGTAGTTAACATACAGTACTGTATTAGTTTGAGGTGCACGATACAGCGATTCAACAATTCTATACGTTACTCAGTGCCCATCAAGGTAAGTGTGGTAGCCAACTGTTTGTTCTTTGTAGTTAAGGGTCTGGGGGTTTGTCTTTTTTTTTTTTTTTCCTTTTTTTATTTGTTTCATTTCTTATTTTCTACATATCAGTGAAATCATATGGTATTTGTCTTTCTCTGACTTATTTTGCTTAGGATTATACTCTCTAGATCTGTCCATGTCGTTGCAAATGGCATGATTTCATTCTCTTTTATGGCTGAGTAATATTCCATTGTATATATATACCACATCTTCTTTACCCATTTATCTATCGATGGACACTTGAGCTACTTCCTTAACTGGGCTATTGTAAATAATGCTGTGATAAACATGGGGGTGCATATATCCTTTTGAATTAGTGTTTTTGTGTTCTTTGGGTAAATACTCAGTAGTGTGATTACTAGATCATATTTTAATTCTTTTTTTTAATTTTTGAGGAAACTCCATACTGTTTTCCAGAGTGGCTGCACCAGTTTGCATCCCCACCAACAATGCGAGAGGCTTCCTTTTTCTTCACATGCTTGCCAACACTTGTTGTTTCTTGTGTTTTTAATTTTAGCCAGTCTGACAGGTGTGAGGTGCTATCTCAGTGTGGTTTTGATTTGCATTTCCCTGATGATTAGTGATGTTGAGCATCTTTTCATGTGTCTGTTGGCTATCTTTGGTGTGCCTTCTTTGGAGAGATGTCTATTCATGTCTTCTGCCCACTTTTAATTGGATTATTTCTTGTTCTGTGTTGAGTTGTATAAGTTTTTTATATATTTTGTATACTAACCCATTATTGAATATGTCATTTGCAAATATCTTCCTATTCAGTAGGTTTGTCTTTTAGTTTTGTTATGTTTTTTTTCTGTGAAGAAGCTTTTTATTTTGATGTAGCCAATAGTTCATTTTTGCTTTTGTTTCTCTTGCCTCAGGAGACATATCTAGAAAAATGTTGCTATGTCCGATGTCAGAGACATTACTGCCTGTGCTCTCTTCTAGAATTTTTATGGTTTCAAGTCTCACATTGAGGTGTTTAATCCATTTTGAGTTTATGTTTGTGTATGGTGTAAGCAAGTGTTCCAATTTCATTATTTTGCATGTAGTTATCCACAGTTTTCCCAATATAATTTGTTGAAGAGACTGTCTTTTTCCCATTGCATATTCTTGGCTCCTTGGTTAAAGATTAATTGACTATATAATTGTAGGTTGATTTCTGGCCTCTCTGTTCTGTTCTATTGATCTATGTGGCTGTTTTTGTGCCAGTAACATAGTGGTTTGGTTACTACAGCTTTGTAGTATAACTTGAAATCTGAATTTGTGATACTTCTAGTTTTGTTCTTCCTTTTCAAGATTGCTTTGACTATTTAGGGTCTTTTGTGGTTCCATACAAATTTTAGGGTTGTCTGTTCTAGTCCTGTGAAAAATGCTGTTGGTATTTTGATAGGGATTGCGTTAAATCTATAGATTGCTTTGGGTAGTATGGACATTTTAACAATATTTGTTCTTCCAGCCCAATGAGCATGGAATATCTTTCCATTTGTTTGTGTTGTCTTTACTTATTTCATCAATGTTTTATGGTTTTCAGAGTACAGGTCTTTCACCTCCTTCATTAAGTTTATTCCTAGGTATTTTATAATTTTTGGTGCAGCTATAAGTAGGATTGTTTTTCTTAATTTCTCTTTCTGCTGTTTCATTATTAGAATATAGAAATGCAATGGATTTTTTATATTGATTTTGTGTCCTGTAACCTTTTTGAATTCTTTGATCGTTTTTTGGTGGAGTATTTAGGGTTATCTATATATGGTATCATGTCATCTGCAATAGTGAAAGTTTTACTTCTTCCTTATCAATTTGGATGCCTTTTATTCCTTTTTCTTGTCTGATTATTGTGGCTAGAACTTCCAGCACTATGTTGAATAAAAATGGTGTGAGTGGACATCCTTGTCCTGTTCTTGATCTTAGGGAGAAAGCCCTCAGTTTTTCACCATTGAGTATGATGTTAGCTGTGGGTTTTCCATATATGGCCTTTATTATGTTGAGACATGCTCCCTCTAAAATAAATGCATTTGATAAAAATAAAAGACCTTTATTGGCCTAACCCTATCAGGATAGGTTGGTAAAGGTGGCACTTTTACCCAGTGTAAAGACTTGAGGAAGTTTCAGATTTGGGAACAAAGACACAGGACCAGTCTTAGTCATGTTGAGTTAGAGGTTTTGAAGGGACATTTAGGTGGTGTTATCCAGGAGACAGTTGGAAGTGAGGAAATGAAGTTCTGGGGGAATGTTTTCTACAGGAGTTATGGATTTAGGAATCATCAGATCCAAAGTGGCAGGGGATTTCAGCCTCATGATGGGGCTCTAAGATTTGTATATGTTCGTGTCTAAGCTCTATACCAGTCTATCACCTACCCAGCCTTAGATAACAAACCCTCATATTCTGCTTTTGAGTTTGAAATTTTCCTGCCAATGTGAGGAAATTATCTTCACCTCTCAGATAAAAACTCATAGGCAAATGTGTAGATGTTGCTAGAATGAAGAGAGTGAAGGGGTGCCCATGTCTGTGGATTAGACATCTGGGTTTGGGAAACTCAGCCCAGAGAATAAATGTCCTGAGAAAGGGAATGAAGATGGTTAGGAGAAAAAGAGCAAACATAAGAGATACCCATTAGAATACAACCTCTCCCTAAGAAGTGAAAAATTAAGAACTAGAAGAGGTCAGGGTTAGAAATAAATGACCCTCAGGGAACACAGATAGAAAATAGGAGAGAGAAGTAGTGAACCAAGGAGTAAAAAGAACCCAAGATCAAAAGCCAAGGCTCATTGGCTTTTGGGGACAAGGCTCATTCATAAGAAATGAAAATCTATGCCAACCTATATCACCCTCCATAAGCTTGGTATTTCTGAGCTAATTGCACCCACAAAGGGCACCTCATGGTCACTTTAACCACTCCCTCTTTAGGACAGCAGATCAGCCTCCTTGGGTCCTCCTTTTTGTTTTGTTTTGTTTTAATTTTTTAATGTTTTATTTTATTTTTGAGAGACAGAGCATGATCAGGGGAGGGGCAGAGAGAGAGGGAGACACAGAACCTGAACCACGCTCCAGGCTCTGAGCTGTTAGCACAGAGCCCAATGCAGGGTTTGAACTCATGAGCCGTGAGATCATGACCTGAGCTGAAGTCGGATGCTTAACCAACTGAGCCACCCAGGTGCCCCTTAGGTCCTCCTTTTTGAATAATAAGTACGTAACAAAGATAATTGGAGCTAAGATGGTGAGGTTTCTGAGTTTCCAACTTCCAGCCTGCCAGTTCTATCTACTCCCCACTTGCCCTGCATGTGACAGACACATCCTGAGCCGAATGCCTGCCAACTCCAGGAAACTAGCCAGATTGCACGGCCTTGCCCAGCTGTCATAGACAGTCATTCCAGGATAATTCTCTGTCACCTAAATGTCATGAGGAATTTTCCAGGGACTTTGAAGATTAGTTTCTTCCAGCCCACCCTCAGAAACACAATTTCCTAGCATGTAAGAGCCATAAGATTCATCTAGTCTCACTTATTCTTGCAGATAGGAAAATTGAGTCCCAGAGACATGATGTAATGTGCTCAGAAATCACACAGCTTGTTAGGGACTGAACCAAGATAGAATCTGGATTTCATGCTACCTTTCCAATGCTGCTTCCATTACTTCATGCAAAAAGTTATAGACTCTTGAATTGGAATAGTTTAGATGACGGATGCATTCTCCCCGAATGTGAGAATCACTGGGTAACTTGTTAAAAAATACAGATCCCTGGACCTCCCCAGGGGCCTGAGGTCTATTTTTAACATCTTCCCAGACTATCTAATACAACCTGTCTGAATTTGGGAATCAGTACAACCACCACCTTCCTGCCAAGTGCTCTCCAGCCTCTGCTTTAATAACCAGCAATGATGAATGTCATCATCTCTCATTTCATCTTTGGACAACTTTGGCTTTTAGAAACTTCTTCCTTATAATGGATGGAAACTTACCCACCTCCCCATAGCTTATTCCATTAGTCCCAATTCTTACATTCTTTATCACAAAGAATAGAGGAATGAATTTGATTAAATTCATTATTTAATCCACCCAGCTCTTCCTTATGAATTTTTGTTATACAAATAATTTTCAGATTATGTGCTGGGTATATATACACATAGTTTTATTCTGCTTATCTCAACACATTTCTTCGTGTGTACAGGTCTGTCTCTTTTTGTAGTTCACGAATTTATTTTTAATGGTTTCATGTTGGCATAGACATTTTAAAGTGTTTTCCTTGTGGCTTCTTGGCAGTACAGTTTGGGTGATAGAGCCTGGGAATGTAAACTGCTTCAGTGACTCTCGCTGGTAAATATGTGACCTTGGACCCTCTTTGGGCCTCAGTTTCCTTATCTGTTAGTTGATAAGTTTGGATTAAACAACAGTGTGGTCCATGTTGGCTCTGCGTATGAAGGCCTGTCTGAGTTATTGCTTTCCACTTAGTTCTTTTGATGTTCTGACTGAATCTCACCCTGGGCTAATCTACGCCATCAGTGTTCTCTTAAACTGTGATACTTCCAGATGAGAAAGTTAGAGAATCTGGTTAGAAAACCTGAGAGTTACCCCAAAATTAATCAATATTCTTGATCTTCATTACTCTCCTTCTGCTCCTATATCACTGAGAGGAAGAGGAACTTAAAAAAATGACTTAGAGACAATTTTCTGGGTGCTATAGCAGGCTGAATAGTAGCTTCCAAAGATATCAGGCCCTAATTCTTATGTTCAAATTCAAATGTTATCTTATGATGATAAAGGGTCTTTGCATATGTGATTCAGTCAAGGATCTTGAGATGGGGAGATGATCCCAGATTATGTGAGTGAGCCCTGAATGCACTCAGGTATGTCCTTGTAGACGAGAGTCAGAGAAAGATTTGATACAGACAAAAGAGGAGAAGGTCCTGTGATCACAGAGTCAGAGTTTGGAGTGATGTGACCACAAGCCACAGAACGTGGCAGCCACCACCAGAATCTCCCCTAGAGCCTCCAGACCCTACTCACCCCCTGGGTTTTGGCCCAGTGAAACTGGTTTTGGACTTTTGGCCTCCAGGACCATAATAGAAGAAATTTCTGTTATTTTAAGCTACACAGTTTGTGGTGGTTTGTTACAGCAGCCATAAAGAAGTGATACAGTGCCCAGACTGCACTAAACACATTGTAGCATGAAAAAAATGACAAAGGAAGTGATATCTTAGAAGATTGTGATGTTCTTAATTGAAAAAAAAGGTAAAAGCCTATAAATATTTTTTCAAAGTTTAACGGAAAATGTAAATTATAATATTCATCCTGAAAACAAATTGCACTGACATGTACCTATATTGCATAATTACTCAATGAATAATTAGCTTAAATTACTTCATAATGCTATAATACAAATCTTATTTGTCCAAGTCTCAGTGTAGATACCTTTTATATATCCTGAGTTTTGCTATTATTCCTGCATTTGTGATGAATTCTATTAAATCCATTCATAGTATATAAATATAATTTATTTTTAATTAGCATGCCAGAATTTATACATGTGTACATATTATTCCCTTCAAATAGTCACCTTGAGAAGTGGCATATTTATTTTAAGAATGCTGCCATTGTTTTGATTAGTTCCAGAATTTCTCTCCGATAAGAGGTTTTAAAGCTTCTAGAATTTGCTTAAATATCCTCAACAGAAGCAAAGCCATAAATCTGTATCCACATCCATAGGCACATACACACATACATAAATATTGTCAAAATAGGTATTCAGTTTTCTGCTTTGGGGAATAAGGACCTAGTCTACTCAGACCAACTGTCTAGCTAAGAGCAACCCTAACGTCCAGAGGAAAAAAAAAATAAACTTGATGTTATTGGGAAGTTAACAAGAGAATGAAGAATTACTGAGCCAAGAATCATGATAACATGAAAATCTGTAGATATCATCCTGGCTTGGGGGAATGTTTTCACTGTGGGGAAATTTGACAATGCAGAGGCAACTGGAAAGCTGAGCGGTTCTTTTGATAATATAATGGGTTGAAGATAACTAAAATTGGAGCTGAAAGACCACTGAAGATGGGGATTCTGGTAAATTCTTCACTCTTTGGATTGAGACTCTGAAAGGTTAAAAGTGAAGTAAAAATATTCAATCTCCACACAGAGTGAGGACCATCTCCCAGTAACGGACACAGACCATAAAAATCTAACCTCTCGACATGGGTGCAAAGGGATCCCAGGTTGTTAGTGCCCTTTGGCACCGGAAGAAGCAGAGAATTGTATTCTAGTCGTCCAATTATTTCTACCAATGACTTTCCAAACATAAAGGGACATGGTAACATGAATGAGAGCTCGTAGAAACAGCAGATGATGGAAACACACTCAAAGGAGCTGCGGACTGGAATTATCTGACACTAACTTTAAAAGAATTGTCAAGAAGATGGAGAGCAAAAAAGAAAATTTCAGCAAAGAACTGGAAATCATAAAAAACAAAAAAAAACTCATAGCACATTTCTTAATGGAAATTCTAGAACTGGATAAACTTAATAACCAGGATTAAGAACAGAGTATGTAGGTTTAATAGCCTATTAAATTTGGCTGAAAAGGAAATCATTGGACTAGAGGGTCATTTAGAAAAAAAAAAAAAAAGAAAGAAAACAGGATTAAGATTTGAGAAGAAAGGGTAAAAGGTATAGAATATATGAGAACGTGAAACAAATGTTTAATAGAAAACTATGTAGAAAAGAGACGGAATGAGGCAGAAGCAATATTTGAAGAGATTAACTGAAAATCTTTCCAAAATTAATTATAAAAACCACTAGCCCACAAAGTCAGGAAGCCAACAATCCTATAAAACATTACACCTAGATAAATTATAGGAAAATTATAGAAAACCAAAGACAAAGAAAGATATAAATTGTAAGGACAGCAAGAGAAAAAAAATCAGATCCAACTTTAAAACAGCAACAATTAGACCAACAGCTAGTTTTTCTGGAGGAACAATGAAAACTTAAAGACCATAAACTGAAAGCAAATAATCGTTAATGTAAAATCCTGTACATAGCTAAATTATCCTTATTCCAACAAATCTAACAGCTTAGATAAAAAGTAAAAATTTCTTGACACACAAATTACCAAACCTGACATACAAAGAATCTTAAAGCTGAATAGAACATTTCCTGGTTAAAAGACTTGAATTGAAAGTCGAAAATGTCCCCACAGACAAACATATGAGGCCAATTGACTTCCTAGGGAAATTGAATTAAAGATTTAAAGGAAGAAATACTAGTTCTACATTGAGAAGGTGAGAACACTTCCCAGCTCGTTTTCTGAAGCCAGGATCATCCCAGTACCAAAAATTGACCAATACATTACAAGAAAACTGTAGTCCAATGTCTCTCATGAAAATAAATGCACATTTTTAAAATAAAATATTAGCCAATTTGAATCAAGTAGTCTATCTGCCAGGAGTTGGCAAACATTTCCTTGTAAACCACCAGGTGGCAAATACTTTAGGCTCTATAAGCCTTGCAGTCTTTGTTGCCATTATTAGGACTCTGCCATTGTCATGCAAAAGCAGCCATACAGAATATGCAAACGAGTAGGACTGGCTGTATTTCTCTGCAGCTCTATTGACAAACATACAAGGCAGGCTATCCTTGGCCTACACTTGCTTAGGTGTATCTCATAAACAAGATATTGAGCAAAAAATGGCAGATGCAAAAGGATATATGCTGTACAGTTTCATTTATATAAAATTCAAGAAACAAACTCTGGAATGATAGTATTGAGGAATATAGAAGAGGTGGAAAAAATGATAAGAAAAGTATGGAAGTGACCACCATTTACCTCTAAGGGGCAGGGAGTGTATTACGATTGAGACCATACTTCTCGAGAGTGTTAGAAAAAATTTTTAAACCTCAGTTAATGGTGACATGAATGTTTTCTTTTGATTTAAACTGTTAGGGGTGTGTAATGTTTCATAATAAGAAATAGTTCTCTTTTGTCCTCTTTTTATTATAAAAAGTAATTTCACGTCAGTTTGGTGAATGAGGTCTGGGAAATGCTAATGGCCAATGCCATTTTGGTTTAAATAAGGTCTGATTCTGAATAAATGAAGCTGGGTTTTCTGTTGTCCTTATAAACTGTTCGTGAGTTTATTTCCAAAGAGGATTTCAAAAAAAAAACATGGGTAGCATAGCCAATACTGATTGAAATAAGGGTGTAGCCTCTCAGGGGCCTGGCCAACTCTGAAAAGGACAATGCTTAATTAAATATTGACTATGCCGTGTTTGCCTTAACGAATATAACTCTACTAACACATTTCCTTTAAATGCATGCATTTTAACTTTCTTCTGATGAAGTTCATTTTAGTAACAACATCCTGAAATCCTGTCAAGTTATAATTGTGAAAGCAAAAGGCATAACTCTGGTATTCTTGGCTTTTGTGCCATTAAAATCTTACTCTAAATGTCACATTAATTCATCTTTTTCACATTTTTCCTTGTTTGATTTTTCCCCCTTTAAGAAGAAATGCTAAGTGGAATGAAAGCAGAAAAAGACAGCTCATTTATTAAAAGTGAAACTATACCACACAACCCTCTAATTTGTTCCCTAAAAGAAATTTTTTTAAACACTTCTATTAAAGTCTGTTTCAGAGTGAGATAAAATTTAAGAAGAGAATGAGTCCACATTTATTGTAACTGATCCAGCATCCCTGGTTCATTTTCTAAAGAAAGAATCAGGAAACCACTGTGGACACCATCCCCTGTAACAAAGGGTGCTGGGTTAGCAACAACGACTGTTAATTCGCTGAATCAGCTGCTGCAGCACAGAATTCTAAACCCTGAGATGGCTAGATGTGTTACTGGTAGGAAGACTATGCAAACATGGTGAACATGGAGACCATTTGTTTCCAGCTTAGCAACTTGTATAGTTGACTTTGTCATTCTGTTCTACTGAGGACCATGGTACCCAATAAAGCTTTAATTCACGGAGACACAAAACATTGTTCCTGGCATATGAAAATCATTATGGCCTATGTTACGTATAAACAAATTTATTTTGTCATTGTCATTGTGTCATTTACGAAGGTTAGGTTTCCCCCTTAAACATGTTTGTTTAATATGTTTTGTGCAAAGAAAGCCTAACTCATTCCCTCACTTGCACTCAGAGGAAATTTGAAGTTATTTTTTATATAAAATTAGATAATAATACTTTACCTAGTGTATGGTTCTAAGACCTCGTTTTCTAGATCCAAGAACACTATCATTGACTCACAATCTTCTGCAGAGTTCTACCTTATATATCCTTCAGGTAATATGCCCCTGGAGCATTATTTTCCTGAGAATTAATGATGGCAGCAGCAGTTGTTGAGCTCATCATAGCTAATATTGTTGACTATCACTATTGTCTAAAACACTCCCACTTCTATCCTGATACATGTGAGCAAACTGCTGGTGGGGAGAGTGGGTTGGGAAGTCCCAAGAAGGCACTCTCCAGAGTCACTAATTATAGATTTTCCTATACAACACTTCCTGAACGCAAGTATTTCCTCCCTCTAAACCAAGCAAGGAGGGCTCCAAGAAATCACGGTGATGATTAGGGGGTGCCACAAGAAATACACATTTAGTACTCTCCCTAACTAGATTCTTGTTGAGCTGTTGAACCCATGGTTCTTTCTTGCTTCTGCCACCAAGAAGGAAAATATGGAAAAGTTCCTGGGAAGCTTTGCAGGTACCGCTCTGGGTTTGTGGCTGTATATGAACCAAGAATGTCTGCTTCTTGAACTGAAGAGGCCCCATCACACCAGCACAATGTGGTGTGATGCCTGAGGAGAAAAATAAGGAACTCTGACCTCTGACCCCCAGGATCCCTGTGGCCCTTGGAGGCTCAAGGAAGGATCTCCAAGAAGGCTGAAGAAAAGACAGAGAGAGGAGAAATAGAGGAGCAGAACTTACCCTTTTCCACTATAAGACCCTCTGGACAAGGCTGGTAGAAAAGAAAGAAAGAAAGAAGAGTCAATTGGGATTTAAATTTTAAATAGAACTGGTTGCGAGTAGCCAGAACGCTAAAGGCTCTGCCCAAGAAGTCATTAAACAAGGGCAGTGGAGATCTGACTTTTCATGTTTTAGGACGGTGATCAGGAAAAGCAAAATCATTTTGTGTTTATACCTCATTTCGTTCATATTGTTCTATAAACGGTATATAATATTGAGTGGCAAAAGGAAGCTGGGACTTCCATCTCTGGCCATACAGCCAACTCGATGTCGAAAGAATACCCTTTGGTGCAGAACACGGAACTGGCAAGAATGAAAAGGAAATCTTTAGAGGCCATAAACTGGAAAGTTAATGAGTATGAGATCAGCCTATTTATTAGAGGACAGCTGTTTATCCTGCCTGGTCCAGAGTCTGGATTTTAAGAGCCATGCATGTGGGTGTCAAGAAGCAACATTGAATAGGGAGATAGTATCTTCATAGATTCCTGAGGGGCAGTGCCCTCATTGGGTGAACCAGAAAAAAAAAAAGCCTCAGGAAAGAAATGATGGGAATAATCATTTCAGCCTGGGTTATATTTAGAGTAAATGAAAGGGCAAAAAGTATCTCCCTAGATAATTCCTAATTCCAGATTCTAAGTCTCCTCTTGCTGTTGTGTGTCACCAAACTCCCTGGGACCAACAGGCGCCAAGCAAAATATATAAAATTTCTCCATTTCAGCACTTCTCCCAGCTACCCAGCAAACACACCTCCTCTCTGGAGGAACACACTTTAAATATGGACCTCAAAAATTCCCAGAAAAAAAAAAACTAAGACCACTAGAAATGTAAGAAAGCAAACCAACCAAGTGAAAGTCGGCAGAAAGCACAAACATAGAATAAAGATTGTGGGTGCTGGAATTATCATATATGAACATAGAATAATTACTAGGTCAGAACATCAGAAATTGCCATTTTTGTAGCTCAAAACTGGTCAATATCTGCAATCTCATATGCTTAACCACTGTATTTTTCTTTAACATTTATTTATTTTTGAAAGAGAGACGGCATGAGGCGGGGGAGGGGCAGAGAGAGAAAGAGACAGAGGATCTGAACCGGGCTCCTCGCTGTCAGCACAGAGCTCAATGCAGGACTCAAACCCACAAACCTTGAGATCATGACCTGAGCCCAAGTCAGATGCTTAACTGACTAAGCCACCCAGGCGCCCTAACCTAATACTTTTTTTTAAATTTAAATTCAAGTTAGTTAACATACAATGTCGTCTTGGCCTCAGGAGTAGAACCCAGTGATTCATCCATTACATATGACACCCATGCAATATTCATCTCTTACATATGACACCCATAGGTTAATTATTAGTTAACCTAATATTTTTAAAGAAATGAGATGGTATTGGAAGTATTTTGAAGGACTGAGAAGTGTGTACTTTCCAAAAAACACTAGAAGCTCTGATAAAGAGTCAAATAGAGTCTCTAGAGACAAAAAATATAATAGTTGAAATTAGAAAATAGAAATGTTAGGGGCATCTGGGTGGCTCAGTCGGTTAAGCCTCCGACTTCAGCTCAGGTCATGATCTCATGGTTCATGAGTTGGAGCCCCACATCAGGCTCTGTGCTGACAGCTCAGAGCCTGGAGCCTGCTTTGGATTCTGTGTCTCCCTCTCTCTCAGCCCCTCCCCCACCCATGCTCTGTCTCTCTCTCTCTCTCTCTCTCTCTCACACAAAAATAAATAAACATTAAAAAAGAAAATAGGAATGTTAAAGAAAAATGGCAAGCTAGAAGGTAGAGTGGATGAAAGTGCTCAGAATGCAGTATAGGAGAACAAAAATATAAATAATATGAAAGAGAAGTTAAAAGACTCATAATATAAAAGTGAGAAATGCTAGCAAATTTTGAGAAGGAAATAATAGAGAAAATAGGAAGGGTAATTCATCCCCATTTTCTTTATTATTTCCTTTTTGATTTAAAGGTATAATCGTTGACAATTTTCCAGAATTGATTAAAAGAGTCAACCCTCAAATTCCAAAAGTCAAACAAATTCCAAGCAAGGTAAATGAAAATAAATCTGTATCTAGCTACACTGACATCAAATTGCAGGAACACACACCAAAAAGAAAAAAAAAAAGATGTTCAAAACAACTAGAGAGAAAAGACAGATTGCTTATCTAAAAGATGATCTCATGTGGTGACTTCCCATGTGTCAAAATGGAAACTACGTGGCAATGAAGGGAAATCTTCACAATACTTAGAGAATATAACAACCACCTTAAAGCTCTGCATGCATGAAATTATTTTTCAACAAGAGCAGAACTATCTCATAAAAACTAAAAGGAATGTATTATTAATATACATTTACCAAAGGAATTTCTATAGAACGTATTTCAGGAAGAAGGAAAATTATCCCAGGGGAAGTCTGACAGTGGTAAGCAAGGAACATGATTTAAGTATAGGTTAATTTGAAACAAACATGGGCTACATAAAGCAAACCCCATAATCTCCAGTATGAGGAATGAATAAAACAAAAAAAGTACTTCTAAATACTGGAAAATAATTGAGAAGGAGTTGATCAGTTAATAGTATAAAGGTCCTGTATTGCTTGGAAACAGGATAAGATACTTAACACTTCTAGACTGGTACTGTCCAGTATGGTAGCCACTAGTCACATGTGGCTTTTAAAATCAAGATTAAACAAAATATAAAAATTCATTTCCTTAGTTGTACTAGTATCATTCCAAATACTCAATAGCCACCTGTGGTTAGTGGCTACTATACTGGTCAGGACAGAAATAGAACATTCTCATACTTACAGAAATGCCAGTTGGATAGTCCTGTGTAGACTTTTAAGATTTATATATGTGTGTAAGTTTCCCATTGCTGCTATAACAGATTACCCCAAAGAGTGACTAATCAACACAAATGTAGTATCTTGTAGCTCCAAGTGTCAGAAGTCTGAAATGGGTCTTGATGGGGGTAAAATTCAGGTATTGGTAGGACTGTGTTCTTTCTAGAGGCTCTAGGGCAGAATATGTTTCTTATTCTAGAGGCTGCCCCCATTCCTTGCCTCTTGACACCCTCCATCTTTAAGTAGAACAACACCTAGCTGAGCCTTTCTTGGTGTATGGCTTTAACACAGTCTTCTGCCTCAGTGCCTCCCTCTTCTGCATTAAAGAACCCTTGTAACTATGTTGGGCCCACCCAGATAATCCAGGATCATCTCCCCCATCTCAAGATCCTTAATTACATATGCCAAGTCACTTTTGTCATGTAAGGTAATATATTCACAGTTTTCAGGAAAAGTATGTGGGTATCTTCAGGGGCCATTATTCTACCTACCACAATGTGTATTAAAATTTTTAGAACTATAAAACAAATCTCAACAAATTTTAAAGATTTGGTGGCATATATACCATATTCTCCTACAATACAATTAACCTGGTAATAATAATAATAATAATAATAATAATAATAGAAGAGGAGGGAGGAGGAGGGTGAGAAGAAGAAGAAGAAGAAGAAGAAGAAGAAGAAGAAGAAGAAGAAGAAGAAGAAACTAAGATTGGAAATTTAAAGCATACTTCTCAATACCTCAGATCAGAGAAAAATTATGATAAAAATTAGTAAATACTTAAAACTAAACAATAATGAAAACACTTCATTTCAAAACTTGTAGAATATGGATACAGTGGTACTTAGAGGGAAATTAATAGCTAAAAAATGAACTATGATTCTAATTTGGGAAGTACAAAAACAACAGAATAAACCATAGAAGGTAGACAAAGAAATTAAAGACAATAAATTGATAGAACAGAAAAATATATCAATAAGACCCAAATTGTCTTTGAACAGATTTCCCAAGTTGACAAACCTTAGATAAGATTAACTTGAGAGAAACAGAAAGATGTGTATCAGAACAAATAAATATCAGAATGCAAAGGACATATAACACGATGTAGAAGAGATTAAAAGATGTTCAGAGTGTAAATTAAACAGCTTTATGCCCCCAAAGTGAGAATTTATATAAAATGAGCAAATTTTTAGAAAGATATAAATTAACAAAAATGACTCAAAACTTTTTATGAATATTTCTATAACATTTAATGAATGTTTTAAAATATCCCTACAGGGAGGGGCACCTGGGGGGCTCAGTTGTTTAAGCATCTGACTTCGGCTCAGGTCATGATCTTGCAGTCCATGAATTTGAGCTCTGTGTCAGGCTCTATGCTGACAGCTCAGAGCCTGGAGCCTGCTTTGGATTCTGTGTCTTCCTCACTGTCTCTGCCCCTCCCCTGCTCTCAATCTCCCTCTCTCTCTCTCTCTCTCTCTCTCTCTCTCTCTTTCTCTCTCTCTCTCTCTCTCTCTCAAAAACAAACATTAAAAAAATGTTTTAAGCCCTACAAATACTACTAGTTCCAGGTTCTTACATATAGATTCTGCAGACATTCAAGAAACAAATAAATTTAATCTTACACACACTCTTATTAATTAATTAATTCTTATATAGAATTAATTCAAATTTGATATCAAAACTAGACAGTGCCAGTATGGCAAAGGGAAATTATAGCCCAATTTCTTTCATAAACCTAGAGGGGGGAAATCATAAACAAAATAATAGAAACTAAATCTAGAAACACTGTAAAAGGGGAAAAACATCATAGTTTTTGTAGGGTAAATAAAATAGAAACTGGAAGAGGGACTACCTCTTGTAGAGGGTATAAAATACTAGGGATTGGAGGCACGGGGATCACAAAGGGACTGATATCACTTGCTTGCTTTTACTGGGTAACGGGTACGTTGGTACTTGATTACCATTATGTATTTAACATTAGCATTGTTTAGAATTAAATGGTGAAGTCTATACTTTAAGTATATCTATACTTTATACCTTCTATGTGTCTATGTATATATATTTTTGAGATATAATTGACATATAACATGATATTAGTTTCAGGTGTACAACATAATGATTTGATATTTGTACAAACTGTGAAATGATCACCACCATGAGCTCGTTAACATCCATCACCACACAGAGTTGCACTTTCTTTCTTGTGAGGAGGGCTTTTCAGATCTACTCTCTCAGCAATTTCTCAAATATGTAATACAATATTGTGAACTATAGTCACCATGATGGACATGACACCCCCTGACCTATTTGCTTATAACTGGAAGTTTGTACTTTTTGACCTTCTTTACCCATTTTGCCAACCCCTTACCCACCACCTCCACAACTGCCAAGGTTTTGTCTGTATCTGTGAATTCAGTTTTTTTGTTGGCTTGCTTGCTTTTCAGAATCCATATATAAGAGAGATCATAGGGTATTTGTCTTTCTCTGTTTTACTTACATCACTTAGCATAGTACCCTCTAGATCCATCCGTGTTGTTGCAAATGACAAGATTTCCTTCTTTTTTATGGCCAAATAATATTCCATTGGGTATATATACCTCATCTTTATTCATTTACCCATTAATTGACAGTCCTTTTATGTAAGTATTAGTGATGTATTTTTCAGGAGTTTACAACATATATATGTATACACTATAGTTACAACCATGTGAAAATCGTGCATACATGCCCTAGTAGATGTGGATGTGTGTGGATGGGTGAGAAAGAAAGAGAGAGATTGAGATTGAGATTTTTAAAGAAATATAAAATAAAAGCATATCACGAGATGGAGATAAACGCATTTACTTTTAGAAGATGAACTTGACCCTGCTGTGCTTTTGGATTATACCCAGCCTCATAAATCTAACTTCGGGCTGTTGGCAGACAGGAGACCACTGAAAAACATTCAAGCTTGTGTGTTTTCAGACAGGCTGTCTTACTTTGGGTGTTGTACGTTTAACCCACTGTCAAGTTTCTGTAAACAAACTTGCAACATGAACCATCTGACTGCTCCCTGGTTATTATCCAATTATCACCTATTCTGCTTCTTAACAGCCTCAAGCAGGTGATATTCCTGCGTGGAGCGGACACTCTCCCTTGATGGGTCCCATGTCCAGCTGTAATCAAAACTGTGAAGGGAAAAAGCAGAGAACTTCATCTTCAGTACAGAGTTCTCTCTCCTAGTTCTTTCTAGTTCATTCTTTCCTGAGGACGGTCACCTATCCTCTAGTGGAGAACCCAGGGCAGGGCTGTGAAAGCCTCCACTCCAAATTCTGACATTAATGACAAGGAGGGGGAGAGACATGATCTGTAGAGAATTTTAAAATAATAATAAAAGAGAATGAAAGTCATTATATTACCACCATACGAATCTAAGTAAAGTTGGTGTTAAAATACTCGTCTCCCTAAAATTATTTTGTGTGCCTAAGAGGTCTTAATTGCTAGAGTTACTATTGAGATATATATGTTATATATGTAAGCTTCAAATTAGTACATTTTAATTACCTATCCTTAATAACCTCCTATTCTAGGTGGAAGTTAATCAGAAAACCAATAGTTACTCGAAACTCCCAACACAATTAGCAGAGCATATACTCATTTTGAGAGTAAATGCAGAACAGTTTGGAAGTAGGCACAGTTCGCATCTGAAACCTCCATGGCACTATTTAAATAGTTTTAATAGATTAAAATAAACACTGACAGCACAATGAAACAGACTTAAGCTATTTCTATTCTGTCATTCTCTGTGACCCTTTGCAGTTTATACTTGAATTTAAATTTTGTGTCTGAAATTGAACACAGTGAAACAATTGTGAAAAATGCAAAGTGTAATATTTCTGTTTGGTAAACCTAAGTTTCAGTCTATGCACGAAATACTTACTGTATTTTAGAAATAGCCTTAAAAGTGAAATGTCTTCTTTTTGGCCATTTTTGGGATTTAAAAGTAAGAAAAAAAATTAAGAAAATGACATACTGAGTGGTATGATTTAGTAACTACTTAAATTGTATGGGGTTTTTTTTGTTTTTTTTTTTTTGCGGATGTTTCTGTTTTATTAGAATTCACTTATTGGTTATTGTCAGTAAGGAGAAGTTGTTAAAAGTGACCTGTCCCAACTGTCAGATGCATAGACACACCCTGGAATCATCTTTTCCTTTTAGTTCCCCAGAGTGTCATTGGGAAATCTAAAGCTAAGGACAGGTAGAAGAGGAGTCTTCTAACTGGAGGGGACATGATTTGGATGTTTTTAAAGGAACTTCAACTTCAACATATTTCCCTAAACTTGGTCTGCCTGAGAAGGAACCTTGCTGGCCATTTTGCTTCTATGACCAAAGTCCTTTTTCCATAACCTCCATGTTTCGAGTCTGAGGTTTTGTCAAAAATGTATTTAAAGGGGCGCCTGGGTGGCTCATCGGTTAAGCGTCCGACTTCGGCTCAGGTCATAATCTCACAGCCCGTGGGTTCAAGCCCCGCGTCGAGCTCTGTGCTGACAGCTCGGAGCCTGGCGCCTCCTTCAGATTCTGTGTCTCCCTCTCTCTCTGCCCCTCCCCCACTCACTCTCTGTCTCTCTCTGTCAAAATAAAATAAAGACCTAAAAGAACTAAAAAAAAAAAATCTAAAAAAAATATTTAAAGCATGGTGTCATGTACCATGCACCTGAAACTACATCCTTGCAGCCATTCAAGATCCTTTTAAATGTTTAGATGTTATGTTAAAATATGTAAGGGGGTTCCTAGGTTCTCTATGCTCTTTTGGAGATAACACAAGGAAGAAAAGCTTCTCAAGGCTGCCGCTGTAGGACACTGTTCTCAGACCATGTGCACATGTGGGGGGTTTCAGTAGCCAAGTCTCCTCAGGGTTGCTTGCAAAAGAATTCTTGAGACAGAAGGTTCAGGCAATTGGGCTGTATTCCTTAAATCACACAGCAAGGAACTGTGTTATTGGGAGTTTGCTTGCTCCTGGTTAACCAATACTTAATATTTGTTTTCTTATTTAATACTCCATACAATGAAGTGAAGCATCGCTACATGGGGCTCTTTTGAGGAAGGTCACTAATCCTGCTGGGGGACCCCCCGCTCCAGGTTGGTTACCAGTGGGGTGGAGATTCTCACCCAGCAGGCCATAGGCATGGATTCACCTCCCCTCTCATGTTTTTACGACTGGCTTTGATCTTCAATGTAATGCTGCAAAAAGAATTTCATGGGTGGGCACCTGGGGGGCTCAGTCAGTTAAGCATCTGACTTTGGCTCATGGTCATGATCTCATGGTTCATGAGTTGGAGCCCTGCATCGAGCAGGCTCTCTACTGTCAACAGAGATCCCGCTTCAGATCCTCTGCCCCTCTCTCTCTCTCTGCCCCTCCCGCACTTGTTCTCTCCTCTCTCTCTCTCTCTCTCTCAAAATAAATAAATAAATAAACTTTTTAAAAAGTTTTAAAGAATTTCAGTGGGACTAGTGGGGAAGGTGGCATAAATCCTGAACTGCACTTTAATTTATAAACATGGCCAGAACCTATTTTCAGTCTGGAATAGTTTTATTCATGAATGAAGGTAAGAGAAAAGCTCTCACAAGTTGGCCTTTCAACTGGCCACCGAACAGCTCCTCTGGAATGTTCTTTGAGAAAACTCACTCTTGCCAGAGGGCTTAGCAAAGCTGAGGAACTTCGTGCGGTTGGATAAGGCTTCTCCTCCTCAGAGAGTGGTCCCTGGGGCTTTCCTACTCAGGGCCACAGGCAAGTGCAGGACGTGGACCAAAAGGAGAGGACCGGCATCTCAGGCAGCAGGGCTTTCCTGTCTGTTCCTAGTCCCTGCACTTGTGGCATCCCTCATCTTTTTGTCCCACTTCCTCCCATCTGAAAATGCTTGCAGAATCCTATTGGATGCCAACCCACTTTGATAGGAAGCAATATTTGGGAGATTTTCTCAGAGTGTCAGGAAGCATTTGTACATGAGTGAAATCAGTGAGCAAAGGACCAGCACGATATAAATCAGAGCAGGAGCTCAGAGTCCGGCTGCACTGCTGGAGCTCTGCCTCTCATTGAGTATCTGATGGTGTGGCCCTGTTTCCTCTCCTGCAACAGAACAAGGAACCTACAGCACAGTGTTGTTGTGAAGAGTAAATGAGAAAATGTCCACCCACACCTAGCACAGGTGTTTACTAAGAGCTGCTTCCTTGATTATTGTCATCTTCTCCACCACCGTTACAAAAGGAGCTAGGGCCACCTGTTTCTCTTTACAGGAAATGGAATGACCCCTGCCAGGGTCCACCTCTAGGGCAGAGTGATGAGAAGCTGCCCTCACAGCCCAGAGACCCAACATCCGGGTCACTCCTGACCCAGACTTACTATTTTTCCAACCTGGAGCTCCTCACCTGCCGTCCCATCCCCCACCACCCTCACATGTGTAATGAGAAAAGGAACTTCATTTTTGTCTCACAGTTGGCCTCTTTTAAACCCTAAATGGTAGAGTGACTCTTCATTTTTGACATAGTTTTTGAATCCCAGTGTCATGGCCTCTTGAGGTCATGTCTTTGTGAACAACAAATACTAGCCCCATTTGTGATCTCACATGAACTCAGAGGAAGGGGATTGGTTTATGTCCATGGGGAATCATGAGTGTAAAGGGAACGGACTTCCCGTTCATGGAGCCAACTGTGGAAGTGTATCAAATAGTGCCTACCTCACAGAGGTGTTGGGAGGACTAAGTGAGTTAATGTATAAAAATATTTAAAATTGTGTCTGCCCTACCATGAGAGCTGTATTCCATGTGTTTCCTGTTATTGATATTAGTAGTTGTGTTCTTCTTTGTTCTTCAGTGCTTTTTTCAGAAGCACATAAAATACTCAATTTACCCCTCTAAGCTGTGAGAAACGCTGCTGGGCATTTCAGGCCCATCTGCCAGACATGTTATTTCTGCTCCGCCATCATGCTGGGAATATCAAATACCAATTGCGGGGCTGGGAGGCTGAGGTGTGGGGCCATGCAGACTCTCCGTGTTTCCTCTGGGAAGTACAAGGCTGCAGATCACCTGTACCCCAGATGTCCAAATCTTTGTTCTATCAACTGTGCAGCCAAGTACCCAGGCCCCTTGGGGGTACCTAGCCCTTCAGCTTCCTTACCTTCCCTCCTTGGTCACGATTCATCCCATAGACTGCTTTCCCTGGGAGGCCCTAAAAGCTTAAGTGGGCTTTCTAGACCCAGATGCGAAGGACCCACTCCTGGTGTGCTATAGGTCATTCCCTCCCAAGACAGGGACAACTCCCTGGCTGCTATCTGGGGCAAAAAGCAGGACTCACCGTGGGTTAAGGAAGTGTGGTGGGGGAAAGTCACTTAAATTAATTTTTTGAAATATTCCCCAACAATGCTAGAGGAACTTTGGAAAGGCTTCACCCTTCTCTCATCACCAGATCCCCAAGGCCTGACCCGTGGTCTAGGAAATATTTGGAAGCGCATTGTCATGCACAAGAACATCCTCAGTGGTATCAATGTTTACTTGCCCAGATCCACCAAAAATTATGGCCACTTAGTTTGTTTTTCAGTCATCTAGACACAAGCTGTTTTTGAAGACTCAGAGAAAAAATAATATCCCACAATAAAACTGATGGGATAGCTTATATCCAAGTTTGAATACTTTGTGTAAATTAATAAAGTGGAAGGGTATCCCATGTGAGTAAAAATCTTGGAATCACATTAATTGAATGAGTCTATTGAATTAATTTTCATAGATTTTTCTGATCCCATTGCACATCCTCAAATTAATAATAAAAGTCAAAGAACTTAAGGTTCAAGGAGAGCACATGCTGAGTAAACAGTCTTGTATCGTTAAAGACTCAACAACAGATAGCAGGAACAGCAAAGTGTAGGAAAACTGCAAAAAAAAAAAAAGAATCTTCAAAAAAACAAATGGGTCCCTAAAATAGGTGAATGCCAAATAAAACAGAAGAGTGTAGAGAGCCATAGTTTTAGTTGAAAGTGAAGCCTTTCACATCAGCTGTTGTGGTGTCTGGAAAATTCCCAAGTATGGACCTGATGAGAAGGTTTAATGGGTGGGGGGGGGGGGAGGAAAACATTGGGACTATTATGAAAAATTTAATTATAAACCATAATTTTCATATGAAATGAAATCATGGGAGACTTTTCAAACCAAAAAAGTTATACTTCAATTTAAAATGTTTCTGTGGGAAATGCTCAGAGATAAATCGTTTTAAGGGAAAAACTGAGCAAAGCTCGTGATAAGCAGTAATTTCCTAAATTTAGCTATTACCCCAATCTTCCCAAAAGTCATTGTATCTGTCTAATAAGAGCCATTTACCATGATTTCTGCCAGAAAGGGTGAACCTTAGAATCATAATATACCAGAGTTTGATGGTCCTTCGTGATCCTCTGCTCCAACTGACCCATTTCACAGAAAAGGGAGAACAGAGTCAGAGATGCAGGTTAAGTGAGCTCTCTAAGGTCTTATGGCTCATTAGTGGTGGAATCAAAACCTAAAACCAGGTTTCCTGGCTCTTATTCCAGTCCTCAGATCTAGAGACATGACCCTCCCAAGTGGCTGGCTCCTTCCTTTTGGGACCATAGATAAGCACTGATCTTCTAGAACCTTCCAGCCAGACTTCATGCTCCAGGGTTGTGTCCAGAGTTAAAGGGGGGTGTTGTGCTAGGCTGGAAGCAGAAATTGTGAAATTCAGACACATTGGCAAATGCAAGCACATGGATAAATCCACTAAAATCAGGGCAGAAAGCTCTTCTTACATAAATTGCTGTTGGAAAGAACGGTAAAAACTTACCCATAATCCATGAATGTGTTAATTGTGTTTTTTTCACTCACTAATTTATTCTGAAGAGAATGATACATTTCCAAATTCCACTTTTACTTTAAAGAAATTCAAACTTAAAAAAAAAAAGTTGAACACTGTATTGTGATTGCTTCAATAGTTAAGAATGTCAGCTGTCATGACTTTGAAAAATCATTAGCAAAAATTGGCCATGGAAAAGTGAAATCTGTCTAGTTCACAACAAGCATTCATCTTATATGAGTAGGTAATTCCCAGTCTCCTGTTGGAGAGAAACACGGCGCCTAACTGCGTGCTGTCAGGATTGGCTTCCCCCACAGTGGCTGGCCCCGATGGACCCCCGAGCCTGGCTGGGCTCCAAGCCTTGGCTGCCCTCACACTTGATCCCCTTGGTGGTTTCTTGCTGCTCCTCCTTCATCTCCTTCATCTGTCTAGCATCTTTTATGTATTCATTTATTCCACCAACATTTCTTGCGCCAAGAAGAAAAGTTAATTGTGTGCCAAGCAAGGTACTGGGCATAGGGAAAATACAATGGAAAGCAAAAAGAGACAGCCCTTTCTGCCCTCCCAGAGCTTAGAATCCAATGGAGGACAGAAACGTTACGCAAGACATCACACCAATAAATGAACGAGCACAAGTGGGGACACTCAAAGGAGAGGTGCACAGTGATGTAAGAGATCAGCACAGAATTTGAGCAGGCTGACTTTGAGCTGAAGTATGACAGACAGGTTGGTTTGAGCCAGGTAGAGATGGCTAAAGAGAGAGAAGCAGGCGGAGGGAACAACATGTGCAAGACCCCTATCATGGGGGAGAGCACAGCAAGTACAGGGGACTAAAGATGATCATGGCAGGAGTGGAGAGAAGGCAGAGTGACCTGGTGTGGTGTGAGGCTGGAGGGGCGGACAGGGACTTTGGTCTCCAGAGCAGTGGGAGTCTCTGAAGCTTTCACACAGAGGCAACATTGGATATGAATATTGAAAAGGCCTCTCTGTTCAATCAGAGAAGCAGAACCACCAGGAGGTAGCACTGAATGTCACTACAAGTATAGGTATGAGTGTATGTATTTGTTATGGGGACTGGATGCTATGCAGTTGTGGTCATTCGTTGTGCAGTCCCTGTAAGGCTGTTGTCCTCACCTCTGATCCTCTGATGCTGAAGCTCAGAGTCCAGAGGACAGGCAGGCAGCAAGGGAAGATGGATATAAAGTAGGGAGAGTGAGGACAAGTCAGGAACCACACCCACACACTGGAACCTGTGAAGATTGACTGAGACCCATGTCAGTTCTCACTGCCTCTCTCGAGCATGTAGTTGTCCTGCAGCACGTGCTGGCTCCCTCATCACAGAGATAGACACACACCCAGGAGTCAGAGAAGCTGAAGGAAAATCCAGGGAGAGGTAGGCAGTTGCAGGTCTGGCTGCTGCCCTACCCCAAGGAGGTGAACCCTCCGATAAGGGACAAGATGTGAGTTGTGTTCACTTCCGCTCTCCATTCCACAAGGAATGTCCCTTGTGGCCCACCCTCACCAGAAACAGTGGGGAAAGGGAACCCCAGGAAGGTGGTTCATCCTAGCCAAGTTGACGCTTTACAAAGTACCCAGGCAGCCTGGACACAGCGTAGGCGATGGGTGTGCAAAGCCTTCCACATTCCTCTCTGGCTGCTCCCACCCAGGTCTCCCTGGTCAGTGTGCACTTTCAGGGACATAGCCTGTCCACTGTGCGGGAAGTTGTACTGGGGAAAGATTCAGAATTCCCAGATGAGCTGCCAACAGGCGAAGGGAGGGAAGGAGCAGCTAATAACATTATACATCCATTTGGCAGCGATGCAAACCTCCACCATTACAAGTAGGACAAGTGGAGGGAAAAGAGGGTCTCTTAATGGCCAAATCAGATAAAGAGTGACAGGCTTCTGAAGACAGTGCTGAACTCTCCATGGCATGTCAGTGGAACAAAGAGTCTGATGTCATTGCATCTTTGGTACGTCTGCTTACATCGTGTGTTTTTCTGTCTCCTCCTACCTGCGGATCTCCAAGCCATGCACAAGAGGGTCTGATACAGTTTGGCCCCCACTTTGGTCAGTGTTGGGGAACCAGGACCATGTCCGTAATGAGACATTCTGTGATGGAAGAGAGGATTTGAGAAAAACGATATTTGGGTGGTCAAGTAGCTCACTGGTCCTTCACATTGGCTGTGTCTTGGAATCACCTGCAGAACTTTACAGTCTGTCCAAATCGAAATCCCCTCCTCCCCAGCTGGGGATGAGGATGAGACATCACTAGTTCATAGAGGTCAAGGTGATTCTGGTGTGGAGCCAGGGTTGAGAACCAGGGATCTAGCCTAACTCTCCTGTTTCTAGTTAATGAAGCTAAGCCATGGAGAAGTTGGCTGTGCCGCCAGGTTGGGACCCAGGTGTCCTCACTCTTCAACTCAGGCACTTTCCTATAGCATCCCCCATCGAGACTAAGAAACCCAAATTGAAACTGCATTCTCTATTGCGTTCTGAGAACGTGATGTTTCTGAAAATGTTATTTATAGAAGACAATGGGCCTGATAACTCATTCACTCAAACTCCTGGAGCGTGTAGACAAACACATGCTTCCCAGCAGTCTGCCTTAGGTTACCTTGTCCATAGCATGAGAGACAGAAAGTAGGTGAGTCTAGGAAGAGGTTGTTCCATGGAATGCATTTTGGAATGATTCTATCAATTTCAGGAGAGCCTTAATAGCCAATAATAGGTCTCCTAAAAATGAAACCATCTTCGCTTGGCATATGGTCACATGTTCAGTCTTGAATAGAGCCAGGAGCCTCTGTGATAGTCCGCTTTAAAAAGAAAAACAATAGAGAGAAGGAAATGGTGAATTGGATTTAAAAACTTTTATAAATAGACGAAGCAACTTTCAACCTCCAGTCTGCCCTCGTAATTATCATTAATTATTTTTTAATAGAAACAAAATTAAATGATCAGAAACTTTCAGTCTATGGCAATCACATGACGTACCAATATCTACTTTTACTGTCTTCTTTATTTAAAACTATTTTAAGTATCAATCACATTTTATTATTATTGCAAAATATCTAGTGGTAGGGAATATTTATGATGTTCACATTTATAATGTAAATATCTGCAGTTTTTTTTAAACTCAAGTATAATCGACTTGCCATGTTATATTAGTTTCAGGTGTATAATAACATCATGATTTGACAAGTCTATACATTACTCAGTGCTCACCACAGTATGTTGTATCATGACAGATGGTGACTATTTTTATAAAATTTTAAAGAACAATTGCAATATTGTTTCTATAAAAACCATACTTTCTCATTTCAAAGAATTCAAGAGTTACGGACAAGTACAAAGAAAAAAAAGTAAAATCATCTTCCAGATTGCACCATCCAAAAATAACAATGTGGAATATCAGGTAGACCTCAGTTTAGATTCTTCCAAAGAATATGTGTCTGAGAGAGAAGCTGGCTAGACAAACTGTAAAATGGGGGTCATACTCTAACACCTTTCTAAAATTAAAAAATACAGGGGTGCCTGGGTGCCTCAATTGGTTAAGTGTCTGACTTCGGCTCAGGTCATGATCTTGCAGTTTCTGGGCTCTAGCCCAGCATTGGGCTCTGTGCTGACAGCTCGGAGCCTGGAGCCTGCTTGGGATTCTGTGTCTCCCTCTCTCTCTGCCCCTTCTCCGCTAACACACACACACACTCTCTCTCTCTCTCTCTCTCTCTCTCTCTCTCTCTCTCAAAAATAAATAAACATTAAAAATATTTTTAATTAAAAATATATATTTAGATCAATTTTACTTATATACAGAAGTAAAAGAAACTGAAGTAACACTGGAGGAATGCCAAACCTCATGTAAATGTTTACTACCTAACAAATTATTTCCTTAAAGATGCCTTCACAAAAGAGATTATGCAAGTGATTGGAGTCATAATATGTGTATTGACTATATGGTTCAGTTGTATATAGTATCAACCACTCCCTGCTATGAAAAATAAATACTAAAACTTCTTCCCATTTTTTTTTCTCCCCCACCTCCCAATTTTTGCAGTTCATTCTGATTCTTTCACTCAACACACGTTAACTGAAGGTCAGCTTTGTGCAAGGTACTTTCGGGGTGCTGGGCCTGTGGCTATAAGCTGCAGACAGACCAGACCAAAATCTCACCTGTCATGGCTTCTTGCATTTTAACAGAGAGAAAAAATAAATGACAACTTTGCCATTGTCCTGATTCTGTTCACTAAGCCTCACAATTGCTCATTGTTGTTTCTATAATTGAATTCATTCAGTGCATATATCTAAGTAGAGAGCCCACAGGCTAGAGAGATAGCCAGACACACTTTATAAAAACAGGAGGGTACTTTAAATTCACCTCCATCAGTGAAAGTCAGCCCGTCCTTCACTTACCTTCTTACCTTCATTTCTCCCCACCTCCCTCTCCCTTCTGCCTCTTTATAAGAAGGAAACGCTGGGGTGCCTGGCTGGCTCAGTCAGTTAAGTATCCAACTCTTGATCTCAGCTCAGGTCATGATCTCATGGTTCGTGGGATCAAGCCCCGCATCGGGCTTTATGCTGTCGGTGCAGAGCCTGCTTGGGATTATTTCCCTCCTTCTCTCTCTGCCTTTCTTGCACGCTCAACATAAACAAATAAACTTAAAAAAAAATAAAAGAAGGAAAAGCTCTCTCCTTTCCAGATTCACAGGCAAAGTTTCCCCATTATGTTTACTCCCGTGTTTGCTTTTGAGGAAAAAGGACCAGGCAGAGGGTGGTGGTTATAGGCTGAGCCTCTTTCCACTGCTTCTCTGCAGAATTTCCTTGACTGAGGTTATATAGCGTGTGGCATTAGGTTGTTAGGTCTCTTCCCCTTTTTGGCTTTTATTTGGTTTTCACTCTTTTGATGTTGTAATTGTTCGTTCTATTAAGTATCGCTAAGTTAGAGAAAAGTTATCATCAGCCTTTGCTATCTTATCTTTACTCTTTACTTGGAAATGCCATTATGAACACGAATCCTTGATATAAATCAAACAGTAATGTGTTTCCGGGAGTAGGGGTAGAGAGGTATGTTAACTAAATTTTCCTTGTCTGCCTCATGTTGGATCCATTCCTAAAGAATCATTTCTGCTCTGTCTCTTTTAAGTGTTCCCAGCCCTGGCCTGTTCTCCTGAAGGGCTTCAAAGCAGATGGGAGAATCTTTGATAACTGGCTGGATTCACAAAACTCACTGTTGCAACACATCTCACCACTTGTGACGGTAATCACACCACTATTGTGATAAAGAGCAAAATTGGAAAATGATTTTGTACCTGTGAGATGTTGCCCAAGTGAGAGGGTGCTCAGTGGGGAGAATTGGACCAGGTGACCTCCCAGGTCCCTTCCAACCTTGCAGTTCTGTGGCATTTGGGGATTTTCAAGTGATTCTAATGAGAAAGAAAAGAAAAGTATCTAAATAAATCAAAAAGCTACATAGGAAGCTTTCTGTAGGGCTTAGATATTAAAAGGAAGCATGTAACAAAGCAAGGAAGCTAAGGAGAAAAACATAAAGTATCCAAAGCTGAAAGAGTCATATTCAGATAGGCTAACGGTGAGAAAGGTTGAGTCTTGTGAAACATCCTGAGGTCAACAATAGCAAAAAAGACAGATTTGGAGCCACAAGAAGGATGAGTGAAAGTCTCAAGGGGAAACTTGAGGCTTCTGATGATATTTGAGGATATTTTAATAAAAAGACTTTTTAAACGTATGGGTAGAGTACAGAAAGTAACAAAAGAAGGGGTGAGTCAGAACCTGAAGAGAATAATTGGGAAGGGACACAAGACAGAAGCAATGGCTCTCAGTGGGGGACCCCAGCCAACCCAAGGAATCACGCAGGAGTGAGTTGACCCCACTGTCTCTCTCTTCTCCCTCCTCCCTCTGCTGCTACCTCCAAATGGCTGAACCCAGCAGAAACCAAAGGGCAAAGGGACCCATCGATCCAGTCCATCCAGGAAACCCTGTCTGGGGTGGTGTTTCTTGAGGGACAAACAAGAGATGTCCAGCAAGAAAGGACAAAGAGGGGACAGAACTACTTACTACTTAAAGAAATTGAGTTGTTACAGTACTTGACAATAAGAAAGCAGACGTGGGGCACCTGGGTGGCTCAGTCGGTTGGGCTTCCAACTTCAGCTCAGGTCATGATCTCGTGGTTTGTGGGTTCAAGCCCCACGTCGGGCTCTGTGCTGACAGCTTGGAGCCTGGAGCCTGCTTCAGGTTCTGTGTCTCCCTCTCTCTCTGCCCCTCCCCCTCTCATGCTCCGTCTCTATCTCTCAAAAATAAATAAACATTAAAAAATAAAAAAAAAGAAAGCAGACGAATTCAGTATCTTCTCCATGTTTATCCTTCCTATCAAAGACCGTGACCTCACTGGAGAGAAATAAGCAAACAGGATTGACGCCAAATAGTCAAGACAGTAAACCAGCACTAAATTACTTTAAACCAGTTCAGCCTGTGGGCCTATATGAATTTTATCTGAGAGTGCTGAAAAAAATTATGTTCAAGTTCCAGAAAGGGTCAAAATAATATATTATTGAATGTATAAAAAAATTACTGCAAATACAAGGAATGTTCAAGATCTCAGGTACGTTAACTTCAGGAAGATATTTGATGGCGCCTCTCACACTTGGGGTAGGAATACCACTGGAGTAATGCTGGTGTAGAGTAAGGCTGCATTTACCCCTGGCCAGACAGTTCTATACAGTGAGTGTTAATTGGCAGTGATGCTTACATAGCACAGAGGAGAGAGAGCACAGGACCCTCTGTGACCCACTCCTGTTCAAGTTTTCATGAAGGACTTGAATGAAGATGGGAGGTGTGTTCCTATCAAAGTTATGACTGATTCAAACCTGGGAATGAAAATCTATTCTGAGCAACTCCCTTAAGATGCCTCAGGGTGCAATGCCATGGGAGGGGCGGAATCTGGATGGATGGAAAAATACTGACTGAAGCTTGAGGGAAGGTGTTTGATGGAGTTTGTCTGATATGCTCTGGAGGGAACCAGAGCCGGGATGGCCCTTCTCTCTTGGACTAGTGCTGCCTCTGAACTTGAGACTGCAGCTGCGAAGGCCCTTTCACCCCTCAGGGAAGCCCTGCGGTCACCCTTCCCTGTGCTACCAACCAGCACACTGTGAGCTGTCCCCAGGAATGCAGAGGCACGACATGACTTGGGACGCTCTGTGTGGCCCCACAGAGCAAGCATAACAAAAAGGCCAAAACGAAAGTATTGTAAAAGATCTTGGGGCACCAGGGTGGCTCAGTCGGAATAAGCATCCAATCTCATGGTTTGTGATTGCGAGCCCCCAGTCGGGCTCTGTACTGACAGTGTGGAGCTTGCTTGGGATTCTCTCTCTTTCCCTCTCTCTCTGCCTCTTCCCTGCTCACTCTCTCTCTCTCTCTCTCTCTCTCTCTCTCTCTCTCTCTCTCTAAATTTAAATAAATAAACTTTAAAAAGAAAATGTTTTCAACTGATGGACCCCATGAAATGAAATGTGATGGAGTGGAATTGGATGGTTTGTAGAGCTAATGTGTCCGTCCTACGATAAAGACGGGCCAAAGTGAAGGCTGAATGACAGGGCTGCCACTGTGGTCACTGCCACAGGTGAATTAGAGTGTCTAAATGCAGAGAAGTGACATGGCAAGAGCATACCGGAGGTGCTATCTGCATGGGAAGGCACCTACTCTCAGGGAACAATGACAAATCTCAGTTTCTCAGTAGGAGAGTGACTCGCAAGATGATGAGCTGGATCATTCGTAGCATGAAGGAACACACAAGAAAGTGGGGCCCCCGGAGAAGAGAAACACCTAAGGGATTCACGAGAAGTTGAAGAAGGCAGAGCTAAGCAACATGAGGTTACAGGGAGACTGATTTAAAGATCGTGTAAGAGGGAAAAAAATCCTTGACAGTCAGAGGTGTTTCAAAGAGAAGCAGCCACATTTTGAGATGGGGTCACTGCAGCAAGAACGTGAGGATGGGGCTGGGGGGCACCTGTCAGAGAGGCTGGGCTTTGCCCCTGCAAGTTCTTTCCTGCCTCCCCAACCCACTCTTTCATGAGCCTGTACCTCGCCCAGGACAGCGGAAGGCAGCATGGAAAAGGGAAGGAAAAAGACGTTTTCCCAATATCTTCACACCTTCTTCTCCCCGAAAAGGTGACCAGTTGGTCTACCCTGAGCAGCATAACAAACTGACCCAAAATGACCACTAAACAATGGGAGGAATCCCTTACGTTTGTGTAGCTATTTAAACTCTCGAAGGGACATTTTTAACAAAGCAAGGAGCAAAGAACTCACTTTTATAAGAGCCGGGTTCAGAGTCCAGCCCTACTGATGACTGACTTGTGTCACCTCGGGCAGTCACCTGAGCCCCACCTGCCCACCCAAGCTGGTCGTCGGGAGCTTAGACAGGTTGTGCAATGACATGTATATGTGTGGAAACACCTGCCAGCTGTCACCTGTGCAGCCTCACGCCACCACATGCAAGCTCTCGCAGTTCCCAGCAGTCGAGGCACAGACCCCACCACTTACCCTGGGTCCCTGGGCCTGTCCCCCTTAGCTGGAGGGACCACTGCCAGGGACTTCCTTCGGTGCTTGGGGTTTCATTTCCGACTCCCTGGCATGTAAGCAGCTCCCGCTTCTGACTGCGGTCACTGCCTCGTGTCCTCTTTCAAAAATCAGAAGGCCACCTTCGTGTCTCAGGGCAGCTGTTTTCTTATTATAACGAAGCCCTCTCCTTTCAAGGTGTCCTTGAGGTGCTGGGGAGGTCTGAATCCAGATTTTAATGTCACTCTAGACAATAAATTGGAGGAAGTATAAGGGGGTGTTTAAATGTTATCCAAGAGCACGGGCAAAAGGTTCTGGACTGAAAAGGAAAGTGCTCCTTAGCACGTCATCCCCTGAGCACTGGTGGTGCCATCTATACCAGCAGGTGTGAAATTAAAGCAGAGGCAGGTGAGAGGCACCTGGGTGGCTCAGTCGGTTGAGCGTCCAACTTCAGCTCAGGTCATGATCTCACGGTTCGTGGGTTTGAGCCCCGCGTCGGGTTCTGTGCTGACAGCTCGGTCAGAGCTTGGGGCCTATCTTTGGATTCTGTGTCTCCCTCTCTCTCTGACCTCCCCTGCTCACACTATCTCTCCCTCTCTCAAAAATAAAAATAAAACATCAAAAAAACTTTAAAAAAAAAAATAAAGCAGAGGCAGGTGTGTGTGGATATAGTCCGGGGCCTGGGACTACTCGGAGGCTGTCAAGGGTTTAGGAAGGCAATATAGGCTGGGGTGGGGGTGGGGGTGGGGGACAGAGGAGGGTGTCAGTTTCTATCACTGGCCCATCTGTAGTGAACCCCTCCACTTTTGTATTGTCTTATGTTTGGCAATCTCTGTTCTTTCCTTGTAGTTGATGGACAGTTATGGAAGTGTATTTCAGGGCCAAGACTCAGAAGGTTGATTACAGGTAATGGACTCCAAGAAATCAGCCTCCTTCAGGTTGTATTTGGTAAGAAGGATGGAGAGACAGCAGCAGCCCGCCCCGGGCTCTTGGATGTGCCCACCATGGGCATCCAGTCTTGATTTCGTCATTGGCTTGGCTCATGTTCTTCAGGTCCTAAGCGTGATGTTAACTCAGACTTGATGCAAATAGCTCATGAGAATCTCTAAAGCCACATCTGAGAAGGAAAACCACAGAGAGTTGACCTTGAACAAAGCAGAGGTCAGGACACTAACCTCCTTCCTGCCCCCCATGCAGTTGAAAATCTGCATATGACCTTTGACTCCCCAAAACTTAACTACTAATAGCCTACCATTGACTGAAAGTCTTATCGATAATATAAATAGTCAATTAACACATATTTCGTATATGTATTATATACTATATTCTTACAATAAAGTAAGCTAGAGAAAAGAAAATCATAAGGAAGAGAAAATACATTTACTATACTGTATATATTGGAAAAAATCTGCATATAAGCAGACCTGTTCAGTACAAAGCTGTGTTGTTCAAGGGTCAACTGTACAATTTTCTTTAGTTACATTGACATTGTTACATACTGTCCATAATTAACTATGTTGAAGTATATTATATCATGTCATATTGTATCATATGCTTCAATAGCAAGTCCCAAGGTCCTTCTCTCTTAAAAACTGTTAACCATCTTTAACCCTTGTGGCAGAACACAGGTAGTTCTGGAATGATCTGAGTTCTCCCCTATATATCCCATGCAGCATCACCCCAAGTTGCCTGTGTGTTTGGGTGTCTACTTTTTTTTCTCTAAAACCCTCTTAGTCTTTGCTCGTGTGCTTGTTCAGGGAACCATCTTGCAGTAATGAATCTGTATTGACCTACGTCTATAGAAAGCTTTGCTTTCCTCTAGGAACTGCTGTTCCCTGTCCTTCAGATGAGGGCTGTGTTCCTTCCTTCACTGCCACTTTCACCCCAGCGAGGTCCATGTAATTGCGGGCACTGAGCTGGAATAGCCCTCTTTTAAAACCCCCTTGGTCGGGAAACATCTCTTTCTTCTAAAATCGGACCTAGTGTGAAACACAGATGCTATGACTTTTCTGATGCAGTGACATTAAAACCCCTCCCCACAGACCCCTACCCTGTGGTTGAAGCTCTGGGGAAATGGCTCATTGCTGTGATGGCAGAACCATCCCATGGCCTCCCAACAGATCAAGAGCACCACCACCATCTTGTTTTCTTAACTCGTGCTTTCTTATCACATTTGTTGGGATCTGCATAAAACAGGGAAGGTAACCAGTGTAGGAAAGGGAACCCTACACGAGAAATAGCACAGCCAATGATGACACTTGGGGATTTGCTTTGCTTTCTGCTCTCAGGCAGCCTTCATCTCTACTCCTCTGGAGTAGAGCCATTGCAATAATTGGTTCCTGCTTTCTGCAAAAGGCGTGCTCCCAAAAAAGTTGTATTTCAATCAAGTTTTAATAAAGTGACTCACACTCATTAATGCATGCATAACTCTTACTCTTTAAAGGAAAGGTTGAGAGTCCCTTCTGCTGTGTCAGACAAGACTGACTTGCGCTGAGATCTAGAGATCCCTATTGGATCTCAGATGACCTCAGCCCTTGCAAATTCTGTTTACATTTACAATGTTGTCTTTGGATTTTTTAAATGTTAATTGGTTTTGATTTTGATGGCAATCTTTTCAATGCTTATGCTAGTTATAAGTATATACAATGTACACAGCCGCCTTATGACTAAGTACTGCCGCAAGATTTCAGTGCCTGTGACCCAGACATCATCTATAATAATGTCATTTAACTTTAAATGTTTGCCAGGCATAGCTGCCTGTCATTTGGTCGACAGCATCTGTCTCGTACTCAAGTTGGACTTCGTTGGCATCTATTACCAGGTCCAAAAGCAAGTCTTCTCTTTTGTGACGAGAGTCCGCATTGGAATGACATTTTTCTAGACCGGGAACTTAGTTTCTTAGGGTAGTTCACAAATCGATTTGGCATCACAGAAATGACATAGTACATCAGAGTCACACACTACTTGAAGTGTCGCCGCCTAATGATAAAGGACAGAAAAGGGTATGTTAGGTCATTGACACATTTCTACTAAATGAAGTCGTGGAAGTCTGGACAAACAAGTTTCATAGTAATTTGGAAAAATAAAAATGATGGGGGAATTGAGACATCACAGGGTCCCTGCCTTGTGGCATTGTACCTGGTTTACCATGCTAGCAGTTATCTTCTTTGAGTTCCATCTTGGTGCATAACAACTCAGCAGAAATGCAAAATGACTCCTATTTTGATGAAACCAGCTGCTATTTTTGGTTTAAGGTTTTAAGTCCTGTATCTCGGTACACTTGGATTGATTCTGTAAGAGCTAGTACATTATTTTTGAAATAGTAATGATAAAAAGAATGATAATAGAGATTCCAGTGAGGGGTCCACCTTGTTCATAGTCTGAACATGAAGTTAACAAAAATGGAACATGTAAATTACCCTTTCTGCCACTGTTATTCATGACCTATAAAAATAGCAACTGCGTATGGTTTAACCTAAGAAGCACAAAAGTGGCAATTTAGTGTCAGCAAAGTGACATCCATCATAAGGATTAATGCTTCTTTTTTCTTTTCGAGAGACAGAGAGTGAGAGTACATGAGCGTGAGTGGGGAAGGGCCAGGGGGAGAGGGAGAGAGAGAATCTTAAGCAGGCTCCATGCTCAGCTCTGAGCCCAATGCAGGACTTGATCTCACAACCACGAGATCATGACCTGAACTAAAATCAAGAGTCGGATACTTACCGACTGAGCCACCCAGGTGCTCTAATTAGTGCTTCATACTTTGAATTTTACTCTTCAGTATCTCTGTATTTATGTGTGCATTCGTTGGCTGTATGGCTTATATAAGAACTATAAGCTTAAAAAGTTTATTCCTAGTTTAATGTTTATAACATTGAAATTAAAAAAATGTAAATACTGGAACATCACAAGAACGTGTTTTTTGGGGCACCTGGGTGGCTCAGTCAGTTAAGCATCTGACTTCGGCTCAGTTCATGATCTCATGGCTTGTGAGTTCAAGCCCTGTGTCAGACTCTGTGCTGACAGCTCAGAGCCTGGAGCCTGCTTCAGATTCTGTGTCCCTCTCTTGCTCTGCCCCTCACCCACTCATGCTATGTCTCTCTCTCTTAAGAATAAACAAAACATTTAAAAATTTTTAAAAACAAAGAACATGTTCTTTCACAGAGCTCCATATCATTACTCGCTTTTGATAAACATTGATCTGAATATCCCTACCCCTGGCGGACCCCCCAGCCCTGGCCACAAACATTCAGGCTGGTTTTCTTTTCTATCACCTGCTCTCAGCTCTGCATGAGAGAAGTTTTGCAAATATTCCAGAACTGCATTTTTAAGCCTAAAATTCATGAAGCATCAGGTTTATAACTGAAATTGATTCTCCTTAATTCCCCAATGTGTTTCCAGTTCAAGTGAACCCCAAAGTAGAAAGGGCTCCCCCGTAAAAAAAAAAAAATGTCAAGCAGAGTCATTCTGTTTAGGCTTTTTGGTGGAACTCCATGAGTCAACTGTAAGGAAGCAGCGTCTGGCCCCTGACCTCAGGCACTAGCACCCACATCACCCAAATCCGTAGCTGCCCGCCACTACAGGGAGCTGATCCTCCAGACTCAGGCTCAGGGTGAAGCAGGGCATTTCTCTCTTTGAGCTTTTGGCGCCAGTTGGAGAGTCTGCTTTGACAACAGACTGCCTGGGTTCAAATACTGCCGCTGACATCAGCTACATGGATGTTTACGTTCTCAGGGCTTGCACCACAAAATGAGTCTGATGATGGCGTACGTGCCCCCAAATGGTGACGTGAGGGCTAGGCAGCTTAAAGGGGACACAGAAAATGTCGGCACATGGTAAACATTCAGAGTAAATGTTGGCTGCCAACATCATTACTTCTTCCACAATTACGATTATTATTAATACTGCTGCCGCAGGGGAGGGCCAAGGGGGCCCAACCCTTCAGGTATGACCGTGTTGCCCCCAACCACAACACCTGCATAAAGGGAAGAAATGGTCTGCAGGCAGCCAGTGCCCTGCTTTCAGGAATGCTCCCTTCAGCTGAACTCCACCTGGTGATAAGCACCCACCAGGCTCAGAAAGAACTAGAAAGGTTCACTGAGATATTGATTATGTCATTGTCAAGCATTCCCCGTCTCCTGAAACCTGTCGGCCAGTCAGCCCGGGAGGCATTGGTGCTTCATTTATTCTCTGTCACCCATTCCAGCCTTCACCCAACAGCTGACAGGGGCCAGTATATTGGGGAGAAGGTGGCAGCTATGTGGAAAAGAAAGTTTGGCACTGGGCTGGCAAGGGGTAGGAAACTAGGCTAAATATCGAGGGTGTGTTATTTTTTTTTCCTTGGACAATAGGGAACCTAGATTTGGAGACCAAAAATGCTTCCAGACCCTGTGGCATGCTAAATTAACAGTGCAACCATAAGTCAATCACTCCTAGGGAGACATGGTCATGGTCGAAGTGGAGAACGTGGGCCCTGAGGCTGGTTCTGGGTTCAATCCTGGTTCTGCCATTCATTGGCTGGGTGATCATGGACAAATTGCCCTGCAAATCTGTACCTCAGTCTCCTCACTCACAAGATATACACAAAATACACATAAGACAGTGCGTCACGCAGGTAAAGCACTCCCAGTGTGTAAAGCCCTCGGAATACATCATCAGATCTGTGGGTGGGTGTCTATCATGATTTCCCACCTCCTTGGGCCGAAGTTTCCACATCTGAAACAAGGAGCAGGTGGCCCACATAACATCACATCCTTCTGTTTTCGGGGTTTTGATGGGCAGATCTAAGGCTCTGCTTTCTGTTTCACATGGGAGTGGTTTACAGTGTAGCTCAGGGGATGTGCAGGGTCTTGGAGGCAGGGAAACAGGTTAGGTTGTCCCTGTTTCCATGCATCTCCCTCCCTCCCTGACCCCAGCTTACACATCCATGCAGGAGCTACGGCCCCAAGTCACTGACTCTACACGGTGTTGGAAAAGTCAGTGGGGCAGCCGTAACCCCCTCTTTTGGTGCCAGTGTCTAAATTCAAAATAATCTTCTTGGCCAGGAAATGGAACTGGAAGTAGGTAGGAAAAATTAGAATCAGATTGTGAAGATAGGAAAAGGTGTTTTTTGGGGTTTTTTGTTTTTGCTTTGTGTTTTTCTGAAATCATGATGCAGCCAGGATACAGACCGAGCGGGCCCAAGGATAGGGAGGCACCCGCATGGCTGAGCTCTGAGCCCGAGAGAATGTTCCAGACCTCCCCTCACGGAAGGTGACTCGAAGCACCTTTGTTCAGCCAGGCTGTCCTTTGTCATCTCTCTTCCTGCCCTTTCCTGTCTTTCTCTATCCTTGAATCCCAGCCGATGAAAGTACAGGTCTGAGAGGATGCATGTCACATGTGGTCAAGTGAATTACAGCCATAACACCACAGAGATAAGAGGAAAGGCTGGCGCCTGGGTGGACCTGGGAGGGGGGTGCGGGACACTCACCATTCTCAAATTGTGCAATTTAGCAAATGGCTGGTGGCAGGCTGGAATGAGAGCCAGTTAATCTGTTTTGCATGCACTCTGAAGATGCGAAGCCGGAGCCCACCCAGGGCGCAGGCCGTAGATAGCATTTCCTAGCGCGCTGCGGAGGATGTCAGTACAACAAACCAGAGACAAGGACAGGCATAGGGACAAACACAAGGAGTTGGGAGAAGGGAGGAAGTTAACCATGAAAGAAAGATACTGCTAACTGGCAAGAGATCCTGAGGTGCTAGTATTATCATTAGTAATGATAAAAATACTAGTCAACGCTAGCATTTATGAAATCTTGCTTGGATTGGGTCCTTTTTCAAATGCATGACTTATTTTTTCCTTGATACCCAGGCAGGTGAGCCAGGTGGGAGCAAGGGAATCAGCCAGTTTGGGGGTTCCGGGTGAGGGATGGGGCAGGAGGCCAGGGCTGAGGGTCACTAAGGTGTTATCTTACAAAGGGCAGCCCATGAGAGGTTACAAGGGGCTCCGTTATCTGGTGGGTTTAGGAAGCTGGAAATGAGGCTCTGGCAGGGAAATAATTTCTCACCTTAGAACAAAGAAGTGGCACCACGGATATTCCCTGACCTGAGTTCAAGTCACTGTGACAAGGCATTTTATCCTCCCAGCACCCGTGAGAGGTGGCTGCTGTCATTACCATCCCTGTGTAGGTGAGGCAACAGATGCACAGAGAAAGCTCATAGCTTACCCACGTTCAGCCGCTTGCAAGTGGCAGAGCCAGGCTATGAACTTGGGCAGTCTGGCTCTGAGTCCTGGCATGACCATCTGCAAGCCTGCCTGTCTGCAGGAGAGAGACAGCGTGAGGGCTCCAGAGACCGAGTCCCGTCAGCCGAACTTCGGAGTGTTTAAGTCAAACTCAAATCCATTACACAGAATACAATGTGTGTGTGTGTGTGTGTGTGTGTGTGTGTGTGTGTGTGCGTGTGTGTGTGCACATGATTGTTGATGACATGAGCCATCTCCTTGGTCCCTGTGTGTACTGGCCCCCGGACTGGATCCTGTGGGATGGGCGAGTTAGATGGAAAACATGGCCCTGAAGACCCAGTGGGTACAAAAAGTTTCCAGATACCATTATAACACAAGAGAGAAAATGGTAGCTTCTAAAAGGAAGTATAGATCAAGTACGGCAAATTCATAAAAGATAGGGATAGTCTTTGCACCTGTGGAGTGAAGGAAGGCTTCTTAGAGGAAGTGGTCTTTGTGCTGGGACTTGAAATAGGAGTAAAACTTGAGATGGAACAGAGGGGACGAAAAACAAGGAGGAAAAGGGGGTTTGGTTCGGGGTGCAGTAAATGGTCCAATTTGGCCACCTGAGGGTACAGACAGTGACATGGCCTAAAAGACCAGAAAGGCTGTCACCAGTGGGCAGAGTAAGGGGAGGAGAAGTGTGTGTCACAATCAGAACACGCTCAGAAGGCAGTTTACCTAAGCCCCTCAGTTTACAGATGACGGATCCAAGACTTAGGATAAGTGGCTTGCACAATGCATTCAATAGTTGGTGGCAGAACCAAATCTCAGACGTAGGGCTTGCCCTGATCGTCTTTGTACTCCTCCCCAGGTGCAAACAGGTGAGTGTCAAGGATCTCACAATCCAAGAAAAGCTCTACTTTTTATAGCCTGTTCTCTGTGAGGTTCTCCAAATACACAGCCTGCATCTGGAGTTAGTATTAGCTAAAGACTGCCCTTGTCTGCAGGCAAGGCTAAGCACCCACCATATGCTTGGAGAAGATGAGGATCTGGGGAATCAAGGTGGCTGCAGACACTTTGGAGAAGTGAGGCCTCCAATCTGCAATCTCCTAAATTCTGGAACTGCTGGCTTAATTACACTCCTGTAATAAGCAAACATAACTTCTGGCTACATAACTGACAAGGCTTGCTCCAGCTACCTCTGCTTCCCCTTTACTGTAAGTCCTTTGACAAATCTAAATCTCTTCTATCCTGCCTACTCATTTCTCCCCCTTTTATCTCTTGGACCGCAGCAATTAACGTGTTCGTTTAATCCGTATAACCTGAAAGTCCCGGACAGTTTGAAACTCATGAAGAATCTTCACAAGTTTCCCTTGGCCTTCATTTTTTGCCACTGGAAAATGCTGTAACTGACATCAGACAGACTTCAGATACCACCTCTAGAACTAAGAAACTAAGCAGTTATTCAGCGCGCCAATGATTATTAATATAGAAGAAATAAGAAATCCATATCGCAATCCCGGATCCTGGCATTTTTTCCCCTAACTGGAGACGCTCTCTGTGGAGGCATTGTGGCTTTCAAGGGCAAACAGCGCCCCTGTGTGGTGATCCTGTTTATCGCACCCCAGGAGAGCTTGAAAACTCCAGGCTGGAAGGAAGGGTGGGCAGCCTCAGGCAAGGACGTCCATTCACCCTAAAATAATTTCTGCATTAAACCAACAGGCTGTTTCTGCCAAAAAACTGAGCGCAGTTAAGTTTTACTGTACCGATGTTGTATGCTAAAACCTAGAGAGGATCTCTTTTTCCCTGTGAAAGCAGGAAAAGGACAGCAAGCAGCATGGTTTGGTTGGAATCATTTCCAGGGTTTGAAAGTGTGAGGTGAGCAGAAGGCATGCACGGAGGAATTTGCCATCCGACAGGCAGATATTGCAATGAAGCACCTACCAGCCAAGGAATAGCAAGGATTGCCGGGAACCACCAGAGGCCAGGAGAGGGGAACCAGTTTCTCCTTCACACCCTCGCCCTGCTGGCCTCGACTTGCAGCCTTCAGAAGATGGTCCTTCGGCAATGTTTTGAGTGAGGATCACATCTTTGGAGAGATTCTTTTATGAACCACCAGTGTCAGAGCTGGCTACAGACTAGACCATGAAACAGCCAGAAACGGGTCCCCTTTGTAGGGCCTTTTCTTTTCCGCCTGTGTGTCCCTCGTGGAATATTTATGTGTCCCTCCTGCATGTGCCCAAGAGCCTCAGGCTGGCTTTCTCCTCTCAAAACCAAGTAAGTGGCTGGTGCCTAATTCTAAGACCTAAGGTGAGTTAGAACTATTAGCAATGTATTCATTACAAAGTCATTGATCACATAGAAGTCATGAGTCAGGGTGCCTGCCCACTCTCCCATTCATTCTTTCAGTGCGAGGCTAGGGTTAGGAGGGGCAAAAGCAGACTCTCCTTATGTGGGGACATTTACTCGGGCGGCGAAGCGATACAGGTAGCGTTTCAGGCATGAGCTGGTTACAGCACATGGAGGTGGAAGGGTCCCCTTGGGCTGCCCTTTGCTTGGGGGTTTTCCTGGTGAGGCGTGGTGCTCGACAAGCCCACGTCTCCTCTCCCAGGGTAACCAGAGAAGGCCAAGCGTCGTGTCCTCTTCCAGTCTTTGCTGGAATGTCCCACGTATTACAGGCTGAGCCTTTTCATCTCTTGCAGAATACTTAATTTGGGGGTGGGTTTTCCAGGGATTTATTGTTTCACTTCAAAAGGAAAATGTGGGATAAAAAGAAGTAAAGTGTAACGAATAAATAAGCAGAGGTTTGTTCAGGTCGTGGTTGGAAAACCAAGGACGCTATAACTTGCCTTGGGTTGATGAGGTCCCGCCAAGGCACAGTATCCCCGAGATGGCACTTCCTTGCTTATGGGCTTTGCTCAGTGAAAACCCTCAAAGGAAAGGTAATTCTTCCCTTGCTTGTGAGTACTGTGATTCAGGAAGATTCTGAAAGGAGTCTTAGGGGGATAGATAATATCTGCATGTAACTGACTAATGAAATGGAACATTATGTCATTGATGATGATTCCTTTTGGGCTGATGTAGAACAAATTCCATTAAATACTTTCTCTAGATTCACTTCAACCCTTCCCATCCATGGCCGTTCATGTTGCCATTTCCTTAGCATCGTCATGCCCATATCAATTTTCGTTGTAAAATGCCTTGAGGGGTCCCTGGGTGGCTCAGTCGGTTAAGTGTCCAACACCAGCTCAAGTCATGATCTTGCAGTTCCTGAGTTTGAGCTCCACGTTGGGCTCTGTGCTGAAAGCTTGGAGCCTGGAGCCTGCTTTGGATTTTGTGTCTCCCTCACTCTCTGCCCCTCCCCTGTTCACTCTCTCTCTCTCTCTCTCTCTCTCAAAAATAAATAAAACATTAAAAAATAAATAAATAAAACCAAGAATGAAAAGATGATGCTATTGGAGAGGAAAATTTTAAGAATAATAAAATAAAATAAAATAAAATGCCCCCAGACCCCAGAATTTGAGTTCTGGGTGGCGTCACTATACTCCCTGGGCTGAAGCCTTCTGTGCAGCTGGTCTTTCAATAGAGTGGAACGTGTTTTGGGTTTGTGTTCATTTCAATTTCTAAACCCTTCAGGGATCAGTGTTCTCATTCTGAGCTCAGCTCTATGCTTTAGATAATACTCCAGTGCTCAGAACAGTGCCTGGCACGTAGGAAGCAGTCAATAGTTGAATGAATGAATAAATGAATTCAACAAAAACTCATAAAAGCTCATCCCTTAAAAAGCTTTGACAATACTGCAGGCCGACCAACAGAGGCACAAACCATAGAAGAGTTGATGGATTTGAACATAAAATATTTAAAAACTCTGCCTCTAAAGCATCTTAAGTGTAAATAACAAATCGAAGGGGGGACATGGTATAGCACAAATTTCAGATCAAGTGTTATATCCTTAATACTCAATGAGTTCCTATTAATCAGTATTAAAAGATAGGTTCTCCAGTAGAAGAAATGCAAATGGTCAATAAATGCATTAGAAACATTTACATCTCTCTTATAAGAACAGAGTTCTTTTCTTTTCTTTTTTTCTAATGTTCATTTCATTTCATGAGAGAGACAGAGCCTGAGCAGGGGAGGGGCAGAAAGAGAGGGAGACACAGAATTAGAAGCAAGCTCCAGGCTCCAACCTGTCAGCACAGAGCCCAACTTGGGGCTCCATCTCACGAACTATGAGATCATGATCTGAGCCAAAATCATGAGTCAGACACTGACTGGGCCACCCAGTGCCCAGTGGAAATTATGTGATTTTTAATGTCTTCTTTTAGCTTAGCTATATTTTCTAAAGCTTTTATTAAAATAAAATCTTTTAGGGACACCTGGGGGTGCCTCAGTCGGTTAAGCGTTTGATTCTTGATATCGGCTCAGGTCATGATCTCTCTGGCGTGAGATTGAACCTCAACTTCTGTGCTGACAGCATGGAGCCTGCTTGAGAGCCTCCCTCCCTCTCACTCCCTGCCCCTCCCCCACTCACACATGCTCTCTCAATTAATAAACATTTTAAAAATATAAAAAGCAAAATCTTTTACTTAAGTATTAACAAAATATTAATTCTTCTAAAATAGAAAATTATGCATGCTTAGGTAATAATATAATTATTACCAAGTGACCTAACCCATATTATTAATTAAGTCTTTACTATATGCCTCTGAGTTAACCTATATCAAGTCCTTACCGTAATTCTCAGAGGTATGCATGGAGGTGGCATTATTCCTCCATGTGGTGACAAAACTGAGGCTCAGAAAAGTTAATAACTTGTTCAGTATCTCACAGTTTGTCAGTACCGGGCCTGGTCAGAAAGTCAGGGGTGTCACACCCACAGCTCAGCGATGATCCTTCTCCTATGGTCTGTTGCTTCAGAATAAAAATCCAAATGACCGTTAGACCATTGTTGGCCTGCAAAGGTGGAGAGCAAACTGTTTTGTGGTCTGGGGACGCTTACCCAGGATTATCCTAGGCTATTAGCATCAAGCAGACAAGGTAAGTTGATTATTCCCATTTTACAGATGGAAAAGCTGAGGTTCAGAGACATTAAGTGACTTTTTCAAGGTTCTACACAGTAAGCGAATTTGGGATTCAAACACACTTTTAGTCCAAATCCTCTGCTTTGCCCACTTCAGTTTGACATAATAAACTCTAACGTTATCAATATCTCTTTACTTGCCCTGTCACATTCCCAGATGCTTATAATTTGCACACGTCCTTCTTAAGTGCCCTTTCAACACGGTCGACACGAGTTAACAAGACTTTGGTGCTAACCCCATGTGGCAGATTGTGTTTCCAAAGCTGTGTGGAATACCATCTCCTGTCCCACATACCCTTCTGGAACTCTGTCACTCTTCCATCCCCTAAGGTGGAGCAAACAGGGTCTAGCTGAAGTGATGCCTTATAACATACGCTACTTCCTGTTAGCCAAGGCGAGGTCATAAAAGTGTCATGTGCTTCTGTCTTGCTCTCTTGGGATGCTTGCCATCCCAAGGCAAGGAGAGGCCCCCGTGGAAAGGAGAGGCCCCATCTCACACCCGTCTTGGCTCCCAGCCATCAGCAAGACCTACCATGTTAGCTGTGTGGGGCATCTGGAATGTGGGTCCACCTGCCCCCAGTCAGGCCACCTCAGCTGATGCTGCACAGAGCAAAGTGAGGTGAACCCCTCAAGTTCCGCCCAGCTGGCAGATTCCTGAGCAAAGTAAGCGATGTTGGGGGCACCTGGGTGGTTTAGTCGGTTGAGCGTCTGACTCAGGTCATGATCTCAGGGTCTATAAGTTTAAGCCCCACGGCGGGCTCTCCCTCTCTCTCTCTGCCCCTCCCCCATTTGCTCTCTCTGTCAAGATCAACAAATAAACTTAAAAAAAAATAAGCGATGTTGTTTGGGGGAAGTGTTTTGTGCAACAACAATAGTGGACTGGGAACTGCATTGTGCTTTCAAAAGTAATTCTCTGTAGGGCACCTGGGTGGCTCAGTCGGTTAGGCATCTGACTTCAGCTCAGGTCATGATCCCAGGTTCATGAATTCAAGCCCCTCATCAGGCTCTGTGCCGTCAGCTCAGAGCCTGGAGCCTACTTCAGATTCCGTGTCTCCCTCTCTCTCTGCGCCTCCCCTGCTCACTCTCTGTCTCTCTCTATCTCTCAAAATTGAATAAATGTTTAGAAAAAAACAGCAATTCTGTGTAAAAAAAAAATACTCATTTTATGAAGTACCCACCATGTGCCGGACATTTTCCCAGGTGCTTGGGATGTGTCTGCGAACAAAACCAATAAAGGTCCTTGCCCCAGTGGAGCTTGTATTTCAGCGGGGAGTACAGAAACTAGGTAGTAAGAAAAAATGACTAGTATGTGAAAGGGGGTAAATGCTTGTGAAACTTTAAAGAGTAGAACAAGGAAAGGGGGTCAGGAGAACAGGGTGGGGGCAGTTTCCTGTGTTACTAGTGTGGTCAGAGAAGCCTCGGTGAGGTCGGAGAATTGGCCCTGTGACCCCTGGGGGAGGAATTTGAGTGGGGGGTGCGGTCAGATGATGGAGAGTCTTGTGGGGACTTGTAAGGACTTTGGGTATTTCAGGGTTGTGAGCAGATCTGACTTGATTGGCATCTTCAGCAGCTCTTTCTGCCATGTGGGGAAGCAGCCACAGGAAGGCAAGGCCACAGGAAGCAGCCACAGGGCAAGGTATGCCCTGTGGAGAAGGCAGCTGTGGCATCTGGGACACAGTTAGGGATCCAGGCAGGAGATGGTAACTGGTCCTGGACAGAAGCAGAGGACATGGTGAGAAGCACCAGGGTCAGGGACACATTCCACCTTTTTTTTTTAAAAGTGTATTTGTTGAGTTTTGAGAGAGAGAACATGAGCAGGGGAGGGGCAGAGAAAGAGGGAGAGAGTCCAAAGCAGGTTCCATGCTGCCAGCACAGAGCCCAATGCGTGGCTCGAACTTATGAACCGTGAGATCATGACCTGAGCCAAAATCAAGAGTTGGACGCTTAACCAACTGAGCCACCCAAGCACCCCCTACACATTCCAGTTTTAGAAGGTAGAGCCGAACAGATTTCCTGAGACATTGAATGTAAAGTGAGAGAGAGAGAGTCCAGGGTCACTCTGAAGTGTGGAGCCGAGTGTAAAGGAAGGAGCTGCCATTAGCTGCGATGGTGAAGACTTTGAGTGGAGTGGAAATGGGGTGGGAGGAGAAGGTTGGGAGACTGGCCCACTGTGTTGTCGGGCAGTTGGACTCTATGAGTTGTAAAGGTCCACTGTTCCATAAATACTTATTGAGTGGCTACTGAATGGTGGGCATGGAGCCTGGCAGTGAGGTTTTAGAGACGGATAAGATGTGGTATGCTTCTGCAGGTGGCTTATTATAGTGAGAGGAACTGATACCTGGGCAGGCAACAGCAATGCAGTGTGATAGGCAGTTTGATGGAGATGCATGTGTGTAGGCTGTGGGACCACACGGAGTGCGGAGAGGAGGAGGTGGTAACATCTGAGGAGGCCCTTGAAGGAGGACTTGGTGATAGGCCAGGAGCAGTGAGCAAAGGATCAGCATGTGCATAGGCCCACAGAGTGGACAGGGAGAGGCTGAGGGATGGGCTTGGCTTTTTGTATGCCCTGTGGAGAGTTCTGAACTTTACCATCAAAAAATAGGACATGGCTAGAGAGTTGGAATGTGCTCGAAGAACTGAAATATTTAAAGGATATGCACAACCTTTGAAACTCATTATTTTGGGGCACCTGGGTGGCTCAGTGGGTTAAGCGGCCTACTTCGGCTCAGGTCACGATCTCACAGTCTGTGGGTTCGGGCCCCACGTCAGGCTCTGTGCTGACAGCTTGGAGCCTGGAACCTGCTTCGGATTCTGTGTCTTCCTCTCTCTCTGCACCTCTTCCTCTCTCTCTCTCTCTTTCTCAAAAATAAACATTAAAAAAATTAAAAAAAAAAACTCATTATTTTGTGCTTTCTAAATTCTGGGGACCAGAACCCGGTCACTCTACTCAGCTCTGACTCAACCAGAATCTCCCCACAATTTATAGACAGGAAGAGGGATATGATTTTAATTTGAAGGTCATTGGGGAAAAGCCAACATATTAAATGGGTCCTCCATGTGGATAATGTTTTCACCAACGATAACACCAGGATTTGGGGTGGAAAGTAAAATAGTATCGCAGTTTTTCATGAATGAGGAGGGATTAAAAATAGAAACCTAGTGGAATATATAAGCCTCAAATAATCAGGAATTGTTACATAAGAAAAAGAAGAAATGCCCTAAAGGAAGTCAGAGAGCAAGGAAGATGCCTGCTTTCTCTCCTAACCCCAAATTAGATGGGGGGGGGGGGAGTAGTACCAGAACAAAGGCACTGAGAACAGCTGCAAGGGAGTAAGTGGACCAAGAGGTAGGGGCCCCTTCTGTGCTTAAGTGAAGTCTTTTTCACCAATAGAACTGGAGAAGGGAGGTTCCAGATGTGTGCATGGGGAGAAGGGGGCCAATTAAGGGAAGAGGAAGCTCAAAGCAACAAGATGAGACAGAAATAATGGGGCACCAGAGGCACTTGGGCTTTACTCACTGACTAAAGAGGAGGGAGAATTAACTGGTCCCAACATTTCTACTAGTTCAAGTTACAGGGAATCCAGTACGTATTTGTGGGCTCATTGGATAAAAGGATGAATGGGTGGATGGATGGATGGATGGATGGATGGATGGATGGATAGGTGGATGGATGGATGGATGGATAGGTGGATGGATGGATGGATGGTTGGATGGATGGATGGATGGATGGAAGGAAGGAAGGAAGGAAGGAAGGAAGGAGGGAGGGAGGACTTATTTCTCCCTGGAAGATTCAGCCTCACCAGGAATGGTACTGTTCCTGAGAAAACTCTAGCAGGATTTGTTAGCTTCCAGCCCTCATCTCATGTTGGAAGCAATGGATGGCAAAGGAGAGACTCCCTGAGGATTCTAGGCTCTCTCTGGATCAGTCTCTTCTGAGGCCTGCAGGTATTCACTGCAGAATTCCTTCTATCAATGGTCAGGTAACTCCCATTGCCCACTTGTGTTGGCTTCTGGAGCCACTCAAACTCCATGTAACGGTTGGAATGCCCTCTTGCTGCAGTAAGACCTCATCTCTGACTTGAAAGTAGAAAACCCAGTGAGCACAACATGCACCACGTTCAACCCTATAGAAATGAGGATAGCAATGGTATTGGTAAAAAGGAGTCCACTCTTGCCAAACTTTTCCCAAGATTAGTGGTTGTCAGCTTGACTAGGGCTTCTTGGAAAAGAGATGGCTGAGGCTGGTGGTTCCATAAGACGGTGGGGTCCTAAGAATGTGCACCTCTAACACGCTTCCAGGAGACACTCCTGCTGGGACCACACGTTGAGAAATACCACCCTGCAGGATTAGGTTTAAATCAGGGATTCCTATGTGTGCAGGGTGACACTGAATGTGGCAGGGTAAGTCCATGTGGAAAGCCCCATGTGTCCCCTTGGGAAACAAAAGGGAGTCAGTGATTGGTTAACCAAATTCCTGCCTTCTGTTGAGGCTGTTGTCTGGCTTTTGAGAGCCGGGCTGTTTGCCAGCAGAGGGATTTGGAGAAGTCTGTGAAGGAGAGTACTGGAAAGACTCAGGACCACCGGTTGAAGCTGGTCCCGAAAGAGAGAAATTGGGGAGGGGGATGAATGGGAGCTTGGGTGAAACATATCATTCATCAGAACTTGGATACGTGTTTTGAGGGAAGTTATTACAATGTGCTGATCTGGCATCCAGGTGAACCTCCACACGAGGCAGAGAGAGCCGGGGAGGCCCCGTCACATCTGGGTTACACAGCATGTAATACAAAATAAAACAGATTAGAGCAGTGTTAAAAGGCAATCATCCATGTAACCTAAAGGAAATACTAAGTACATGTAATTCCCAAGCTTTATGAAGTGGATCCACGGACCCAGACAGCATTTCTTTAAATGAGTCCTTTCTTGGGGCACCTGGGTGGCTCATTCAGTTAAGCATCCGACTTCAGCTCAGATCATGATCTCGTGGTTGTTGAGTTCAAGCCCTGCATTGGGCTCTTTGCTGTCAGCACAGAGCCTGCTTTGGATCCTTTGTCCCCCTCTCTCTGCCTCTCTCTCTCTCTCTCTCTCTCTCTCTCTCTCAAAACTAAATAAACATTAAAACTATTTTTTAAGTAAATAAATAAATAGTAAATAAAAGAGCCCATTCTTTTCTCCCTCCTATACCTCCACCCTAAACGAAACAAAACGTAAAAACCTTCTAGTAGTTAAGTTACATAACCTTGCCTCTTGGTGTTTCTCTTCCACTTTCCTCCCTATGCCTATGGGCAACAGCCCAGGAATGTTGTGGCTTTGCAAGGACCCTGAAGGAGGGTTGAGGTTGGGGGAAAAGATGTGGGCCATGCTAGAATTCTCTTCAGCAGGCAGCTGAGGGGGAAAGACAGGAAAGGCACACTCTCACTTTTATTTTCTGTACAGATCTTGGCTTGGCAAGGTCTCCAGCTGAGATGTCCTTGGCCTTACTCAGCAAAATTGCCACCTTCTCTGAATTACTTAGTCCTCTCTGAGAGCGCTGGCGTGCATCTCATACCTGCAAAACCTCCCTCACTACCTTCTCAAATCACTCTGAAGGCTAGCAGCCTTTTGTCTTTCCTGACCAGGCGTCAGTGTGCAGTTAGGCATATTATATATAGTCTCTGACTTTGTGCCCTTCTCCATCATTTGTTTGATCTTTTCTCCCCGCGTCCTGGTTACCCATAGGCTTCTTAAGGGTGGGAACCATGGGTTTAAAGCCCTGCAACACCTAATGTCTGTGGTCCGCAGGTCCCAGAAAATAGTATTTAATCAAAAAGACATGTTCCTTTGTTCTGCTCTGCTTAATTCTTGCCGTGCTGGTTGTCCTCTTTCATCTGATTGGAGGCGGGATGTTCAGAAGCCCTGGTGACAGCCTGAATGATGTACGTGGAAGTGTTGCATCATGCACGCGGCAAACATTTATTGAGCATTGACACGACACATTGCTACTGGGTGCTGTCAAAAAGAATTACAAGGAAAAGTCCATATGTGTTAGGATCTTGCAGTCTAGTTGGGAAGCATGGAAACAACGATCTTTCATGTAGAGAAAGTACCTGATTTTTTGCAGCAGCCAGAATGTTTAGAGCGGACCATGGACCATCTGTTCCACTGTCACCCCAGGGAATTTTTAAATGCAGATGTCAGGGTTTAACACATGCCTTTTGGGGATAGGCCTCCCCCAAATCTGCAATCTTAGCAATCACCCTGTTGTTTCCACTCCTTATAATCAAGGCTGTTGCTTCTCTACTTTCGAGAGAGTGTTTAGGAAGGGTGTAGGGTTGGAGGGATGGTTGCCGCCATACTTCTGAATTTTTAATTTATGTCTTCAGCTCCCTCTGCTGTCATTCTGGCATCTCTAGTACCCTGAATCCTTGCCAGACTGATGCTGTGTCTGCATCTCCCATTTCTCTGTGATCTTTGACTCCTGAACACTGGTTTATCATGATATCTACTCTGGTTCTCATCACTGTTTTCTGCATTTCCCCATTTTCTGTGGTTTCAGATGATCTTTTCTGTCTGCCTTGTATTTGCTCTTGCACTTGGCCTTGGTGATCCTGGTGGACATGATCCAATTGCCTCATCTCAAGTCTGGTTTCCTAGTCTTCATCAATGGCAGGTTCTGTTCCGGCAACGACATGATCCAAGGGAGAGAGAGATGTCATTTAAACAGGCAGGGAGCATCTCTGCCTTCACCTTCCGGGGGTAAAGACATGTCACAAGCAACGGCACCTCTGAGCTGGCTTCGTGGCCACAATGAATGAGAGAAAAGTAAAGAGTAAAGATCATGGAAGAGACCTGGCATCGTTGCCTTAACCAGATCTATTTATAATCTTCAGTCTGTATCTGAAAACATTATTTCTCCCTCAGTGCAATAGCCTCATCACACATCCCTGATGATCCCACCTGGTCTTTGCTCCTGTCTGCCCCAACTCCTCCAAGTGGGCAGAAGTCTTCATCTCGCCCTGGTTCAAGTGTCTCTGTTTCTTAAGTAGGATTTAGAAGATATGCATTCCTAAGGGTTCACTGTGGCTTTCAAGTTGTGGCTTCGTTTTCCTTCTTATTCATGCCCTCCACTACTCTTTCACCCTTCCCTGGAGCCATGCAAATGATTGACTCTAAGCTTGGATTCCGGACCCCAAGTGCCTACGTTCAAATCCCAGCTTCACAGACCAATTGACCTTAGCAAGTTACCTAACCTCTCTCTGCCTCACTTCCTCCATCTATAAAATGGGAATAGTGACAGTACCTGCTTCCTGGGGCTTCTTTGCATATAAATGAGTTAATTTATGTAAAGTGCTTGGAGCAGTCCGTGACATAGAGTAAGCACTATTTCAGTGTTTGCTGATTCTGTGGCTTTGCATATGATGACGGAATGCAGTCCCCCTACTACCTCATTCCAACTTGTCCTTTAAGATTCAATTCAAGCACCACCTCCTCCAGCGAAGAGTTCCTGGCAGCCAGGGCTGATATAAGTGCCCTTTCCATGTTCCTAGCTGCCTGCAAATATATCTGCCAATGCACTCATTGTGTCGAAGAACAATAGTTTGTTTACTTGTCCATCATCCCCCTGGGATTGTGAGCCCCTGGAGCATAGGAACATCTTATCAGGCTTTGAACCCAGTAGTTAACTGAATCCTAAGACCTAGGAGGCTCTCCTGTTGACTGAGAGAATGAGACCGTCCTGAAATCCATTCAGTGCATATGTTTACTCGCCTGCTCACTTACTCCTTTCATTCAAAAAGGAAATCTCCTGAGCACCTGTGATGTACCAACTATATTTTCCACATACTTTTTGATGATCTACCTGTAATCTCTGTGTCAGCGCTTGCAGCTACCTGGGACAAGAGAGGAAGTAGATTTTGAGCTGTAGGTACTCATGGCCTGACATGGAGACCAAAAGTCTTACTCATGGCCTTTTGGAGACCAAAAGTCTTACTGATAACTGACTGAGCTATTTTGCTCAAATTCAAAGCCCTGCTGTAGGCTGCAGACTTCCCAGCTGGGCTCCGACAATCCTACGGGCCATCGGCACATCTGATTATTTCCACTAAAATAGAAAATGTTCTACCAAAGGAATTACTTGAGCCCTTTTCTTAATCAGTTGCCACAATACTTCTCAAGGTTTTGTGCTACCTTCCTGGGTATATTTCCTCAATATAGATTCAAAGTCTTGCCAGTTCTGTTTGGAGAAGAATGCTTTTCTTGTCTCCGAGAGCCTTCTGTTTGTGTAACAGCCCCACCTGCATGTCGGCTGTTCCTGACCCCGGCACCCATTTTTCCTTCCCTTTTTAGTAAGAAAGCCCCATTTGTGGCTCAGCACACTGGTGTCCAGAGTCAAAGACTATTTCCCGGCTTCTGTTACAGCGAGATGTGGTCAGGGACTGAGTTCTGGGCAAAGATGTGGATGGTTTCCCACTGCAGCTGCAATTAATTACCGCAAAGTCAGTGGCTTAATACAATACAGATGTATTCTAGTTCTGGAGGTTAGAAGTCTGACGTGGGTCTTAGCTAAAATTGCACTATTGGCAGAACTATGTTCCTTCTGGACGCTGTCAGGGAAAATGTGGTTCCTCACCTTTTCCAGCTTTCAGGGGCTTCCGGCATTCCTTAGTTCATTGTCTTTTCCTCTCTTGCTAGAATTCCCTTCTTTCTCTCTCTCTCTCTCTCACCCCTCTGCTTCTGTCATCATCTCTCCCCTCTCTCTGACACCCCTACCCTGTTTTATAAATATTCTTGTGATTACATTGGTCCCATCTGGATGGTCTAGGAATCTCTCCATCTTGAGGGCCTTAATTTAATCATATCTGCAAGGTCTTTTTTGCCATGTAAGATAGATAGTCACAGTTCCAGGGATTCGACATGGGCATTTTTGGCACCGATCCTCTGTGTTTCACAATGTGTAAATAGATTAAGGGACTCCGGGAAAATGTGCTTGAAGGGAGGCGTCTCAACTGGGACAGGCACTTCTTAGCTCTTATGCTCTTCCTTCTTCCTCCTTCCTGAAGCTGGGATGTGATGCCTGATGCTTTGGCAGACATTTTGAACCATTAAGTGCCTTTGGGAATGGAAGTCAAGCACTGGGAGGGTGGAAGGGAAACGTTAATGCGTGGCTTCCTGAGGACCCATGGAACCATCACGTCCAGACCTCTTCTATCAAATATACTTCTGTCTTGGTTAAGTCACTATCATTTTGTTTGTTTTATTCTTTTTTCTGGGATGTGCAGCTGAAGCTAATCTCAATCCCTCGAAACAATCCACAAGTCTCTACTTGATAAATTTCAAGCCTGGCTCTCTCAATCTACTACCTCCCCTCCCCCACACCAGCATGGGTACGACCACTGCCGAAAAAATGTTTTAGAAAAGTGGACAGTGTTGTTATCATGTATTGATCAGACACCAGCCTTTAGTTCTGCCTGTAGGCTGAGCTGCACAACCTCGATATTAATCGGGGCTTTTAACAATTCTTTCAGAGCTTTGACCATATTTTGCTATAATAGCACCAGGAGAATCAGGGTGGGCAAAAATGGGCCAGTCCTGAGTAACTCAAAATAGGACCTTGTGTTGGCCCTTCTTCTTTAACATACACGTGAATAACCTGCAATAGCAAACAGCAAGTTAACTTTCCACACCAATGATCTGGCCTGCCTTACTCTAAGATTCAGAAGTTGCCCTAAGAAGTGACCAATCCTATCAAAACCAACATCTGGAAGAAAAAACAGCATAGTTTGTAGCAAAGCTACACCAAAATGCAAATCATCCATTTTGGCCAACATTCCATAATATATTCATCGGATGCTTATTGAAAATCCGTGATGTGCTCTGGGCAATGAGTCAGGGAGGCTGAGCTGAGGGGACGCGGGTGGGGGTGGGGGTCGTCTCTCTCCTTCAGGACTCTGTCAGATGCATCAGTGGAGAAGACAGACCAGGAAATGAGTCCAGTTGACTTTATCATTTGATTTCCAGGAATCATAAGCTAACGTCTGTGATCACTTACAGCAGCTATCCTTGGCCAGGGACTCCTCACATCACTCTCCCCAATCATCACTTGGATCCTGTTGTACCCTCCTTGTTAATTCTAGCAATGTCTTTAATTATTCACCACCTGAGATCTATTCCATATTGGAAGCAGCCACCACTTGGGGCAGGGGCAGTGATGAGGAAATGGTGTTAGGAAGAATTAACTCAGAATCGGTTTGATACTTATTCTTCCCTAGTTAGTTGCAGGGTTTCTCCATTTGGGAATATTCTCAGCACCTCCTCTCAACAAAAGCCAGCTTCTCTCTGCCTGGACTTGGTGGGGATGAAATGAGTCTTGCACATCAGAAGGACGCCTAGCTCCTGACACCATTCCACACCAAAGTCTTCTGAACCAGGCAGGATCTGAGGCTTGTGTTCATCTCCAGGCCAAGTGACTGTGTCTGCTCGGAGGCAGTGCTCACACAGCCGTGCTTGGCCACAGGCCAGCTTGAGAGTCGCGCAAGATGCTTTCAGGGAGTCTGCTGAATTTAGTGTTAGAAAAGCCAGAAAACAAGTTTAAACTTGTTGCAAAGCAGAAGAGAGCACAGAAATCCTTAACTTGGTCACCAGACAGAGCTGTCAGGGGCCATAAAATGGTGGTAAAGGGTGGAGGGTTCCCTGAATCAAGGCATGAGCAAGAGAAGCGACTCTGACAGCAGGTTCTGGCAGAGGCTGGCATAAAGATCCGGTGTCAGAGCTCATTTCTCCTGTCCTCTCCCAAGAAAGGGAATGGAGTGCGATGATCACAGGATAAGTCACAGGAGAGAGAAGCCTGGGCATTCGGAGTAATGGAAGGCATTTCAGATTGAGGAAGGACAGGCTGTGTCCTGCCAGCTGCACCATTCGCAAGCCAAGGGCATCGTTCCAATGTGCTGCTCATCTACGTCTTCTCCATGGGTGACCTCCGCCAGCCTCACTGCTTGAGGTGAATTCCTACACACCAATCACTCCCAATTAGTATTGCCAGCCTGCTCTCTCCCCGAAAACCCAGACTCATTTGTCCAACGACCAGCTTGACATCTCCACTTGGGTGGCTCCTATAATATAAATCTCAGACAAGACACGGCCAACAAGTGAGCCCAAGCTTCCTCCCCAATCTGTCTCTCTATCTCAGTTAGTCTGAATTCCACCATGCACACAATTAGTTAAGCTGGAAACCTGGGAGTCAATCCTGACTCCTCTGGCTCTCAGGCTCCATGTCCTGTCCAGTAGAGAGGACCAGGGGCCCTGCCTGCAAGGTAGACTGGAGCCCCACCTGCTTCTCTCAACCCACGGCCACCATGGAGCCCAGCAAGCGTTGAATTCCCCCAACCTACTGAAAATGGCTGCTAGCTGGTCTCCCTGCTTCTGCTCCTGTCATTCTACAATCCCTCCTCCTCCTAGCAAAAGCCATCTTTGAAAAACACCCCATGACAAGAGCTCATCATTTTTTACAGCTGTGTAATATTCCATTGTATACACACCACATCTTCTTTATCTGTTTGTTTATGGACAGACACTTCCATATCTTGGCTGTTGTAAGTAACACTGCAATAAACAGGGGGTACATATACCTTTTAAAATGAGTGTTTTTTGTTTTCTTTGGATAAATACCCAGTAGTAGAATTGTTGGATCCTGTGTTACTTCTATCTTTAATTTGTTGAGGAACCTCCATATCGTTTGTGGGAGATTCAGGCTTGCAGTTATGGAAGGAAGATGTCACAGGGCTATAAGGCACAGTCGAGGGAATAGAGTCGGTGCTATTGTCATAGTGTTGTACACTGACCGTAGTAGCTACACTTGTGGTGAGCATTGCATCACCTGCACACCTGTTGAATCACTATGTTGTACACCTGAAATGAATGTAACATGTGTATCAACTACACTCAAAGGAAATATTTTAAATAAATACATAAATACATAAAATAAATGGAAAACATACCCCAGGGCCCTCCACAGGCTTCCTGAGGTGTGGCGGCCCCTCCCTCTTTGGTCTCAGCTCCAGCCTGGCCTGTGTCTCCAGTCTCCTGTCTCCAGTCCCACATGCCTGCCCTCTACTTGGTCCCCCCAGGGGTCTCCACACTGCTGCTCTTCCTCCAAATACTCACACACGCCGTCCTTCCTGCCACTCCAGCCTGCGGGGTAGATGCCATCCCGCTCACTTCCCAGTCTCTGTAGCCCCGCGGTCGACTCTCCCCCTCACCCTATTTCATCTTATTACACTGGTCTGTTGTTGTCTTCGTGTGGCTTGCTCCTTTACTGTCTGACTTCTCTGCGAAGGTGTGAGCTTGGGGAGACAGTCACACGTTCAGATGAAGAACAGCATGGGGCACAGCGCGAGCTCCACAGATGCGCTAGATGCTCTTTAGAATGAATAAATAAAGAAACCATGAAGCCCCAGCTGTGAAATGGGAGCATCTGAGCTAATGGTCAGGTGTATTGTGATGGTGACAGAAGGGCTGGAATGGGTATAACCCTTGTGAGCACTACATCTCCTTACAGCTGTAAAGTATCCATATTGGGGAACTAGGACGTCCCCCAGCCCTGACTTCCGCTAAAGTAAAGCGCGCTGTGTAATAAATGCACCTGAACAACACTTTCTGGATAGGCCTGTATAATAAATGCTCTCTCTCCTCCACTTCTGTGCTGGACCCTCTTCCTGCAGCCCTCCTGGGCCACCCTCTACCCTTCTCGCCCAGCGCTGCATCCTCAGAGGCTGTCACTGTGGGCTGCCTCGATGTGCTCCCTTGCCCCCTGGCTATGGTGGCTTCCTCCCCTGGGTGACACCAGCAAGACATCTGTGTACAGAAGGAGAGCTCACAGCATTTGTTTCCTTGTAGACCTCGGTCTGAGAGTGGCTGTATTCTCCTAAAGGCATGGCTTCCAGGGGCGTCTGAGTGGCTCTGTTGGTTGAGTGTCCAACTTCAGCTCAGGTTGTGATCTCGCAGTTTGTGAGTTCAAGCCCCCCCATCAGGCTCGGTGCTGTTAGCACAGAGCCTGCTGCAGTTCCTTTGTCTATCTCTCTTTCTCTCTCTTTCCGCTCCTCCCCTGCTTATACTCTTTCTCTCTCTCTCTCTCGAAAACAAATAAACATTTGAATAAATAAACAACTGAAGGCCATGGCTCCTGTCTGGCCACCGTCTCCTATGGCAACCACCCCCTCTAGGTTTCCATAACTGCTCTATCTTCCTGTCCCATTGGACCTAGTGGGGGAAACTTCTCCAGCTGATGCTCAGACCGCTTCACCATCCCTTAACCCAACTATGCCTTTGTCTACAGCCTTCATTGCATGCCCCCCAACTGTGGTGTTTACAGGGGTCCCCTGCTCCCCTCCAACACCTCACTGGTACAGCATCCACATGACCTCACTGTCTACCATAACCATGCTAGCGATGGTGGCACTTTTGCTTTTCTCTCTGGCCTTCCTTTTCCCATCTGATATCCCAACACGCTGCCCTCAGCCCCAAGACCACCCCTTAACCATGGAGGACCAAAATCATCTAGAAGCTTAAGAGAGGAAATGTGTTCCACATCTTGGAGATGAATGCAGTCATTTCTCCCTTCTGTAAGCTGGGTTCAGCCCCTCTTTTTTCCTCTCCAGCTGCTGCGTGCAGGCAGTCAAGATTATTCCCCGCAAGGGGACTCACAGCAGCTGATCATATGAGTGGCACTGAGATATGGCCTCTACTCTGCATTACGTAGGTTTCTAATGGATAAAAACAGCTCTCTCCTCGAAATTTATTCTAGCCTCAACTTCTTTTTGTCGTTTGCCAGGATTGTAAGGTTGGGAACATATTAGAGTAGCAATGGAGATGGCCATGAAATATGAGAGGCCGCGTGTGTGTGAGTGTGAGAGCACATGTGATTGTGTCACACACATGTGCGTGTACAGCATCTGTGCTCACAGGGGATGCACAACCACTGGGAGCAGACGAGGGTGGGGATGGGGAGCTGGAATGAGAGACTAAGGTAATGAAGAGGGAGCCAGCCCCTGCAAGCCTCAGGGACCTCAGTCCTCCCCCTCAGGGTCCTTCCCTCTCCCCAGGTGCATATGTTATTGATCTTAGAACCTGACCTACTGAAACCAGGAAAGGCAGGTAGGGAGGTCTGAACTGTAGACTCTCAAAATTCTCCTCCATCTCAGATGGCTGGTGTCACTTTCCCCTCAGATCCTCCAAAGCCAGACCCTGGCCCTTTACCTACCTGCTCAAAGAAGAAAAGGAGTTAGGGATTTCAGGAGGACAGAGGGACGGGAAAGGCAGGTGGTGTGGCTTGGCTGTTGCCAGCTCCCCTCTGGGCAGGGCCCTGGTGTCTTTTTTTTTTTTTTTTTTTATGTTTATTTATTTTTGAGAGAGAGAGACAGAGACAGAGACAGAGACAGAGCATGAACAGAGGAGGGGCAGAGAGAGAGACACACACAGAATCCGAAGCAGGCTTCAGGCTCTGAGCTGTCAAAATTGAGCCCAATGTGGGGCTCAAACTCATGGACCGCGAGATCATGACCTGAGCCGAAGTCGGACGCTTAATCAACTGAGCCACCCAGGCGCACCCCCTGGTGTCTTTCTTTCTTTCTTTCTTTCTTTATTTATTTATTTAAATTCTAGTTAGTTAACATACAGTGCAATATTGGTTTCAGGAGTAGAACTCAGTGGTTCATCACTTGCATACAATACCCAATGCTCATCATAACAAACGTCCTCCTTAGTACCCATCCCCCATCTAGCCCATCCCCCACCCACCTCCCCCCAGCAACCCTCAGTTTGCTCTCTATCATGAAGAGTCTCTCTTGGTTGGTTTCCCTCTCTTCTCTTCCTCCCACCCCCGCCCCCTGCTTCCATATGTTCATCTGTTTTGTTTCTTAAATTCCACACACGAGTGAAATCATACGGTATTCTCACTGATGACCAGGCAGTGAGTGCCATTCTGCCTGCCTCCCCATGATCCAGGGCCCCGGCCAGTCTTCGGCAAGGTCAGGACACATAGGCCTCTGACCAGCTCCTGTCATTCCTGCCACTGCTTCTGTTTTGTGGCAACACCTTGCCACCCTCCGACAGCCCAGCTCTCTGCCCTCGGCACTCAAGGCTGTCAAATCCAGGTAGAGTCAAAGGGGAGGCATCCTGGGGAGGCAAGATGGCTGCAGTTCTGAGAGAACCCAAAGCCACTGGCCCTCCCCTGAAAGATGAGGAGGCAGGGAAACGATGGGGGTACGCCGCTCTTTTTCTGTGTTTGGGGGGGGGGTCCTCGCTGGCAGTGGAGCTGTAGGGGTTGCAGACTGACCTGGCAGCATTCACGGTAATGCTGGCAGAGGCCATGAGGCTCAGGTGGAGAGCAGAAAGGAGGGAAAGGCCCGCATCCTGATGCTGGGAGCACATGAGCTCATCCCTCAGCAACGCTGAGATCGTTTCCCTTTAGCTCTTCAGCCCGGTTCTTTTTCTGAGTCGTGCTTGAATCATAGCCTTGGTGTCTGGCTACGGCGCTTTGCACATAGATGATACCAGAACATGCTGGTGACTTTTTGCCCTCCTACGACTCTTCCCTGTCACAGAGACTTCCTGTTAATCCACCTTGACCTCCATAGAAACGTTAGGTGTCCCACAGTGCCATTAGTGTGGTTGCTCCAGGCTGCTATGATAGAGCCCTTAGCTCTACCATATGCAGGACTATGCAGGACTCCCCCTCCGCCAGTGTCTTCTCACTGTTCCCTGCTGTTCCCAAACACCTGCTTCCTGACAGCGGGTCAGCTGGAATGGCACATACTCGTCTGCGGCCCCAGGGCACCCCACGATCCTCCTGTCAGAGTCCCCGCAGCCCACTGGCGCCCCTTCTTGTTTGAGGACACAGCCGTTTTATTCATCTCTGCAGGGAGATGAGTGCAATGTCCCGTCAGAATAACAGCAATAATAATGATGGTAAAGTCAACATTTACCCATCATTTGCTATGTGTTGAAGGACACAGGGCAAAAGCTTTTACAAGCTCACGTCTACCCTCTCAGACTGTGCTTTTATCATATCGTATAGAAACTGAAGCTTGCAAAGGGCAAGGCACATGCCCAAGGTCACCGAGCTGGTGGGAGGAGGAGCTGGATTCACACCCAGGCCCCTTGCCTCCTAGCTGCTGCTGTGGGAGAAGCCAGGCTAGGGCTTGGCTGGAGCAGGTGTAGAGGTCTCCGAGGGGGTCTTCCTGATGTTTTGCCTCAAGAGCTAGGAGTGGATCTGGAAGTAAATCCCCTGCTGATAGAGAAGACCCCAGACCAAGTTTGAAAGGATGGCCTGATCCATCTGAACGAAAAAGAGGAGCTTGGAGGAGCCACGTAAGAACAAACTGTGAACTCTCTGGAAGGCCTGTAGCACGGGCATGGGGAGGTGCAGGGGAAGAGGCTTGATTCCAGGCTGGGGCTCTTCCCATGGGAGACCGGCTCCGGATTTCAGTTTGGGCAGATGGAGAGGTCTGTGTTGGTGGTAGGTGAGAAGTAGACTTGGTTGGTGTCTATTCTCTTTCCTCATTTTAATCATCATAAAGGACTGTCAGGTAGATTCTGTGATTGACCCCATTTTGCAGGCGGGTAAACTGGGACTCCAAGTGGTGGAGTAACTCATCCAAGGGGATCCTCTAGCAAGGGGCAGAGCCAGGCCTTGAACCGGGTCTGTCTGATTATAAAAAAAATTTTTTTAATGTTTATTTATTTTTGAGAAAGAGAGAAAGAGACAGAGCATGAGTGGAGGAGGGGCATAGAAGGAGAGGGAGACACAGAATCCGAAGCAGGCTTCAGGCTCTGAGCCTTCAGCACAGAGCCCAACACGGGGCTTGAACTCATGAACCATGAGATCATGACCTAAGCCGATTGACTGAGCCGCCCAGGCACCCCTGGTCTGTCTGATTATAAAAGTTCACTCCACCATGCCAGAGCTGTTCTCGGACAGAGCCCAGGGGCAGGTTCCAGAGCAAAACTGTAAAATCTCTGCTCACAGACCTGTGTGTCCCAGACTCTACTTCAACCCTGGCTTGCTCACACTCCCTGCTGTGCACACCTCACCCAACCCAAGGTTGTGGCTGATGTCCAGGGCACTTTGCAGACTTGAAACCTTAAAGCGTGCTGTGGAATTGGATCCGTGTAATTGCTATCCTAGTGTGGATGGACGGATCCAGTTCCTGGTAAGTGACTGCAGCCTGTGGACCTGGGCCTCATCAAGGCTCTCCTTTCCTGCCCCGCTCAAGAACGCCTCAGCCGCACAGATTAACTTCAACATAAATTCACGTGTCCATGAACCACACCTCAGATTCAAAGTCGCACAAATGAGATGACCATTAGACATCACTGGAAGGCAAGACAGCCCAGATGCCTTCTGGCCACAGGCCCCTCCAGCCCTCCCTGGAACGCTCCGCAGTCCCCAGAACATTTATAACACTCTCTGATGGATGCTGCTGAATGCCAGGCATTAGCTCACTTCTCCCCTGGAGCCGTGAGTCTGTTGGCCCACCATTCCTGCCTTCGGATTGAGAGGAATGTGGGCATCAGTGGCCACCACGCTCAGGGAACAGAGGCTACACCCCAGTGGCCTTGTCCTTCATGTCCCTGCACTGAGGCCCAATCAGTGTAGCCATGTTCAGCCTTCCCTTTAATAAGCTGATGGCGAAGCTAAATCCTGAGCGCTCCCCACCTCCCCTGGATGCTTTTGATTGACAAAACTAATCTCTCCTCCACCCCCATGCCTGCCGCCACCGCATCCTCTTGCAAATCATGTACTCGGCTGCTGACAATTAGATACAAGTCCTGGGATTGGGACGCAGGAGGGTTATGAGGTTATGAATCAATCGTGGGGGCTTGGGTGAGATAACAAACCAGGGGACCCGTCTCAGACCCCTCACCGCAACCCTCAGAGCCTCCTGGTTGATTTATGAGCTGGTAATAACCTCGCCTTGTCTCCTGCCCCCTATTATTTTTCATAATGCACGGGGAAGCTTTAAATTTCAGAGAATGGGGAAACGTGGAATCTGAGCGGGGAGGCTGAGCTGGGCTGGGGGTGGGGAAGAAGGCCCCCCAGGGGGTTCCCAGCAGCTGGTGATCTTTCCTGCCACATAGGTCCTGGGTCGCCAAGGGGCGCAGTTGTCCTAGGCCCGTGAAGGTCAGCAAGCCGATTTGCCTGGCCTGGAAGGATACCCCAGGCAGGTGGCTCCGACAGGCCCTGGTTTAGGAGTGGGTACGGTTGTGAGGCTTAGGGGTCCCCGGGTTCAAAATTGTATTTGGCGTGTCTGGATTGAATTCCTCCAACCTGTTCGAAACCAAGTCAGACTCTGCAGAAGCCTCCCTGTGAGGAAAGGAGAATCACACACTGGGTCAAAGCCAGCAAACGGCAGTTCGAACCGTGCAGGCTGGAGGCCAGTGGAGTGAGCAAAGGGACCGGCCAAGAGCTGTCGGGGGACAGTGGCTGTCGTCCCCACACAGGAGAGTGGGAGACTTTGGTATCCTGCTCTCACTGTCTTCTTCCAGTGACAGCCAGCGTCGCATAAAGACAAGAAGGCTTTGGATTGCTGCCTAATATTGTTAAAGCATTCATCTGTTGAGCTTTCTTTATACAAGAGAAGATGGGAGTTTTGAAAGATGACAGTGTCAATGGATGAAAACCTCCGAAACTTTCATGCAAAGGGGTGGCTGCACAAGGCCCACCCACGGTTGGTGCCGGTGTGTGGTGAGGTTTCCTGGGCCACAAAAATTGAGATAAAAAATATACGGTGTAATGAATATGGACATATGGTTGGATACATACTGTAGGATGTATATTGGACTGTAACTGTTGCTCGCTGAGCATTTATTAAACCCCAGCTCCATGCCAGGTGTTTGCGTGGTACCAGAGGTAGGACAGTGTAACAGAGTCCTGCTGTCTCAGAGCCATGGTTTAGCGAGTGTTAGGAGCTGACCTGTGTCTTCCCAGAAGTTTGGATGTTGAAGTTTTACCCTCAGAATGTGACCTTGCTCGGACATAGGCTTCTTTCAGATGTAACGAGTTAACATGAATTAGTGAGGGGGGGTTCTAATCTGTTATGACGGGGGTCCCTCTAAAAAGGAAGAGTTGGACAAAGAGGCATGCGTGCAGGGAGAGGGCCTTGTGAAGATGAAGGTGTCTCATCTCAAGAAAGCCTCAGCCGCACAGATTAACTTCAATATAAACTCATGTGTCCATGAACCACGTTTGAGATTCAAATTCGCACAAATGAGATGACCATTAGACAACACTGGAAGACAAGACAGCCAGATACCTTCCGGTCACAGAGCCCCTCCAGCCCTCCCCAGAATGCAGCCCCCAGAACATTTATAATACTCTCTGATGGGTGCTAATGCAGAGAGCGGAGTGATACACTTGCAGGCCCTGAACACCGAAGACCAGCAGACCTGCAGACGTGAAGAGAGAGGCCTGGAACCCATTCCCCCTCAGCGCCCTCAGATGAGTCCACACTGCCAACACGCCCATCTCAGGCTTCTGGCCTCCAGCACTGTGAGCCAATAAATTTCTGCTGTTTGAGCCACTCAGTTTGTGGGGCTTTGTTACAGAGGCCCCAGGAAACTAATACAGAGGGAGAGGCAGATGTTGAGATGTTGATCCAGCAATCACATCGTGGATATCCAGTTCCAAGGGGAGAGAAGTGCTCCAAAGAGAAGGAACCCCATTCTCTGCAAGGGACAGCCAAATGACTTGACCTGGTTTGGAGATCGGTGAAGGCTTTCCTGAGGAAGTTAGAACCAAAGGACATGCCAGAGTCAGCTGGAGACAGAGCTGGAGTGGAGAAAGGAAGAAACCATTACTGGCCCAGGGAATAGCTTATGCAAATGTCCTGCAGCGGGATGGAGCGTGGTGCATTCTGGGAGTGGAAAAGCAGTCCATGAGGCAGAAGAGGAGAGGAGGGAGAGGAAGAGGATGTTGGGACGTCAGGGACCAGCACACACGGTTTGTTATGCTGGACTGAATTGCAGGGCATTGAGGCCGCCCGCTCTACCTTCCACCCACCATGCCCATAAAGTCCACTTACTGGAGGAACAGGGCCAGGAATGGGGCCACAGAGGTCAGGCTCCTAGAGCTTGCCTACTGCAACTACCTCGTTCGTTGCCCTTCCTGTCTGACAAGCTATCCATCAGCAGACCCCTTCCTAAAAACATCGGAAGACATCTTGAGATTCTCTAAGGCAAAAAGGAAAAAGGAGGCAAATCACACAAAAATTCTGAGTTGCTGTTGCTTCTTCCAAGCATGCAGATGACTTGATTAGACTCTTGGCTCTGGTACAAGGTACCTAAAATGCAGCCTCTGTCCGTAGCTAATGTGTGCTAATGCGTATTCTGCACTGGGCACTGTGCAGGCATGGTATGGAACTCCCTTGAACCCCTAGAGCCTCTGCAGCAGATCAGTTACTGTCCTCGTTTCCATCTCAGGAAATGAAGGCACAGAGCCGGTAGGTGAGCTGATAATCAACAGACCATTCCAGCAAAACTGTGGGCCAGGTTTTGTATACACGAACTTACTTTACCCTCTGAGTAGGCAGTATCTCCCCTCCCCCATCCACCCATGAAGAAATGGAGGTTGGGGTGGGGGTGGTTGAGGGACCTGCCCAGGGTCACACAGTTTGTGACACAGCATGAGCTGAACTCAAGTCTGACCTTACAAACACTGTGTTTTATTGCTTCCTAGGCTTGGTAAGCAAGCCTATGTCTGTGAAATTCGTCCCGCTTTTCCTTGGAAAAACTCAAGCCCATTGACCAAACACTGCTCCTCAAAATGCCATTAGACTTGTCATGGCACACAGTTCTTCCTCTAGAGTCCCCTTCTGTCTTCCTGCCAGCTATTCAGTGTGCCCGCCCTCCAAAATCCTAAAGTTCAACATCTCCTCTTAACTAAGGTCAGCTTTCTCTAGCTAACTGTTGCATTTTGTGGGGTTTTTTTTTAACTAAAAAAAAGAAAGGTCTAAAACTCTAAAGACTGCCCTACTTAGAGTGTCCTTCCATTCATCTGCAAAATAAAGCTGATAATAATGTACTTACATCATGGGATTTTTTAAATTTTTTCAAATGTTTATTTATTTTTGAAAGAGAGAGACAAACAGAGCCTGAGTGGGGGAGGGGCAAGGAGAGCCGGAGACACAGAATCCGAAGCAGGCTCCAGGCTCTGAGCTGTCAGCACAGAGCCTGACGCGGGGCCCGAACCCATGAACCATGAGATCATGACCTGAGCCGAAGTCAGACACTTAACCGACTGAGTCCCCCAGACGCCCCCATGGGATTATTTTAGTAGGGTCATTCCAAAGCCTGGAATATAGAAAGTGCTCGATGATTATTAGCTCACGAGCTAATACTGGTAGGAATTATTATTACCACTAAATTAATTCCCCCTGCTTCAGGGGGAAAAAATGACCACAGAGTATCACTTTTCCAGTTATTCTTCTGAGTATTATTCGGAAAGTTATTCAGAAATAAGAGAGGAGGACTGATGTAGAGGACATGAGGGTGCCTGGATTCCAGACTTGGCTCTTATAGGTATGGGGCCTTGGACCTCTCTGGGCCTCATCTTTAAAATGAGTATACTAGTTATTACACTATACACAATTATTGTCAGGATGATATGTGATTACAGGGTCAAGTGCCCAGCTCTGGCCTGGTGCACGATGGGCCCTGGGGAATGTCTCCCTCCTTCATGAATAAATGATAAAGTGGCACAAAGCTGCCCTCCTCACTCACAGGTATAGCAGAGACCTTGGCAGGTATGTGAGGATCCCATATGACTGAGTCATAACCTTGACTGAGGCATACCAGGAGGTCACTCATGGCAGGAACCGTCTTGTCTTTTGTTGGGCTCCAGAAAGGTTTACTCAAATGAAGGTGTCTTTCCCCAGTGGTGAGGACTGACAAGTAAGTTATCGATTGCTTCAGTTATCAGTACTATGATTTATAAGTGACCAAGTTTCATATAACTGGAAATTTGCAGGTGACTGGAACCAGTCTTTTATCAAGTTTGCATAATCTAATTGGGCTCAGGTTGATACAATACTTTGGGAAGAATGGGGGAAGCGTTTCGGAGTAGGGTCCCCTGGGGTTCTGACTTATTTGACAGGAAGTTCCAGGTGTCTCTTAATCTTTGGGGGCGCTTAAAACACATGACGATAAAGTTCAGAACAGAACCCTTCTATAATAAGGATCTCCCCCAAACCGAAACGAGAACTCCCTATGATATTGGAATATCTCACCAGCTTACTCAAATCAGTTTATATTGAGGGGTACAGATGGTCACCCTTCGACTAAGGTGGGCAGCCCCGTTAGAGTCTACAAAAGGCTCTGGAGTTGGCCCAATGTCCAGAGGGAGTGACCATCTTGAGGCTCAGGAGTGAGCCTCTCTACTCTTCACTCCTCTGGAGAGAGGCAGTTTTGTGAGTCATGGCTTCATTCTTCTCTGCCCCTTCCCTGGGGGGCAGCAAATGCCCAGGGCCAGGGCCTGGGGGCAGCAGGAGGGTTCAGAGCTCCCCTTACCTTCTCCACTATGTGTCAGCAACCTGATCCCCCAGCCTCCCCACTGCAGTCTCCGGAGGAGGTCAGTGCTTCCCTCTCTGCTCTTTACAATGAGAAGTATTTTTCTCAGTGCAAAAGCAATATATTAACATTCTATGAATTCCAAATAATAAGGAAATGTAAAAAATAGAAATTTTCCATAATTGGACCCTCTACTCTCTCCAAGATAACCTAAAGCTAACAGTTTAAATATTATTCCAGGGTCTCCTGGGTGGCTCAGTCAGTTAAGCATCCAACTTTTGCTCGGGTCTTGATCTCACAGTTCATGAATTTGAGCCCCGCATCGGGCTCTGTGCTGACAGCACGGAGTCCACTTCGGATCCTCTGTCCCCCTCTCTCTGCCCCTCTGTCGTTCGCACTCTCTCTCTCAAAAATAAATATTCTTCTAGAAATTTTCTTCTCAGAGTCTGTATATATCTATACATGTGTAATTAATAGAACACAAATGCAAATACATATACATATTTTCTATTGTAAATATGCCATTTTATAGGGCACCTGGGTGGCTCAGTAGGTTGAGCGTTTGACTTCAGATCAGATCATGATCTCATGGTTGGTGGGTTCAAGCCCCGTGTCAGGCTCTGTGCTGACAGCTCAGAGCCTGGAGCCTGCTTTGGATTCTGTGTCTCCCTCTCTCTCTCTCTGCCCCTCCCCTGCTCACTCTCTGTCTCTCCCCAAAATAAATAAACATTAAAAAAAATTTTTAAATGCCATTTTACAATACACACCATTCTTGATATGCTTTTTCATTTAATATACTAGGGTTCAATAGATATGTATTGTACGTATTAACCATAATTAATTATTCAATCCCCTACTGGAGAAGTTTTGAGTTGTGTCCAGTCACCCTTCCAATACACATAATTGTATATAAAAGACATCATTGAAATACATACCTACAGCACATATAGAAACATAAAGCATACCTACATCTGATAAATATATACTTAAATATACTAACAAATCACGCATGCTGTGGAGAAGAGTTTCAGGTGCCCTCTGATGTATTTCATGGATATTTCTGATGTATATGTTGATATATTACACTCACAAAGTAAACTTTCAGCCAAGTGTTTTAGAACTTTTGGAGATAAAGAGTAGCTATTCCACATTTGTTTCTAAAGTTTTGATATTGGCTTTAAGTCCTTGGCAGGGCATCGAGACCAAAATAAGAACCAGAATCCAACAGTGGTAACAAAGGGCAACAATTAATTTGAGAGAGAACAGCAAAATTAGCTGCTTCAAATTCTTTTTAGAATAGGAAGGGAAGAATGATTGGGGGCCAGAGGAAAAAAGGAAGAAAGGAAAGAGAAAAAAGAAAAATGCTTTCTCCTGACAGATATTTGAACTATTCTCACCTGATTCCACGGTGTAATAATTGTAGGTCTTTTAAAGGACGTAATTAGGACAGATTTCCCTCCCTTACTTGTTCCTGGGGCTCCACATGCACCATTTACTTCCTGCCACGAGGCTGGAGGCTGGCCCCTCCTGGGTTAGTCTGAGGAAGCCTAAAGTAGCCCTCGCCCAAGAGGAAGAGGCGGGTGTCCACAACCCCTGCACATTGCTATGCTTGCTGAAGTCCACCGTGCAAGTCGGCAGCAGGTGAGGACGGTGGGGAGGTCGCTACTGCTGCAGACTGCAGAGAGTGACCCAGGACAGGCAGGGGGTGCAGCTTGGCTCTCACCAGGGCTTGAGGACAGTCACCCCAGTCCCCAGATGAAGGCCTGACTGTTACAGGGGCTGCACCAGGGACAAGAAACCCAGGTCTGTGGTCCCCCACATTGCTAGGTAAAAAGGAAAGAGGCTTTTGTGACTTTCCCTTCTTTACCAAAACAAAGTGCTTCAGTGGGATCCTTCAGCTCTGTGAATGCAAACCAGGGCCTGGTGGACTGGGGAGAACAATTAGGCCAGACACTGAGCGCATAAAAGCAAAAGAGGGTAGAAATCTAGACAATAGAGCTGAAGTCTCTCTCGGGTGGGGCGGAGGGGGGAACAGATATGATAGCGAGGAAGGAGTTTCAATGTGAATGAATACTAATTAGTGACATGGATATTAATGATGACAGTAATTAACAGGGGAAAGGAAGGGCTGTCATTGTCCCAGGGTGAGTAATCAATCTTGGCAGGTGATAAATAATGGGTCAGCAAGCTCAGCAGAAAGATAATCCGCCTGCCCCGGGGAGAGCTGTTGCTGATGCTGGAAACCTATCCGTTTCCAGGCAACCCACAAAAAAGAACTATTTTTCTTTTGAGGAAAAAACAGGTTAGAGTCTCTCCCCCACCCCCAACTTGGGATTACGGTTCTTATTTGATTTCTGCTTTGTTCTTCATTTCCTAGGACAAATGTTGAACTTGTATAATTTGGAGGAGACGGACACACACGCACAAGCACACAAGACATAACTCTCCTTCCTCTCAAAGAATGTGAACGCATAGGAGTGTTTTTGATCCAAAGTTTAGCTCATAGACGCCATCCGGGAGCAGGAGTGGGGAGACGCTTAGAAATTCTGCTTTTGAGGTTGAAACGGGGGCACCTTGCAGGGCTGTGCCAATGGAGGCTGGTCCTGGGGGAGCAGAGAAATAGATGGGGCCCTGATTGTCTACGGTGCAGGGTTCATTCCCGCTCCAGACAACCAGAGAGAAAGAGACCTGTGCTGTTCTCACCTCTGGCAACCAACCAGTCAGCTTTCTGGGAAACCTTATTTCTGGGGAAAGGGGATGCTCGTTGAAGACCTCTGCTAGCTCTCCAGGTTTTCAGCTAGGAATCTATTCCAGGAGAGCTATGGGCAGACCAAGCCTCAGACCCACGCACAGCAGGACTCAGACATCCAGAAATGTTGCCCTTTTCAGGTCGCTTTCCATCAAACGTTCCATACTGCGGTGACAAAGCCACCTCAGAAGATCAGCCCTGGTTTAACGTGAGATGGCTGAGTGACAAAGGTGAATTGACTGGAAGTTCAGAACCTTCCAGAAATTTGGCCTCCTCTACTCCCACGATGGCTCGAGGCACGACATTTTCAAAGGGAGGCAAACAAAGGAAACATATTCAGAGAATTGTGACTAAAATGGTGAAGGTCTCTAGGTCATGTCATGGGAGGAAATAGCTGAGGAGCCCAGGCATGTGACACCTCGAGGGGGCAGAAACTCAAGAAGAATGTTGATAGCGTATCAGATGGACGGTCTCCAGAGCAAGAAGTCTGGGTTTGTTTTTCTATTATCACAGGGCAAAATTAAGTCCAAAGAGAGGATTTCAGAGAGGATCAAATTTCTGTTCTGAGAAATCAAAGATGATTTCACTGGGACAGGCTGACTAGGAGGGAATCTGTAATTCTCAGGTACTAGGGTTTTTCCAAGTGGAGATTTTGCTACCTCTTGTCCAGAGTATTATAGATGGGGCTCCCATATTGGCTAGGGTTGGAGTAGATGTGCTTTAAAAGTCCCTTCTGACTCAAGATTTTATATTAGTTAAGGTAGGCCTTGATGTCAAAACAAGTAAATCCCAACTTCTGGGGCTTAACACAAAAAGGTTTGTTTTTTAATCAAGTCAGAGCCCAAAATGGGCATCTATTTTTATGGTTGTTCAGGATCCCAGGCTCCTTCCACATTGTGGCTCTGCCCTCCCCTATGTTCTTGGGTTCTCTCCATTCAGCCAGCAGATAGGGAAGGAAAGGGTGTGCAGCGTCACATGAGAGTTTTTATGGCCCAGGCCTAGAAGTGGTGGATGTCATTTATAGCTATATTCCATTGTAAGAACTCAATCTATACCCAACTGCAGAAGAGTCTAGAAATGTAATCTAGTGGCTCAAGGGATAGAGGAAAGAGGTTTTGGTGAACACACAGAAGTTTCTCCCCAGAAACAGAGGCATGTTCATTTAAAATGGGCCATACCAGAAAAAATTAGAGATTTGTTGTTGTTGTTGTTGTTGTTGTGTTGTTGTTTTTGTTGTTGTTGTTGTTTGGAACCTGTGAGGTCACCTGTGTTAGGCCTTGTCAGTTAGGGTAGGGAGCTGAAGAGGCCTCCTCCCTCAGGAAATATCCTGGGGTTCAGGTGTGGTAAAATTTCACCTAACCTGTCTCAGGGAAGTCATCAAAATCTATATTTGCAGGAAGTTCCCTATAGAGACTCCGTAGAAGTGTGGACACAAGATCATCCTGAGTCATCAAAAGTGGACTTTTTTGGAAAAGAATGAGATTGTGACTATGGAAGCATATCAATGGATAGACATGGTTAGTTAGGACAGAAAATTGTCAATATTATCCAGCTCTCTGGGGGTGTGCTAATTGGAATGGGGGGGGTTAGGTGAACTTGTTTCTTCTGCCAGAATTAAGCATCATGATGTCTTCAGTTCAAATTGCTTTATCATTTCAGGTACGGACATTGTGCAGTGGCTTATGAAGAACCTCTCCATTGAGGATCCAGGTACTTGACCTCGATTTTATCCTCTGTGGTTTTGAAAAACATCCCATAAACAAGTTCCAAACCAGATTTTCCCATCAGCCTGAGAACTGGGCTTATACATGTGTATCCTGGGGCAACTGGGTGGCTCAGGAGGTTAAGTATCCAACTTCCATTCAGGTCATGATCTCACGGTCCGTGAGTTCGAGCCCCTCATCAGGCTCTGTGCTGACAGCTGAAAGCCTGGAGCCTGCTTCAGATTCTGTGTCTCCCTCTCTCTCGCCCCTCCCCCGTGCATGCTCCCTCTCCCTCTCTCTCTCTCAAAAATAAACATTAAAAAATAATAATAAAAATAAATGTGAATCCCAAGATGTGGAGGCACTCCATTTGCAAATGAAATTAATTTATTTTCTCAACTGAATATCTATCTCTAAATCTAAATCACCCTTTGAGGAAATGAGCAATTATTTAGAACGCCAAAGAGCCCAATACAATAACTGTGAAATGAGATGAATTCTCGTTAGCCACAGCAATTAAAGAGAAGTTGTAGCACTGTCACTGCACAGACTTCTAAAGCCAGCTCTTAAAATTAGATTGCCTGATTCACAATTAAGATGTTTAATTATTTGCTAAGACTCCTTCTGTTTTCTGCTTCTGCAAGAAGTGAAAGAATGACTTTTTTTTTCCCCCAACCTTCATTGTGCATTTCAATTAGGAAACCTTACCAGAAAAACAACAACAGGGCTCTGGCCAATAAAACAGTTTCCAAATCTGTCCTCCCACCAGAAAATAAGTAGTAAAATTTATTTTGCCAGCATAATTAGAGAATGAGGGGTTTCAGAAAAATGAAAATTCCAGATAAGTAAACCTTAGGATTTGTGTGTTAGTTACTGCTTTTCGGAGTTTATAGTACGCTTCCTGTGGTAACTGAGTATCCTTGATGCCTGAAGGTCATATTTATCAATATCCAATATCCATTCGTGTATTATTATGTTCTTGGGGAGTAGACCTATCTGCCCCAAATTAAATGGGTTCCAATTGCTCTGCATTCTAAAGATTTTTGTAAGCGCCCTTTCTAGGTATCTGACCTTCAGCTGTGATTCCTTGCTGCGGTCACAAGGTCAGCTCAGGAATTCCTATATTTTAATCTTATGCTCCTAAGAGGCTATTGACTGTGAAACAATACAATTTACATAGAGTTCAATTAAATGTAGTCGCCAGAAATCTGAGTGCCAGAAAAGAGGGGTCATTCATGGAAGGGACACTAGCCTTTTTCACCATCATGATTAATGGCCACTTCCATGACAAATGAAAATTCTTAATTCTACTCAAGCTCTTAATCCACAGGGGGAAACTGTGAACTCAAATCCTTTTAAGGATAGGGGCGCCTGGGTGGCTCAGTCGGTTGAGCGTCCGACTTCGGCTCAGGTCAGGATCTTACAGTTCATGGGTTCAAGCCCCACGTCGGGCTCTGTGCTTATAGCTAGCTCAGAGCCTGGAGCCTGTCTTCGAATTCTGTGTCTCCCTCTCTCTCTGTCCCTCCCCTGCTCATGCTGTCTCTCTCTCTCTCTCTCTCTCTCTCTCTCAAAAAATAAATAAAACATTAAAAAAATGTTTAAATCCTTTTAAGGAAAGAACCCAAATTAACTACCCCATGTGTTTCCCTCATGCAGCCTGGACTTCTGATTGTGAAAACTAGGCTGAATACATTCCTACCAGTTTAGCTGCATGTATTTAAAGTCAATGTTTCTTTTGTTATAATTCTAAACCGAAGGAGTACCTTTCTTCAGGGTAGTCTTTTCTCTTCCGATAGCACTGTTTTCTTACCCCTTCTAAAATAATCACTGTATTTCTGACACATAATATTATCATTAGTAGTAGTAGTGTGGATGCAGAATAGGCTTCAGGAGTCCTCTGGCCCAGGTATGAGAAGCTTCCCTGAACGCTCATGAATAATAAGGATCATGTCTATGAAGGCCTCATATTCTCGGACGGCCTTGGGAAGACACAAGGTATTGGGAACCATTTAGGCTTCTGAGAAACGGTTGAGCAGAAAGAATTAAGAATAGTTCACCAGCTGGGAATACAAGGGTGGAAATGAGGCAAATCAAGGCCCTGGGGAAGCCAGGCACATCCAACATCTGCTCCCCCCCTCCGCACCACTTCTCCATCTTCCATCTAGCTGAGCAGAACCACAAAGGATGAAGTGAGAGTGCCAGCTCCTAGACTGGGGACATGAAAGTCACCTTCCTACTGGATTTTGTTCTTTCTTCCCTGGGGAAGGAGCAGCGGCCAGTGACGAAACTCTTCTTTTTTGCGGGACCCATGATTCTCGAAGCATCTAGACTGAAAAAGCAAACCAGTCATCACGAAGCAAATAACTTCCGACCTCATTCATTCGGACTGCACCAGTTATTTCCAGAGGATAGGTGGCTCTAAATAAGCAAAACACTTGGATTAGATACAACCTCTTGAGAAGTCTGCAAGAGAAAACAAGTTGCTTTAAAAAAATTCAGAGCTTATGAAATTAATAATTCCCAGAGGCTCCATAAGCGTATCAATCATTTTCACATCCCAAAATTAGTTTTTACCAGTAAGAGTACTTTATATTGGTGAAGGATTGTCATGCATGGTGGGACCATTTATATTTTTTTTTTCTCAGCTCTGCTCAGAATAAACACAAATTCTTACCTATGTGAATCTATTTATGGCTGGTGCTAAGTAACGAAACGATGGGTTGATTGTGGCAAAAACATAAACATTTCTGTCAGACTGGCCTCCTTCTGCCACTACCCACTGCATTACCTACCTTTCCTCCAATTTTCTAAGAATCGAGGTTTTACTCTATATCCATAAGGGTAATGCTCCCCTCCCTCGGGTGGGACTGTCATATCGGGGAATGCTATGGGCAGTGAAGCTGCATGCTCATTTTGCTGGGGATGACTAGGCACACGAATCAGGGCTACCCAGCAGGCAGTGCTAAGCACTTTACACGAAACATCCCACTTAATTCAGTACAGGTGTATACATACCAAAGCCCATGCTCTTAACCGTGAAGCTACTTTCTTCTGGAAGTCTTGGGGAAAGTTAAGCCATGTCAGACCTGCAGAGCTGGGATCCAAAGGAGTCCCAGACGCATGTTGGCCCTTCCCAGTCACTGATGCTCCACCACCCCCACCTCTGGCCCAGTACATTTATATCAAAGGTTATCGGTCAATCAGTCAATCAATCATGCAGCTATCTGGGGCTGATGACAGTTGGCTTCTGGTTGCCTTTCTGACTTTCATTCCAGCTAACAAGCCCAGCATTCTGACAGCTTACTAAAACTCCTCTCTCTCAACCCCTGTCCGTGCAGTTGAAGCAATACACTTGGGAAGCCTTATAGCTGCCCAGGGCTACATCTTTCCAATCTCGGACCACGTTCTCACCATGAAGGATGACAGCACCTTCTACCGTTTCCAGGTAGGCCTGCCAGCTCCTCCTCCTGAAGAACATTCTCTTATTGTCTGATCTCAGATTACTACCTACAAAACTGAGGATATTGAAGGGAGCGGCCCTTACCTCTCCCCAACACTGGGAAGGCCAAACAAGCTTTGATCTGGGCCATTTGTTGTTGGGGGGGTGGGCACAATTTACACATATTTCCTCATTAATTCTGAAGAACAAACTTTTAGCGTTGTATGTCATCCATTTAACAGATGAGAACACTGAGATGCTCCGAGGTTTAATAAATCCGGGAGGTGGCCTTGATTTGAGCGTCGGGCAGCCTGAAGGCAAAGTCCTTGATCTTTCTACTCTGTCAGGCGGCCTTCCTGGTGTGAAGTTTCTATCCACTACCTAACCCCTCCCACTCCTTTCCTCAGGTCCTGTCCTGGAGGGAAATGGGGCAGAGGATAAGAGGCTGTGTCAAGGTCAACACCAAAGGTTTTAGAGAAGAGTTTTTTAGATAGGGTCAAAGAGCATCTTAGTCTGCTCTGGCTACTATAGCAAAACACCAGAGACTGGGGGGCTTAAACAACAGAAATTTCTCACAGTTCTGCAGGCTGGAAGTCTAGGGTCCAGGTTCCAGAAGGTTAGGTCTGGGGTGAGAGGGCTCACCCAGGCTTTCAGACAGCCACTCCTTTGGTGGAGAGAGAAAGCAAGCTGTCTGGTGTTCCCTCTTACAAGGACACTAATCCTATGGGATCAGGGCCCCACCCTGTTACCTCACTCCACCCTAATTACCTCCTTACTCCAAGCACAGCCACACTGTGAGTTAGGGTTTCCACATATCAATGTTAGGGGGATACAATTCAAAGAGAGAAAAGGAACTTGGAGCTTGTGTGCCCAGGAAACGGTGCCAGCCTGACTTCTGCATTAGACTTCTATCATCTTGGGATAAGAAATGTTTGCCCTATTAACTAAGCATCTCATTTTTGCATTTATTTTGCTTACCTTGGATTTCATTTCTCAATAGAAGGTCGATAGCCTCAGCTGCATTAGGAACAGGAGAGAGTTGGGGGTTTGGTGTCAGCACAAAGGAGCCAGAGCAGAGCCTGTCATGAGAGTGGTCCTCCCTGGGTGCAGGAGAGGGTGGACCCAGGCCCCAGGCAGCGGAGGGCAGGTGGCCGGTGGGCCTCTGAGTCCTGACACCTGTGCTCTTTTGCAGGCCCCATACTTTTGGCCTTCAAACTGCTGGGAGCCTGAAAACACCGACTACGGTGAGCAGTGATGAGGTGTCACTCCTGGGAGCGTGGAAGACAAATGCTTGGTGTCTGGGTGACTGCCCCACAGAGAGTAGGGGTCGTTATCGCACTCAGTCCTCTTCCTAGCGTTGACATGTAATAAGCTCCCTGTTCCACATAATGAAGAAAGGCAGAGCACACTGAAAGAGGCAGCCTTTGTAAGGGAATGGGGGAAGGGAAGAAATGTTCTATCAAGCTAGCCAATATGCTGATTCTGTGGCACCAGGGAGAACTGAGACAGTGGCTGCTGACCCCTCCTTTCTGGAGCAGGGTTTCAGGGAGGGCTGGATCCAGGGGCCACCCTCCACCCCCACCCCAGCTCTTCCTATTCTCACAGACTTGTTAAGAGTTATTAATAATTCATTGGCATTTTTGATAGTTAGAAGTTAGCCGGGAAAGGAGCTAGACCAGGGAGGAGTGGGTGAAGTTGGGAGCTGGGCAGGCAAGGAGCTGCCTCTGTCCAGGCAGGTATCTGTTAGACTCTTACATATACTCTCCATGAGACTGTTTAAGGTTTCCCTGTGCCAACCCTCTAAAGAAGTTATATTGTCCCCATAAATCAGATGCAGAAACTAAGTCTCAGGGAGGCCACAACCTCACATGTATCACATCGTATTCTACTTGTTCGGATGCCCAGTCAGTCATAAGCTCCATGAAACCAGGGACGGGTCCTACCTGCTCATTCTCATATCGCCCAGTGTAAAGCGCCTGACTGAGGCATAGCTGGCACTCAGTAAATAGTTGCTGATGGTTCTGGTTCTTTATTAAAGGTGATTAAACAGATGGTAGAAGTATCAGAATTGGAACTCAGATCTGAGTGGCTTCAAGGCCCATGCTTCTTTCATGGTCTGTCCCTTTGCACAGAGTCCTTCCACTGACTTAGCGGCTGAGGCAGTCCATAGTGGCCCTCCTTGGGCCCGGGGCACTTGGTAAGATCCCAGCTTCTCCCCAAGCTCTTTGCAGGATTGCTCGCACGGGGAGACAGAGGCAGCTGCAGAGAATGGAGGGGTATGTGCAGCTGAGCAGCATTCAGGGAAGCCTGTCCGGGAGACACAGTCTGGATCACTCCCAACGGCAGGAGGTGGGAGCAAGGCCAACAATGGGGTGCCGACGAGACATTGGCTGATAAGGTTACAGTTGTTGTGTCTCCAGCTCTGGAGGATGGCCTAATGCAGGGGGCAAGGCCCTCTGATGGTCTCTGCAGCTGGCTGCAGGCACCACTGCGGGTCCCTCTGGAATGGGGCTGGGCTCTAAATGATGTGATAAGTGGATAAGCAAAGTTTTCAACTCAGAATGAGAGCTACATTTGGCTATTCACAAAATTCTTTCTTCTGGGGCTGAAAGGTTGCTCACAAAAGCCCAACTTGGACTTGAGTCATCGTGTCTCAGTTCCTTGCAGCAAGTGGGTGCCCCTGTGAATGTAAAAACTGATATTTTTGCAGGCAGTGGAGGGCGGGGAGGATGGATGGTGAGACCAAATAACTAGACTCCAGTAAGAAGAAAATATGTACTTGAATATGAGCCCATAAAGCTTAGGCCATTTCACACTGTACACACCAGGACACTAGTTCCCTTTCTCTAGAGAGATTCTCCACATCATAATTTGAGTTGCACAGCATGAAAAAAATAGAAATAACAATTTATATAAGGCTTTCATTAAAGCAAAATTATTTTGAATTCCTGTGCCTCGACTTTGGATGGAGAAGTCAAGGTGCGGGCTGCAAAAGTACTCAAGTTTTTGCCAAGGGAGAATTCAGCACAGCGGCTCCACGATCAATGGGCGCCACTAGCTGTGTGATCTTGGCAAGTTATTTAACCTCTCTATGCCTCAGAAATGTCATGTGAAGATGAGAATAATCATAGTACTCATTTGCTAGTGTTGTTTTATTAAGATGAAACGAAATGCCTGTAAGGTTTTGTATGTGGCCACAGTCAATAAAAGCCATGGTGGTGGTTAGCATTCTTATTACTAAGGTAATGTTTGACAGTATTAGTTCTGTGGTGGCCATCTTGCCAGAGAGGATGTAAAACCAAAGCTAAGAACTCAAAATAAGTGTAATTTGGATTGATGAAGAACCAGAAACGTTCATTCATTTCACATACCTTTATTGACCACCTACTCTGTGTCCATTGCTATGGCATAGATTTGAGTAATCACGGTCTTACCATCCAAGTATTCCAGGCTGGGGGAGGTAGCACGATGAGGAGGAAGAGGGTGGTAAGGAGTCTGATTTTAGTATTCAAAGGTTTCCTGTTAATGAAGAATGACTGAGAAGGTTGAATAGTTTGGGGAGGGATGGGTTTATAAAAAAAAAAAAAAAAAGGCTGTCAGAGTGAAGGAGAGACATTGAGAATGGATGCAGCACCTTTAGGGAGTCCCAACAATGGGGAATGACCTGGAAAAAGTTCCCTCATCCATAAACTGAGAATAATCACAGAACGCACCTCGTAGGGTTATTATGAGGATTAAGTGAGTGATCATTTGGAAAGTCTCTACAATGGCACCTGACATTCAATGAGCTTCACATAGGTGGTAGTGACTATTGTGGTGAGACCTTAACACGTACAACAGTGGTTGGCACAACAGAGGCACTCAGTAAATGCTTAAATAAGTGAACGAATGAATACGTGAATGAGTAAATGAAGTAGCACATGGCATAATGGAAAAATCTCTGAACTAGGCATTGGTTCTAATTCCAGCTCTACCACTAACTGGCCTATGGGTCAATCACTTCACCTCTCTGGGCCTTTGGTTTTCCCATCTGGCAACGAGGGGCCTGTACATAATGGTCATCAGGGTTACTTCCAATGCTAAAATCCCAGTGTACTAAAAAGTGATTCCAGGGTATGAGGAAAACAGAGAAATACATGTTTTACAAGTTCCCTGATTGAAGTAAACGACATCACTCGTAAAGACAAAGTTTGAAAAGGGAGTCAGTTCTTTAAATACATTGAAATAGGACGAGGTCATTATTTTTTTATTGTTTAATTGCACAGATAGTATATGAGTCCATTCACTTCATAACATTTTATATGTTTTCTATTTTTATCACAGTGACTTGCGGTGAGCTTGAGATGGCAATGGGTCCTCCAAGTGATGTGCCGGGAGGTGGGATTGCCAGGTGTGAGGGCAAGGAGACAAAGATTTCTCAATGAGAAATTAAATATCCAAATAAAACCAACATGTGAGCTTAAAGCAGGTCCCCCAGATGCCCTGTGATAGGACTGGCTGTCATTGTCTAGGGCCATTTGATTGGTCAGGCATTACAGCAAGCACGGTTGAATGCACCATAGTAATGCAGGCAAGCCCCAAGTTCTATGCCAAAAAAAGGTCCATTCAACAGCTACATTTTACCTCCCTCACTGTGCTGAACAGACCCCCTAACGTGTGACATTAGCCACAGAGGAAGCAAGTTGAAACCATGTGACCTTGTAGCTTGTGGTCATCAGGAATGGTGCCATTTTGGATTCCATGTGTGATATTTTACTTCACGACCCAGCTGGCCCATTTTGACCCAGATGTGTTAGAAGTTTCTTGGACCGATTCTGCTTAAATAAAGCCCACAGCCCAACATGGGTTGAACTTTCCCGGGTTTTACATTTGGCAGTGCAGCACACCATCTGCGACAGCATTGTCATAACAGCTTTCACCTCCACTGAGCTGTGCTGTCCCTGGACCAATGAGACCAGCGTGGTGGGGCTGGTGATGTGTCAGGCTTCCTCTTTAGGTAACCCCCAATTCCATAAGCTGCCTAAATAGTGGTCCAGGAGACAAAAGGAGGTAGCTTGTAATAGAGCAGATGCCCCTTCATCAGACATAATGGTTCCTGCCTGGTTCTTTACAAAAGATAGTAAGTGGGGAATTATGAAAAAGAGATACATCCTTACCTAATCACTTCATATCAACATAAGCTATACAAAAGAACAATCATTTGATGGCTTTTTGAGATTACACCAAAGACTCTCTTTGATTATGGGCCCTAATCATTTGAGTTGCTTTCTTAATTCGACCACACTTAAAATAAACCATCCAGCTTTGACACCTTTAAAATACATCAAGAATTTAAAAACACTTTCGAAGTAACCTGTATGTTGACATATTTCAGATTTTTTTAATTTTTTTCCTTTTGTTTTGTTATTTCATCTCTATCAAACTTATTAGCAATTGTCTTAGGCAACTCTTCTTTATCAAGTTGTTCTAAACCACTCAACTGGGTCTTCATAGAACCAACTCTTTCTTTTCAAACTAATTGCATCAGTGAAATGTGGTATTTAGTGAACTTACATTATTAAAATAACAAGTGTGCCTGACATAAACAGATTTGTGAACAAACACAACTGACTCTCATCCACATACAGCTCAACTGATATGAGCAGAAGTGTAGGCTGCTGGCCACAAGGTTCCGGCATACTGTAAGCTGCCAACAGCCAATTTTTCAGATCACATGGAGGAGGTTTGTTGATCCAGCAAGGAGTTAACTAGATCTCCTAGTATAACTAAGTTGGCAAACCACAGGTCAGCCAGATGTCCTCTCTGACCCTGTCTCCTGGCCATCCTATTGGTCACTCATACCATTCATCTATTGTCTTCCCTGGATCATTCTATTTGGCACTGCAGAAGGAGGGAGATACTGAAGAAGCAGAGATAGGGAGAGGAATTGATGAAGGAAGGCATGTTTGAGAAAGAATCCTCTGGCAACTGAGGGCCGAGAACCCTTCTTCAGCGTGGAAAGAGAGACCCAAATTGTCTACCATTTCCACTGTTCATTCATTCTACCTGGTAGGCTAGCCCTGGTGCTAGGTATAGGGATTCAAGCTGAGTAGGACACAGCATCTCCCCTTGAGGAGCCCTCCGCCTAGAGCTGGGGACAGTCTAGTAAGTCCATGATTACAGTGCACTGGAATTAAGTTCCATGGGTGAGGATGGGTAGACACTATTGGGAACACTGAGCTGGGTCTTCCAAGATTAGTAGGAGGTTGCCAGATTTTCCATGTGGAGAACACATGGGCAGAGGAGTAGAACTGAAGGGTTTGGTAGCCTCACATGCCCAAGGGAGGCAGGGAGGGAAGAGGTTGACAAGGTAAGGAGACTAGAACTTAAAGAACCAAGCATACCACCCTAAGGAGGTTGGCTGTTCTTGTGAGGTCACTTGAGGAGGCAACGCAGGGAGTATAGGCAGGAAGGTCACATGATCTTATTTGTGAAAGATGACCCTGGTGGAGGATGCTTGGGTGAGGCAGAGTGAGGAGGATGAAAGGGAGCAGTCAGGACTAGAAGATGGAGTCCTCATCCAATCCTGACCTCGAAGGAAGATTCTTGGAGGTTAGGCATCATGGCTTCCACACGGAAACATATTCTGCTCAGCACAGCACCGGGCTCATGGGGAGGGCTGGATGGATGGCTGGGTGGATGAGCGGATGGACAGATGGATGGGTGGATCTGTGACGCCACCACACTGCTGGCTCTGCACGTGTTGTAATTTCTCTTCTTCCCTCAGCCATCTATCTCTGTAAGAGGACAATGCAGAATAAAGCGAGGCTGGAGCTGGCAGATTATGAAGCAGTAAGTATGGTTATTTTGTAGCTTAGGTGTGTGTGGGAGGAAAGTAAAACCATATCTGCAGCTCTGTTTCTGCTTCTCTCTTTCCTTTTTTTCTCTCCCTGGTTCCTTTCAGGCAGTGGAAAGGAAGAGTCTTTTATTTCCCCTCCTTTGTCCTCACCTCCTCTACCCATGCCATAAAATTGCATCTTTATATAAAAGAGCTCTCAACACTCAGCAATAAGAAAACAAACAGCTCAAAAATGGGCAAAGGACGTGAACAGACACTTCACCAGAAAGGACGTAGGATGACAAATAAGCACATTAAAAGATGTTCAACAGCATCAGCCATTAGGGAAACAAAGATTGACTCCCTGGTGAGATACCACTAATACCTGGTAGAGTGGCTAAAATAAAAGTACTAATAATGCCATGTGGGAATGCAAGATGGCACAGCCACTCTGGAAAATGGTCTGGCAGTTTCTTACAAAGGTAAACATACACTTCCCATACAACCAAGCAATCCTACTCCTAGGTACATACCCCAAAGAAATCAGAACTTCTGTTCACACAAAAACCTGCTTACAGCACCCCTGTCTGTGATAAGCAAAACCTGAAAACAACCCAAATGCACTTTAAGAGGTGAATGGCTAGGGGCTCCTGGGTGGTTCAGTCGGTTAAGCATCCAACTGTCGATTTCAGCTCAGGTCATGATCTCACGGTTCGTGAGGTCGAGCCCCACATTGGGCTCTGCACTGAATGTGGACCCTGCTTGGGATTCTCTCTCTGTCTCAAAAATAAATAAACTTAAAAAATACATAAATGTGTAGGAACATTATGATCTTCCCAAGCAAAACTTACCATGGCTGTTCTGTGGATCTGAGCATCCTGTTCCTGTCCCGTCATGTGCCAGCTGTCACCCCTCTCTCAGAAGATCGCTGTCCTATTTTTGTGCACCCACTGTGAAGTGCTACATCCCTTCCCTAACACAACCTACCAGAAAGACCCAGCCTGCAGAAACACGTGGCCCCTCCACCCTGTGTCTCTCTTCTCTATATTTTCCATGTTTTTAGAAAAAAGAGAATTTCCCATGTGTTCCATGTTTAGAAAAACAGAAATAAGACAGCATCAACTTCTGATATATTTTATCCAGTTTTCTCTTCTCCTACCATATAATGTTCTGTTTGGATATTTGTAAAGAATATGGCAGTAAGATGTTCTTTCAGGTTGAATTTCTGCCTAAACGTGGTTAGAAAATTTAAAAAAGAATTTTGTTTTCAAAATTCAGTAATTTTATTGATTTTTTTTCTGGTGACATATTCTCTTTGTAAAACCCAAACTCAAACAGCCAACAAAGGAGAGGAAAGAACCTACAATCCTTCTCCCCCAACCTTTTTTCTATACATACATTTTTTTTCTTTACAAAAAAAACAATAAATATGAATCATACCCTGAACATTGTTCAGTAAGCTGCTTCTTTCCCCAATCATATGCTGTAAGTATGCTGACAGTCTTTCCATATTAGTAATAATAATCCACATTATTGTTTTTATTTTTATTTTTTTATTTTTGAGAGAGAGACAGAGAGACAGAGAGTGAACGGTGAATGGGATGGAGAGAGAGGGAGACACAGAATCCGAAGCAGGCTCCAGGCTCCAAACTGTCAGCACAGAGCCTGGCACGGGGCTCACACTCATGAACCATGAAATCATGACCTGAGCCAAAGTCAGACGCTTAACCAACTGAGCCACCGAGGCACCACCACATTATTGTTTTTAATGGCTGCCTAGTATTCCATGGCATGACTGGGCCATCATTTATGTAACTGCTCCCTAATTGACTGACGTTTAGGCATGGCTGACTTTGCTTCCTATGAACAGTGGAAAAATCAAAGAAACAGTTTTTTTGAGGTACTCTTACACTAAGCCTTGGTAATAACTGAGTTTATATGTGTTGATCTTCAACTGAAGCTCTTTTTATATTAATATTCCTCTAATGAGGGTAATCAATTAGTGTTGGCATGAGCTCTATGAAAATACATAGCATAATGTGGGCTCTACCCTTGCATTCCATCAGAATTAGGTGGCTCATTAGAGGACCTGTCAAATACCCCCTCCTCACTGTCCTTTTGTGCCACTAGGTGAGCCTACAGACTTAGAGAAAAGGCTTCTCCCCTCTTCCCCTAAAGCCAACCCCAGATGCCTTTTCTTTCTTTCTTTCTGGTTTTGGGTTTTCCTTTCATGAACATCACAAATATAGACAATCCCTTTTTTCCCACTTTTGAATCCAAACTCTCAAAGGCATGAGTGCCAGGTCATCAGGCCCCTGTTTGTTGGAAGACGAGTCTTGAGAAATCCATTCTTGGTTCTGCTCACAGAGATGTCCAATAGGCTGCCAAGAGCCCCCTCGTCCCTGTCCCAAATCCTGAGGGAATAGCCACAAACCCTTCTTCCTGTCTTCAGTGGCCTTGATGACAAGTGCTACACAAGTCGTGTTCTTGTAAAGCACACAAGAGAGGGGAATCGGGTGAACCACAGAGACTTCAGATTTAATGGGTGTATAAATGAATACTAATAGTCCTACTCTGTACAGTAGGGTCTGGTGCAAAATCACACTGGGTTCACATCCAGTGGTTTTAAAGTGGGGGCTCTGCTGCTCTGTTGAAAGTAACCAAAATAGATGACTGCCTTGTAATAAGCGTCGGTGTCGATGTGCAAACTTACGAGGATTAATGCCTTCTCGTTGATTTTCATTTCTTATTAGGAAAACTTAGCAAGACTTCAGAGGGCCTTTGCAAGGAAGTGGGAGTTCATCTTTATGCAAGCAGAAGCACAAGTGAAGTAGGTGAACTTGACAGAGACCCTAGGAAAGTAAAAAAGGACTATGGAGGTGGTGTGAGAGTGGGATTGCCAAGGCGGGGTGTCCTTCCACGGCTGGCCAGCTGTGGTCAGACGCTGTCATCTCTCATGAGAGCAGCAGAGTAGAAACCAAGGTCAAGATGGATAAATTTCATCTTTGTAATCAATGGCATGCTGAAATAATTTCAAAAGTGTGTGTTCTGGCAAGCAATGGGCTTGCTACCCAACGTAGAACTTCTAAGAACTCATCTTAGAAGAAGATGGTCTGGGGAGAGGGAGGGAGGTAAACCATGAGAGACTCTTGAATACTGAGAACAAACTGAGGGCTGATGGGGGAGGGGGAGAAGGGAAGGGGGGTGATGGGCATGAAGGAGGGCACTTGTCGGGATGAGCACTGGGTGTTACATGGAAACCAACTTGACAATAAACTATAAAAGAAAAAAAGAAAAAAATAATAAAATAAATTTCACTCATCCTCACAGTCACAGAGACAGATATTTTGGAATAAAATCAAATAATTATTTTTGTCCAGGAATGTTTTATCAAATACTGTTATTATCAAATATATCAAATATTATCAAATAAAAAGAAGAATAAGAAGTTGGTCCTATTTCCTAAAGAGATTTCCAATGATTCTTCTGTGCTTAGGGGCTAAAAAACATTAGACCCACTTTTCCAGTGGGTCTGAAGACTTTGCCTTCAGAAGAAAACATGTTGGAGTTTTAGGGAGACCAACCCGTCTCCCTTTCCCCCCAGGGGAGGGGTTCAGAACCAATCAAAAATAAGGCACAGAAGTCAGACATTGGAGTCCAGTGTGTTAAGATTATTACTGATACAAGCCAGTTTAGAGGGCATGACTTTGGATCTGTGACCACAGATCTTTACCCCGGAATGAAACTCGCACATGCTGGGCAGAGCTGGATATCTGCAGAATCCCCGACCCCAGGGCAGAGTTGACCCCTATAAGTTCACTGCATGCAGAGTGAACAGAGCACCAGACAGGGCCCAACGAGAACCGACCTGAGCTTTCTCAGTTTCCTCTTTCAGATCTGCCAATAAAGTTAAGGCCCTCTTCCCCCCCTCCACCCCCCGGAATACAAGAGATGAGAGACTAGCTGGAGTGTTTTCCCTGTATGTTTCCCTCCCAGAGAGTACAGTGGAAATCCCTTCCTCTCTAAGGAAACACAAGAAGTGGGCAATAAATGTCCCCCTGCCTACAAACATTCTTGTCAACCAGATCCTTTCCGTTCTGGGAAATGAACCTGCTAAGACTGGGTTCTTTCTGGTCCTTTCCAGCAATGGTCTCTGATTTTGCAGGGAGTGTGAAGGGATGGAGGAGCGGGTGAGAAAGGGACCCTGAGCTGGGCCAAGGCAAGGACGTTTTCTCTGGGTACCAGTTGTCCCTGAGCAGCGCCCCCGTGGGTCCTCAGAGGACCCCCTCCACACTCCATAGGCAGTGTTGCAGCCCCATCCCCTAGGGCTGGTTCCTGGCTGTGTGGGTGAGCCTTGATCACAGGTGTGGTCATAGTTGGAAATGCCCCTATGTCTCTGAGTCCTGTGCCCCGCACGGTGCCATTCCTCTCACCCTCCCTCTGCAGTCTCTGGCTTCCCCTCTGCCCACGATTGCACACACCTGCAGAGCACCCTGGTGCTGCCGGCAGCCTAGGAGAAGGTGGGCACCAGGCACCGGATGCTGAGCTGTCCCTCTAGAGCCATGGTGGCCCCCTAGGAAAGAGAAAGTGGGAGGGCGGGAAGGAGGCAGAATCGAGCTGTGGACTCAGAAGCCACTGGGCACCAGGGGGGTGCTAATGTGCACTTTCAGGATCACAGGGCATCATGTGTTAAAAAGAGGGGAAATTATCACTTTGTATATATATGGTATTTCTCGATTAACTTTTCTGATTAACTCCCGATTACTTTATAATTGTGGGCCATTGAAGTACCCAGTAATTATCACAAAAATCACAGGGTGATTATGGTTTATTTCAGGTCAGTAAACTAAAATGTTCCCAAGGGAGCCAAGAACCAGAAGTTACACGACAATTAATCGGTTACTTTTTACTTAGAGAGGCAATATGAAGTGATACAGGCTTAAGAGAAAAAACAAACCCTCTTATCTGTGTTTCTGATCAGAACGTAAAGAATCCATCTTTGTCACCTGTAATTTCCCGCTTGCAATTTGTGCCTCCCCGAGCTGAGGCCAGTGATATTTGCCTTCTGGATCTTGACATATGCGGCTATTCCTCTGCTTTTAGAAAGCCAGATGGTTTAAGTGACTTTTAAAACATGTAATTGCAGTGTTTTGAAGACACTTCTATTGACTCTGAATCTAAAGCAAACTTTCAAATTTGAGGATGCAACACTACAAGCCTATGGTTATATTCTTTCCTATAATTTGAATGTGCGGTATCCACATTGATGGGGAGGGGACGGGGGCAAGTCCACAGAAAATTCAGTTCCGAATAATCTAAATCTTAATCACTCAAATGGACAGTCGGATTCTGGTTCTCTCCTTGGGTCCACCATGCTCATTCCCCATCTCTGATGATTTGCAGTCTAGCCGAAAACAAGTACTCTTCCCACGTGTGGATTTCTTGAGGTTTCCTTCAGGGAATCGTCCGCCCCTGGTTAATGGCTGTGCAGAGAGCAGGGATCACACAGGTGCCAAGGGCCTTGTGTTCACCAAGCCCCTAGAACCAGGAGGCTCTGATTTCTTTTCTTTGCTCTTTCAGGATAGATCGGAAAAAGGACAAGACGGAAAGGAAAATTTTGGATAGTCAAGAACGGGCCTTTTGGGATGTGCACAGGCCAGTGGTAAGAAAACTTTGCTTGGTCCTCTATGATTCTGGTTGGGTTTTTTTTTGTTTGTTTGTTTTGTTTTGTTCATTTTCCCTCTTCCTTCACTTGAAAGAAAAGACTCTCTTTAGCCACCAGGTGTCTCATTCTTAAAATTAAAGGAAGTTGCTAGACTTTGTGAAATTGGTTTTGCTGTTCGGTCAACATAATCTCGGTAGATTGTCTGGAATGGATCTCAGTTCCAGCTTTTAAAAAGTATTCATCCATGACAATATGGACTTGGAAAAGGGGTGCTGTGGGAAGAGCCCCTGGGGTCCTCTGGACCCCTGAAGTTTACTGCTTACAAAACAAGCAGTTTCCATTTCTACTGTCATCTGACTCTAAAACTTAGAATCATCTTCAAATACGGCCCATTCTCAGCATTCACGGTAATTATATTCTGTGAAGTGGCCTGGTACTGAATTAGCAAAGGCTGAGCCGTTATCCAGGGGAAAATACAGGGTTAGGTTCCCATGATCCTCTGGTCACAGCATTTTCTTCAGGCGATCAATACGTAACCACGTCTAAAGTCTGTTTCTGTTTAAAGACATCTTATGTAATATATACCGTCGATTCATTAATATTGACCACATGGCCAACAGCACTATAGCTCACGCCTGAAGGAAGCTTACCTGACATGCTGTTGTCTCTGCCAGCCACCTCATGGCCTTCTTGCACATAGGAACACTAGATAGCACTTTAGCACGATGTTTGAGAGCCACCTGAAACAGCAAAATCACCAACAAAAAGCACAGAAGTGTGGAAAAGGGGGTACTAAATAGACCTTGAAAAGGGCATTCGTTTACAGTAGGAGAAGAAACAAGAAGGCAGAGTGTCAGCTAATTCAGCCTCACCGGGAACATGCACATGTCTCACAATTTTTGCTGCTCTGCACAGGTTGGCAAATAATCATGAATGCACCGCCCATATCGATTTGGGGGTTAGAAGCAAATGTTCACTCGTAGGTGCATTCACAAAGACAAAAATAATGAGGTTCGATGTAGTTCTAATTTCCTATTATTAAAACAAACCTTGCATCTCCCTCATGAAAAGGAACTAGAGTAAGGCTACTATGTCAGACCTTCCTAAGAGCTGGTTAAAAGCAAAACAAACAAAAAACTTTCCCCATCGTGGTATTGGATTGTTTTTAGATGGCTAGGTGTGTGTAGGAACAAGGACTGTGGCTGAAACTGGCCCCTCTGAATGAGTAATAAGTTTAGTCTTATAAACGGTCCACGCTATCCTCTCCATATCATCCCTAGACAGTGTGAGGCAGGCTTGTATTATTTCACGTGAGAACTCTGGGGAGGAACACATATTGAAGACAAAATGTCTTTGTAAAAGAAATCGTAAGTGGCAAAATGGAGACAATCATGTATTGTCTGTAATGGGAAAGACAAAGATTGGGTCTGACGGTGGCACATGGGTCACATTGGAATGTGAGCTTTTCACTTTAGTAATTTATATGATGATTTTTTTTTTTTCTCAGCCAGGCTGTGTGAACACAACAGAAATGGATATCAGAAAATGCCGGCGTCTGAAGAACCCACAAAGGGTTAAAAAGGTTCGCTAGTTTAGCTGAATTCAAAATTCTTGATGCAAATAGCCCTTCTGTTTCTGGTACTGTTCAAACAGTAATTTGCTATTTGTTAATTCTACCCCATTTTGTCCTCTGAAACCATTTCATTCGTTCATTCTACAAATATTTGTGGAGTGGCTGATATGTTCTTGGCGCTGTTCTTGCTGCTGCAATACAGTGACAAGTGCTCACCAATCCCATAGCTCGGTGAGGGTAGAACACATGAACAGGCCACAATATTGGGAGGGCTGCATTAGGGAAATACAGGATGGTACAGGAGGGCCAGGAGGGGGGCCCCGGGCTGGGGGCTTCCTGTGGGCTTCCAGAGCAGGCTCAGGTGTGCTGAGGTCTGCAGGGTAAATAGCAGTTGGCTCTGGGGAAGAAAAGAAACTAAAGGAACAAAAAGTATCAAAATCCCACAGGCTAAGGTGAGCTTCGTACTTAGAAAGTCTTTTATACAGCCAGATCATCCAAATTCGAATCACCGTGCTGCTTACCTGTGAATGGGCCAATGATTATCTGTGTTTCACAATCCTGGAAGGGGCAGTAGCCATGGTGTACCCGGGGGTGACACACTCAGTCTGCCCCACGACTGCTATATCCCAACCTCACAACGGCACCCAGGACCATATTGTAGGAGAACCTGTCTGTCCTCCAAAATATTAATTTCAAAAAGTCAGAGATGTGTCCCCAGACATTCCCATTTCTTTCCTATTTCCAGTCCTTTCATTTTCATGTTCTTATACACACACACACACAAACACACACACGCACGCGCGTGTACACATACACACACACAGCATAATCAACTTCTTGAATCTACTTACATATTTTATTCTTTACTGAGATAATTATGCTATTTTTATTGTATTATGACATTTTGTAATGTTAGTCTTAAAACATCCTCACCTAATCTTTAAGGGCCCCCTAATTCTAATATTCCAGAATTTCGTGGAGCTCACATCCACTCTATCTGAGCCCTTCTTGATTTTATAGATTCCAGCTATACATTGCATACCCTCCCGGGTTTTGTTCCATTCCCAAAGCAAAGATTGTTTTTCATCTGTCTCTAGCACAAGGAATGGCTTTAATCAGCAGCCATAGCATGTGGAGAAACTGAGGCCAGAAAGCTGTTTGGCTGAAAAGGAAGAAAATCTGAAACTCTGCCTTCTCAAATTTATACTGGATGAGCATGTCATCTGCTGGCCAACAGAAAATTTAGAGGGGATCTTTTGTGCATAGATTTCAATAGTTGTTCTTGAACTTTCCTATGCCTCAGAATCACTTGGGCCATTTGATAAAAGGGCAGAGCCCCAAGCCCCACCCACAGACTCTGATTCGGTGGGTCTGGGGTGGGGCTTAGCAGTGTGTGTCTTCACCAAGTACTCCCAGATGATTCTTTGCAGTCTATCGACCATATTTGGGGAAACACTGATATTCAAGGAGACTGTTTCAGCTTAGTGAGAGGAAAGATTTTCTAACGGTGGTGACCCAAAGATGGGACAAGCTGCTTCAGGAGGAAGAGCTTCCCTCATTGTAGAAATTTAAGCAGAGGCTTATCACTTATTGTCAGGATGTCATGGAAGGGATCGGAAACATCACATGAGCGCTTGCACTACCTGCCTCTAAGGCCCCCTGCAACTCTGAGGGTGCATGATTCTATATTCTTCCTTCTTCTCTAGTCAGTGTATGGTGTGACTGAAGAGTCCCAGTCGCAAAGCCCCGTGCACGTACCCAGTCAGCCAATCAGGAAAACGACAAAAGAGGACATCCGGAAACAGGTGAATGAATTGACTCCCGCACTCCCAGGAGGAGACATGGCCAGTTTGAAAACGCTTTGAATGCTCACCTCTGAAGGCTGAGTGAGCTTTGAGTTCCTGGAAACCACAGTGGGACCCAGCTGTGGATGGCTCGAACCTCTGAGTGCTGAGTGTGAACAACTGTGGAAGCTTGAGAGGGAAAATTCTCCACCGAGTTCCCCCCAGAAGTTATTAGAGAAGGGCATGAAGGAATTATCCCAATGCCTTGGGGCGACTGCTCTAGTCAGGGTTCCCACAGAATGCTGTGGGTCTGCAGTGGGGAAGGACTGATGTCACAGAGTCCTTACAATTGTAATGCACTTGCAGAGTAAGCCAGCTCAGAGCCACCAACTTTAAAAAAAATTTTTTTAACATTTTTATTTATTATTGAGAGACAGAGAGAGATAGAGCATGAGCATGGGAGGGGCAGAGAGAGGGGGAGACACAAAATCTGAAGGAGAGAGCCACCGACTTTATTGCTGTGATGCAAAAGGCAAGCTTACAAAGAAAGAAAGCCCAGCTCCTGGGGCCACTGCAGCATTATTTGGTTCCATTATTTGGTTGTCTCCCTTCATGATGGGAAGCTAACTGGTCAACCCAAGTCAGCAGACAATGGCTAATTACGTTACTTCTTTCTAGGGTTCACTGGTAATGAAGTAACTTTAGGGTCTACTCTTTACATTACACTTTACTGGCATCTGGGGGAAACCCAAAAGAGTGAACTGTTAGGTGCCTGCCCTTGACAAGTTTATGTTGGGGGTGCTGAGAGAGGAAACAGATGTATGTCAAGTAGCCATTTGATGATTCTAGTCAAATGCACCAAGCATGTGGGTGTGATGCAGATATGAAGGGTGTGCAGAGGGAAATCACCAGAAATTAGTCCAAGTAGATATTTACGGTGCCTGTAAGTATTGCAAAGTTTTGTGCGATGTATATACCACCTCCTTTAAGTTTGCAATCGCTTTGGGGAGTCGAGACATAGGCTACAACACAGCACAGGAGAATGCTGACATAGGCTAAATTGTAGAGTGTGATTCCTGAGTGTGGTGGGAATTTCCGAAAGGGCACATGGTCATTGGAATACAAAGCTGAAGGGTTGGCGAAGGCTGGCCAGAGGAGCTGTTTGGATCTTGATGGAAATACAAGGTTGGGGTTCAGGGGGTAAAGGGGGAAAATCGAGTTTGGTCCTAACCCCTCTGTTCTCTTTCCCCCAGATAACATTTTTGAATGCACAGATTGACAGACATTGTTTAAAAATGTCCAAAGTGGCTGAAAGGTATGTTTCCCCTCCATCGTATTACTGCTTCCTTCTAATTCGACAAAGGAGAAATGTTACGGGGGCGTGGCTAACAAGTATGCACCAGGCCAAGAGGCAGACCATAGTCATTTCTTAAACTGATGAGTCAAAAAACCACAGGGCTTGCGCAAGTGCAGCTAAGACAGCAGACCTCCCTTGAGTGATGTCAAGAAATGCTCTGCTGAGAAAGCTTTTCAGGGGGTGGCCACGGGACCTTGTCAATCTAGGAAGAATGTCCTTAAAAGCTACGTAATGCACTTTTGCCTTCAGACTCTTGATTAATTCAAATGGAATTGCTCCCTTTTCAGCTATAAAACGCCCAGATTCACTTTAGAGGGGGAAAGAAATTACGTATGCCCTTTGAGGTGCTGGCCACGCAAACAGGAGGGGGCCCCCACCGTCTGGAGGCGTTCCGCCTCCACACACCATCAACCACAGAACTGCATCAAATCAACTGTAAAGAAAATATTTGGCACCTCCAGCCTGGCTTCCTCAGGAGCATTTGTGCTGCACCGGTAGCCAGTTCCACTCCCACTCCGTTAACTCATGGGAGACTCCATTTTGTCCACTAAAAATGGGCTGTTTTTTTAATTCTCAGGGAAGAGGAGAGACCACCTGGGGAACCCATCCTGGAATAAATCTGATACAGTCCCAAACCGCACGTTTGCTCATCCGTATGCTACCGTTTAAGCGATGACCAGTGTCTGAGGGATCAAGGGCTTAAGCTGTGGGTCTTAGCATTTATTGGATATCAGAGTAAAGTGGGTCCTTTAAGCCCAGCTCACATGGGTCTGGCTGTGTGTCCAACCTGCTGGCCTTTCTCTGCTGGCCCCTGGGGTGGACCTGCATCTTCTTTCCAGATAAATAACAACAAATTGAGGCTAAGAAAATCCCACTCCCAAAAACAAAACCTGAATGAACCCTCTGTCTTCAGGGGGCCAAGGACGTCCCTGGATTTGAGCCTACATCTCTGATGGCCCCTGGTATCTATTCTGGGACTTCTTGGTAGTGTCGCTATTAACATTTGGGGCGGTCTCGTGCATTTTAGGGTATTTAGTAGCATCCCTGATGATTACCTACTAGATGCCAAAACCCACTTCACAATGGTGACAACAAAAATGTCTTCAGACATCACCAGATGTTCCCAGGCCATGGCCAGGGGGAGGCAAAATCACCCCCATAAGCATCACTGAGACTCCCGTTTCCCCTAATGCAAGTGCTTTGGAAGGTGGCCAGGGGCTGGAGCTCAGTTTACACTTAGATACCAGAGCCCTATCTGCAGCTAACTCTGCGGGGCCACAGAGCCACCACCCCCTACCCCCCTCCCCCCGCCCCACCACTGTCGTGACGTGGGGCTTCCCATGTGCCAGGCTCTAAAATTGCTTTTCAGATCTCACTGTGGTTGCCTTTGTCCCAGAGAGTGCCCTTGATGACCTTGACTGCATTGGTGCCACAGCCTTGTCAGGGACTCCGGGCTTATTTCTCTGTGAAAGAGGGACAGGAATGGCTGTCCTTGTGTGCCAGGAGGATCAGTGCTAGTAATGCCTGGCCTTCGAAGGCACCTGAGAGTTTGTGGTCCAGGGAGAGCATGTGAGGGTGGGGCAAGGGAAGCATCTTTCCTTGGGTCAAGTTGCTTGGGTCAGTATTTTTGAGCAGGACAGTCTGGGTGGGGAGGAGTTGAGGATTGGGTTTCCGAAACCCCAGATCTGGGGAATCAACTGGTGTGTTTTGAATAATCTGCAAGTGAATGGATCAGGTCTCCAAGGATTTGGGGGAGGTGTTGCCCAGCACGTAGAATGACCTGAGAGCTCCCAGGACAGGGGGCACCCAGCTGTGTCCGATCTCTGGGGATGTGGGGAAAAAGTCCAAACCAGTCATCCTGAGGGAAGCCCACTGACTCCTGACAGGTGTGCTGGGGCCTGAGGCTGGGACGAGACAGTCCAGGTGGGGCGGGGAGCCTGGTAGGGCCTCTTGTTTGTTTGTTTACCGCAGTCAGGAGGCACCGCACCTGGCAGCATCTCATTACGCCTGAGAGGCTGCCCCCTGGCACCAGAGAGATTATTCCAACCAGCCCCTCCTCATTCCTGCTTGAAGCTCCAGGAGTCTCCACCCAGCAGAGACTGGATTTTATTCCCAGCAGCAATAACTGGCAACTTTTCAATGTGACACAAGGGTTTTTCATTAGAACCACCAGGAAACTCCCAGATAGAGCAGAGGAGGGAGAGGAGACGGGTGTTAGCAGGAGATAAAGCAGCCTGGAGCCTTGGCCTGTCAGCAGCTCTGCGGGGGTGGGGACAGGGAGGCGGAGGCGCTGGCAGCTGGCCTTGGGCCCGACTGCTCTGGTTGCCCAAGGTGAAGGCTGAGCTGTGTCAGGTGGGTGCACCCGTACCCGTGCAGGTCTGGTTTCCCGGGGCCGTGCTGCAGGTGATGGGTGATAATTAGCTGGAAGCCATCAGGCAGAGGACGCATCCCCCAGAGAACAGGCCCATGCCATTTTCACCTGGGTCCCTGAGAACTGATGGTGGGGAGAGACATAAGCGCTGGTGATGGTGACGGCCCAGTTCTAAAAAAAAAAAAAAAACAGAGGGACGCCTGTATGGCTCAGTCGGTTAAGCATTTGACTCTTGATTTGGGCTCAGGTCGTGATCTCAGGATGGTGGTGAGATCGAGCCCCAAGTCAGGCTCCTCATTGAGCATGGAGCCTGCCTGGGACTCTCTCCCTCTCTCTCTGCCCGATCCCCCCACCTCATGCACAAGCATGTGCTGTCTCTCTCTATATATGTATAAACAAACTTAAGAAAAATAATAATAAGGTGCACCTGGGTGGCTCAGTCAGTTAAGCGTCTGATTTCGGCTCAGGTCATGATCTCACAGTTGGTGAGTTTGAGCCCCACGTCGGGCTCTGTGCTGACAACTCAGGGCCTGGAGCCTGCTTCAGATTCTGTGTCTCCCTCTCTCTGTCCCTCCCCCATTCACACTCTGTCTCTCTCTCAAAAATAAATAAACATTAAAAAAATTTTTTTAAATAATAAAAAGGGAAGAGTCAGGGATGGGTCAAAGGTTGTGGCCACACCAAGCCAGGAAGGGGATGAGGAAACTGCCTACTAAGGAACAGGGCAGAACAATTTGGGGGAAGAGTGTGAAGCCAACTATGAGGGTTGGAATCCTGCCTCTGCCATTTTCACTGTGTGACCTCCAGCAACTTGTTTCAGCTCTCTGTGCCTCTGTTCTACTTTTTGAAAGGAGAGAGAGCAGTAGCACTTAGCTTATAGAGCACATGAGTTCTTCCATGACCTGAGCTTCGTCCGGTCCTTGACACTTAGCCCATATGCAGTGAATACATACCATTATTATTATTATTATTTTCCCCTGCGGTGCTTAATGGTGCCTTGGAAAGGAGCAGAATTCAGATACGTGGGACAGAGTGAACTGGGCATATGGTGTTCAGAGGAAGCAACAAAGGGCAAGCCAAGGAATGAAGCTGGTCCTGTGGACGGCAGCTTTGAGCTAATGCCGCTCTTCCACTCGGTCTCTTTTCAGTCTGCTCCACGGAGAGCCCTGCTGGCTGCCCCCCAAGGCTGGCCCTGCAGTCCACAGTCTGTGTGTCTGTCCTCGGCTGCCTCCTCTGGCACCACTAATCCGGCACCCGGGAGGAAGGAAGGGCCATACGGGAAGAGTTTGGCTCTCCTGCACAGATCTTCTTGGGTCATCCCGGTTTCAACCGTGCTGTCCCATTTGTCACCATGAGTAGTTAAATGCCAACATCATGGCAGCCAGACTCCGTTTCCTGGCATAGGCTGCCTTTTGCAAGGGAAGCAATGCAAACGCCTGTCTGAGATGTTACCTGACTTTTGCTCCAAATAGTATGGTTCCTGTGCACACAAATGAATTTCCCAGATAAATAACATTTGACGCCTTAAGCTTTTTTATGTTCATTATCTTTTTTATTTTTATTTTTTATTTTTTAAGTAGGCTCCACACCCAGGGTGGAGCCAATGTGGGGCTTGAACTCACAACTCTGAGATCAAGACCTGAGCTGACATCAAGAGTTAGATGCTTAACCAACCGAGCCACCCAGGTGCCCCCTATAATAACTATTTTAAACAAGAATCTTTCTTAAAAATGATTATGCATTTGCACTGGGATACTGGGGCGCCTGGGTGGCTCAGTCGGCTAAGCATCCAACTTTGGCTCAGGTCATGATCTCACAGTTCGTGGGTTCAAGCCCCACGTTGGGCTCTGTGCTGACAGTTCAGAGCCTGGAGCCTACTTCGGATTCTGTGTCTCCCTCTCTCTCTGCCCTTTGCCTATTCTCTCTGTCTCTCTCTCTCTGTCTCTCTCTCTCTCCCCCTCTCTCTCTCAAAATTAAATAAAACATTAAAAGAAAGGACACTATACATATTGAAGATGACTTCTATACTGTGGTTTAAAACCACCAGTGGTCAAGGTCTTATGAAGTGCCGCCAAGTGCTCTCCTGTTTCTAAACAGCCCCAGTCCATTGCATCCTTTGAGTCTCTGTTTCTGCTTTTTAGTTATTGGTTTGTTTTCTTGTTCCCGGTCAACAATCTGTAGCATACCAGGTTGTTTCGGTCAGATGTCGCTGAGTAACAACCAACCTCAACCCCTAGTGGCTTCAGACAGCAGGCTGACCCTATTGGGCTTCGGGTGTGTCTGTGTGCAGCGTGGATGGGGTAGGCAGCTCTGTGATCTAGCTGGGCTCTCAGATGTTTGGCTTCAGCTGGTTTAGGATGACCTCAGCTGGGACAACTGGGCTCTCCTTCATGAGGCCTCTCATCCTCCACCTAGTTTGACCTTGTTCACATGGGAATAGCAGGATTCTGAGGGGGAGAGAGAGAGAGAGAGAGAGAGAGAGACCGACCAGAAGCAAGCAAAGCCTCTTGAGGCTGGGAACCAGCACTCTGTCACTTCCGCTGTATTTTACTGGCTAACACATGTCACGAGCCCAGCCCAAATTCAAGGGCTGGAGAAAGACGTTTTTTAAATTGATCTACCATACCAGGAAATCAAATGACCAAGCTCCTTAGCCTTGATTCTAAAGCAAGAGTAAAGAATCTTTTCTGAGAGATGGACTCTCCCAAATTCAGATAATGAGCCTCGAGGAATAGAGTTTGTGTCATTGTAGACTCTGCTCTGAGCCCCTTTTGGTCACATATCTCACCTATGATCCCTCAATAGCTGAAGATGCCAAGTAAATGAGGTCTTACTGTCCTTTGCCAGAATCCTCAAGGAAGCCCCTATTTTTTTTATTCATCCAAGCCTTAAGGCACTTGACAGACCAATTTGGGAATGCAAAACTTCATACATTTTAACTCCACGTTGTCTGAAAAGTCTCTGTGTTTCTCAGGGTTTCCCCCAGAGACTTCCCCCCACTCACAGTGGCACTGAGCTTGGCCAGGCACTGCGGGAACCACAGAAAGATCAACTTGTCTCATCTTGTATCTGCTTGTGTGCTTGGCTATCCTCACCCTATCCCTGGGAGCCATTCGTGCATCACAGCTGACTGCTGAATTGATTTTTTACCAGCATCTTGCTTGCCCATCTCGGGATCTCGGCTGCTCTCTGAAATTGGATGCTGGTTCCTTCTCTGCCTCCCGACCCTCCATGATCATGAAATGTAATTAACAAAACGAGATAAGACAGCAAGGGGCTGGATGCCCTAAGGGGTTTTAAAACCTTGCTAGGGTGATGGAAGTCCCTGAACTTAATGTCCAATGACTGTTTCAGGGAAGGAAAAAAGGGACCAAAGAGGTCATTACAACTTTGCTTTTGTGTGATTCCAGACACCCTGCGATCCTTGCTTTTCCTTTCTCCCAGCCCACCTTAGGTGACAGGGAAAAAAAGATCAGAGGCAACATGATCACCAGGGCGATTATATCCAGACCGAGATCTACAAGGGCTGAGATCCCTGGCCTGGCATATTCTCGTCCCTCTGAGGGGCTAAATTCACCTCCACATCCCTTCACTCATTCCTAGTTTCTCCATGGAATGTGTTTTCTCTTGGTGACCGGCAGTTTAGGAGTTCTTATTCTCTCTTTTCCTCACTCTCTCCAATTAATCCAATCCAAAAAAATGAATTAATGAATGAATTAATTAATTAATAGGAGCCAAACATTCTTTTTCCCTCTCTGCAGTCCTGCTCAGCTTTTCCTTTCCCTCTCTAACCCTTTCTTCCTGTCCTGGTTCTCTTTAGTGCCTTGAGTCTAGAAAACTGCATACACAGTTCAAGAGGATGCAAACATACTCTCCTATTCACCTTTTCCATATTCAGTTTCCAGGTCTCTCCCCAGTTAGAGGCCTGATCTCCTAATGAGTGCTGTCATGCACTTGTATTGTATTTCTAAAATAGGAATGATGGTCACTGTTCCATAATGCTTTCCACTTCATGCCTTGTTGTCCCAGAGCTGCTGGCCATCCCTCGCTGCCCATCTCCCCAGACTCTGTGCGTCCTTCTTCTCTCCCACCTGCTCTGTGAACCACACTCCATGTGTGCATCATTCTTGGGATCCCTTCCAGGCTCCCCTCAACCCATCACGGATGCCATCTTTTCTTCCTCCAACTCACCTTACTTTTTATTGTTATATTCTATACAATATATAGCAAAAGTGCGTCTTTATTTTTTGTTAAGGGAGAAAGGATGAATTCTAAAACTTTTCTCTCAGATTTTTTTAAGTGGTTGGACTAAAAGTTTTCTAATTTTGCTTTTGTTATTTCTTTCCTCTAAGTTTATCAAAAGTAGGACTTAATTAGCAATCTATAGTAATAACAGCCTATTATATATATATGTATATATATATGGTATATATATATCAACACTGATATATATATACCATATATATATGTGTGTGTATATCTATATAGTATATATATATAGTTGTCCCCTCAAATAACATGAGTTTGCCGCTTATACACAGATTTTTTTCAATAAACGTAGTACAGTACTGTCATTGTATTTTCTCTTCCTTATGATTTTCTTAATAACATTTTCTTTTCTGAGGCACCTGGGTGGCTCAGTCAGTTGAGTGTCTGACTCTTGATTTCAGCTCAGGTCATGATCTCACAGTTTGAGATCAACCCCCAAATCAGGCTCTGCACTGATGGTGCAGAACCTACTTAGGATTCTCTATCTTCCTCTCTCTCTCTCTGCTCCTCCCCTACTCGCTCTCTCTCTCTCAAAATAAACATTTTTTAAATAACATTTTCTTTTCTCTAGCTTACTTTTTTTAAGAATACAGTACATAATACATATAACATACAAAATATGCATTGTTTATGTTATTATTGAGGCTTTGGTCAACAGTAGGCTATTAATAGTGGTTTTGAGGGAGTCAAGAATTGCATGGATTTTTGACTGCACAGGGGTTTAATGCCCCTAACCCCCATGTTGTTCAAGAGTCAACTATAATATATAGAACATATATATGTCATATATATAAGCCCCCCATACACACACACACACACACACACACACACACACACATGTAATAACTACAATTGTTTAAAGTAGTTAGAGGCATGACTTTGCTATTAGGTCACTGTGAGCATCATCCTATGATTCAGGGAGCTGTTCACTATTTCATAGCACTAGTAGGTGCTGAATAATGTTGACTGAATGACTAACCATGGGCTCTACCTTGGCAGCTGAATGGCAAATTTCTGCTGCTTTCTACAAGGAAATGGAAAGGAATGTGGGATAAATTGGCCAGCCCCATACTCCACCCAAGAACCAGTTTGAAGCACTTGATGATGGTGGATAGCACATTTGCTAATGGCTGGTATGTCAGCATCTTCTAATGATGTGAGAATTGGGCATTTGAAAATAACAACACCATATACTTATCAGAAGGAGGCAGATATAAGGGGACAAGGATGTTAAAACGGCTCAATGAGAAATATTTGTCCTAATGGACTTCCTCTACATTTCCTGTATTTATTTTATTTTTTCCATTTCCTCCTGTATGAGTCAGCTTGCCATAACAAAATACCACAGACTGGGTGACATAAACAACAGACATTTATTTTCTCACAGTTCTAGAGGTTGGAAGTCTATGATCAAGGTGCCAGCAAGGCTGGTTTCTGGTGGAGCCTCTCTTCCTGGCTTGCCGACAGCCTCCTCCTTGCTATGTCCTCACATGGCCTTTCCTCTGTGCGCGCGCACACACAGAGGAGAGAGAGCTCTGGTGTCTCTTCCTCTCTTTAGGAAGAAAGTCTTATCAAATCAGGGCCCCTCCCCATGACCTTAACTTTAATTACCTCCTTAAAGTTTGTGTCTTCAAAACAGTCACATTGCAGGGTTAAATCTTTAACATATGAAACTGGGGGTAGGGGACCCAATGTAGTCTGTGACACCTCCCAATTTGGCTTTGGCACCACCCACACCCAGTGATCTGTGGACATTGTTGCCCATGTGCTATTACGTGCCAGCTGTCCGCAAAGCTCTTTCCATGACTGTCTGTTCTCTCTCTCTCTGCTTTTCCTGTCCTAGCTCAAATCTTCCTGTAGTCACTGATACTGACTTTGGACCCAAGTAGTACTTTGTACCAACCACTGCTACCTCCCTCATTGCCTGCTCACCCATTTCATCATCTTTGTGTGTCTCTACAAGACTCTGGTATCTTGTCTGTGTGCTGCAAGGAAGTGCATGTTCTGGGGGAGAGGAAGCCTCTCTGGCTAATGCTGCAAAGGGCTGCCTCCATGAAATTCCCCTTCACATTCCCATCGCCTTCATCCTATTTTTGGTTTTACTGCTCTGTTGCCAGGCAGTAGAACCCCAGCTTGAACCCAGTTCAGCTAAAAGGAGCAGGTAGGTGCTGACCCACAGAATACGAGGAGGAGCTGTAGAGTTGAACTCTGGGAAGGCCAGCAATGCCACTAGGCTCAAGAGTAGCTTGAGCCAGGGCCTTGAACCCTCCCAAGACTCCTTCTTCATCTCTTGTCCTGTTCCACTTTCCATATAGGCCTCCTTCTCTTTCATCACAGACATGTGTTAGGAAACAGCACTGCCTCCAGCCCCTGAACTTTGTAACTGCAGTTTCTACTGCTGAATCTAGAGAAGGATTAACCCAGCTTTGGTCAGTAAGGTTTCCGTTCCTGGACAGATCAACTGTAGCCAGGAGCAGGGCCTGTTAGTACATGGAACCCCCTGATGTAGCACTGGGTGCATGTTGGGGTGCCATTTCCAGGAGATGAGTAGAACTAAGCAAGACCCCAGAGATGTCTTCTGTGCTAGTTCAGCCATTTTGGAGGGCTTCTCACCACCCAGGATTCCTAGCGGCTTCACTTACTCCCCAAGAGACACAGCACAAGGGTCAACACAACCAAGTACACTCACTGTGTTCCTAGAAGACACTTCTGCCTCCATTTGTACCGCTTTTCATACCTGGAAAATGGCATTGCATGGCCTACATGCAGATCCTAACACCTTTTATTCTCTCTGCATGAATCTTAGGTCTTATCCTATGTAGCCAACCCTTTGTTTCTTTCTGCCATCTCTCACTTTGGAAGCATTAGCTCCTAAGCATAAGGCACGTCCAGCCCAGATGAGAGGCAGCAGGGACCAGACAAGCAGTGCTTGCTCGTACTCCACTCCTTGTGCTGTTTCTGGCCAGTCTCATGGTGTTGAGAAGCATAGGGAAGAGGCCCTCTTCCATCTCTTCCTGGTGTGGGGTGTTCTTCTGCCTACTCTCTGTCCTCTGCCACCCCAATGATGGAGTTAACCCTCTTTGCCACTCTCTCTGGGAAAGATCAAGCCCTGCAAGAGCTAGGAGAGGAGTTAAAGCAACAGACTACTAAGAGCCAAAGCCACTCATAGGAACCTCCAAGAGAAGCACTTTGCTGTCCGTCTCCCATGCAGTGATAGTGGCAAACGGGACAAACGAGCGAGCGTAGATTCATGAACACAGAGTTTATGTGCATAGATTGTAACAATGACAGTACAATAAAATATGTTGGTGCCATTCCTAAAAAGTCCTTGCTAACGTTCTATACACCGCTGACCTGCCACCACACCCTCTGTTAAATGACTTCATTCTCTACCGTCTGCACAAATTCCACTCAAATTACACCTGTGGAAGACAGAATTAAGGGTCCCTCAAAGATGTCCATGTCCTAATCCCCAGAACTTGTAAATTAATACATTAGGTTGCAAGGGGGAATTGCATTTGCAGATGGAATTAAGGTTACTAATCAGTTGACCTAACATAGGGGGATTACCCTGAGTTATCCAGGTGGGCCCAGTGTAAACCTGTGTAACAACCATTTTTGTAAACAAGGGAAGCAGAAGGGTCAGTGTCAGAGTGACACAATGTGAGCCAGCCTTGGCCAGGCATTGCTGGATTTGAAGAGAGAAGGGGACCAGAAGCCTAGGAATGTGGGACACCACTACCAGGGAGAAAAGACAAGGAAATAGATTTCTTCTTTCAAGCCTCCAGAAGGATAGTTCTGCTGACACCTTGATTTTAGCCCAGCAATGTCCATTTCAGACTTCTGATCCTTAGAAGTATAAGATAATACATTTGTGCTTTATATTTATTTTTTAGTTTATTTATTTTGAGAGAGAAAGCATGAGTGGGCGGAGAAGCAGAGAGAGAGGGAGATAGAATCCCCAGCAGGCTCCGTGCTATCAGCACAGAGCCTGATGTGGGGCTCGATCTCACAAACCTTGAGATCATGACCTGAGCCCAAATCAGCAGTCAGATACTCTATCAACTGAGCCACCAGAAACCCCACATTTTTGCTTTTTTAAGCCACTAAGTATGTAGCAGTTTGTTACAGCAGTTGTTAGAAATTAATATACCATCCAATCTCTCCCTTTCTCTTAGAATCTCAAGATCTTCCTTTCCAAAATACCTTCAAAAATTTCTAAGTCTTTCACTGATCAGAAGGTCCTAGTAGAGCCCTGTCTAATTCTAATTCTGATGATTCAGTCAGTACATCCCACTTCTACCAATAAAATACATTTAAAATGCACATGACCAATTTCTACTGTTTTCTTTACAAAGCTTCTGACCAATTTTATTTATGTAGCTATACTTTAACAAAATAGCTGTTCCTCTTCTAATATAACAAATTTCCCTGCTGGCCAATGCTGCCCATCACTGGGTCTGGGGGACTGATTAGTGATCATACTGATTGATCTGAGCTCTCTTGCTTTGGTGCAGACTGTCCGGGCATTTCTGTAGAAAGTTCTTACCTCTCTCTTCTCGTGTTCTTCCACGTATATCCAGGGTCCTGTCCAAACCCTGTGCCCTTCGTCCAAACCCTGTGCCCTGAGAAGGCACAATGTGGGGATAGGCCATTGGAACAACTTCATTCACACTTTTTTAATAAAGGGTTTAATTTTGAGAGAGAGAGAGAGAGAGAGAGAGAGAGAGAGAGAGAAGGTGTGTGAGCAGGGGAGGGGCAGAGAGAGAGGGGGACGTGGGATCTGAATCAGGCTCCATGCTGACAGCAGAGACCCTGATGCAGGGCTCGAACTCATGAACCATGAGATTATGTCTAAGCTGAAGTCAGATGCTTAACCGACTTAGCCACCCAGGTGTCCCCAACTTTATTCACACTTAATGCCTGTTACATAGTCATATCTTGTACTCTTAAGTGGTTACAAATCCCTCCTTGGGCTCTCAACAACTTCTCTTGAACCAACATCACCATTAAATCTCACCACCTCTCCTCCATGCTCTGAAGATATCCCCAAATCTCTCTAAAAGAGACCTGACTGTGAGCCTGTGTGTCATTACAGCTCACATCCTCCTGGCTGCTCTCTGACCTCGTGAGGTTCTGCTGCCTCAGGCTGGTCAGAGGACAGCTGTCCTTATTGCCTTCCTGCAGTAACAGGCCGCCAACAGACAAGCTCCCCGAGTGCCTAAGTCCTCAGAATTCTCACCCAGCCTCTCCCAAGCTTCCCCTGCTTCCTCTCACCCCAGGCACTCCTGCTGGGCTCTATCCAGGAACTTGGGTGTGGCATGGCATTAGAACTGCCTTCGCAGGTGATAGATGTGGCCACATGGAAGGTCTAATAAAACAGCTGGAGAGGTGGCGGGTAAAACCTCCAGCCTGTCTCACAGAAATCTGAGCAATAGTAAGGAAGGGAGGGGAGGAAATTTTGTTTTTTCATCCCTATGTGTTACTTGAGGGAAAACCATTTCTGGTTTAAAAATAAAATCCCCCATAACTTGTAATTAACTCGTTAGAAGACACCTGAGGTCATTGAAAAGGCCAAGGGGCAGACATGCTGGGAGGACAAAGGGGTCACTGCTGAAGAGAGCCCCGTGGACTACACCCGCCATCACAAGTTTTGAGAATGCTATGGATGCCCAAATATGTCATAATCAGGAAAGCCCCCAATGACTCATCATGACTCAGACACATCTCACATGGACTGTCATCCCTCAAACAGGATTGAGGTTACAAGCTGCTGGTTTGTTTTTGTGCCGATCTGAGCGAAGGAGGCAGGTGGTCAACTGTACCCTTTCCATCCCCATGCCTAGATTCCTTCATGTTCCCTGCAGTGGGTTGAATAGTGCCCCCCAAAAGGGTATGTCCAAGTCCTCATCCATGGAGCCCATGAATGTGACTTATCTGGGAAGAGCAGATGTAAATAAGGATCTGGAGATGAAATCATTCTGGGTTATCCCGGTGGACCCTAAATCCAATGACAAGTAAGGAAGAGAAGGGGAGAAGACCCAGACACAGAGGAAAAGTCACGTGAGGACAGAGGCAGAGAAAGAAGTTGGACATCCACCAGCCAAAGACTGGCTGGAGCCACTGGAAGAGGCAAGGAAGGATTCCTCCTCTTGAGCCTCCAGAGGGAGCATAGACTTGCTGATACCTTGAGTGCAGAATTCTAAAATCCAGAAGTAAGAAAGACTTCTGTCATTTCAAGCCACCAAGTTTGTGGTACTTTGTTACAACAGCCCCAGGAAACTAATATGTACCTTAATGTACAACCCATTTCTTTCAGAAAGAAAGGAATTAGCACAAGTGACAAAGGGACAACTCCCTGTGGAGCTATCACAGCACTGACTTGTAGTGTGACCCTTCCTGCCACAATGCTGCTCTAGAGCCTTAGGATGCTACCAAGCTCTTACGGATGAAGACTTGCCTGGGGACAATGCCTACCTTGTACTCCTACAAGGACAACATGCCTCCAACTGCACATGCTGGTTGCAATCACATAGCTTACATTTGCAGAAGATTTGAAATATTCTTTTGAAGTGCTTTTCCATTGTTTATCCAGTGGTCCTGAGTGCTCAACAAGTCCATTGTGTACCATGGGGAACTTGACAAAGATCACTTACACGGCTCACCCGAGAATGAGAACCAAGGTTTTACAACTTGGATCAGTGCTCCCTTCTACCACCCCCTTCCCCCACCCCGGGCAACAGCCCACACCTAGGAGGTGTTAGGAGGCTGTGAGGGGATAGGAAACCTGTGGTCATGTTTAAAACCAAGAGTATCACAGGCTCCTTCATTTTAATTGGATGAATAAAATGCATGTCCTGAGCCCCTCAGAAAATCAAAACTTAAGATGTGATGCTTCTCACACTTCATCGTGCCTATGAATCACCTGGGGAATCTGATTAAAAGGCAATTTTTGACTCTGTGGGTCTTGAGGGGGGAACCTGAGATTCTGCATTTCTTGCAAGCTCTCATTCGAAAACTGTGCTGCTGGCTTGTGGACCACACATTGAGTGGTTATGAAATGTAGCTGCTGGCTAATTTCTTCACACTGTCAGCAGGAATTGAACCATGCTTGCCCTCTGCAATTCAGTAGAAAGAATGTGGCTCTGAATTTATCACTGCAGGAGAGATTGGTGCCACTCAAGTTGGCAGTGCTTAGAGAAAAGTTTTATCGTGGATCAATAACCATAAAAATATTCATAACTTCTGGCTTCCTAATTCTACTTATAGATGTTAATTCTAAATAAATAACCCAAAAGATGGGAAAACATGTGAACAATGGTGTCCTACTACAGCATTATGTATACTAAAAAAATTTTAACCTTTGCCTGATATAAAGGAAATGATTACATAAATTATAATAAATTCACAAAAGACAATATTATGGACATATTTATCTTCTCTCCCTCCTCAAAAGGAACATGTCAGTAAAGGAATAAAAATGACAGGAACTGACATGGTCAACAAATTAATGGATTAATAGTTTCAACAAATTTTTCCAAGGTAGTCTGTGGAATTAGGGCATAGTCACAGACCTCTGTCTCTATTGTATTTTTTTTTAATTGTGTGGTGAGTACAAGTGTGATGTCCTTACAATTTTTATGCTTTTTTGTATTCCCGAAATATTCCAAAATTTAATTTAAAAAATAAGGTGATTGGGGGCAGACTGAAGAACATTACAAGCTACGTGTTAAGAGTATGAGTATTATGACAAAGTGAGCCAGATTGCCCTACAAAAATCTGGTCTTGGCTCTTGGAGGCACCAGAGACAATGGAAGGAAAAAATGAAGGATGGTGCTAAACCAGAGAAACGGGTAAAGTCTGTCTCTAGATCTTTGGATCCCTAGATCCCTGCCCCACTAGGAGACCATCTCTCCTACTTGCTACCACCACAGAAGATGGGCAGCTTATTCTCTAAAGAAATTGAATCACATCAGCTCATAATTCAGGCACATCACATAATAAAGGGCCCCCTGAAAACAAGTGAATTAATGAAAGATCTACATACTGAACAGTGGGACCCTCCAGCCCCCCTCTGCCTGGTTCTCTACCCTCCAGAAGCCAGATGAATATGCCCACAGGCAAGAGATTAGAAAACTACCACCTGTGGGCCACATCTACTCCACTCTTCCACTCTACTGTTTTTACAAATAAAGTTTTATTGGAATACAGTCACATGCATTCATTCATGAATCATCTGTGACTGCTTTTTACTGCATGCAACAGAACTGAGGAGTTGCAATGGACCCATCTGGCCTGTAAAACCTAAAATATTTGCTTTGTCTTACAGAAATGTTTACTTACCATTGCTCTAGAGAAAGATCAAGGTCCCCCCCAAAAAACCCCAAATCCCTCATTTAGAGCTCTAGTGAGAAGACAGGTGAGCTGCCCATGACCTGACGATGAAGCCCTGTCCACACACACACGGAGCCTCCAAGCAGGTTTTAGTATCTCACTCTGAAGCGCAAGTGGATGTCCAGAGCTTTTCCAGACATTCAAGGGAAACCCCAATGTGAGGGAGTAGGAGGCAAACAGAGAGCAAAAGGGACTTGGAGGAACCAAAGACTATTCAAGAAACAGACAAAAATATAGAATTAATATCCTCAGAAATATTAATGTCAGATACCAGAATATTTTATCCATAAATCAAAAATTAAATCCTGGAATAAATAAAAGTGAGCCCTGGAAGCTTAAGAAAGTGATAGCCCAAATTTTTAGAAAGTAAATAAATAACAAGATGGGAAGAACCATCAAACAAAAAAGATAAATGGAAAATGGCAGGGCAAATTTAGGAAAATTAGATTATCAATCCAGAAGGTCCAATATTCAATGAGAAAGTATTATAGAAAGAGAAAAGAGAAGAAATGAAGGGTATGAAATTAACAAAGAAATAATACTTCTGGGGAATATTTTTTTATCTATTGCACATTGTACCCAGCACAGTAAATAAAAACCACCAGCAAAAGCCAGGGTGAAATTTCAGGGCACTGTAGCAATAAAGAGAAGATTCTGTTTCCAGAGAGGAGAGAAACTAAGCCAAAGAACAAGAATCAAACTGGCTGCACACTTCTCAGCAGTAACACTGGATGCCAAAAATACAGTAGAGCAACGCTTTCAGAATTCTGAAGGAAAATGTTTTTTAACCTGGGGTTCTATGTCCAGCACTATCAGTCAAGTATAAAGATAAAATAAAAATATTTTTAGACCTGCAAGGACTTGAAACCGTTAGCTTTTATGCATCCTTTCTTAGGAAACCACTAAGGGAGTATTTCAGCACAACCAGGGAGTAAAACCAGTAGATGGACATGAAGTCCAGGAAGCAAGCACAGAAAGAAGTCAAGGGTGTCCCAGGAGGGTGATTTCACGTCAAGTGTATAGAGCAAACAGTCCAGACTGGAGCAGGAGGACTCCAGACTTTGGAGCGAGGACCTCCGGGAGACAGGGCAACAGAACTGAACAACGATTAGCTAATGTGTTTAAGATGTGGAAAAATTGGGGGCACATGAGTGGCTCAGTCGGTCAAGTGTCTGACTTCGGCTCAGGTCACGATCTCATGGTTCGTGAGTTTGAGCCTGGCATCAGGATCTCTGCTATCAGCATAGAGCCTGCTTCAGATTCTCGTCCACCTCTCTCTCTCTCTCTCTGCTCCTCCCCTGCTCAGTCTCATTCTCTCTCTCTTTCAAAATAAATAAACTTAAAAAAAAAAAAAAGATGTGGAAAAATTATTGCTAGGTGTTTTACAGATTGGTTAGAACATTTGGAAAGGGTAGAATGCTCCTTAGCTCAGCAGAAAACAATTTATATCTAGTTTAATAATGTGGACACTGTTGATTTAACAAAAATTATTATACGTCTCTTAGGAGGATCATGGGAGGAAGTGGTGGGGGGAATTGGGGACTGGTGAAGAGAAAGTTAAATCCTTATCTAAAATTGATAATCAAAGGACAGCTGGGTGGCTCAGTCGGTTAAGCACCCAACTCTCGGTTTCAGCTCAGGTCACGATCTCACAGCTTCGTGAGTTTGAGCCATGCATTGGGCTCTGTGCTGACGGTTTGAAGCCTGCTTAGGATTCTCTCTCTTCTCCCTCTCTCCCTCTGCCCCTCCCCTGCTCATGCTGTCTCTGTATCTCTCTAAAAAATAAGTAAACTTAAAAAAATTTTTAAATAAATAAAATTGATAATCCAGAACAACTATAAAAACACAATTTAGAAATACACCAGTAAATGCTAAAGGAAACAGAAGGGTAGAAAGTAGACCTCTCTGTGAGAAGGGACAGGAGAAAAAAATCGCTATTGCTATTGCTGTGTGTGTGAAATCATTTAGTACTATTTTATTGTTTTAACCACATGCATTTTGATACAATAAAAATTTCATTTAAAAAGATTAGGTGGCCATTTAAATTATAACTGGAAAAACTAAGTTGCTTTGTGGATAAATGCTTAGAATGCATGACCTCCTTCTGGTCTGTCAGGATTTTAGTCTTTGTCATAAGGAAGTTGCCCAGTTGGGAACCCTTGTCTGGCAGCCGGGAGGGACTCAAGTGTCCTTGGTGTGACCCAGATGCCCTGAGATCCCTAGCCTCTGTGAGAGGGTGATACACAAGCAGGTCTGGACCTGTGTATCAGACAGGCTAGTGCCAACAGTCAGGGAGGGCTGCACCAGGGTCCAGGTAAAGAGTAATGTGGGGAAAAGATATAAAATGCGTATTTATGCCATGATGGCAGGAATGCAAAAACAATACGTTCCTCAGGAGAAGGGAACAAGCATAAATAGAAACAGTTCAATTTGTCATTTTCCCTTTAACTAAGAATTATATAAAGACAGTTAAGACGTGTGTGTGTAAAAAATGCAAGTTTTTATGGAAAGCCAGTGGCATTCTTCGCTCTGTTTCCCTCCTGCAGCCTAATTGCTTACACAGAACAGTATGTGGAATACGATCCGTTGATCACGCCGGCCGAGCCGTCCAATCCCTGGATCAGCGACGATGTCACTTTATGGGACACAGAGATGAGGTAAAAAAAAAAAAAAAATGTTTTAATGTTTGAGAAAGAAAGAGATGTGGGGGGAAATTCATGAGATCGTGAAATTACATTATTTCCTGTCTTAATTGGACACTTTTTATCACTAGAACAGAAATCCCTCAAGTTACCTCCTGACTGCGTTCTGCTCATACGTGGTTCTACCTCTTTATACCTTTGGTTGGTTTATATGTGGATCCTTAGTGGCTTGCTCTGACCTCTCTCTAACCCTTTGGGTATCATGATAACAGGGACAGTCCTTTACATTTCCTAGTTCTCATTGCTGGAGGGGGAAGAAATCTGTTGGCCGATTTGTTTATATGTGTGCAGGAACAACACTGATAATACTAGGTAGCGCTTACTCGGCACTGGCCACCCAGTAAGTGTCTCACATGGAGTCCCCACAACAGGTAAACATTATTCTTCTCGTCATTGAATAGATGAGGAAACTGAGGCACAGAGGAGTTAATGACCTTGCTCAAGGTCACACAGTGAGTGGGTAGCAGAGTTAGGGTTGGAACCCAGCTCAAGAGCCGTGGTTTTCATCACTCTGCTCTTCAGGAGTAACTGGAAGTAGCCCTTTGCCCACCAGGGAAGTTGGTGCATGTACTTTAATGGTCAAGGAACTGAAGCCCAGAGGGACTTGGACCAGAGTCATAATCACAGAGGGAAACGTGCACACACATTCAATGCAGGGGCCTGTGCGCCCTCTGGTCCTTGGCTAGTAGACTTTTTATTTCATTTTTCATTTCTTTATATTGCCCTCATTCGCTTTCACTCTTATTCTTTTTCTGGCTTCTTTTCTTGAAATGAAAAAAAAAACATTTAAAAAAAGTAACAGAAGTCTCTTATTACTTTTATATGTTGCTTATTATAAAAAGTCCAAACCAATCAGATGTGCAGAACGAAGAAAATTCTCTCTCTTTCCAATCCAGTCTCATTTTCCAGAAAGAATCTTTGTTGATAGTCTAATGCTGTGGTTCCCAAACTGCGCCATGGCAGGGATTTCACAAGGTTAGTGCAGGATATTCTGGATCTTTGAGGGAAGCACTGTGACATTTGACATGTGTCAGATATATTGCATAAAGCCCCAGCTTAAGGTACTTCGCCATTTTCAACATTTCACATTACCTTCCTTTCGGTGATGTCGTATCTTTGCAAATCTGAGTTGTCAGGGCCGTTGCTATGATAAAAAGCAAGTAGTGGGCAAAAAACAAAATGGAACAGAAAATGAGTACGGTGGGGTCCGGTCTGATTCCAGAGTTTGAGAAGATGTTCAGTGTCTATCAGGCACACACATTGTGGTTATTTAAGAATGAAGTAAACATTATTTTTTCTTTCAATTTATATGTACTCTACAGCTACTAAGTTTTTAGAACATAAATATATATTAAGTCCTTTGGACCTGATTGTTTCAAGAACAAGGTTGTTACGTTTTTTGTTTTTTGTTTTTGGCCCAGGGGCACCAGGAAAAACTTACTGACACACTAAAAGTGCCATGAACTGAGGAAGTTTGGAAACCTTTGGTTCAGAGTCTATCCTTTTAGATTTTTATGTATGTATAGTATCATATTCTTTTGCATAAATGGAGTCATTACATGTACATTGTCCCATAATTTTTAAATGAATATATCATGGTGATGTTTCTCTGTAAATGCGTATAAATCCACCTCATCCTCTTCAATAACTACGTAGTGTGCCCTCGTGTGAGTACAGTGTAATGTATTTAACCAACCCCCAGGTCATACATCTTAAAGTTATATCCTTTTTGTAAACAATGATACAAGGAACATCCTTGCACACAAGTCCAAATATTAATTTAGGATAAATTTCCAGGAGTGAAAATGCTAGGACTGGCAGATATATTTTGATTTTAGTTCACATGGCCGAATTCCTCTTGAGCAAAATTTTAACAAATCTTTCCCATGCCCATAGCTTAAAAGTCCCCATTTCCCCACATCCTCCCCAGCCCACACATTATCAATCTTTGTCATCTTTGCAAGTGTGATGAGTTAAAATAAAAATCTCATTGTTTTTTCATTTCTTTGTTAAAAGACTCAAGAATCCTTTCTCGTGGTCATTTGGTATCCATTTTCCTCTTGTGACTTGACTGTTTTGTGTTCTGTGCTCAGTTTTCTCTGTGTTTTGCTTTGGACATTGGGATATCAAGCAGTTACATTTACTTGGTTCATATGTATTTTATCTTTTACCTGATATTTTATGTTTTCTGGATCTCGTTCTTTTTCTTTTCCTCTTACCTGATTTTTGCTTTATTAATCAAGCTTTGTATTAGCTTTTGTTACTCTAGTTTCTATTTCAGTTATATTTACTTTTAAATTTTTAATTAAAAATGGCATCAATTCATACAAATAACAATAAAGTGTGTAAAATAAAAAATAGAAGGAACGCCTGGGTGGCTCGGTCGGTTAAGCATCCGACTTTGACTCAGGTTAGGATCTCACGGTTCGTGGGTTCGAGCCCTGCGTCAGGCTCTGTGCTGACAGCTAGCTCAGAGCCTGGAGCCTGCTTCGGATTCTGTCTCTCCCTCTCTCTCTGCCCCTCCCCCATTCATGCTCGCTCTCTCTCTCTCTCTCTCTCTCAAAAATAAATAAACATTTTTTTAATTAAAAAAATAAAAAATTCCCTTTGCCTCTTCCAAATCCCATTCTTCTTGATGGGTATGTTAACCTGATATATTGTAAACCAACATTTTGCGACTGACATTTCTCTGTCAGCATTAAAAGAAAAATAGTTTGTAGATGAGTATCTTCTTTCTAATAGTTCTGACATGCCCTAGGTCATCCCTTCTAATCTGATCCACTGCCAGAAATTCTAATTCTAATCCCTTCTAATCTTTTTTTAACTCAAAGTATTTTCTCTCCTTTTATTTATTTATTTTTTTAAAATAACTTTTACTCTTTTTCTGTTCTAGCCTCTCTTTCCAGGAAATCCTTTGGTAGAAATTATGAGCCTCTGAGATGGGGCAGCCATATCTTTTTATCTTTTCTCTTTTATAATTCCCATCCCTTAGTCTTTCTATTCTATGTTCAAGGATAGAATACCTTGAATTACTCTTCAGAGCGACCAGTTTAGTTTTCAGGGTGTCCGTTCTGTGGTTTTACACTTTAATGAGTTTTTCTTTTCTTCCTGAGTACTGGGAGGCCTGGTTGATGACCATCCTTTTCATTTCCAAGAATTTTTAATATTTCTTGGACTCCTTTTTCTTAGTACCTATTCTGTTCTTTTGATATTTATCCTCTTAAATCCCCCTGAGGGTGTGACACAGGTTTGGGTTTTGTTTTGTCTGTTTCATACTTCCCCTCTATTTCTGACACTTAGTCTGTTTCACTGGGGGTTGTTTATCACAGAATCAATCACTGTGACTTTAACCCTGTTCAGAGAAGATCAGTCTGTCTTTTCATATACCCAGAAATTTGGGGACTGTCAATTTTCATAAGTGAAGCTCTTGACTATTGACCCTGGCCATATATTAGAAACACCTAATATATGTTTATTTAAAAACATATATTTTATGTTTATTTAAAGTTTATTTAAAAGGAGAGTTTATTTAAAAAAACAACAGCGGGGTGCTTGGGTGGCTGTCAGTTAAGTGTCCAACTTCGGCTCAGGTCATGATCTCACGGTTTATGGGTTTGAGCCCCACGTCGGGCTCTGTGCTGATGTCTCAGAACCTGGAGCCTGCTTCAGATACTGTGTCTCCCTCTCTCTCTGCCCCTTCCCGACTTGTGTTCTCTCTCTCTCTCTCAAAAATAAATAAACATAAAAAACAATTGTCAGTCCCCTCTCTAAGCCAATTAAATCAGAATTTCTGGCCGTGGGGCATTGGTTTGTATGTTTGTCTGTTTGTTTTTAATCTGTCCTAGTGATTCTCAAGTGTAGCCCTAATCCAAGCAGACTAGACTGTAGCTGGGGAGGACTTCCTCAGCAACTGTGGGGTCTGTGGTTCTCAAAGCACAGGGTACCTCAGAAGCACCTGGGATGCTCATTAAGAAGACAGATGCCCCAGGGTGGTTCTGGGTGTCTGTATTTTTAGCAAGTGTTCTAGGGGATTCTGCAGCACAGCAGTTTGAGAACTTCTTGTGAGGTTTGCAGAGTCCCCACGTCGCCCCCTTCCCACACCCCACATGCTCTCCTCTGAGCAGTTCACGTGGCTATAGGGCTTCACCTGAGAGTGTTAGTGAGGAACCATAGGTCAGTCAGCAGGGCCCCCCTCTGGGTCCTGGCCAAGAGCAGACTGAAAGACTGGGTACCCTCTCAGAGCGGGACGGGTGGTAAAGCTCCAACTTACCCTAGCATGACATCCCCACAAGCCAGGTGCTCCGCTTTGTCTCAGGTCCTGATGGGGTTCCCGAAGTTCTGCAGTGTCCTCTCCATCGTGCTCCCAGGAGGTCTGCTCTCCTCCCTTCAGCTGAGGGGTCTTAGGGAACAACGTGGTTAGAGTGCAGAGGCCAATGAAAAGTAGAGGGAAAGCGGGAGTGTCTATAGAAGGCTCCCTGCTTTGGTGAGATGCTTTTTCCCTCTGTATTAGCTATTCACCCTAGATTACAGAGGCAGTACTCTCTGGTTTTGTTACCTGGCCAGGAAATACTCCCCGTTTGCTGAGGAGACCCTCTCTGCCGTAGGGAGCCTCTGTTCCATATTTCTGAGTGTCTTCCATATGTCCCCTGTCCAGTGCCCACCCACTGCCTCTACTTCCAGTCCTGCCACTCAGAGCTTGGGGGTTTCCCAGGCTTCTGTTGGGGACATAGCTAATTTCTTTTCTGATGGCCCTGGAATCATAGGTGGTCCTCAATCAGGTGACACCAGTTCCGTCCATCTGCTTCATACCTTCCAAACATTTCTCAAAGTTTATCACCTGCTGATAGCAAATGTCTTTGCCTCTACATACTGTGGATTTGTTTGTTTTCTTTTTAATTCTGTTTTACTGAACTCCAGACTCTTGCCTGTCCCTTCTTCCTAGACCACTTCCTCAGAACCTCTCATAGCTGGTTTCACTTCTCAGTCAGCATTGGTGTCCCTTCGTCAGAAAGGTCTTCTGAGATCACTCACCCTATAGTGATCACCCCACCCAACCAGCTCTTCTCCATCACATCTTCCCCCTGGTTCTCCTTCTAGTTAGGACTTAAATAGGACTAAGTCTGGCACATAGTAGGCATTCAAAAAGCATAGGTTGGATGGAAGATAGAAGGCATGACTATTTCTCTGATCATTGCATTGGTGTTTGGGAAATGAGGAAGTAAGTGCATAAACATAATTGACCAAGATGACACTGGGATTTCCCCTTCTTTCTGGAAAGACAGTAAAAAAGTATGTGATCATTCGGGTAAATGGTGGTCACCTGACCTGTTCATTTATCCCAACCTATCAGCACTTTGTCCCCAAGGGGATGCTATCTGCTCCTACAACTAGTACTCTGGTTCTGCTCTTATTGCTTAGGTTTCTACTCTAATCAGAATGCCTAACCTAAGACCCCTATGGCATTCTGTGTACATTCAAGCAGAGTCAGGTGATGTAGATATAAGTGAAAACAAAGAGAAGCTGTGAGGCCCTTTCCCCTCCCAGCAGGACATTCCTACCCACTCAGATACAGGTATCAGTTAGGAACCTACCTTTGGAGAAGCACAGAGTCTGGGATCAGTGCCAACCTCCTGCTTCAACCTAGAGATGGTTCCTGCTCATGACACAAAGCCTTGAGATAACCAATATAATAATCAAAGGTCATCTTTTCTCAGTTTCAGCTCCATTCCATAAATATGAATTGAGAACTTACTGGGTGCTCCATTCCAAACAAGAAGTTTCTCAAGACTCCAATGTAGCAAGGTGCCTCAAACGTGCTCTCCCATTCCCTAGCCCAAGGATTCCTTCTCCTCCGGCAAAGGACATTGATAAGTCATTTGGGCACAAAATCAGGCTCTGAGGGCAGGGGTGTTGGCAGAGATCAAACAACAAGGGGAGGGGCTTGTGACTTAAGACAATGAGAACGTATTTTTTTGTATTTTTTGTTCCTGAGAGGGGAGACCTAAGAGCAGAGAAAAGCAGGGGAGAACAGAGTGATGGGAGAGACCAGGCCTCTGTGCAGGGCCAGGAAGAGCCCTAAGACAGCAGTGTCCAAGGACTTTGCAAAAATAGGAATATCAAATATGTGAATTTTTAAATGTCTGCTGCTGGTCGGTGCAATATGTACCCCTTTCTCAAGACCCTTGAATATCAGTAAAGGCTTCTACCCTCCTGAACATCTCATGGGAAGGAGTTTTGGGGTGAAGGTGGGTAGAGGCTTGTGGAAGAGTGGAGGCAGCAGGTAAGAAAGCAGAACTCTCCTTGGGAACTCAAGTTAGTCCGAGATGGGCTTTGATTTCCACTGGGCCTGGGCAAAGGGCCGCAAGCAGGCTCATTACAGGGTCCAGAGCAGACAATGTCTGCATTCTACTGCGTTTAGCATCCTATCTCTGCCAAGTGGAGGTTACAGATGGCCCAGTGGAAGACAGCAAAAGGACTTACCAGAATAAGTGGTAAGATGATGCAGGAGGATAGAGCATAAATAATAGAAAATTGTGCTTTAGGGGCACCTGGGTAGCTCAGTCGGTAGAGTGTCCGGCTTTGGCTCAGGTCATGATCTCGCATTAGTGGGTTGGAGCCCTGAGTCAGGCTCTATGCTGACAGCTAGCTCAGAGCCTGGAGCCTGTCTTCGGATTCTGTGTCTCCCTCCCTCTCTGACCCTCCCCTGCTCATGCTCTCTCTCTCTCTCTCTCTCTCTCTCTCTCTCTCTCTCTCTCAAAAATAAATAAAACATTAAAAAATTTAAAAGAAAAAGAAAATTGTGCTTTAATCCTTTCTCCTCCTCAGACAAACTATTAGATCTAGGAATCCAAGGGAGAGAAAGCATCTATTCAGAGAGCAATTAAAGGCTACCCTTTTAAGGACAAGCAAACTACACCTCAAGTCTGTCTGATGGAAATTCTGAGAAATCAAGTTTAAAGAAAAGAGTGGTAGCCACGGCTCATCATGGAGGTAAAATCAGCCAAAAGTTGCCAGGTTGCAATTGGAGAGAACTCTGTAGTCTATTTTTTTTAATGTTTATTTATTTTTGAGAGAGAGAGAGAGACAGAGCATGAGAGGGGGAGGGGCAGAAAGAGAGGGAGACACAGAATCAGAAGCAGGCTCCAGGCTCTGAGCTGTCAGCACAGAGCTTGATACGGGGCTCGAACTCATAAACTACGAGATCATGACCTAAGCCAAAGTCAGATGCTTAACCTACTGAGCCACCCAGGCACCCCAAGAACTCTGTAGTCTAAATACCATCAGTAGAGGAAATATTTCTGGTCGTGTCATTAACCAGATAGTGGATCTAACAAAAATGTGGCATTGACCAATTGTGGTTCATAATTTACTCTCTCCACATGCTTTAGCTTTCTCTCTCTGCTGGGCATCAGGTGCATGAGTGAAGAGCTACAAGCAGACTGGTTTACCCTGCTTGGCCATAAGTATCCACTACCAGCCAGCCTGACCTGATGAGAGGCAGCAACTGTCCCCAAGCTTCCTGTGCCCAGCAAGTCTGATAGAACTATTAGTCCAGGGTATTAGTCAAGTTCCTTCCCGGTGGTGGTCAGTCTCCTACATGACCCCATCCATGCCTTTCTTTGTTTTTTATGCATGGGTCACTTCTTACATCAAGATGGGATACCTCCCTACTTTTTTACTTGGGCTGGTGTTGGTGCCTAATTTGACCAATAGAGTGTGGCAGAAGTAACATTCTGAAAACAGGCCATAGAGTAGCTCTGTGTATTCTATCACAGTCATTCAAAACATTTGCTCCTGAGATATTCCTTCTTGGAACCCACTGGCCATGCCATGAGAATGCCAGGCCACTGAAGAAGCCATGTCGTAAACAACCCCAGCTGAGCTCCTAGCCAACAACCAGTATCAACTGCCATGTGATGAGTTATCTTGGAATGTGCAGCCCAGTTGAGCCTTTCAATGACCCCACCCCCAACTTCCAGCTACAATTACTTGAGAGACCCCATGTGAGAATCACGTAGCTGAGCCCCAGCCAGCCAGGGGACAGGGAGAAAGAATAATCAATCACTGTTTTAAGCCAGAGTTTGGGGATGATTTGTTACAGAAAAATACATACCTGGGCCACTCCCCATCAGAGTACTCAGGACCCTCAGGCTATTCTAGGGGCAGCAAATAAAATTGCCATCATTCCTTCAATAGCCTTGACCCTAAAATGGCATCATTGGATATTTGCTCTTTAAGGAACTATCCCTTGTTTCATAATTTTTCTAAAGACTCAAAAGTCTTTTCAAAATGGCTTATGTATTTCCCCAAATCTTAGTTTAGACCTCAAATGAGGGAAATGTAGTGGAAGGCAAGGTAGTAGGAAAAAAAGAACAGGCTTTAGAAATAGGCAGACCTAGGTACCAATTCCAGACTGTGTGGCTTTGGGCAATCTGACCTCTCATGAGCTCTGGACATCTAAATACAAATATCCACCTCCCTGGCATATATTGAGATTCAATATAGATGGATGCTTCCTCTGAACCTGGCTTTCTTGTTCTAAGTGTGGCCCATTTCTACCATGCTGTTAGTTTGGGAGGATCAGCTGGAATGAAAGATGGATTCCCTTGGACAACCACCTGTCTTTGCTCTCTATGATTTGGGCTGCCCAGTGGGATGTAAGAATTTGGTAAGAATCAGTGGGCACAGAAGACAAATTAAAGAAAAGGCATCCAGCTAGCAATTAGAAAATACCGTCAGGATAGAAACACATCACCCACATCACATCAGGATAGAGACACATTTCCTTATTGATTTCTGCTTAGTGTTGAACACTTCCTGTGTGAAAATGCTATGGTGAATACAAAGATGCATGAGACATGGTCTCTGTCCTCAAAGGGCTCACAAGGTAGCTGGAGAGACAGTGACATACCCTTGAAGAACTAAACGATGATGCAAATGTATGTCATAAGGAAGCATCTCAATACCATGGTTGGAAACAAAGGGGCTGTGAGTTTCATGAATTATTTGTTTGAGTTGGGTGAAGGGAAAGTTATTGTGCCAGTCACCTGGAGGTGTTTTAATTTTCAAAATTATTTTATAACCAGAGTCCATTCAGTGGTAGCAACATGTTCAAATCTGATCTTGAACCTTAAAGAGGATGATACTTGGAAATACCCAAGTGATGCAAGAAATAGACGTAGAGAGAAGTTGTGTCCAAGAAGCTCTTCATAGAATAGATCCAATAACCACATGCACTAGGAGAAAAAGGAGCAAATGTGGAGCATGAACAAGAGGATTGTGAATAACAGATAGTTGAAGGAACCCAGATGTTGAATAGTGTCACCCCAAAATGTATACCCTTCTCAGAACCTTCAAATATGATTTTATTTGGAAATAAGGCTGTTTCAGATGCAGTCAGTTAAGATGAGTTATCTTGGAATGTACAGTTAAGATGAGGTCAAACTGGGGTAGGAGGGCTCCTAGCCCAATATGACTGGTATCTTTATAGAAAGAGAAAACAGACAGAGACACATACAGAGTGCAAGTCCCATGAAGATAGACACACGGGGAGAGCACCGTGTGAAGACAGAGGCAGAGATTGGAGTGATGTTTTGTAGACCAAGAGTCACCAAGTATTGCTGGCAACATCAGAAGCTGAGAGAAAGGCATGAAACAAATTCTCCTCTAGAGCCTTCAGAGAGAGCATGGCCCTTCCAACACCTTTGATTTTAGACTCCTAGCCTCCAGAATTATGAGAGAATAAATTTCTGCTATTTTAAGGCACCCAGTTTATTGGTACTTTCTTATGGCCATCATAGGAAACTAGGGCATCAGGGTGCCCTGTCTCTATAGACCACCATATTTCTGCTGAAGTCTGACCTTGCAGCTTTCTGGATGTCCTGATCTCTGTCCTATGTCTCTGATTCTGCATCTAACATGACAGCCCAAGCTTTCTAGCCTGCCCCCAAAATGGCCTTTCTCCCACCCCTGTTACCACCAAGTAACCTGGTAGGATGAATGTGGACCCACTGCTTGGGTACCAGAAAGCGGTGACACTAGTCACGTGTATACATGAGGCAGTCTCTACAAAAATGGAGTGACTTTCTAACACCTAGCTCTTGGGACACAGCTTTCCATCAGGGTGAAGCTTCCACCAGCACCATCCCTACAGGGCCCTACAAGCTTGGCTGGCAAAGAACAAATGGTCGAGCCCATTCCAGCTCACGGCATGACCCCGGCAGAAAGAGACAATGTGCTGCGGTTCTCTGGGGCTCACATTTGCTGCTCTCCTCAACCTCAGGCGGACTTCTCTATAAACAATAGTTTCTGTCCCCTGGAAAGCTATCAAGTGTGTTGAGTTCTGTGGCTTTAGTTTGAGAGAATCCAGGATCCATCTTCTTGTCTCGTTGTAAAAGGCCCGGCCTGGAACCTTGGAAGAGATGTTTCCCAAAACTCCCCGTGCTTGACCTGATGGGCTTGGTCTTCCCCTGTGACCCTGCGGGGCTAAGCCTGGTGGTTCAGAGTTGTACACAAGATTCTCCCAAGCCCCAAGACACAATCTCAGAGTTAGAGGATCCTTCTGCTGCTGATTAAGCCTACCTGTGCAGAAATAGAAGGGTTGGGCTTGAATCACTTCAGTCCAGAGGTCTGCCTTCCAATACAGTAGTCATAGCTACATGTGGCCACTGAGGTGGAAACTTTAATGATTTAAAGTTAAATATAATTTAAAATTCAGTTCCTCCATCACACTAGTCATATTTCAAATGCTCAATACCCACGTGTCTAGTGGCTACCATGTAAAGGGAACAGATATAGAAAACTCTTACCATAGCAGAAAGTTCTATTGGGCAACACTGGGCTAGAGCTATTTGTTTTTCCAAACCTTTCAACATACACACTCTCTTCTCCCTTTTCACTAAGTGTAATTTTCTATGATAAATACAGAGAAAATATCAACTCCATGGTTTTATTCACTTAATGCTTGTTAGAGATAATAAAAAGTATGTGTCTGTTTTTTAAAAGAGGGAAAATGAGTAATGCCAGACCAGTGCTCCTCAAAGTTTGGTTTGGTTTTGTTTTTTGTTTTTTGTTTTTTTTTTTGGAGAGAGAGAAAGTTTGTGTGTGAGCAGGGGAGGGGCAGAAAGAGGGAGACAGGGACAGAGGATCTGTAGCAGGTTCTGAGCTGACAGCAGTGAGCCCGATGTAGGGCTCAAACTCACGAACTGTAAGATCATGACCTGAGCTGAAGTCGGACACTCAACTGAGGGAGCCACCTAGGTGCCCTGCTCCTCAAAGTTTAATGAGCACTTAATCACCAAGGGATGATCGTTGGGCTGTGGATTCCGAATCCACACGTCTGGGGTGCGGCCTGAGACCACACGGTCTGGTCCCCAGACCACTCCTTGCCATTGGCGGTTATAGCGTGCGGCTTATGAACTAGGACCCTATTGCTGCCTGAAGGACAGGGGAATAAATACACAAGTGAACTGCAAATGGAAAGACAGAGCTGAAGGAAATGGGCTGAGGAGGGTCACGTGGGTGTGAGTCAGCACAGCAAGGTTAAGAGCTGCACTCTGGAGCCACGGGGTCTGGACTCCTCTTGACTCCATCACTTCCTAGCATGTCCCTGCGCAAATGACCACTAGACCTCAGTTTCTCTATCTGTATAATGGGGAAAGTACCAGCATATTTTTCACAGAGCAGTTGGAAGGACTCTGTGAGTTAGCAGAGTTAAGGTGCTCGGAACAATGCCTAGAACATCATAAACACTAAGCAGGCGGTTGTTAAATGAAGGCAACATTCTGTTTCCAAGTAAGTGACTAGGGTTTATCCTTGGTCATTTGTGACCAAGTGTATGTCACTTGGATCTAAATAAGACTAAAAATGGTGGAGCTGAGAGTAGGGCTATAACTGACAGCAATAAATGGGGTTGTTTTATTTCCTCCAGACCGTAGCCACTTGACGGTTATCCTGAGCCTCACCTAAATGTTGCCCCTTTCAAATGCCTTCTCTCAAGAGGCATTCTACTGTTGGCTGATGTGGTGTAAAAGTCTGCATCTGGACTCTGTGCAGGTTTTATAGAATCCATCACTTAAATTTGAGACATTGCCCTTCGGCGTGTGGCAGCAAAATAGATTTGAGTTGTTAGAGGGAATAGGACACAGGTTTTTGCCTGGAATTGATCATCTTTTAAACCTTTGTTCTCCCCAAAAGCAAAGAGCCCAGCCAGCAGCGAGTCAAGAGATGGGGCTTCTCTTTCGACGAGGTATTGAAGGACCAGGTGGGGCGGGACCAGTTCCTAAGATTCCTGGAGTCCGAATTCAGTTCAGAAAACCTCAGGTAACTCTCTCAAAGTTGTGTGCAGAGTGTGTACAAAGAAATTTGCATAATCAGTCTCTCTTTCTGCCTCCCTTTCTCAATGAAATGTGATTGTTCAAACTCAAAGTCCAGCTAATCTGGCTAAGGTTGAAGTGAAGGACAAATGTGATGTATGACTTTGGTATCACCATGTTAGCACTTCCCCAAACCAACATTTTTTGTTCTTAAGTCCAAACATTTGTTCAAGTTATTGGAAACACGTCTGCAATAATAAGCAAATGATCAAATGGGTTTGATGACACCGTGCATTAACTAAAACCATAAAACCATGGAGCTTAAGAGTGGAAAGGCAGCTCAGAGACCCTCTCCTTCAAAACTTCTCAGTCTGGGGTCCTGAGTACTTGACAAGCTAAGCGGAGGAAAAAAAAGAGGCATCCCTGAGCTCATTTCAGGATTTCAAAAAGCCAAAGTAAATACCATTCAATACCTGGAGACATATCTGTAAAAGCTAATTAAAATATGCTTTTCCTTTTGGGGGGAATTCTATCAACTCCATGTAGTGTTTGCTCTGGTCACCTGCTGCCAGTGAGAACGTCTGATCGTTTTGGTTCATCTCCAGCTAATCAAGATGAGGGGAAATGTATTGATGTATTAATAATTACTGTTCAGTAGAAGAAAAATAACCAAAACTTTCAAAACATGAGGTCCATTGAGAGAGGGGAGAAAGGGAGAGCATTCAACGGGAAAGGGTCTGCTGTCATGAAAAGGTTGGGAACGTGTGGTTTATTCAGGCTTCCTCTGTATCAGATGTAGACACAGAAGCCTATGGAAAAGGTGACTGGTGTCAGACTCCTTAGTGATATTAGCAAACTGGTGACTTCTCAGATGGAAATCTTGGGGGTTTTTCTTGGCACCAGGTTCTTTTTTATATGCTGGGTTAATTCCCATCTTCCAATGGTATTTTTTTTCCAGAAAGGGTGGTTTTATTAATTTTTTGAATATTCTTTAACTTTAAAAAGTCAGAGAATTACTGTGGGTAAAGGGCTCCCCGCTCCAGTGTTAATGTGCAAAGTCCATGTTATTTATTTGGCAGTAGAGAACATATCGGTCCCAGACATCAATCAAGTGATATTTGTCACACACCTATGCTGTGTCAAGCCGTGTAAGATCTGCTGAGGGATGCAGAAAAGTCAAGATGCATGATCTTTGCCTACAACGATCGTGTAGGCCCTTGAGGAAAAAACACAAGAAACTATTAAATCATTAAATGAATATAAATGCGTATAAACACTAAGAACTGTTTTTGGAAGTGTTTTTAAAAAGGGAGGGATGAATATAAGCCAGAGTGGGTCACTCATAAGCTGGTCTTTGAAGAACACACAGGATACCAATAGACAAAAAAGAAGGAAGGAGAGTATTCTAAGCAGGAAGACCCAATGAGCAAAAGTGGGGCAGTGGGAGTCTCCCACATCACACCGTCCTGGGGGGATGTGTAGATGCCAGTTCACTGTATGTATCTATGCCTTTCTAGGCAGCCATGTGCCTATTGTAAAAACAGATAAGGCTGCAATATCTGATTCTAGGTCAGGACACCAGATTTCTTTCCTTAGGCTGAGGTATTATTCTAAACACACCTCAGAGCTACGCTTTGATTCCTAGTCAAGCATTGGTAACAGAAGGCTTGATTCTAAAACTCCTCATTAGGGTGGTGTTGAGACCAGCTCCCAGGCCATGCATGGAGGTGGGTCCTGATTAGGAAGCCACGCCCTCTATGGCCAACATGATGCCCTGGGACAGCCTCTCTGTGCCCCAGCTCAGCCCCAAGCCCCACCCAGAGCTTGGTCCCCATGAACTGCCTCTGGGAGACCATTTCTCTTTCTCGTCTCTGTCCCACGCAGGTCCCCAACATAAAATGGTATAGAGGTCTCCTTTACCTGACTATTTCTCAGAGCATTAGTGGCCTTATGACCCTCTGCCACCTGTACTATTGCAGAGACTTTGAAGAACGACCACAGGGTCCTGGTCATTTTGAGGGTCATTTTGAGCAGGAGCATCTGTTGGCTCAGCACCTCCTGCCCAGTCTGAGTGTAGCCAGAGCCACACATTGGTTCAGACTAGTGCAATGAAACCGCATTACATTTAAGGCCAGGAGTGCATGGAGGCAGCAGGCACTCAGCACCTCATCCTGCCATTACCTCTCACGCCTCCACCAGCACCTTCCTCCTGTGCCAGGAGGCTATATTCGATCTTAGGTGAAAGACTGTGTGGGGGCCCTTTTGAGTGTGCCAGTGGCTAATCTACACCCCCAGCATGAATGCATAAATCCACTTAAAGAGGGTCCCCTCTGATCCATGACAGGAGAGAGGATAAAGAAAATAGAACAGCCGGAGATAAAAAGTACAGCCCAAGAGCTTATAAAATCCTCTCTGGAGGCCCAAGTTCCATTTTTATGATATTCAGCATAATTGGATATATGGGGGAAAGTTCAGTTTGAAATCACACAACTACTTAGGACTCTTCCGTCATCCATAAGCAGGTGGTTTCTGCCCTCCCCTTTGTGTTCCTTCCTTGGGCCACGGATATTGGCTTAGCACCCACCATGACCTAGGGCCCAAGGACTCAGAGCTGTCCAGGGCAGCCATGGCACCCTGCAGATGGCACCCCCAGCTGTGGGAACGGTGCCCCCACCCATGGGAATGGCACCCCCTGGAGCTGTATATGAGACACAACTCAGGGATCCTGCCAGCCCGTTGTGTCAGCCACACTGGGGGGTCATCTCTTCTCCCCAGGATTGATCAACAGCCCAGGCAACTGGCGTCAGAGGATGCGAGGCAAAGAGACCAACCAGAACTCAACTGGATACAGTGCAAAGGGCATCTCCATTTTGTCTTCCTGTGCTCCTTTGCGGCTCTCTAGCTAAAGGGGTGCTTAGATCCTAACACTTTTGCATGGTACCTAGAGTGCCAGTTAAGTAGCCAAGTGGTTGGATCTGTACAAGAGCTTCAGGGTGCCAAACAGAGGAGCCCCAAAGAGACGTAGAAATCACTCTCTCAGCGTCACCCTGGATCCTTTAAAGAAAGATGTCTGTGATGATACGATGTAAGTTCAAGTCCCCTTATATCTTTTTTTTATTATTTTTTTTTGGTAAGCCCGTGAGATGAGAGAGAGACTTCATCTTCAGGGCTTGGAGGGGGCCTGGCCAGTGCATTTTGCTGCAGCCAGCACAGAATGAGAATGTGTGCTCTCTGGGGCACCCTGCGTGGAGCCCAGGGCTCCCTTTGGACAGGGTGGGCCCCTGGAGACAGCTGCTTGCTCGGGGCCTGTCAAATGCACATGGGCTCTCATCCACGAGACCAGGGCCTCAAGGCTCTGAAGCAAGGACTTCGAATGCATTATCTGACTTCGTCCTTCTCCCTTTTCTGTGCATTTTCCCAGAATGGCGACAGGAGCCCCTCAGCTACCTTTGCTCCCTCCCCGTCTCCCCTTCACAAACCTGTGTCCTCCCTGGCTCAACACCCTCTGCTGCATGGCAGGGCATGAGTTAAAAATCAAAACCCACAGCAAAGAGCATTCCCCGTACATTTTTTATGAGCTGTAACGTCTCCTGAGAGAACGTGGTTGTTCTTCTAACCTGCAGATTGATTATCCCCGTTCCACACAGTGTCAGCTGAAGGGAGAAGCAATTAAAGAGAGCACAGGGGGAGTCTCCAGGTTTGCCTGGAGAGCTCCCATCTCCAGTCATTGCCCTGGGTCCTGGGAGGACCTGGGAAGCTTCGCGAGGCCCAGCGGGACTCACCACTAACCAAACACATGATTAATCGGAACAGAGGTGACCCACACATAGCCGCGACAATCTGTGGCACTTCAGCCACTGCCCAGTGAACGTAACTTGGCTGCTGCTGTTCTGGTGGCCATGGCCGTTTGTAGGCCCCAGAGGATCTCTGCCCAACCGGGGAACCAAGTCAAGTTGAATCCATTGTTCCTGAGTCTCTGTTGGCCAGCAGAGGGCACAGAAAGCCTTCCTTCGGCATAGACTTTGCTTTTCTCTGGGAATGAACTAAAAGCTGGATTTTTCTAAGCCGTGAGAACCCTAGTTTATGACCAAAAAAAAAAAAAGATAGGTAAACTAAGAAGCGAGGGGCTGCCCAGACGCCCTGGCAAGATGGAGAATGCTGACAGCTGCATGGTGTTCCTGAAGGTGTTCCTGAGAACACCCCACTCCCAGCCAGCACCACGGTCCTGGAGACAGAGGAGGCCACCTGGGGCAGCCCAGGACTGTCCCCAAGTCCCATCCGTGGCCGCCGGGCCCTGTGGCGGCTGAGCCCGGGCTGCCTCCCCACAAAGGCCGGTGTCTGGCCCGCATTCCTGAGCCGGATCACATGCCAGCACACGGGCTGCCTCCCCATGCTCTGACAACTCCAGCGGAGCAGGACAGATGGGCTCCCTGATACCAGCATGTCCTTGTGGCCTGCCAGTCATGACAGCCCTTCTGCTGCAAGCCGTAGAGGCTTAGTGCAGGATGGGCGGATCTGCTGCCGCTGCTGGCCTCTTCCTCCTTGCTGGCGTCCTCAAGGAGGAGTGCTACCTGCAGGCTTTTGATAAGGCGGAAGCCACCAAGCCTCCTCCGTGGGCCTCGCCTCCGCAGTAGGCGTGTGGCTGGGAGCTCAGTGGCTCCCGTGAGGGGAGTGTGGCTGGGCAGCTGGGGCCCCAGGCCTGTGGGCTCACAGATGGCAAACGCAAACTGGAGCCTGTTCTGAATTTCAAATCAGCACAAAGGTTCTTTGGAGCTGGCGATGGTAAACACGTAAGGATGTCAGGATGCTGTTGTGACAGCACTTTTGCTGTCACCTGAGAAGGATAAGGCAGGTCACCTCCAGAGCAGGCAGAAGGCTGAGAGGGTCCCTGTGAGAGCAGGGAGGAAATGCTCCTGTCTAAGGAATGTCATCTCTTCCTCCTCACCTAGCAGACCTGTTTCTTCTCATACTTAAAAAAAAAAAGAAAGAAAGAAAAATTCTTGGTTTATGACAAAGGGAGCCTTTTAATTGTTTGTGTCAAAGTTGGCTAAATCTGATTCTGAAATCTCCATTTATATCCACTTTAGACCTTCTCTATACCCAGCTGAGTGATGTGCGTTAATGTGGCTCCCAAATCATCCTGCCAAAGGGGCCCTGAGGCCTCAGAAACCACAGAGTCTGCAGAGCTCAGAAGCTGCTGGGTCCTCAGGGCCTTCCCAGAGCTCGAGAGCTCCTCCTCAGAGCAGATTGGAACAAGGGACAGAAGGTGACGCCCCACATGACATTGATTGAGGGAGCAGCACATTGCCTGTGTACCGTCCATTTGTGTGAGAAACTGCAAGGTCGGGGTCTGGTAGGGCTGGGAACAATGCTGGCCCAGAGAAGCTGTCTCCAGCCCCGGGGACTCAGCCCAGGGGCAACTCCCTGAGGGAGGGCCCTTCTCCCGTCAGCCCCAGCATGTGGCTGCAAAAACATTCACCGACTCTGGTGAGTTGCCCACTAGCCCTCCTTCCAGTCCTTTGAAAAACCCACACCAGCTTCCTTCTTCAGAACTGGGTTTCCTAAATCTCACCCGCCTATCCAACACTGCCCTCCAGACGAAGAAAGCCTAGAAGCACTGTCATCATCAGATGGCCATTTTCATCTGCTAAGTGTTCCGGCCACCTCCTTCATTCCATGGCAGTCCTAGAGAGTGGGATGGAGACGCCTAAGGACCCTGAGCCACCAGGCTGGGAGGTAGAAGAGCCCCGCTCCCCCTCGGGCCCCCTGAACACCCAAGCAGGTTTGCAGTTCCGTTAAAACTCTCCCTCTGCCCCTTTGCACTCTGCTCAGAGAATGCTTAGTGTTCCTTCCCCAATAGCCAAAGAACATAAGCTGCAGAACTGTGGCAGAACGAAAGGCAGCCGGTGTGGAGGGCCAGGTGATGACAGATGGCAGCAGCAAGAACCCCTGGCAGCCTCTGCCCAGCCCCCCAAGGAGAAAAGCCGTGCCCTGAAACTGTGCCCACCACTCTGACCCCTCCACGGCTCCCACCCCCGGGACCTGAAAGCATTTCAGTTGCACCTAGATGGGAAGTTCTTCAGACCCACATCACATATCTCACCACCCACTTCATACCCATTTTACAGATGAGGAAAGAGATGCCTAGAAAGGCACAATTCCAAGACAGCAGCATAGTCAAGATGAGGATAGAACTGTGTTTTCTGATCTTCTGGTCAACTGAGGTCACTAAGTCGCCTTCTCTGCCTCTCTCTCTTCAGGACCAACAAAGGAACCATGAAGGTTTTCTTTAAAGGGATTATTAGAATCCCAAATGGCAAAGCAGGGGAAGAATAGGAGTCCACTCTGCCCCTTGCACACAGCTCTCCTTGTGGAAATGGAGCTGTAGTACCACAGTTGGCCACTGAGTGGTGCCTTTGGGCCATGCACTTGGCTCCAAAGACAATTCTATGAACAGCACCAGAAAAACATGCTTAACCTTTAAAAAAAAAAAAAGGAAAAGGAAAAAACAAGTACATCTTACTTTGGGTGCAATTCGATGACAGATTGAATGCACTTCCCACCATGCCGTGGTTCAGCTTCTCTTGTCCCTGCCCTTTCATTGACTTGAGTACGTGTGAATCCTGTGGCTGTGGGAAGGACATAGCCCGGGGCCTGTCCTCATGTCTTACGGATGGGGAAACCAGCCTGTCTTGTTCACAAGACACAAAGTGTGCTACCCAGATCTGGGTCCTGCTGCAAGCCCTCTCTGGGGCTGCCTTGGAAACCATCCTCACAACCCGGAGCTGTTGTCCGAGTTTAGTCCTGTTTGCTACGACTCAGCAGAAAAGAGCTTATATCCAGCTCTTCCAACGGCCGCTGCCATGCTGATGCTGAGGAATTCATGAAAGGCACATACGGAAGTGAGCAAGAGGTTTTTCTCTCCAGTGCTTCTGGAGAATCGTTTGGCATAGAGGTTCCCCATGTATGCCTCTTCCACTTTGTTTCTGATGAGCCCATCTTCAATCCAACAGCCATTTACTGAGCACCTACTAACTGCTAAGCACCCTGCTGGACACTGACCTTGCAAATCGGCTTTTTTTCCATCTGTAACATGAATAACTAGATCCTTCCAGCTCCGATATTCTTTATAATCCTAAGATTCTACCTGCCTCTGTGATTTCCTTCCTTTTGATGCTCCCAACTGATCCCAACCAGACATGACAAGGGAAGTCATCTTGTCTGTGTCAGGGCACCTATATAGAGTGCTGACTCTCAACCAAGGGTGACTTAACCTCCCAGGGGATGTTTGGTAATATATGGAAACATTTTTGGTGGTCACAACTTAGAGAGGTCACCACTGGCATCTGGTAGATAGAGGCCAAGGTTGCTGCTCAACATCCTGCAATGCACAGGGCAGCCCCACAACAAAGAATTATTGAACCCACAATGGAAATAGTGCTGAGGTTGAGAAACCTTGATGTAAAGGGAAAGAAACTTCTTTTTGGTAACCAGAAGCACAATGATTTTCTAATGTGCACTTCTTTTCTGTTCTCCACAATAATGGAGGACCCTTTGAATTTTTAGCATCCCCATTGTCTTTGTTACCTAGGTAGTGGCAGCAGGGAAGGCTGGGTGATGCAACAGAATGAGTTTCGTGGGATGTCAGTTCTGGGACCACATCCAGGAAAGTCCAGATGCTGAGCCCCCTGGAACTGACTTTCTTTATGCTCCCACGTCAGGTTCTGGTTGGCTGTCCAAGATCTCAAGAAACAACCCCTACAGGATGTGGCCAAGAGGGTGGAAGAAATCTGGCAAGAGTTTCTGGCTCCAGGGGCACCAAGTGCAATCAACCTGGACTCTCACAGCTACGAGATAACCAGTCAAAATGTCAAAGATGGAGGGAGATACACATTCGAAGATGCCCAGGTTTGTTTCTCTACTTGAATGGTTTCTACTCAAAAGATGTTCACTTGTCTGCTCCACCGCCCCACCCTTTCATATAGGTCCAGGGCAATGAGGGTAGCTAGAATTTCAGGTTGTATTGTTTGTAAGGCCATCAGTGGAAACCATTCCAGGTAGGTGTGTAGTGAAATTCTTCCTAGGATGTCTTCTGAGATTAGCTCTGTTACATAGAGATAGACATTTAGTTATATGTGTTACCTTATCCAGGAGAATCTCAAAGTGTTTTTATAAAACCTTAAGTCCTATCGTAAGTCAGTGGGGGAGTCTGGAAACCATAACACAGCATCAGCAGAGTGGGTATAGTGAGCTGCCAGGGCTGCGAGTCAAGCCCACATCTCACTGTGAAGCCCACAGTCACACCACCACCCTACCCTGCTTCCATAGTGATTTCCAACTCTGCAGTTACTATTTGGGGAGCACCTCTGCATCCCAGGCCCTGTGCTATGTGATAAGATACCATAAAGGAAGACAAAAGCTCCTGTCTTCAAGGAAATTACAGACTACTTGGGGAGAAAGACAATAAGATGGGGAGTTTTACCAATGTGAGGAGTGCCTCAAAGGGGTGAGCTCCTGGGTCTACGGAAGCCCACAGAAAGGACTCCTAACCCCGGATGGCACAATGGGGCACAGATGCTGGGGAGGCTGGCAAAAGAAACAGAAGCCACAGAACCCACTCTAAACAGCAAGCTTTACCTTGAAGGCTGGTAGGTACTGTTTCTAAAGTACTGCATCCAGTACTAAGGCTGGGAGGTACTGTTTCTAAACTCTTGCATCCAGTCAGTTTTCTACTTCCTGGCCCCTAACTCTGATTCCCTCTCATCCATCCTACACCCAGTGATGGGGCTTAAGGTTTCACTCTTGTCTCCTCAGCCCTCTTCACTTCTCTCACTTGTGGGGTCCCCAAATAGGGAATTTGCATAGTTTGCTTTCCTACAGACATTACTATCTAATTTAGGAAACTCAGTGGCACTGAAGCAAATAATAGCATGGGAACACAACCGGTGTCCCTTGTCATCCAGATTTGCCTTGTTATTTGCTCAGAACTTCAGAACAGAAACACCTCCCAAGCTCAAACTGTAACTGTCTTTCTCTTCCCCTGACCATGAGCTCCATTAAATGCTGGTCCCAGGCAGATTTGGTTCAATGTTGTTGCTTTATGAAAGCTCCAGTCTCTCACACCCTTTGCAGCTCCAAAGCAAAATATTTAAGTCATGATAAATCTTTTTTTTCTGTATGTGTCTGTGTATATGCTCTCAAGCACATATTGATGTATCCTGGTAAGGAGAGTGATGAGGAAGTTCCATGGGTGATGGAGAAGCTCCTTGGGTGATGGAGAAGCTCCCTGGGTGATGGAGAAGCTCCTTGAGTGAGGAGAAATTCTGTGGGTGATGGAGAAGTTCCATGGGTGATGGAGAAACTCCTTGGGTGATAGAGAAGCTCCTGAGTTTAGGGAAAAGCTCTTTGGGTGATGGAGAAGCTCCTTAAGTGATGGAGAAGTTCCTTGGATGATAGAGAAGCTCCTCAGATCAATGATCTGAAACACACAGCCCAACTCTCCATTATTCATGAAATATAAGGCTAGAAATACTTGTCAGAACCATGACGCACCCCATCTACTATTATCACTCACAGCATGACATTAGGAAGGCTTTATTTTAATCTTGTTTTATGGAAACATGTAAACATGTGGAAAAGTGGAAAGAGCAGAACAAACCATTATGGATTCTCATCCAGCCTGAGGAATCATCAATACAGAACTGATTTTATTTGTGTCCACGCCTACTTTTTCAGCTACCCTTGGGTTATTTTTAAAGTAAATCTGAGACATTGCATCATTTCCTCTGTGAATACCTAAGTATATAACATTACTAACACCATTATCACACCTTAAAAATTAGCAACATTCTCTTTATACATTAAATGTCAAGCAAGTGTTCAAATTTATAACAGTTGCATAAATGCCATTTTTTAACCTTTAATTTAAAATCAAAATCCAAATTAGGCCCACACACCACAGTAGATTGACATGTCTTTCAAGTGCCTTTTAATTTACAGATTTCTTTTATATTCCTATTTCTCCCCTCCCTGCCCTCTTATAATTTATTTCATGAAGAAATTATATTCTTTGTCCTATAGAGATTCCCACAGTCTGGATTTTTTTTTCAGCCCTATGGTGCTATTTAACATGTTCTTCTACTCTCTGTATTTCCCATAAGTTAGGAGTTTGATTTGTATATATATTTTTTTAATTTTTTTAATGTTTTATTTATTTTTGAGAGAGAGAGAGTGATTGTTTATTTAACAGGATTTACATTTGATTCTTGTGGGCAAAACTACTTCATAAAGTATGTTGTGCTCTCTTGTCAGAAGACATTTAAGGTCTAGTTTTCTATCTTTTTGTGATTTTAGCAGCTTATTGATATTTATTGCTTAGACCCATGAGTTAATTAGGGGCTACAAAATGGTGATATTCTAATCCTATCATTTTCTTCATTTATTAGCTGAAAAATAATCAAATACATCTACTATTAGATTATCTAATAATACAATTTATATAGGAAAGATAGGATAAGTGATTCTTTCTCTTTAGTTTTTAGTTTTCAAAATAATGAGTGGTTTCTATCATCTTCTAATGGTGACCAGTAAGGGTTTTTTGTTTTGTTTTTAGTATCTTTGTAAACTCATAGGTTTAAACATATTTGATGTGTTTTAGTCCATTTTGTTTATTCTTTTTATTGATGCTTGGATTATGCCATCTCTAGCCAGTGGCTCATTTTAACACAGTCCTCATAGTCTTTATGTCATCCAAATAAACAGCAAGGAAGTTAAGATGTTCCAGGCCTTTCCTCAAACCTGGAATCAGCCATTTCTCCAAGGACACCTAATTTCTTTTATTGGGAAATGGTTTTTAGAGACCATAATCTGGGCACTTGGCAGTGCTCACTGTTCCTGGGTTGGTCATCATTTCTAGGCCTTTTCAGTGGACAGAGCTAGGAAATTAGTGGTTGTTGTTTGTGAAAAAATACATCATAAGTTCATACTGATACTTTCTATTCAAAGTGAAAATTACAGGGGATTTTATTTAACCTCTTCTTTTTATATTTGTGCCTCCTTTCTCTATGCTGAGAATCCTGGTTCTCAAGGATGCCATGGATGGTAGCCTTCGTACTTCACATCATTACTCATTCACTTTATCTTCCATTACCACAGAGTGGTCTCAGAACCCAGTGCCAGCACTCCCAGCAACAATATGATTATCACCTGGTTCTTTAATTGCTGCATCGTATTCCATTGTGTGGAAGAACTATAGTTTAGCTAAGCAGTCCTCGCTTCTTGACATTTATGTTGTTTCTAATTTAAGAAAGATTTGATGGGAAATATTAGGAAGTCAGCAGGCTGTGCCTTGACCAATTTCTGAATACACGCCTTCATTAGTACAGTGCTCTGTCGTTTTTCAGGTTTTTCAAATACTTCCACAAACATTATACCCCACTGTTGAGGAAGACTAGACACCAGGCTACTCAAAGCCTCTCTAAGTTCCTCATTATCTGTTAGAATTGGTCTCCTATGAATTCAAATAAAACACTCTTCCTCAACAAACTCGTTTCAACCTGTTCCCTTTTGTTTCCTAAGTGTATTTCCACCATAAACATACAGTATGTTTCTAACTAGCAGTGTGACCGTGGTCAATACTTAAACTCCCTGGGTCTCCCTTTCCTCATCTGAAGCACAGGTAGAGTGGTTCCTATGCATGAAGGTGATAAGGGGACCAGGGGAAATGAAGCACATCAACAAGTAAAATGATCTGGCCCACAGTAAGACAGGATAAATACTTACAATGTTATTTTCCTAATGTTATTAATGTATTTTATACTCCTATGCTTAACATGTTTGGTGAAAAAAATTCAAATAATTGCATGTAATTTTAGCCCCATTTTAGTGTATCTTCCTCCTAAATTATGTGCATTTAGGTGAGTATGCAAATAGGGTGATTCTGTAGCCTGCCTTTTATGCTAAACCAGGGGTTGGTTAAAAAAAAAAAAAAAAAAAAACTAAACTAAACTTCGTCTCTAAAGGGCCAGACAGGATAAATTTTAGGCTTTGTGGGTCATATGGTCTGTGTCACTACTACTCAACTCTGTGATACAAAAACAGCTATACTGTAAAACATTACAATGTAAACAGCATAAAGGAGTGGGTTTGGCTATGTTCCAAAAACCTTATTTATGGACACTGAAAGTTCAATTTCACATAGTTTTTCATGAAATATTCTTTTTATTTTTTTCGACCATTTAAAAAGGTAAAGACCATTCTTAGCTCACAGCACATAAAGAATTAGCAAGCCAGATGTGAGCCACACACTGTAGTTTGAGACCCCTGTGCTACACAGTATATCATGAAAATCATTGAAACACTTGAAGAAACCCAGAAAGGTAGAAAATAGAAGGATGGGAACGGTTAATCTTCTGTTTCTTTGGGAGGGAAGGGCAGATGGGATCTGTAGAACAATAAGCCAACCTGCAAATGTTTCCCATTGGGGGTTGGAGGTCAGAGAGCCCACCGACCGACCGAGGAGAAGTCAGCCAGTCCCACAACACTCACACTGCTTACCCTTCCTGGTCAGCGCTGCTGCCTTCCTTAGCTACACAGGTGTGATGCAGAAATTTCTAGGTAAGGAAAAGAGGTTAAAATCCTTAGCAGCCCATGACAAGCCAGGACTTGCAGTCAGATCTCCCAACTTGTTGGCCAATTGTCTGCGGCTCAGGTCACATGGCCCCTGGATTGTTAGTGCTCAGGGCTCAGGTATCATGCTGAAAGCTCAGAAAACTCTAGTCTCTAAAGAAGGGCCCGACCAGGAAGCAGGCTCTGATCCTGCTTCTGCCACATGCTTTGTCTAGGATTGTAATTGTCCAGACATTTAAATCTTTTAAGCTTGCTTTCCTCATTTTGCCCATCTGCAAAGTGGGAATGATGACACCCAAGCCCTTTGAAATCCTCCCTAGTTGGGACCCAGACCTCTGAGTGGCTTCCTCAGCTGATCACAAGGGTTCTCAGAAGTCCCCTACAAAGGTCAGAATGCCAATGAAGTGTGACTGTGTGCCCTACTATTAGGGGTCAGTAGCCAGATTAAAGGCTCAGCCAGATTCATGGTTTCCTTTGAAATGGGGACCGGGGGTGGGGTGCAGGCTCTCTCCGAGGATTTTGTTTTTTATCTGACCACATGCATTGTTATAGCGAAGTTAATTGCCTGTGTTTGCTTCCTGTGGAAATATTTCACAAGATACCCCGTCAGCATGGGCTCCGCATTTGCAACTTGTGTTTTGCTGATCCATTTGGCTTTTTTGAAAATTTGGGCCAAGACCAAATCTTCCATAAAGGTCTGTGGGCTATGACCATAGCCCTCAGCTGTTTGCTGTGTTGTTCCAATTTCATAGATTCAGCTTCGTAAGGGGAGGGAAAAAAACAGAAAATGGGCCATGATTTTTTTTTTAAGGACTCAGTTCTTTACACTAAGGATTGAATTCTCTGTTCTCAACCATGGGCATCAGAGGGCCTGCACTGCCACTCACCTGCTATGTGACCTTGCTAAGATCAGGCAAGGATCTTGACCTTGTATGCCTTAGTTTTCTTACCTATAAAATGGGGATGATGTCTTCTGTATAGCCCTCTAAGGATTTCTGGGAAACCAGATAAGCTAATGGCCCTGAAAAAATTTTAAATAAATAAAAAGTGCTATGTATTTATGCACGTGAACTCGCAAAAAGTAATGGCGCTGGTATTCCCAAGGTCTTAGCATTCCAAGCCAGATCAAGAAAGAATTATCCCAAGATGTCTGCTCTTCTAAGGAGTTCTTAGGAGAGAAATGCAGAAAACGTATGTAGGAGCCAAATGCTGGGGGCCTCAAGCATCATCCTGAGGAATTCAAACATTCTCACCCTGAAGACAATAGGAAATCATTGAAAGCTTTGAGCTAAGAGGGTATCAGAGAGTGGTGAGCAGGGAGAGCTGGAGCAAGAGAGGTCTGAATCCCAGAGCATGTAGTAGTCCAAAGCTTTGCTGGTGGTTTTGGGAGGAGAAAATGAAACCACAGGAAGTACTGAGAATCTAAGACTTCCTCTTAGGGAGTTCGCCTCTTTCCAGAGCCTCCACAGGCTGAAGGAGGGAGTTGGGCATCAATTGGCTGGCACAGTGGCTGCCTGGCTTCAATTTAAAAAGTCTCAGATATTCCCAGGACTGTGTCACTAGATCTGCTCGACTATATGTCCATCTCCCCATCCATCCGTTTCTTGAACATTCTCCCATTCCAGTTGGGTGACCTTGACCTGTGGGCTATGAAGTTCTACAGTGAGGGAAATTGCAAAGGAAGCAGGAGGCCTGGATGACTCTTTGCCACTAGGCAGAGCTTATCTATGAGCACATCATTCTTTACAAACAGAACAAAACAGGCCTAAGAAAACACTTCATTGGGATTGGATTGGATTGGATTGGAAATCTGTCCATCAAATGGATTGACAGTTGAAATGGGCAGACCAACCCAGCCTTTGGCTCTAGTTCCTGTAGGTTTCTGTGTTGGCTTCCAAGCTGTCCAAGCCCTGCTGCTTTCCTGACCTACAGCAGCTGCTGAAGTGCCCCAACGAGGCCCTTCTGGGCCTTCCAGCACCTCTGGATTTGAAAGTTTTTTGAAGGGAGTGAGAATTTGGTCTTTTTTACCTTTCATAAGTCCCCATGGCACTAAAGTGATGCTCTGCGTGTGGTTCAGTTTTTAAAAAATTTCCTTGACAACTCATTCCAGAATTAGAATACTCTCAGCTGCACCTGTGAAGACGAAAGGAGGACAATTTGTCCCATGGCTTTCCACTCTGAAAAATCTTGCCAAACAACCTTGGGGAACACACATAGGTGATCAATAAATACCAGTTAAGTTAAATTTCTACAATATGCCAATTCAGCAAAACTTGGAATACCCACTAAGAGTCAGGTGTTCTAGGCTCTGGGAATATACAGATACATAGGAAGGCCCCTTCCCTTAAGTAAGCCTCAATCTAAGTTACTGAAACTCTACTTGGCCATCATCTATGCATGGAGTGATCAAAGAGCAACCTCAAGGCCAAAATGAGGACCAGTAATGAAAGAGATGAGAAATATACCAGCAAGTCTTTACCTCCCTTAAGCAGACAAGAAGCCTTGACACAAAAGTTTCTACTATTATCTCAGTTAAGATGTTCAAAAGGAACTTGATTAAGGAACACAAGGCTTCTAACATTTCCTTTGTTTAAAAACCAGAGCCCAATGGAGTACATTTACGTTTGTCCCAGATTACTCAGAAATAGGAGCCTTTGTAGCCTGGTGAGGCTGTTCCTCTTTGCTCTAGTGGTGGGGATGGGTGACATTGTGTGCCTGTATCACACGACTGCACCAAGTTTCCTGATATTAATCCTCAATTGGAGGGCATTTCCTGGTAGACTTCCCATGCCACACATATTTTAATAAAGAATGCCATGGCACTGCTCGCTCCAGGAGTTACCCATTTTAGTCTGTGGGTGGTTTTATTTTAGGAAGATGAACAGCAGAGGGAGGGATGCATCTTCCAAAAGAACAAATCCGTTGTTTGTGATCTGGTTCTGCTTAGTACCACGCAGACTAGTAGTTCCTGGAGAGAAGGCACCAGAGAACGAAATGCCAAAATTTCTTTGTTGATGCTTCCTAGATTTCTTGCACCAAATCCCATGACCTTCAAGAGGAAAAGGAAAACACTAGTCTAAGTTGATACCCATGGTCTTTGGATACATAAAAGGCAATACACAAAGATGTCTTCAAAGCTGCTCTTATCTAAAGAATAGGGATTGAACAGCATCAAAGTACTGCACCCTTTGGTTAGTCAAATTGAACCTGTTGATACAGATGCTTTCCAGCATAAGTACCAATGAGAATGTACTCTTACACTCTCTTATGATTTGAATGCTGCGTTACATAGAAACAAGTGTCCCCTTGTTCTGCTTAGAAGGACAAAGAAATCCAAATGAGGGCTTCTCATTTAAGATCCATATGATTCTAGGATGGTTATCCAAAGCTGTCTCCATGAGGACAACAAGCTACTGCCTTTCATGCAATTGGGTATCCATATTGCCATGGCATTTTTTTTGTTGTCTCTCCTGTATCTATTTTGGAGAGACTGATTTAAGACCCACATCAAGTCTTTACCACCGTGCAATCCTATCTTCTGTCCTCCTGCAGGACCCATGTTGAAACAAGTGCTAATTTTCCCTAGGCCTCCTCTAACCGTGCCTAGGATCTGAAGACTTTTGGTGTAAGACATTCAAGAGTCTCTTGAAAGGGATCTTCTGGGTGACTTGCTTTGATACAGATTTGCTGCTTATGGGTGCCCAAGGGCTCAGTCAGCCCCCAGAGCTTTTCGAGAACAGGACCTTCCTCCTTCCTCCCGGTATGGAAGGCAAGTTGTACATGGGCTGTGAGGTAAGCAATCTGAGCCAGTTGCCCTGGGTGACCCAGCCATTACCATCACTGATGGTGGAGGTAGTAAATGGTTCCCAAAGGGTGTGGTTCATCTACTACTAGGATGACTCAGCTCAGGACTCGAGAGGAGACCCCTAATGTTACTGCTGGCCACACACTGAGGGCTTCTTTTGTCCCAGCCACGCAACACTGACTTCCCTGGAAACCCCAGCTCAAGGATGATGAAAAGCAACATGGTGCCAGGGAAAAACATGAGCTTGGGGGGTCACACAGTTCCGAGTTCAAATCCTAGCTCTGTACTTGGGCCAGTCACTTAACTTTTTAGAGTTTCAGTATCTTTATCTTTAACATGGGGCTATTTCAATCTCAGCACTCACTCAAAGCAAACAATAGCAACTAAACAAAGTAATGTGGCTGGGCTCTGCCTCACCTTTCCTCCCACCCCAGGGATCTTGCAGTCTTTGGTCTCACCCCCGTGTCATCCCTAGCAAGGGCAGTCACAACATGAAGGCCAATTAGTATTATTACTTTACATGTACACAGTTTTTGCAGTGCTTTCACTGCTATTTGGTCGTTTAATCGTGTGATCGGCAGGGCCGGAAAGGGGCAGAGTCAGGACCTGAATCTAAGTCTTTGGCTCCCAACACTGCACAGCAAAATCACATTCTGCCTCATGGGCTCATCTTCCTCTAACGGATTGCAACGGACCCAGTAGTTCCCAAAGTCTAGATGTTGTTCCGGGAAGCCTGGGTGTGAAGGGCAGAGATGAGGCACATGTATCTGCAAAAAGAAAAATAGGGCACTTGAAAATCACAACAAGGGCTCTTGGCAGCTGTACAATGCTCCAGCTGAGTGGTTTCCCACTCCAGGAGGATGTTCGAAAGCTGGGAAATGAGACCATAGCTGTTTTAGGACCCACAGCAACGAGGAGGACATGAGGGTGCTCTCAAGTAATTCAGCTGCTCCAGCATGCCTGGAACCCAAGGCCCCCAGTATTTGTCTGATTACCTTCCCAGTGCTTGGGAGGATCACTGTGTTTTGCCTAAAAATAAAGGAGATTTCCAAACAAGGACTATCACAGCAACACATTGCTTTGAAGCAGGTGTGGTTTTAAGACAGCTTGCACCGCTCACTCCTTCCAGCTCCTGCATGCGTCTTGCACCCTACTGATTCCAGTTGTTTTTGCTTCTGCCTTAGCATCCCAGATGAGCAGAGCTCTCGGTCCTGGGGCTGGGCCCAGAAAGGGAAATGAGACTGGAGTGTCTCATCAAGGTGACATCCCGGTACTGTAACTGTCAACTGCTCCGGGGGTATGATTCCCAAACCCCACAGAGAATTGCGACTAAGACATCCAGTATGACTTAGGGCCCTAGACCATCAGTGGGTCAGCCTATGGAGAACCATCCTCACCTTCCCTGGGATAGGCGACACCCTTTCCGAGTCTCCGGAAGGCAGATGTGGACCCTGGTTGTTCTGCTTTTTTCATGGTCCCCTCAGCTATCTCTTTTTGAGGAAGGGAAGGCGAAGGAAGAAGGAGGAGAAGGGGGAGGGAGAGGCATCTGGGGAGGTAGAGGAGGAGTAGAAATAAGGGAGAGAGGAAGGAAACAAAGAAGGAGGGAAGGGAAGAAAGGAGAGAAAAGGGGTGTAAAGGAAGGGAGGATGGAAGGGAAGATAAGACAAGAAAGAGCAAATAAGAAATGAGAAGATCAAACTTATTTTTTCTCTAGCCCCTGAGGAAGTCTGTCAGTGGGGGCTCCCTGTTTCTGCCAGTACCTCCCTTGCTCTTTGTGGATTCTGGATATACATTTCCCTTAAGGCTGGTTGTCTGCAGAGCAGGGGAAACAAACCAGAACCTCCCATAAATCAGTAGAGGTCACTGCCAAGAGCTTTGTACACTTGCTGTCCCTGGCAGTGATAAACTCATTGCATTTGGGAACTGGCCAAAGACCCTGAGTCCTATCTTAATTCTCATTCCCAGAAAAACCTCAGCTCTCCGTTCACCCACCCCCTGTTTACTGTCTTTGTGCTTCTTCGACAAAGCTGGCAAGGAGGAAGGAGCAGGGTTCTGTAAACTGGGTACATCAAAGGCACCATTTCTTGGCTTGGGGGAGCAGAGGAGGGTAGGGGAGAGTCATGGATCTTTGGACTGTGGGAAATGGAGACCCGGGCCAGAGGGGCCTGAAGTCATGGGCCCTGCAGGGGACACGGGAGATCTGCACACATCGTCAGATTGTCTTTCTCAGATCTGTGCCTTGCACCTGCTGTTGTTACTTTGGTGGTTGTTCCCTCACTGGGTAATTTGAGACTGTCCTACTGATGGCCAAGGGCTAGTAATGGGGTTGGCAGATTAAGACCGCCTTATTTAACCCACCTCCAACAGGTCATGTCCTCACTCTCTACCTCTCCCCATACCATCCCCACCTTGGTTCTGGCCCTGGAGTTGGCATGTGAATGGGGAAGATGAGAGTGGTGTCCACACTGCTCCTCTGACCCACATGGAGCCCCTGGAGAGTAGACCATCATGGTTGGCCACTCCATCCTGCTCACCCCTTCTTGCTCTGGTTGACCACATATGCAGCGGAAAGACCAGACTCACCAACCCTCCATCCCCACGGAACTGGGAGATACTTTTCTCTCGGTCTGCTCAGATATTCCTACCTTGATGAGGATCCATGGTTGGTTAGATGACCATTTCCCCCCTCTGGCAGGATAGGCCATCCATCCCATATGCAACATTCACAGCTTTTGCTTCTTCTTTGTAGCTCATAGCTCAAATCCACACCCAGATCTACAAAAGTGGCTGATTAGAGCTACTGCAAGGAGCCAAGCAAAATTCACTAGTGGCTGGGGCCTGAGACTACTTTGGGAGGAGTAGTCTATCAGCTTTGTGCATCAGTCTTGCCTAACAGAATCGAAGCTTCACGACAGCAGGGGCCTCATCTGTCTTGTTTGAGCTGTAACCTCAGTGCCTGACAGAGTGCCTACACCTAGTAGGTTCTCATTAAACACTTGCTGAATATTTCTGTGACTAAAATGCTTTATCCTGATCTTTTTTAATTGACCAGTTCTTTCTTTTAATGGACCAGGCTTTTCCATCCCACAGTGAGGCTGGTGGAATTAGTTGAATGGGGGGAGAAATTTGTTGTCAAAGCCAGAAGTGCCAGGCTCGGAGAGATTTCCTTACCTCTCTTGGGGCAGCGGGAGAGGGGAGGGGAATGCTGTTTTGTGAGATATACCTGGGACTTCCATTCCTCTGAGAAGCCAGGATAAGAAGCAGGAACCTGTTAACTTGGAGAGGGGTTTGGAGAGGGTCCAGGCATGAGTGACAGGTCTTTCCCAATGACTCAGGAGACATCTGGCTCTGTCGGCCAGACAGAAGCGATGCCTGAGACCAGAAGAAGGAGACAGTGAGTCATTTTTACTCTGGATTAACATTTATAGCTAAGATTTAAATGTTAGAACAATTTAAAGAGACAATGTATGAAAACAAAGGCCAAAGCAGTGCTTCGGCCTTGGCTCTGAGGCCATTAGAGATGACCTAAGACACTCACACATGGGATTCCTTTGAACTGAGTGTGAGCCCTGCTCCCCTTCCATGCAGAGGGCACAAACTGATGTGAGCATAAACCATAACACGTATGGAGCCTGCAAACCTGCTGGGTGTTAAACTCAGACAAGCACTTCAGTGACCCTGGAAACAATGTAAATTCCACTAACACTGAACCCTGTGGTGGACAGTATCCATATAATAAGAGATTTAAAAAAAATGCTGTTCCCACCCTCAAGGAATTTAAACTAGAGTGGGCTGGATTTTTGTCTGAAATTTGCAGGAAAACACTAAGTGAAGTGTGTTCTCACTAAGTTCATTAAATGCAACACATCTGGGTTATCAAAGTCAGTTCAGATCCAAGCCACTATCCCATCAGCTGGGCTGCACCCCGTTTTTGTAAACATGGGGGCATTCCAGGAAGAATGAAGCTGGTGCCCAAACGGAAGATGAGATAGAAAAGGACCCACATGTGGCCAAGGAGTTTCTTGCTTTCTATTTTCACTTTCTTTTGAAGTGGGAAGGGAAAGCCTCCCAGCAAACCCTTGCCATTGTCAAAGGTTCCTCTGGGGTGCAATAGAAGCCTAGTCAGGTATCTCTACAATGTGGCCCCTGCCAGCTAAGGGGAGACCTCTCTTCCTCTACCCTCCCCTGGAGGGCAAGTACCCAAGGAAGAGGTCTTAATGACCAGTCCAGCCTCTCAACTGAGCTCTCTCCCCTCACTGACCAGCTCTTCATTCCCTCAAGTGCTGGGGTCCTTGTCCAGCTTCGTGAGATGAACAATGAGTGAACATAGGGAAGATGCTTCCTCTACCAGGCCAGCCTCTGCCAGCAATCCCATCATCCCTAGTTAAAGCCCACTGTCCCTCTTAATAGGCCCTCTCTTGGGACAGCCAGGCTTTCCTGTACAGCTGAGGTACATTCCATCACAACTGATAAGTAATGCTTTTTCAATCAACAAACTCCCTCTTTTAAGGAACCAGGCTTTTCCTGCCCTTGTTGAGGACAGATCTGTTAGGAAGGGCCCACAGACTATAGGAATTAGCTGGAAGTCCGGGGTGAAATTCATCACCAAGATCAGAATGCAAATGCCTCGAGGAGCCCAGGAGAAGAGAGAACACCACACCACAGCATCTGCCCCTCCTGGATATAAGCCTTAGACCTGTTGCACCTGCTCACATGCTTCATAAATGGTTGCTAAGGGCACCCTTCCAGGATGGGATGGTGGCCCTAACATGTACAACTGACCTAATTGCATCATTGCCTATGTTTCTTTAATTAAGCTTTTAAAACATTTTTTTAATGTTTATTTATTTTTGAGAGATAGAGAAGACAGAGTGGGAGTGGGAGAGGGGCAGAGAGAGAGAGAGAGAGGGAGACACAGAATCTGAAGCAGGCTCCAGGATCTCAGCGGTCAGCACAGAGCCAGATGCAGGGCTCAAACTCATGAATTGTGAGATCATGACCTGAGCTGAAGTCGGACGCTCAACTGACTGAGCCACCCAGGTGCCCCTTTAATTAAGCTTTTTATTTTGAGATACTTCTAGATTCACATGCAGTCATAAGACATAATACAGAGATGTCCCATTTACCCAGTTTCCTGTAATGGTAACATCTGCAAAACTATAGTATTATATCACAACATGATATTGACATTGCTACATCCACTGAGTATCAGATTTCCCAATTTTACTTGTGTGTGTGTGTGTGTGTGTGTGTGTGTGTGTGTTTAGTTCTGTACAACTCCATCATGTGTATAGGAAAGAGAGGCATTCCACCATTGTAAGAATCTTTCATATTGTCTTTTATAAGCACACCCCTTCCCTTTCCCTCCCATCCTTAACCCCTGGCAACCACTAATCTGTTGTCTATTTCTCTAATTTGTCATTTCAAGAATGTTATATAAATGGAATCGTTCAGTATGTAACCTTCTGGGGATTGGCTCTTTCGCTCATCATAATTCCCTTGAGATTCATCCAAGTGGCTGGGTGTATCAGTACTTGGTCCTTCTCATTGCTGTGCCTGTGGTTTTAATCACAAAGCAATATTGCATCTCAACATGGCACCAAGGCCCAATTACAAAGCCTTTGGGACATGACCCTCGAGGATGTTTCACTCTAAGAGAGAAAATACATTTTGTTTGGTGTTTCTGGGTGGGAAAAGACAAAACAAACATATTGCAAGTGTTTCTAGATGCATGGAGCATTACCTGGGCGTTTCTTTCCTAAACCAGTGGTCAGTTGCGTTGTGACTCCCCTTAGCATTGGTTGATAGTTCTTTCTTGCATCTTCCCACTTCTTCCCCTTCCCAGGAACACATCTACAAGTTGATGAAGAGTGACAGCTATGCCCGCTTCCTCCGGTCAAATGCTTACCAGGACTTGCTGCTGGCCAAGAAGAAGGTATCATTGGGAAGGGCAGGCCTGCCTTTCTTAGCACTGTTGACCCTTGCCTGCTGCTTGCTGCTGGCGTGAAATGAGAATATCATCCCTTGGGTTTTATTTATTTTCTCTTTTCTTCTTTCCCTTCTCTATCTGCTCCCTCTCTAAGGGAAGACAGCTAGAATTGTCACCACCCCAGCACACCCCCCAAGGTCCAGGGTGTGGCGTCCTGTCTCCATGTTCCCATTACCTTGGTCTGCAAGCATTCTGCCCACAGCAGGGAGTGTAACCAAATACTGAGGACACAGTGGCTTGGCACAAGAGTTCAGGGCTTACAGTGACCCCAACGAGTCCCTTAGGAAACCAGAAAGAGCCCCTCACTGCAAAATCCGACCCCCTTACCACAGATTTTGTCTCCCTGACCAGCTCAGGGATGAAGATGAGGCAAGGATTGGGCAGAAAATCTGGGTAGAAAATTTTACAGGTGCCAAACCCATCCCCCAATGCCCAGTCTGGCACCAGAAGTCATTCCTGGGCTCATTCCCTCCCTGATGCCCCTTTTCTCTCCCTCCCCCACCCCACAGTGTTTGCATTTTCTTATGGCCATAAAGCAGGTGCACCCAACTTCTTATTCCTCCTTCCCTTGGAATCAAGTCATGTTCCCTGCAGCCCTTGTTGTCTGGACTGGGTCGAGGGGCCCAAGGACCCTCAACATGTCAGTGGTGAAGGGCAACTAAGCAGGAGGAACTCAGCTGGATTTCAGGAAGGAGGAAGGGAGAGCAGGGAGGGACATGGAGTCTGGGAAAGGGGAGGCAGGAGAGATGGCTCAGAATTCCAGCATCCCTGCACACCCTCTGCCCTTGCCACCTCTGCTCTGAGGTCCACGTGTGGTTAATTGTGGCTCTCCTTGCACCCAAATCCACACCTTTCATGCCACACCACTTAGGAATATGTGCACCCCCTTTTCTCCCCTCTCAGCCAGCCATCCCCAGTCCCTAAGCATGTGGGTGTCCACCGCCATGCTGTCTGTCAGGCTGCCTTCCCCAGCCACGCGGCCCTTCTCTCTGTGTATTGTCAACCTCATGTGCCAGGATCCTGTCTGCGTATCTGGTTGGTACCATTTAACTCCAGAGTCTAGAAGAGCATTTATATCCTGCTCTCCCACTGGTAGGTAGCCCAGAGAAAATCCCGGATAGTCTGAGAAGGGAAAAAGGACTTTTGGAAAGCCTAGATTGTCAGAAACCCAGCTTTATTGGTTGCCTGCACCCCGCCCATCAAATGTCACCACTGTGATGGAAAATGGAAAGCCTAGCACCTTGCTAGCTCCCTTACAGGAGGGTGTATGGAGAGGGGGCTCTGATGGAGGGGAACATCAGATGCCCACTTTTTTCAAGAAAGGTTATGGATACTTCTGATATTTCCAGCCTAGATCTCATGGGAGAAGGTCGAAGCAAATGTTCCCCTTTCTTGTGGCTCAGGACCCTGAAGTGATCACAATTTGGAGAAATTCTGAGGCTCTGGCAGTCTGGGCCATCCGGGCCCATCTACATACCAAGGAGAAGCCAGGGGGCATTCAGTCTCCGTGTGGCTTTAAACACAAAGGAAAAGCACACCCTGGTGTGAATTACCCTCCCAGCCCCCAAACTATAGGACGTTCTTCAAAAAGCCCTTACAGATGCCAACACCCTTTCAATATCCAGGGTTCAATTGTTTCCAAAAACAGTGACGAAACCTACTTTTTTTTCCCATTTCTCCCTGAGAGTCTCCAGGTGTGGACTGGATTTGTAACTCAGCATTGTCGGGTAGGCCTAGAGTGCCTTGATTTCAGAGATGGGCTTTCCATGTGACATAAATGTCCAGATCATAAAGGTATGTGAGAGTCACAAGCTCCAGCTACGAGAGGGGCCATGGGATCGGCCTCACTTTTCTGCTTTTCCATCTCGTGATGGCGTCTGGAGCCACACCCTCCTGAGCCTTCATCCCTAGTTCAGCCTCTGTCCTAATATTGTCAAAGTGAAGGTTAGTCACTCTGGCAAAACAGGTTCTCAGGGGGCAGGTGAGCTGGGTTTTGCGGCTCCTCTGGGATAATTAAGCACCCACAGTGATTTTCCAGGGTAGCTCAGAGGGCTTGTGCAAGGCAGGAATCCAAATGAGTCAGGCTGATGGCGACCCTCTGTGAGCAGCAACCCGTGGCCAGAGGACAGGAGTGATAGGCGCACCCTGCTAGCTGCAGGGCCCAGGGCCAGCCTGACCCAAGCCAAGTGTGTGCTGCCCGGGGCCACCCACTGGATTGAAGCTGAGTCCTGCTGTCCCCAGAGTCGAGACTTGGTATGGTACCCTTCGGCTCCTTATGTGAGGAGAAAGACCAGTCTGGCTTTGCCATGGTGTGTTGTGTGTGTGTTGTGTGTGTGTGTGTGTGTGTGTGTGTGCGCGCGCGCGTTTGTTGTGTTTTCCTTCTGCAACATCCTGTCTTCTGGCAGCTTGTGCGGCTCTCCAGTTTCCATTATTTGCTCTGTGTGTGTGTGTGTGTGTGTGTGTGTGTCCATGTGAGTGATTATACTCTCCCGATTCCCCAGCTTCAGGCTCAGGACCCTGGAACAGGGCTCCAGGATAAACGAGCAAGGATCCAGGATGTAATTCTCTCCCAACATCTCTAGGAAAAGCTGGAAATTTAGGGAGAGGGTCAGGTGCACACCAAAGCGTCTTCTCCTCCTGTGGGAGTGAGTGACTAAGCTTGGGGGAGCATTCAAGGGCTTTGCCTCTTCTTGCCCATGTCACGGGCTCCTTAGCTAAGAGTTCTCTGCAGAGGTCCCTGAGCCTCCTGTAGCCTGCCCTGCGTAAAACTTAGAAGGGGTCACCTGCCTGCGTACCGAGAGAGCATTTTCTGTCCAAAACACTCCTTCTGAGGCCCAAGACCCTTTTCCAAATAAAAGGATGTGGGTAGACCCTCCTTGCTCTGAGGACCCAGAATGAAAGTCAACAGGGGGCCACTAGGAAGTCACCAAAGTTAGCAAACTCTGTCTGCATCTGGATGGGAAAATCCCAGAGTCCTAACCCAGACTGTGAATGTAGTTGACGACCTCCCCTTGCCCACGGCCACTTCCTGCTGTCTAATCAGCATCCCCTACGAACCACCCAGCCCTCAGAGTTAGTCTGTTCTGGGTCCCCACTCCCTAGATGTCTACCTGCAGGCACAGGGACACACACGGGGGGCTCCTGCCCATCCACGAGCACAGCCAGTGGGAAGCAGTGAGCAGACTGCTCAGAACTGCCAACCGTGGCCCCGTGCAAAAGGCACGGGGGCTCCCACTCCCGAGCCCTGCAGTGCGAAGCCAACACCCCTTTCCCCTAACTGCTCCAAGAGGCAGCACCATTTCTGGCAGGCTTGTTTTCTGTCTCTCCCACTGACTCACCTACAGCGCTGGCTAAGCTTCCCTTTTCCCATTTTTTCGCCCTGTTTTGCTGTTGTTTTTGTTCATTAGCTGCCGCTGCTGCTGTGTGGAAACCACGTGTAAGCTGAAGATTTTTTTTTTCTGTATTTTTCTCCCTACCTTTTTTTTTTTCCCCTAAAGCCAGAAAGTGAGCAAGGTCGTAGAACCTCCTTAGAAAAGTTCACTCGCAGTGTGGTAAGTTCAGCTGGTTTTCTTCCCTCAACGTTTCTTCTGGGTTTTTTTTTTCTTCGTTTCTTCAGTTGTCGTTGTTGTCATTTCCTTCGAGGCGGGAGGGAGCCCAGCGCTTTCCCCACTCAATACACCCCTTTTTTCTTTTGCGAGTGTCTGCAGCTTCTCTTCTAGGGATGGGTTTGCAAGAGACCAAGCGGCTCCCTCTGCAGAAGGTGCACACACAGCTGCCCTGCCTCGGGGGCCTTGAATTTGATCTTCTGCTCAGGGCTGTGGGGAGGAGGAGGGACCACGCTGCCCTTGGGGCCACTCGGCGTGTGCATCTTCTGCAGCAGCCCAGGGAGAAGGCCATCGAACTGTACCATGAACTAAATTGGCTCAGAACCACAGCTCATCTGAAAAAACAAAAAAATTCCAAATTTCCCTCTGTGAACTCTGGCAATCACGCAGGTGCAGGTCGCGAGCTGACGCTGCTGTGTAGCGGCTTTTGCGTGTGCAGAAGGTGGCCGTGCTGCATGGGTTCTGACGATGCAGTCTAGCTGGCGTGTGTGTCAGTGGCCTCTGCATGAGCCCCGACATCCCTTACAGCCCCTATCAGCCTCATCTGCATAGCGTCACAGGCAGAGGAGGGCAGTAGCTGCTGCGCACGCTGGGTAGAGGAAGAAACAAGTCCCTGCCTGTGCTCCCAGGGGCATGGCCTTGTCTTGATTCGGATAGAGGGACTAGAGGTGGGCTACAGGTTCACTCTTCTTGTAGGGAAGTGGCCTATTTCTCATGCACATCCAGCTTCAAGGGTGGTAGAGAACGACACAGTGTGGCATATCGGAGACCCCATGGTAACAGGCAGAAGCGCTGAATGGGTAGGTCTTCCCCATAGTGCATGGTGGAGATTCTGTACTGGGGTCTGTACAGACCCATCTCTCTTCTTCATGGCCTTCTCTCCAAGATTCGAGCATAGGGCTTAGTGTACAGGAAGTACTCGTTCTCACTCATTCACTCACTCATCAAAAATGAGCAGCTGGGTTCATGGGGCCCAGCCTGCACTGCTAACATCAAGCTCGCGGGAACCAAAATGGCAGGCTGGGAACAGGAATGCCATGCATGGAACTGGCCACACTTCCCTTCCCAAAGGACAGAAACCCACTGATGCTGATTTGCCCTTTCCTCTGCCCCCCGCTCCCCCCTCTGTTGAAGAGGAGAGTCCTTGTAAACCTATCATGTGATTAGTATCTTTATTTCATCTTTTTAACATACATTCTAAGAATTCTGGGTTGTTGAAAGCAACCTAGTCATTTACCTGTCACAGCTAGACGCTGTGACGGAATTTAAACATTATTTTGAATTTGCTAGAAGTGAACATCACAATAAGTGTAGTAGGTGGCAATTAAAATTTGGATGCTCATTCCTTCTTTGGTCTTCTCTATGGGCTTTCCTCATGAAGAATCAGAATTCCTTGCAGAATGCAAGGACTACTGGTCCCCAGTGTGTCTTTGTGGCTGGTTTGCCATGGCCATGTGGCTTCACACACTAAGAAGCTGCCACAGGCCATCAGAGGCAAGGCCTACAGGAGTTTCTCCACCCCTGAGGCCCTGTGGAGAGTGGTGGGAACTCATCCCTCCCTATTGCTTTTAAGGCCTGCATGCCGTGTGTAGAGGATGTTTAAGGACTTTGTCGAAGAACCCAGAGCATACCGTGAGGCAAGCTGGACCGCTGGGTGCAAACTCAGGGGAGTGGAACTCTCACAGCCCCGTGGAGGCCCTTCAGGTTGACTGCATAGGCTGAGGGTGGGAGAGAGGAAGGCAAGATGTTCAGACATCTCCAGGCTGCTTTTCATGGGAAGTGGGTATCAGGAAAGGCAAGAATGATCTCCGTGAAACTCTGTGGAGAGCTTTTAATGATGCCTCTTCAACCCAGAAGTAGTGTTGGGTCAGTGGTTCTCCAAAGGCTGTTAACAAAGCATGTGCAATGAGAAAGCAGCAGACATCTTCCCAGCATCTCGAGTGTGAAGGGATGTTTTCAAGGCTGGCTGAAGGAGAAAACTCTTCCAAGCTCCTGAGATTTTTAGCATCTATATGATAGAAGGGCCAGACTTCAAAAAAAAGTTTCTAGATCTCCTCTTAGGAAGACTCTAATGGGTGGTGCAGTCTGATCTCTTGGTTCCAGTGGTGGAAATGGATTTGCATTGAGGCATCCATGGTCTTTGTACTCCTGAGGCAACACCACACACCCACAAGATATGGCTGTGTTGGAGGAAGTGGTCTATGGCTGTAGAATAGTGGCAATTCTCAGAGTACTCGAGGCTGGAACCCAACTTGGTCTGAACAGCCCAGTGTTCCAATCAAATGGAATTAACCAACCAACCAATATGCCCTGCCTTCTGATAGCCATTTTTCTGGATATGATATACATAAAGTGCTAGATTTTTCTAAAGAAGGTCTCTATGAATATGTCATCTGCCACTCACTGCAAACTATAAAACCCAATGAAAGATAGTTCAATAGCATTCTCACGGTGCCGGGAAATATGTTTAAAAAGACCATCCATGTCATGGGACTAATATGAAAAATGAAGGAGTGAAGGTAGGCCATTCACGGACCAAGGATAGGAGGCCAGCTGCCATTTAGGACTAATAGGTGGCATGAAACATTAATCCAGGTGGTTGGATAGTTCAGTCAGCTAGTCTCTCATGTCAACTTCCTTTCTTTTCTTGGTAAAGGAAGCTTCGGAGAAAGCAAATTGTTCTTTCCAAGTCTTAAGATGTATGATGACATGAAGGGATTGTCTGTTAAAGGCCAGACACGGCCCCTTTTACATGAGATCCTCGGGAGTAGTTTAATGTGGTTCACGGAAGCTGCGGGGGCCATACTAGATTGGGGACAGATACCTTGCAATGCCTAGTAGAGGCAGTGCTATGTGAGTTCCTCCTTCCAGGGGAGATGTCATTCGGAGTCACCCAGAACTTGAGCATACAAGGCAAATGTCTGGGGATGTGCTATGCCAAGCATCATGTAGTTGGGTACGCTGGAGCCACAGAGCCTGCACAGAGCCCTGCTTATGTGACAGGGAAGACCCAGGTTCAAGACCAAACATAACTGAAAGTCTATGGCATGGTGCAACTAGCCCCTGTCACACCTTCATTCAAAACAGAAAACAGGACTCTCTGGTGGGCCCAAGCCCCACAGATGCCCAGCTGGACAAGCAGGGTGCAGGCTCGAGTTCAGCCCCTACTTGACCTTCCGCTGCCCTTGTGCAGTGAATGACCCACACTGCCGTACATGGTGGGTCCGATCCGAGGAGCCCCAGTTGGAGAACCATAACACATAGCAGCATAGGGGGCGGCCTACGAGTGGTTTCAGAGCCCACCTCCCCTAGTCCTACCCACTGGGAAGCTCCCTTTCACAGCGGCTGTAAAATACGAAGGTAGGAAACGGGGCACATTGCTGCAGGCCAGCTCTGCATCACCTTCCCTGTCCTCTCACATTCCTTGGTGGGAGCCCCGGCGTCACTGGCTGGGGGAGCAGGGGCCTCTCTGATGAAAGACGCTCCCTACAGCTCAGTGCCCAGCAGTCTGCCATTCTCTGCCATCCTCCTGGTTTTGCGGTTGACAGATGACATGGAGGGTGGCAGAGTGACCAGAGCAGAGAGTCTCGCTGTCCCTTTGCTCTCTCTTAGGCTCGTTCATTCCCCAGGCCCCGCGGCTAGGCTGACTCTGACACACAGGACCCGGGACGCATAGGAGGAGGGCTTGGAGGTGCAAACGCCTTGAACCAAGGCTCAGCAGCATCAATTTAATTGTCCCTTTCTGGGTGGTGGCCAAAGCCACCTGGTGAGGGGAGGGGAAGCTGGAGAACGTCCTCTTCTTGCGTCCAGTCCCATGGAAGAGGCCACAGGGGATGATGTGCTCGAGGCAGGGGAAATGGCAGCCTGAGGGATACACATCAGCCTCCCTGGACACCTTCTCCTGGGACTTCTGTTGAAGTCGCAGCCACCCTCTTGACAGCTTCCCCGGCCGTAGCCTCAGGCTTCAAAGCTGGGAAATGGGGTTGCTGGTGCCGGAGCTCGCACTAGAGGCCACAGAGGAGAGAGGAGTGGACCACCAGGGGTCCACCCGCCTGAGAGGACATGGCCGCAGAGCTTTGTCACTTTGTCAAGGTGCTCCTTGGAATTGAAGCCGCAGGCCCAGCAGCTGAGGGAGCCTGGCATCTCCACCACAGGCGTTTGGAGATGGAATGCAGCAGGAAAGTCAGAGACCGGGAAGCTATGGGAGCCAGCTGTCACCCGCCCTCCTCCTCCCCTCCCTCCCTCTGCCTTTCCTCCCTCCCTGGCCAAAAGAAAAGCTAATGAGAGGGGGGAAAGTCAGCAGCCCACCTCTGCCCCTTCACAGGCAGCTATGCAGGAAGGACCCCCCCAGCTCCAGGCCTGGGTGCTGATCAGGAAGGGGAAGGCTGAGGCTCCTGGCAGGCAAGGCAGTGGGCAGACAACCGGGGTGCTCCAGGTACCTTCCCCAGGAGGCTGTCTCCCCCTCCCCCTGCAGTGTGTCATGGGAAATAGGCTCCCACTCTTATAGAGTGAGTTCTCAAATACCTAGATTCAGCAGAGCTCCCTAAAGGCTTTGACCTCGGTCAAAAAACCCTTTGTGGCCTCCAGCAAAGGACTACAGGCTACAAATCATTACGTGGGGTTGGTTTGGATCGCAAACAGTCCTTGGCCCCTTTGGGACCACTGGGTCAGACTGTCGTTCTCGCCTCTCCCATGTCCGTGCCCTGAGGCCCCAGGTGTAGGGAAACTGAGGCCTGCCCAGACATGGAGGTGGACTTCCATAGGGCGATCTGGGAAGGAAAGCATAAAAACCTGCCCCTCTTGAGCACTGAGGGCTTCTGGGACCATGTGGAACTCCTCAGCAGCCCCCGTGCAGTGGCTCCTGTTTTTAGCTTCAGCTTGCTAACTGTGCAACCTCAGGCAAATCGTCAGCCCTCTCTGAGCCCTGGTTTCCTCCTAAGTACAATGGCTTGGACTAAATAATCTCTGCAGACTTCTCCAGCTGGGAGTGTCCATAGGTCTGTGCTTCTTTTCTAGGCTAAGATTCCTGAATTGCGCTAATCATCTCTCAGAATGAGTAAAGAGCCACCTTCCTGCTTGGAAAGTGGCTGCCGGGCTTGGAGACCCAGAACAGACCCCATGGAGAGCAATTGAGTTGAATCTGTGTTTAAAAGCCCTAGGCAAGGACGTGAGGATAAAGCACTAGCAGAACTAAGGGTGCCACAGGCTACCTAAGCCATAGGCCTGCTCCAGTCCCCAGGGCTCGCTCACACACTGTGACCCCTGGAGAGCAGGAAGGGAGGGGTTGCCACAACTAGGGTAAGCAACGCATGCAGGTCACCCCTGCCAGTTCTGGAGTCCCTGCCCCTCTGGACGGATGCCCAGCTGGGTGTGTGCGGGGGGGGGGGGGTGAGGTCAGCTGGGCAGAGTGCATGCTCCAATGTGGGTGCTGCGGCATCACCCCATGCATTGTGGGGCATGGGAAAGAATACAGTGTGAGCATCCGGGGACCTCAGTGTCACTCTGCTGCTCGCTGTCCTCTCTTAGGGGTGGGCAAAAGGAGGTTCCGAGAGTCCAAACTGTCCTGGTTATAGGCAGCGGTCATTAAGCCTCCTCTGCCCCTCTCTCTCCATCTTCGCTCCAAGTGAAGCTTCAGAAAGCATATTTCATATTACAGTATCATAGCTCGAGATGCAAATGGAAAAGTCTATTTTTTATAAACAAACTATAAAATGTAAGACAGCCGAATCAGCTTGGCTGCCGGGCTGCAGAAACGGAAAAGTGATAAAGTGACTCCCCGTGGCAGGAGATGGGCTTGGGTCTTCCGAGACTCTGGGGAGGTAAGATTTTTGGTTATCAAAAAGAGTCAGACGTTGTCAGTTTTGAGAACCTGAGCCCTGCATCCTGCCACTTGCCCAGAAGGAGGAACCCCCAGCTGTTGCAGCTGATGGTTCAACCTGTCAACCCAAATCAGCCAAAATCCCCTCCTCACAGAGTGCCCCCCCACACCCCGCAGAGAGAAAACCCAGCCGTGACTCAGCCTCCCCACACATGGGCCACAGGGCGAAGTGGGGGCACTTGGAGCCAAGCTCCGCAAAGCTGCTCCCACCTCCTCTCGCCAGCCCTCCCTCCCCACCACCCGGGCCCTCTTTTGCCTTCCCCAGACCCCAGTGCGCGGAGCAGTCAAGTGAAAATCAAACTCCTCTGAGGCAGAAAGACACAGCTGCGTGTTTACAGCCACTGATTCAGATCCAAATCGCATACCCTGCCAGTCTCCCGCAAGGCAGGCTGGGGGCAGACTGCGTCTGTATGTGCCAGGCGGGAATCTATTTCGGGAAGTGACCTGTAGCCCTTTGCCATAACAGAACCTTCCTCTCAACCCCCACTCAGGAAAGACGTCCTTCTAGAAGGAGCTCTCACGTTAAAAGTGGCTGATGCGGTAGTGGGATTTTAGCCTGTTCCTTGTCACTTATACAGTCAGACTTTGGGCACCTGCCCCCAGGCAGCCACATGGGAACAGCTGTGGGCTCCCATCTGTCCAGTGAGAAGGCAGAGGATGAAGGTGACCACAGGGCCCTCAGTGGGATGATCAGCGGGGAGTGCAGACCACTCAGCGGGACAGGACACCCACTTCTTCAAAGGATGGAATCCCCCTCTGTCCTCCCAGGGGGCCAAGGGGGCCAAAGAGAGAAACCCCCGGGTGTTAGTCAGGCTTTGGAATAGGAGGAACCTAGAGAGGGACAAAGCTGTCAAGGTCAAAGAGAAGAGACCCAAGTCTGCCTGTGTCCAGGCTGGAACATTAGAAGTCAGAGAGTTCTAGATCTAAGGACCTTGAAGGCCAAGAAGTAAGACCATCATGGAGTTCCCCCAAATGAGCTCCTTGTCTCCCCTTTTGTACAGCAGCAAGTGAGTATCTTTGGTTCAAGTCAAGTTTAGGAGTCTCAGCACTATGGAAGAGGGCCGGATGTAAAACCTTACGTAGGAACAAGGAACGCAGGATATAAAACTTTACATAGGAACAATCTGTGAAATGTTGCTATGAAGCAGAATGCCAAGTGGGACACTGCATGGGGGGCGGAGAAGGGCTCAGAGCAGGGGAATTTTCAGTTTGGCCATGTCACCTGAAGGCCCTTCGGTGGCTCCCCAACAGACAGGAGGGTGAGGCAGGGTTGGGCTGGGAGTGTGTAACCACCCCAACAGTGGCAGGGCCCAGCTGGTAGTGATCCATCTCCACTTCCTAATCACGGCCAAATCCTTTCGACCTGAGCACCACGGCCCCAAACAGGAGTGGTTCTCATTGGCGTAATATTTAGCAGGAACTTTCCACATCCCCCTTGTCAGCCTGGCTGATTATAGAAGGATGATTATCGTAACTACACCCCCTGCTCCAGAGACTATTTGTGACCTGCTGGTAGGGCAGTAAGTTTGAAAACAGTATCCATTTCTGCCCCTTCCCACCTCCACCTGCACTCTCTCTGTGTTTGCTCATAATTAGGTAAAGCAAGTATATTTGTGGCATTTTAATGGCTGGCAAGAGGGGTGAATTCTATAGATCTGTGTCCACCAGAAAGGCAGTTTCTGGTTGTAAGCCACGTGGCCCTGTCCTATCAACATCCTTTTTGATGACTCAGATGAAGAGAAAAACATGTCAGTCATGTTCAGAGATCCCAGCCTACAAGGTATTGCTCATTCAGTAGATAACAGAATTATATTCAAAAAGTATCTCCTTCAGGTGGGATGATGGGTCCAAAACAACTACCTAAAATTTAACCAGATAAAATTTATGTTAAAAATAATTCAGTCTCATAACTGCAGGATGACATTCATAGACTTTGCTGTGATCCAAGTCAACAAAATTCTGGGGTTGTAGTTAGCTATAAGCTTAATATAAGCAAAAGCAAGATACAATTGCCTTTAAAAAAAAGAAAAGCTACCTAAGGCTGTAATAACAAAAGTGGAAGGACTAAAAAAGTGTCTCACTGGTTTTCGTGTTGCTCTAGACTATGCTGAGTCTTGGTTCTAAGGCCCCCACATTTTATCGGGAATTTGAACAATCTTGGGAAAATTCAGAAGAGAATAACTGGGGAAGATATGTCAGGTAGGATAAAGATGTCTAGTCCCTCAGGAGACTAGATAACCATCGCGAGATATATTTGTGTTTGTCTCCCGCAGTAGGCAGACCTTTCAGAGTAGTTCGAGACAGAGCTAGAACAAATGGGTAGAAGATATAGGGAGAGCCACTCTACTGGAGGATAACAGTAGCAACTTCCCAACAATGGAATACATCCCCGGGAGGATCACTGAGCTCCCTGGAAAAACTCAGAAGCTGAACGGCCAAGGGTATTGTAGAGCAGGCTTCTCCATTGGATTCTATCATCGCTTTCAACTGGGATCCTCTGATGCATTAAACATTTGTTAAATGGATCCTACCGCATTTTATTCCGTGGTTTATAAATGAGCCTTAGAAAAGGAGAAGGGATCACACGGAGGGAGTTTGCTGAGCCTGGGAGAGAGGGATGGAAGAGTCAGGTTAACCTCTGCCTTGAGGGAGAAAAAGCCGGATGATGACACAGGCAAAGCAGGGGAAACTGTCAAGGAGCGGAATTACTGCCCTTCACATGTCATCCTTGCCTTTTGTTGTTGTTGGGTTTTTTCTTGTTTTTGTTTTGTTTTGTTTTGTTTTGTTTTGTTTTTTAAGCCCATCGCTGCTGTTGCTGCAGCTGAGCTCTGGCAACAGGGCTCTGTCCCCCTGTTGCCTGAAAGGAGGTCAGTGAGCAGAGGACACAGGCGCCTGCTGGCACTGGGCAGCTGAGCGGCTGCAGTGCCATCGGGCTGAGCGCAGCAGCTGGGCATGTGCGTGGGGCTCCCTGGCTCTGAGTTGGAGAAAGCTTGGCCTGTTTTCATTTCCATCCAGAAAGGGTGGATTTTTTTAAAGCAGGAAAGACGAGGAAGCCAGTTGCCCTTTTCCACAATGCCAGTTGCAGATGCCAGGTGGGCAGGCTGGCATCAACACCACCTCCACCTGGCCAGGAGCAGAACATGCCCCCCCAGAGGCCTTAGACCAAGGAGAAACTGCCCTCCTGGGGACCCCTCCTCCTGGGCTCTGCCTCAAGGACTCATCTTCAGCCCAACTCAGGGGAGGGAGGGCTCTCATGTCACATTCCTCCCAGCTGTCCTGAAGACCAGCACGATTGCACACGATACTCCCTCTTCTCTCAGGCTTCACCAGGGCTGCTTCCAACTCATCACGGGATTGTATAATTATGGTGATTACAGCTTATGGCTTTTTTTCCTCTCCTCATCTCTTGCTTTCAAATTCTTTGAGGCCTCTCATTAAACATGGCGAGCCCCATAAACTCAGCAAAGTTTTAATAAGACATTTTTCTTAAGCTAAAGAAAACCCAGTTAGAGTTGATTGGCACTGTGTTCCCTCAGACAGACCTTTAAAACTCTAGCAAGCACCATCGGTGCCCTGATACAAGAGGTAGGGAAGGAAAAGGATAGGGATCCAGAAGGCATCCATGCTTTTTCACAGGGTTGGAGAACCTTTCCACGCCATGTTCCTGACCTTTCTCGTTTGCACCAAGAGCAGGGTGCATCTGAACCCCCACACCTAATGGGAAAAGACAGATCATCAGGTATGGATAGAGGGCCTGGCCTTTACAGCACAACAGATTAAATTGGAAAGTAGAGATAGAGCAGCCAAGACAAAACTCAATCCAACTTTGTAATCTATAGCAAAAGCAGATGGGAAATTCTGGTGGACTTTCTGTCCTGGATGATACTAGAAGGTTCCAGGGCATCCATTATTCTAAATATGTAAAGGAGTCAACCATCAACATGTGTTGAGTGATCGCAACCCAGCGATCATGTACTCGATGGCGGTTTCCTTGGTAATGACACAGCTCCAAAGCCCATCATTTGCTAGCTCTCAATGATAGTTTTTCTTAAATTGTTTCTAGACCTGTAGGATGTAATGGGAAGGATCACCAGGGGAGTGCAGGTGAGGTGGTGGCCACCGGAGCCCCCAACCTGTCCTTCAGCATCTTTGTTCAGCTTTAGTGTCAGGTTCCTCTTCCTAGCCACACCGCCTAGGACTGCGTGAATAACTGCACAGCGAGGTGCACCTTGCCTCCATGGGACCGCGCTCTGGGAGGCTCCTCATGGCTGACCACCGGGAGCTGTCCAGACCGCTCCTCACCCCACCGGTAGCCAGTTTGTCACATCTGGGGTGTGCCTGAGCAGTACCAACCACCCAGGATCAAATGTTGTTGAAGCTTGGCAGTGACATTTCTCCCAACTACATTCTCATCCCCTATTGAAGATGACCTGCTCCCTTACCCCTGAGAACAAGGTCTCTTGGGTGCCCAGCAGAATGCACAAAAGTGGACTAGGTTAGAGATGGACAGCCTTGGCTGGATCCTGTGTGTCCACCTGATATTGGCATAAGACCCCAGGGAAGCTCCTCACTTGCTCGATGGGTGTAACACAGCCATAGCCCACTGCACAGGGTGGATGCTGGCACCCAACAAAGACATCATGGTAGCCGCTGCCATTTCTTGGGGGCTCACGTATTGTGGGTGTCCACACCATGCTTAGCTTGGTCAGCAAAGGACTTTCGTTCTACTCCAGCTCTACCAATTAGCAGCTTCTCTAAGCCTTAGTTTCCTCATCTGTAAAAGAGAGATAAAAATAAATGATCAAGTGGGGAAAAAATACACCTGGTGCTTAGCAGAGTGTAGAATACGTCTCAAGTAGAACCGTTTGTATTATTATTTTCATTATCATGTTGTTGTTTATCGCCCATCCCCACCCCCTCCATGCTGACCTCTTATTACCTTACTTAATTTCCAACAATATTCTCCAAGGTAGGTATCATTATATTTATTTGCAGTCGAGGACAGGTATGTGTGTATCTCATATATGACAATGTGTCCAAAGCACATCTAGTTATTACAGTGACTGGCTCAATATATGGTAGCTATTACTACTGGCTTATTTTTAAAGTCCAAAGCCAATGTTTTCCCTGGGAATGGAGGGACCAAGGCGACTGGCAGGTCAGCTTCTGCCCTGTGGGCCCCTAAGCACTTCCCTGGAGGCCATGGGAGCTGTATGATGCTGGGGGTGGGGACAGCCACCAGAAAATGTCACATACGTTGTCAGGATCTGGCAGGCACACCCCTCTACTGAGGTGCACAAGTCTGAGACACCTTCTGCTTCCAGACACAGATGAGGAATAGTTCTCCCCATGATCGGAGTGTGAAATCCAGCCCCTTCCCATGTAGTGCTCCCCACGAAGGAAGCCTCATTCCCAGAAACCCTCACCTCTTGGCCATCTGCCTGTCTGGAGCCTCCCTGAGCAGCACAACCTCCCCAAGTCTGGTTGCTCCCCCTGCCAGATAAACCAACGCTTGTATTTCGTGGCCACAGACTACAGAGTGGGCTTGTGGGAGGAGGCAGAAACTAGTGGCAGGGATGCTTTGAACTCCCTCCTAAACCAGATCCCTGGGGTACACACTTCCACTTGTAGGATTGGCAGAAACAGAAGCAGAGAGGCCATTTCCACTGACACACATGGCTTTTTCCTAGGGAGCATTCAGGTTTTAGATATGTCTCTGAAAGTAAATGCCTCAAGTTTGCAGTGCTTGTCGAAGATTGGTATCTTCGGAGCCTCATGGAAAGCTCTGCAGCCAATCACATGGTTGCTTGAGATGCTCGTGTACGTGCCTGTGGTGTGAACACGCACACAAACATGTGCGCAGCTGTCCACACAGGTGCCTGCACTGCCTGCCTGACCTGCGCCTCTGTGTTCAGTGTATGGTGCGCGAGTAACATACACTGCGGACTCGCATGTGCCTTCGCGCATGGATTGCATGCTCGCTGCAGCTGTGTGCATGTCTGGGCAGGGGCACCCCTAAAGCCACAGGTATTCATGGTTTCAGCTGGATAAGTTATTCTTCACTTCCCTTCCTAAAAACACAATTGCCTAGTGCTGCTGGCGCAGAGTCAGAATGGCCGCTGCACTGCACCCCCGAGGTGGCTTCCTTCCAGCAGTGGGTGAGTGATCTCGGCGTCCGCACTCTCTAACTTTTTGGGGGATCCTTCTGCACAGAAGGTGCTCCAAAATCCGGAAGAGGTGATCTGTTTGTCTGTGGCCTTGTCTCTGCCTATCACTCTTGTTCCCACACCCTCATTCCAGGAACAGTCAGCAGCACCTAGTTTTTGGTGTCCCCATTTTTCTGCCCATTTTTTTTTGCACCCATGGTATTTTTCTTCCTCAGAGACCAGGAGCCAGGGCTCCACAAATGATGCAAAGATAAGTCCCTTGTCTCAGAGGCGATGTGCAGATAACGTCCTTAGGTACTGATCCTGTAACGCACTTCTCCTGGACCCCTAGCAGAACAGGACAGAAATGCTCACTACCTTTGAAGATGCTTTAAACTCCACCAGCAGCATCCTTGGGCTTCATCTCCCGGTTACAGCTCCCATAATCCTTCCTCTGTGGCCCAGGGCCAAGTCCTGCAGAAAACTTGGAAATCTCACATTTCTACATACTAGACCATCAGGGGAGAAGGCAGGGCAACCACCTATCCTCTATGCCACAGGCACCAATAGCATTGTGGCAACATGTAAAAAAAGGTCTGTAGGGAAGTAAGAAGGTTCTCAGTAGACGGGAGTCCCATTGACCCAAGTTTCTACCTAGAGATCTCTTGAAAATGCTGCTTGACCCATCATCCCCTGCTGCACTTTTTTTCAGGTTAGAAATACATGTGTGATGAATGCCCACTGGAGCGCATTTCTGGTGGGAGGGAGGAAAGATAAATGAGCCTCCCTTGGCATTTGTGTCCAAACGGACATGGACATTCACGGAAATATTGTATTTTGGGCAGTGGGGGTGCAGTCCTCATGTTGACTGCCTGTGCCTTCTCAGCTCTACTTTGGCAGCTGGATTAACTGAGGACCCCATCCTATGGACGAGTTTTGGGTGAACATGTTGGTAGGAGATGAGAGGCGCCCTTGGGAGATGGAGTTAGAGTCCCCGTGGTTCTGCAGGAGAGTCACACACTGCCAAGCAAATGATTCCTCCTGCTGTCTCTTCCACGAAACTTCAGTGGCTCTCTCCCCTAGAGCCATCCATGGTCAAGGGTCACTTGAACGTCCGACTTGGAAAAAACACCAAGTTGCTGCCAATAGCAACACAGCCATGTCCCTGTTTCCTTGAATTTTCTGACCTTTGCCTGACTTGGAGTGAATCAGAGCTACGATCCCAAAGTACATTTGGGGAGGAGGTGGGGAAACAGGGGAAGAGGAAGCCATTGCCTGGGCGGCAGGAAGGCATACTACCAAGGGGACTTGAAAGTAGAATGCCCACCTCCACGCCACTCAAGAAAGCACCGAGATCTTCCCCGTAAGCTGAGTATAGAAAGAGCGCCAGAGTTGATCAGTCAGAACCAGAGGAAGGAGAGATAAGAGGGGGAGCACATTTCCCCCACACAGGAAGAAGGAGCACAGGGAAAGTGGAAATGCACAGCTTGGAAAGGAAGCTGGGGAATCTGGGCATCATGCCACCAGTGTAGGGCACAGATGCTATCCCCTTGTCACTCCTGGCATGCCCGCCTGGTTCCAGATTTGTCCTTGCACAGCTGGGGGACCATGGAAGAAGATCTCCACCGCCCACCAAAATTAACAGGCAGAGGCTGGCCCTTGCAAAGAGTCCCACAAGTGATGAGCATGATGGGAGGCAAGAGTCAGAGGGTCAGGAACACCGCCCACAAAGGGCTTCCGCAACCTGGCTGGGACACCCTGATTTAGGGACTTGGTTCTAACTGGCATTGATTCTAATTGGAGTAAGGCAGCTCCGCCTGCCCCTCCTTAGAAAGGTAAACACCACACCTGCTTCTCTCCTCCCTGGGATGGTTGCTATGGAGACCCCAGAGGCATTGGCACCAATAACATAAGAGCACGAACAGAAGTAGTGGCTTCACCTGGCCAGTCCAGCAGGTGCACTCTAAAGCCATGTCCACCAAGCAGTGGTGATGGGTGCCCCAGCTCAGTGCAGTAGCCAGTCTCACTCTGCCAGGCTTGCCAGCCAGAAGGTGGCACCTTCTTTCTCAGGAGTCTCAGATGTGATGAGGGAAGGAACCTCAGGCAGAACAGAAATGCTTAAGATGGGTCTCAAGCACGTCCAGGAGCAGAAGCTTCTTTCTCAGTGAGGTTGAGAAAATCTCCCTGTGGTGCCCAAAGAGATTGCCCAATGTAGGTGGGCACGGAGGAGCCAGCCATTAGTCTCTGAGCATCTCCATCTGCCTCTTTCCTTGAGAGTAATGGCCCCATACCAAGTAGAAAGTGTGTAGCTCATGAAGGCCAACTCACTTAGCTCTACCACTGACTTGCTGTATGCTCTCAGACAAGGGACTCAAGCTCTGTTTGAGCCTGTTTCTTCATCTATCCTGAGATAATATATCCTAAGACTTTAACCTAAGACATCCTAAGACTTTAAAGTAATGCATAACTGGCTAGGATGTTGTGAACATTGGCACAAGTGTCTATAAAATACCTAGTGTGTTTGGCACACAACAGTTGTTCAATGTTCAGTTGACAGGTGGCTGTTAGTAACTGTCCTCGGCAGCTAACCTGTACCCCTGGTAATGGGACCATCCCACCCTGTCACCATCGAGGTCTGGGCTAATCAAAGAGGAAGGCACTTGAAAAGAGGGGGTACCTGGGATATTAATGCCACTCCATTGGGCAGGAATTAGAAATTCAAAGAGAACACCCTTGGGAGAATATGGGATAGGTTGGTCCTTTTGCATTTAGTGCAGTTAGGAACATTGGCAGCTCACCTTTTCTAAATTAAAAAAAAAATGTTTTTAAGAAAAAAAAAAAAGCACTAGGCTAGAGTAAGGTGTCTGAACCTACTAATGGCCCCCGTGACATTTTATAGGAATTGCTTTCAGAAGATATGACTACTGGTAGAGTGCATAGACCCACCATTTACATGGCAAAATCTGGTCGTTTGCACTGCTGTACATAAGTTAGTGAGCTGTTTCAGAAGAATCCATTATTTTTACTATGATCATATTTTTTAACTTATTTTTTAACAGGTTTAAATGTACATGAATGGATATTAATTCTTTAGCCAGTGAACTTTTTATTATTCATTCAATTTCCCCCTATTTCTTCCTTTTTTTTTACTTGAGCGTTGTTTTATGTTTGTGGTATCTTATTTTTAAGAGTCAAATAGAATATTTTAAAGCCCAATAAAATGCCCTTCAGCTCCTGAGAGGGATCAGAAAGCTCTGCAAGGACCCAGAAGCAATACAGACCCCAGGAATGGATCTTGCCACAGGTGCCGGCCCCCCACAATGAAGAGTGAGAAAGCCGGCAGCACCCTCTCCTCCTGCCTGTGCGGCTACGGCTCTGGCCTAGCCCTGCTTTGGATTAACAGTGTGTGATCTTTGGCTAGTCCCAAGACCAGGTTTTCCCCTTTCATCTGCCCCACCTTGCCATGAAGCTCAACAGAGGGCGAGCTGATGAGAGATGAGATGAGAGATGAAGAGTTGAAAAGGTTTTTGAAACCCTTCTGTATTAAGGATGGATTTTCCTGCCTTCCTCTGCCAGCTTCTAAGACCCCTAAACTACCCCCAAGCAAGTGGCACTCTCCCCCCAGTCTGAAACAGCACCGAGAAAGGAGCTGTCACAGAATTCCCATACGCCCTTTTGAAATCATGCCTTTTGCTTTGCTCAGTGGAGAAGGGGCACCGGGGCACCAGCCTCCAGGGGAGTCACCTGATGAAGTCAGGCAGGTTCTTCTCCCCTCCTGCCGAGCCCAAGCCACCAGCCTTATCTTCCCACCTGGCTCTTAGGCTCCTGACTGGTCTCCTCAGCAAGGCCCCCCAGGCCCACAATTGCACACACACTCATCATTTATGAACCTGAGCATCATCTACGCATGGGTGTGCCTCAGGCTCCTTGAGAGGACAGCTCTGGGGCCTCCCACAGAGGCTAGTATGGTCATTTGGTGAGCCCCAATCAGCACATTTTCGTTAGCAAGGATGAAAAATGTCTGTGTCACAACAAAGTAATCAGTTTGGATCAATGGACTAGAAACAGTGTTCCAGATTGGTTCTATTGCAAGTTCTAGTTTCTCTAGCAGAGGAACCTGGGTTCCTCCTACACCGGGGTGGGGAGCACTGGATTGAGCCAAAGGGCAAAGTCGCAGGGCCAGCATCTGAAAAAGAGTATAAGGAGTGGGAAATTTCGAAGCAGAGACGTGAGAGCTGGATTTTTTGCCCTACTCTTTTTTCTTCTTTTGAGGTGTAATTACGTATAGCAAAATGAACAGATCTGAAATATGTGGTTCAGTGAATTTAACAAAGGTATGCACCAGTGTAACCTACACCCCGTGACCCTGGAAAGTTCCCTCATGCCCCTTTCCAATCAATTCCATCCTTCCCCTCCGGAGGCAACCACAGTTGATTTCTATCCCCATAGTAACGTGGATTTAGACTTAGGGGATTTGAGATCCGTAACTTTGGTCTTAGGTCATCTGGGCAAATCTGCTTGAGAGTCTCAGCAGCAGCTCAGATGTCCTTGCTCCGTTAGCATTGAAAAGGGTCCTGCCTGAGTCCCCAGTGCTTGGCTCTGCTGCCCCCAATATGCCACCTGACCCCCAGGGCTACTCTCTGAGCCACAGCCCTCCTTCCAGCCAAAGAGTTTAGCCATCAGTCGCCCAGGTAAGTAAGTGGCAAAAGCTCTTGGTAACCCGGATCGTGCATGCTTTGTTGATTAATATCTGGAAGCGCAACGCACAGAGCCACAGCATGTCAAACAGCATGTTGATTTTCCTTAAAGCACTGCACAAAAGGGCGCCATTCCTTTTGTGCATTTCCTTTTAGAAACAAAGGATTTCATGACCACCTTCTTCCAGACTTCTAGCCATCAAGATGGCCACAGAGCTGAAACGATTAGTCAGGGTGGAGGGTGGATGTGTGCAAACCCAAGTCCATCACATTGAAGGATTCTAATTCCATTGGATTAACTTTGCCAAATGTCTCAAAGGTGAAACACACTTTGTCTGTATGCAAAGCTTTGGTGTCTCTGGAATATACCTTCTGCAGTTCATTTCTTAATCACTGTATATTTTCTCACTTGGACAAAGGCTGCCTGCTAATAGCATTTTCAACCACCTTCAGCTGCTTCGCTCAGCTACGCCAAGGCTTCAGGCTGAGCTGGCTGCAGTTTCCTGGCACCGTGATCCGTTCCCAGATGACCAGCACTGGGGAACATCACACATGCACACCCTGAAAAAAAATGGCTTCCCCTGTAACGATGCAAGATGCCAGGCAGAGGGGGAATTACTGCTCCCCTTCCTGTTTCCTACAGAATCCTCCTATCGGAGGCAGGCCTGGGGGGTGAAGAAGAGGGAGGAAAGAGCCCCAGAGGGTGCAGGGTGGGAGATCTCTTCTCTCCAGACAGAGCAGGTAGCTCAGGGGCTCCCAGCAAGCCCCTAGCAGCCTAGAGCTTGGGGCAGCTCGTCTCTGAACACAGGTAGCCTCTGCTGTCAGATTTCACTTTGATCCCTGAAAATTACAGGAGCCTCAGCTCTTCAGAAGAGAGGCAGCGGCTGAGCCAGTGTGATTGCAGGATTTCTTCCCCAAAGCCCGAGGCCAGGCATCTAGCCATGCCTGTGTCCTGCATGAATAACCACCTTCCAGCCTCACCCGGGAGGTCACTGAGTAGCGGACAGATTGAAGTTGGACCGAGCTACCCCCTGAGCCGACCCGAAACCTCACGACCTCCTTTAGCAGCAGAACTGGCATTTGAAAAATGTGTGTGTGCAGGGCTGCGGGGGGGGGAGGGGAGGAGAGGGAGATAAAAATGCCAAGGAACACCACCTGGATTGCTGAGAGGCTGGGAACAATCTCAGGGCAAGTTCTCTAGGCTGGCCCCAGAAGTCCTGAGAAATGGAAGCAGTTGGGGGGAGGGGGACGAGACGGCATTGATGGCTGGCCACAGGTCCTTGGAGTCAGAGCTATGAGGCTGAGCTCCAGGGCTCAAGCAGGAAGAGATTAATTAGTGCCTCCAAGCCCAGCCCAGTCTTTTCTATAGAACAGGGAGGGGTAGAGGGTGGGGGGACCTCTGGGCCAAAGGCACCTAAAACAGACAGTCACACAATTCTCCAGATATAGAATCTCCAACCTCCCTCAACCTACAGCCCCCTCTCCAGGCAAAATGACCTCACTAATGAGGGAGAAGCTGTAATGAGGATTTGGATGCCTGGTAAACCTTTCTTTGTTTCTGGGCTTTTAACATAGGCACTGACAATACACTGTTATTCAGAAGCTTTAGTGGTTTTTTTTTTTTTCACATCCGCCAGCTAAATCAGAGCCCCAAATACCATGTATGGCAAAGCCAGAACATATACATTTGGTGACAGAACGTGTAATTTGTTACCCTGGTGGAAAAGGGACAGAAGGAGAGGGGGAGGAGCCTGTATATGGTGTGTGGTTGCTGCCGCAATAAACACCACCAAGAGGCAAGCAAAATTCCTCGGTGCCTTTCACATGAGCAGGGATGGATGCGGGCAAAGGGTTTGGGGGAGGTTTATTAGAACCCTTGGACCAGGAGGGCCCTAAACGCATCAGCTCCACATTTCCCCAGAGAGGACCTCACACACATACCCACACTTCCTGCCTTCGGGCCTGCGTCAGGAAGGCACAGTCCCAGGTGAACCAACAGGATGACAAATGCCTCGAGCTCCGTCTAAGAAAGGGCAGTCAAGGAGAGTACCAGCCATGTGTGTGCCTTAGAATCCAGGCTGGAGCAGGCCCTTGAAGGTCAGCCTCCGCCAGCTGCGAGCTCTTGTTCTAGCCACCTGCCCAGACAAGTAGCCACCTTGCTTTTAGTGATTTGCAAAGACTGGCACCGTAACCCTCTAGGATTAAAAAAAAATCTGATTAAAAAATCCTGACCCTGGTAAAAATGTATGCTGCTGCAGGCTGAGTTTAGTGTATTTGAAGATTCAGATAAGGTTGCTGATGGGGAGATGGTGTGTGGTGTGTGTGTGTGTGTGTGTGTGTGTGTGTGTGTTTAAAATAGGGGAGAAAAAATGAAGTTCTGTCTCTCTAGTGAAAATAAGAAGTGATAGAAAAGGGGAAAAAGAGCAAACGAGCAAGGGGATGTAGATGCAGCCTTACCAATAGCTCCTGAGGGCAATTCCATTTCTGGACAAGCTCCCATGCATGCCATCGGAATTCTCAAAGTCAAGCTGGCATGTCCCTCTATGGAGAGCTAAGCCAGATGACACATTGTCTTGCATCCAGCAAACTCCCAGCCCTTGTTCATTTACTAGATATACCCATTATCTATCAATTCATCAATCAGCCAGTGTATTGAGTACTCTACCAGGCTTCACAGACCTGATCAATTTTTTTAATTACATCCAGCTTGCACATAGCCAAACCCAGTAAACAAGATGAGCCCTCACACCCCACTTGGAAATGAACATGAGGAACTGCTGGCCCTTGCAATCTCTCACTACCAGCCACCACAGCCCATGCTGATGAGGATCATGTGTTCCCCTTTGCAGATGGCGGTGGTGTTGCTGACCTGCTGTCAATAATAGCATGGGTTTGAGTATTTTCTCAGACACAGTGATCAATCCGCTTGGGTCCAGCCACACACGCCTCTAGACCCCTTCCCGATGCTATGGATTTCTCTTTTTTATTTTTAAATGTTTGTTTATTTTTGAGAGAGGGGGGAGGGGCAGAGAAAAAGGGTTGGGGGGACAGAGGATCCGAAGCAGGCTCCGTACTGATAGCAGAGAGCCCGATGCCGGGCTCAAACTCACAAACCATGAGATCATGCCTTGAGCTGAAGTGGGACGCTTAACCGACTGAGCCACCCAGGCACCCCGCTATGGATTTCTTCAGAGGGTGAGCAGGGAATGGGCATGGACTACGTCAAGGAAAATAAGCAGAATGAGCCTCGCCCATCCTCCTCCTCGTCCATCTGCTTGGTGCCCAATCCCACATCCGAGGCTCCTCGGCCAACCCCCCACCCCCCGAGGGCAATAGAGGAATTGGTCTCTCTCAGGATCTCTGTGCCTCATGCACCAGGCCTCACCAGCCGGGTCAATCAATTTTTTCATTTTCAAGAACTGCTACGTGGGTTACGAGTGAAGAGTTTGTAGACATCCTGATGTGGGGGGGGGGGGTCATCAAGCTCAGCCCCTGGGGACCATAGATGGGAGCCAGGAACATAGGACAGGCAGGAGTGCACTGGCCTGGGTCTTGCAGCAGCCTCTGCTCACAGGCCTGGCTCCAACCCTTGGCGAATGCCCCTGTATTTCCACAGTCCCAGAATCCTGTCATCAAGAGGACCCAGAGCCTGTGTGTCTCTCCCAAGGAGGGCTCCCTCCTGCCTTTCAGACAGGATCCTAGGTCTTCTGCATTCTTACTAGCTCCTTCGTTAGCTTCCAATCACCCAGATCCTTAACTATCACCTATTAAAGTGAACCCACCTGCATCATCTTCCTACTCCCCAGTCTACCTTCTCCTTCCTTATTTGAATAAAATCAAGTTCAGGAGCATCCCACAAGCATTAAGAGACACTCTACCTAAGAGTTAAAATGCCTGGTTTGGGGTAAGTAAAATTCCCACACCCCAAAAAGTACCAGTAACACACCTTGGCTCCCCAACCTGCCCCGGAGCCCTGCCTCTTCCAAGTGCTGCGGTCAAGTCTCCCAAACGGGGAGACCTACAGGGTCCGGTAGCTAAGTCATTTGGCTCCCGTGGCTCTGACAATTAATTCACCTGTCTGGCTCTCTGTCTCTGTCCCTGTCTGTGTGTGTGTGTGTGTGTGCATGCACCTGTGCGTGCCAACTCTGTCGCCTGTCTCTACAGGGAAAGTCGCTGGCGGGCAAGCGCCTCACCGGCCTGATGCAGTCCTCCTGACGGTCCCCGCCGCAGGGCCCGGGCCCGACGACCCCACGGGCAGGCGGCGGCGCTCCACCTCCGCGGACAGAGTTTCCCTACGGGGAGATCTGGTCACTGTGAAAGAGAAGGAGTGAGGGAGATGACGGGCGGCAGAGGGGAGACTCGGTGGGTGCCCGGGGACACCGTACAGAAAAAGTCCACAGAGCCTGGGGTCGGCCCTGGAGAGGCCCCTGTTTACAACCCTCTCTTCCTTGTACAGTTGTGCGCCGACACCCCATTCTCGAGGAGGTCCTTGGCCCTAACTCTTTCGGGGCACAACACCTTGCGGGGCTCCTGTAGTGACTCTCACTTGAGATCATGTTCTTATTATCGCCACTCTTCCTTCTGTCTGGGGGCTACCGCCTTCGGGCAGATGCAAGAGCGACCGGCGGGCCCCCAGCACACCCAGTATTACGCCACGCGTCCGGTGCGCCCGCAGCGCCCCCTAGAGCGACAGCCGCTGCGTCCCGACTGCCCCCTTTCTCGCCCCGCCCCGCCCCCGCGTCTGTGCAAGCCCCGCCCCCCCGCAACCTGGCCCCGTCGCGGCCACACCGCTGAACGACCCCGCGGACTGCTCCACCTCCGGTTCTTTCAGCCCGCTGCAGGCCGACTTTCCGCGGGGTCCCCACGGGCGTGGGGCTGCCCTCCGGTCCGGTCAAGTGCCTCCAGGGTCCGACAGACACCACAGGAAGCACCGGTGTCCGTGAAAGAGCTTGTGGTTTAACAGCCGTGGAGGTCCTGACCATCTTTGGAAACATCCATTATTTCCGAATCTATTCTGGTGTTGCCCCTTCTCCTTGGTTTGTTCCCTCGTGTTTTACTCCAAATAAACATGGCCGTGAACTCGGGGGCCACTGGGATCCTCCCCTCCGGCAGCCGCCCCCCCCCCCCCGCGGGTGGGGGCAGGTGGCTGGGTCACAGGCACCGCCGGGCCCTTGCACGGCCAGGTCTTACTTGTGTCTGAAGTTGGGGCTGACTCTGCTGCAGAGGGCCTAGGCCGGGACCAAATGGTCTCTGCCAGCTCAGCAAGGGCACCCGCTAAACAAAGTTGACCATCAAGGGGGAAAGCAGACACAAAGAAAAACCTGCAAAAAACCCACTTGCATTCCCTTCGTGTGTACGTCAAAAATGATAATCTGCCAGCTGGCTGTGAGGTAATAAAGCACCGAGTCAGGTGCCTGACCCGTAGTAGGTGCTTAGCAAACGGTAGCTATTACTCTCCCCGTTATTGTCGTCATCATTGTGACTCCTGTGAGTCCTCAGACAGAGCCGTATTGAGCAACATGTTTTTGAATTCAGACACTCACTCCACCTGCTAGAATTATCCCCCTTCGATCTATTTTTGGCCATAGGTGAAATTTTTCCCTGGGGAGTGTATAAACAGCAAACATAGAAGCAAAAAACAAAACAAAACACAAAAAACAAAAAGTGATCACTGGTATTTCTTTAATAATGTAGGCACATTCACCAGCTGGTGACCAAAGTCTCATAAGCTTGTTTGCAGACCCCGCCTCCTGGGTGACTCCATGACCATCTTTGCAGCCCCACATCTGAGCCATCCTATGTCTGATTCCACAGAGGGCCCTGTCCCCAGGGCACCAGCCTTCCATCCCTCACAGCAGGGCCACTGTGGGCATTAGGAAACTTGGCTATGGTTGTACCCTTGCAGGTTCTTGACCACAATGCCTCAGTTTCCCCCACTGGCGGTAGTTGCTCTCTCTGCCAGGTACAGTAGATATTAGGCAGAGGACATGAGTTGGGTCCTCAGGTTGTTTCCAGCGGTGGATAGACCCGGATTCGCATCAGGCACTCCCTTGCCCTGGTTGCACGCAACCTTAGCACAGATCCTGGCCCTTGGAAAATTCTCAGTAGCGACTTAATGAGTACATGAATGAAATGAAGCCATATCCCATGTTATGGGGGTGACTCCTCTCCTTATTCTGCCTTTTTTTTTTTAATCTCCTTGCTTTTCACGCAGGACTCCTTTTTCAGAACCAAAACGTAGTCCACGATTTTCTGCACCCAACATTGCCCCAAAGAAGCTCCTCCTTGTCAGGGGTCCCCAAGCTGTGTTGACATCAAGGCACAGGGTATGTGGACAAAGGAAGTTCTAGAACAGCAGCACCTCTGTGCCCTCGGTTACCCAGGACAAAGCCCTGGCTGCCCCCTGCCCTCCCCCATGGGCTGTGGACAGATCAAGTCTGGCTTCCCCGGTCCCCGTGGCCACTGTTCCTGAGCGATGCTGGCTGAGACTTGGCCGACCCTGGAGGTCCCCAGAGGGCCCACCCAGAGCCAGATGGACTGTACCCCTGAGATGGTGCAGGCTGAAGGTCTCCAAACACTTCTGGGGACATCCAGAGGAGGGCAGGCAGCGGGTTCAATAGAGGTAAGGGCACTCCAGATGCAATCAAACCCAGAGCAATAAGCCCCCTCACCCCACCTCCCCACCAGGCATACTTGGTCCTGTGACCACCACGTGCTCTCCAGTAGATCAAGTAGATCAAACCAAGCAACGTGGGTGGGAGGATAGGGTGGCTCTACCCAGCCGGCCAGTCCAAGGTCATCTACTGTGCAGAACTTAGAATGCAAGCACACTTTGAAAATATGGTCTTTGCCAATTCCCCACTGGCCCGGTCTACACAGCCAAAACTTCAAACCAGATTAGACTTTTGAAGGCAGTTCTGTAGCAAAGCAGGTCTCCCTGCCTCCAGAAGCTTCCTTAGCTCCCCTGTTGGGCACAGTCTCTGGACCTGGGACTCCACTTGTGGAGGGCTCACCAGACAAATATCATGTTGGTGGCCCCATAGTCAAAGCTTTGGGGCAGCCACGGAAGCGACCACCCGCCCGGCAGGGTCAGGTGCACAGGTAGCAGGCACTGGACATCTGACTGAGATCACCTTTGCCTCAAGGGAAGAAGAGAACTTGGAGGTTGGCACGTGTAAATGAGGTACCCGGAGGGCCTGGCCCAAGCAGCAGGACTCTCTTGCTGGGGAGAGGGCTCCTCCCCTTGCAAAAAGGGATGCTCTGTTCTACTGCCAGGTGCTTCCGTACCCCAGGAGCACAGTGGGGCCCAGACTGCCAGTACCATCAGCTGAGCAGGGCTCCAGGCCCACCAGGGCCAAGAGGTCAGGTACAGGCCACCACCCAGAGGCCCCTCTCACAACTCTGAGTTGTTGCTTAGACCAGTGAACATGTGGGGACATGCTCCGGGGAGGGGGGGCCGGGGAGGCCTCTTCCTGGCAGGATTGCTGGTGTGTTCAAACTACCTCACCAACAGGACATTGAACCAGGAGCCTGCCACCCATCTGGCCTTTTTGCTATTTGCAGAAGTTGATGTTTTTCCTAAAATGCGCCCCTCCCATTGTGCTCCAAATGCATGAGCTTCAAAAGCCACCACTAAGAAGCCTTGTCCCAGTGCTGGAAAGGATAGCAGGCTGTTGGTCTTTGGACCTTGCAGAGTGTGTTGGAGGGAGGTGTTCCAAGGTCCAGGAGCTGGAAAGCCCTGGGGGTGGGGGAAGATAATGGGCCACCAGCCTCCAACAGGCTGGCTGAGCAGAGTACGTAGCAAGGACCACGTGTGGCATGGTTGAATAGTGGTCAGATGAATCCCTGATAACTCACCCTGGGACCCTCTGAAAAGAGTTCTGTGCTATCGTAACAATGGCAAGGGCAGATGCCAGCAGCCTACTCATTAGTACCACCCAGTGATAAGGCCTCCCCTGGGCAAGGCCCAGGGCCCATCAAGTAGCAAAGTAGCAAATGTAGCAATAAGGGGCTCGGGGCCTTAAAGGGATAGGGTCCAAATGATCCGGTCTTGGCCCTCTCCCCAGTCCCAAGGAGGGCTCAGAGCCAGCTACTGTCAGCTGTTCAGGGAGGACTCCTGGTCTATATTCTATGCCCAGTCACAGCATGATCACAGACACGTCGGAATGGCCTTCTCATAGTGCATGTGGTTCTCGTTAGTTTATTTTTCTGGAATTTGGGGATTGGACCCCAGAACCAAACATGCTGGTACAGTCTAAAAATAAATGACTTGAACCCACTATCATCCAGCTAATTCGGTGTGGCTTCTTGGTTTGGGGGTTTATTGGGCAGGCTCTACTGCTAGAAATTAAAAAGTACCACCTCACCTCTTTCCCCACCCACACCCATCCCCATTAATCACACACACACACACACACACACAATACACACACACACACGCAGTCTGTTTCCCCCTCACTACCAAGCAGAAAAGCTCAGGAAAGCCAGAGCCCTGGGGTGTGGGACTCATCCTGATAGGTTGGGACACTGGTGTCACCGGAAGGCTAGAGCCCCTGACACTGCCAAGTTCTCCTTGGCTCTGTGGCATCTCTGCCCCTTGTTTGTGCTCAGCCACAAAACCCAGTGACCTGACCAACATCCGCAGTGGCCAGACACCACTCTGATATCCTTAAATAAAGTCCCAAGATTGAAGTCTGTTGCATACAGATGGTGCTCCTTATAGGGAACCTTGGTTTCCTGAGTGACAGACAATCCCATCTCGCGGTAACGCTGAAGCAGTGGGGCTCTGTGAGCCTGAAAATCAGGTTGACAAGAGGAAGACAAGAACGAGGTAAAAAGGAGCCACGGTGCCGCCGTCCCCGTTTACAAGGCCAGCGCTAGCAGCTCACTTCAGAAACTTTGCTCCCGAAAGTAGCAATGATCTTAGAGGCATATGCCTTTAGTCACACCTACATGGGAACCAACCTCTGGGCCACTTCCCAAAGCAGGACTTCCTGCCGCACATGATCAAGACCAAGTCCACACCTGCCACGGTGCCTGAATTGTCAAGTCTGTAGTGTACCCCGCTATCAGGTCTTGGCCCACCACAGAAGAACCTTGCTTTCCTCTCCTCCTTGATCAAGGCCACCACCTCCAGGGAACCCAGAACTCCGCCTACCTGTCAGAGCCATCTGGCTTATTTCCAGAATCTTCTTCTAACAAGCTGTCACTGCCTATGTATCCTGCTGACCCCTAAGAGGAGAGGTCTGCTCAGGTCCAGGGTAGCGGTGGGGATTTGGGCTGCCAGTTATAACACTAAGAGCTGTGCCCACCTGGGAATCTTCCCCATACCCTTTTACGGACTTCTGGTGCAAAGGGCATGAGGCTCTCCCTTCCTTGGTGCCAGCCTGCAATTGCTCATTAGTCCCAGCTTCCGGGGTATCAACAGGGCATCCCTTAGGACCTTCTCTGGGATGTGGCAGCCTCCAGGCTCTGTGGCTTGGACAAGCAACCAGGAAGGCCTCTAAGGCCCCTGCAGGTCCCCTACAGGCCACAGAGCGCTGATGGAACGCTTTCCTTCCATCTGCCTTCCTGAGCAGAATCGCCCATACGAACTCCTGGCTTCCCTTACTGGGACCAATGCACACAGCTGGGCCCCTTCCCTGCTCCCAGCCCTTCAGCACCCACAGTGGGGTCACAGGATCTGTCCCTGACCCTGTACACCGAGGGGCGGGACTCCCTAGCCAAGGAGAAGCTACAGGGTCTGGCTTATTCTTTTTCTTTTTTTAATGTTTATTTATTTTTGAGAGGGAGAGAGAGAGAGGGAGAGAAAACACAAGCAGGGGAGGGGCAGAAAGAAAAAGACACAGAATCTGAAACAGGCTCCAGGCTCTGAGATGTCAACATGGAGTCCAATGCAGGGCTCAAACCTAGAGCCTGTGATATCATGACCTGAGTTGAAGTTGGATGCTTAACCGACTGAGCTGTGATATCATGACCTGAGTTGAAGTTGGATGCTTAACCGACTGAGCCACCCAGGCGCCCTAGGTCCAGTTTGTCCTAAACGGGCTCGGGGTGAGGGGTGGAGCTCAGCCTGAACTCCATCTGGAACACAGCTCTCTGTTCTGCTCCTGCTGCCTTAAAGCACGGGCTCAGGCCCCTCCGAGCCTTGGAGCTAGCCTGGCTAGTTCTGGCTTATCTCAGTGGGCAAACGAGAGGAACAGCCTCTGATGGCAGAGGCTGAGCCCCACATCTTCAGTTTGAGCGTTAGTTTCCTCATTTGTAAAACAAGAGTAAGAATTTTAAAATCCTACATTGTGAATGAATACAGAGGGCTTAGCCTCTGCCTGGCACATAGTAAGTGCTCATGAAATGGGTGCCTGTGTCAAGCCCCTTGCTGTCTTCTTCCCAGCGAGGGCATGGTTCCCTCGCTCTGTGTCACCTGGATGGTCTCAACAATCTTGTGTTAGGCCTTAGTAAATTGCAGAGCAGAAGGCTAGGGGGCTCCTCCTTCAGACCCTGGATGGAAAATTGAAGTAAGAATCCATATTCTCTATCTTGATTCCCATTCTTCTGACAGGCCTCTGTGGCTGTTTCGCTGGGATTTGGATCCTGAGCTTTTATTCAGAAAAATTCCATTTCAGGCCAACGATTCAGAGCTCAGGTCTCGGATGAGCGGCTGTGGCCAGGGCCTGTCTTCCAAGGACATTCGGCATGCACACGGACACATGTATGGCCGTGGAGGGAGTGGCCTTGTTCCTACAATGGCCAACCACACGGAGGAAGCCTATTTTTCCTCCTTTGCACTTTACATCACAGAAGGACTATTCTGAGTTGGGGAAGGGTAGGAAGAATCAGGGAAGGGAAGTTTAAAAATGAAATGAGGCCCTGGGCATCTCTTCCTGTTGCCCTGCCCATGGCTGGACCCCCAGGGGAGAACCAGTGAATCCTGGCACTTGAGAGGGATCTCAGAGATTTTCTAGCTAAATAGTGAATGTGTGTGTGTGTGTGTGCACGCACACATGCATGCTAACTAGGGTGTGAGCGTGTTGCACATTTTTGTGTTTATTGAAATATAATTTACATACAGTACAATTCACTCTTTTTAGATACAGTGTTCTATGTTTTGACCAACTTACACAGTGATGTAACCACCACCAAAAATCAAGGTAGAAAGTAATTCTATCACCCCCAAAAGTGCCCTTGTGGCTCTTTATTGTTGATCCCTTCTCCCCACCCACTTCCTCCTGGCAACTATTGATCTGTTTCTGTCCCCATAGTTCTGCCTTTTTCAGAGAGTCACATAACAGGAATCATACAGTGTGTGGCATTTGGGTCTAGCTTCTCTCCCTTGGCACAACACACATCGTTGCATATATCAGTAGAACATTCTTCCCTATTTTGTTTTTAAACATAAAGAAACAGACCCAGAGCAGGGAGACGCAGAAGAGACAGAGGAGCAGGGCCTGGAATCCAGGTCCCCACTACCACCCACCCCACAGCCTCATTGGCCACAACTTCATCGGTAAGAAGACATTTTTCAAGTCCCCCAAAATCCATGAGCTCCTGTTTGAGAAAATACATGACAACAGAACCCACACACTGAAGAGAATGCATGGAAGATACTGACTTGCGAGCAAAGGGAAGCAATGGTGCATATCAGAGTGAATCTTTATTTATTCAGTTAGCAAGTGGTGCTGTGTAGACCACTTCCAACAACTCTGGGGCTTTCGCATTCCTTTTCCAGAGAGATGAACACAGAATAATGAGGTGATTAAAGCTACCTGGAGGGTGGGTCAGACCCCATGGACATAGAGATCTAGGGTAGGGTGGAATGGGTAGAATGGTGCAGCCGTGAAACTCAGCCAAGGGAAGAAGGAGACCTAGGGTCCTCTTGCTTAGAGATCTCAAAATCCAAAAGTTCCAAATACTTGACGGTTTTTAAGCATCATTCTGAATTCATGAATTTAAATATATTTGATGTATTTCATTCTATCACATTTATTATCCTTATTGATATTCAAAATGTCCCATTTTTGGCCAGGAAAAGCCTCTTCACATTGGCTCCTGAGTCCTTTAGGTGTGGTCTTGGAGGTCTTTGATAGCTTTGGTACTATCTGATATGGCAAGATGATCCAGAACCATCCTGTATATTTCCTGTCTCATGCCTAAGTTCCAAGTGAGTAAAAAACTAATGAATGCTTTGCCGTCAAGTCAGGGGGGTCCTGTGATAGAATTTGCCTATGGAAGCTGAGTCTCCCATGCCTCCAGCCTATTAGAATTAAAAAGTCCTTTAACAATCAACTAGCCTAGAGTCTTCATTCTACAGAATAGGAAACAGAGAAGTAACTTACAGAAATACGAAGTAACGTACAAAAGGTTACACAGGGCTATGGCAGGACAAGGGTTAAAAGACTAGGCCTCTGAAGGGCACGTGGGTGGCTCAGTCGGTTGACTTGGGCTCAGGTCATGATCTCACGGGTTCATGTGTTTGAGCCCCGCATCATGCTCTGTGCTGATAGCTCAGAGCCTGGAGCCTGCTTAGGATTCTGTCTCTGTCTCTCTCTGCCCCTTCCCCACTCATATTCTCTCTCTCTCTCAAAAATAAATATCAAAAAAAAAAAAAAAGACTAGTCCTCTGAGTCCCACAGATCTACCTCTCCTTACATGCCCTCAACTCCTCTACTCAGGCCCTTCCACTTGGGCCACTTCCCAGCTTTGCTGTGTGTGCAAGAAGGTAAACATAGAAAGTGGATGTACCCACTTTCAAAACTTACTATAAAGCTACAGTAATCAATGCAGTGTGGTACTGATATAGGGACAGACATATAGGTCAATGGAATGGAATTAAGAGTCTAAAAGTAAATCCATACATTTATGGTCAATTGATTTTTAACAAGAGTGCCAAAAGAATTCAGTGGGGGAAAGAATCATCTTCCCAGCAAATGGTGCTGGAACAACTAAATAAAGTTGAAAACACGAAGTTGGACCCTACCTCACACCGTACAAAAAAATAATTCAAAATAGATAAAAGATACTAATACTGTAAAATTCTCGAACCCATAAACTGAGAGACCATGACCTGAGCCGAAGTCGGGAGCTCACCCTACTGAGCCATCCAGGTGCCCCACTAATAATGTAAAATTCTTAGAAGAAAATATAGAGATAAGTCTTCATGACCTTGGATTAGGCAATAGTTTCTTATATATATATCACCAAAAATACAAACAAAAACACGACTAGATAAATTGGACTCCACCAAAATTAAAAACTTCTGTGCGTCAGGAGCACCTGGCTGGCTCAGTCGGTTAGCATCTGACTTCAGCTCAGGTCATGATCTCGTAGCTCATGAGTTCAAGCCCTGCATTGGGCTCAGTGCTGACAACTCAGAGTCTGGAGCCTGCTTCAGATTCTGTGTCTCCCTCTCTCTCTGCCCCTCCCCCGCTGGTTCTCTCTCTGTCTCTCTCTCTCTCTCTCAAAAATAAACATTAATAAATAAATAAACAAAAATTTCTGTGCTTCAAAGAACACCATCAAAAAAGTGAAAAAACAATCCCTAGATTGGGAGAAAATATTTGAGAATTATACAACTGACAGGTCCTTATATATACATTATATATCTCTCAAAACTCAATAATAAAAAGACAATACAGTTCAAAGATGGACAAAGGATTTATATAGACATTTCTTCAAAGAAAAAAAAAAGGTCAACAAGCACATGAAAAGATACTCAACGTCATTAGCCATCAGGAAAATGCAAGTCAAAAACTTCACACTCACTGGTAGGCTATTAACAAAGAGACAGATAATAACAAGTGTTGATAATGATGTGGATAAATTAGAGCTCTCATACACTGCTGATGGGGATGTAAAATGGTGCAGCCACTTTGGAAAACAGTTTGTCATTTCTTCAAAACGTTAAACATAGGATTGCCACGTGACCCTGCGATCTCACTCCTAGGTATACACCCAAAAAATTAAAACCTATGACCACTGTGGACACTAACATTTATGGCATTATTCATAGAAACCAAAAAAATGGAAATAATCCAGATGTCTGTCAAATGATAAATGCATAAGCAAAATATGATATATCCATACAATGGAATGGCCATGAAGAGGAACGAAATACTGATACATGGTACAACATAGATGAGCCTCAAAAACATACTAAGTGAAAGAAGCTAGTCACAAAGGACCGTATACTGTATGATTCCATTTATTTGCAAAGTCCGGGAAAGAGCAATCTATAGACGCAGGAAGTGGATTAGTGATTGCCTAGGGCTAGGTAGAGTGGGGCAGAAGAGGGGGCAGAAAAGTCATTGCTAATGGCTGTGGAATTTCCTTCAGGGGGGATGAAAATGTTCTAAAATTGATTGTGGTGATGTTGCACTACTCTACGAATATACTAAAAACCATTGACTTGTACAGTTTAAATGAGTGAATTCTATGGTATGTGAATCATATTCCAATAAAGGAGAGAGACAGACAGACAGACAGAGAATGGGGGGGGGAGGCAGGAGAGAAGCAGGAGGAGGAGGAGGGAGGAGAGGAGGGAGGGAAGAGGAGGACAAAGAGGAAGAGGAAAGGAAGGAGGGAAGGAGGAAGAGAGGGAGGTGAGATCACTATAGGCCAGAAGGAAATCCAATCTTGTTTTTGTAAATTGTCAGGAGAACAGGAATAGTCCCCAGAGAGTGTGGGTGGGACTTTGAAATCCTATATAGTGGCAAAGACAGGGTCAGCAGGTGCCAGGCCATCCCAGAGCAAGTGGTCTGTTTCAACTGTCTCTGCCTGCTCTGGGAATTCAAGCCCTTGAGCCCCACCTTGTAAGGAACTAATTAAATTATGTGGATTAGTGGCATGCTGGATAAGAGAGCCACTCAACACAGTCTCCTGCATCCAATATGAGCCTTGTTTCCCAAAGCTTTGAGCCCTAGGGACATTCAAGCTGTAAGAGACATGCCCTGGATGGAGTCAGAAGACTGGGGTTCTAGTTCTGGAGCTGCCACCATTAGCTGTGAGGCCTTACATAGCTCATGGTACCCCAGGCCATCTGGGGCAAATATTAAAAATAAAGAATACCAACCCCCACCTCCACAGATTCCAAATCAGGAGGTTTGAGCAGGACTACCCAGGAATCTCCATTTTTAGTAAGAAGTCCTATCTGCACAGCAGAGGAAACCATCAACGAAGTGAAAAGCCAACCTACTGAATGGGAGAAGATAGTTGCAAATCACATATCTGATAAGAGGTTGGTATCCAAAATATATAAAGAACTCCTAAAACTCAATAGCAAAAACAAACAAACAATCCAATTAAAAAATGGACAGAGGAACTGAACAAATGTTTTTCCAAAGAAGATATATAAATGGCCAACAAATACATGAAAATGCACTCAACATCACTAATCAGGGAAACACAAATCAGAACCACAATGAGGTATTAGCTCACTCCTGTCAGAATGGCTAGTATCAAAAAGATAAAAAATAACAAACGCTGGTAAAGATGTGAAGGAAAGGGAACCCTCATGCACTGTTGGTGGGAAAGCAAACTGGGGCAGCCACTTTGGAAAACAGCATAGATGTATCTCAAAAAATTGAAAATAGAGAGGCACCTGGATGGCTCAGTTAGTTAAGGGTCTAAGTCTTGATTTCAGATCAGATCATGATCTTTTGGTTTGTGAGACTGAGCCCCCAAATGGGCTCTGTGCTGAGTGCAGGGAGTCTGCTTGGGATTCTCTCTTTCTCCGCCTCTCTCTGCCCTCCCCCACTCACGTGTGCTCTTGCTCTCTCTCCCTCCCTCAAAATAAATAAATAAACTTACAAAAAGATTTTAAAAAATTGAAAATAGAACTCCTATATGATCCAGGAATTCTGCTTCAGGGTATATATCCAAAGGAAATGAAATCATTGTCTTAAAGTGACATCTGCACCTCCATGTTCATTGCAACATTATTAACAATAGTCAAGACATGGAAACAACCTATGTGTTCATTAACAGATGAATGGATTAAGAAAATGTGAAAAGAAAGAAAATATATATAAATAATAATAATAATACAAAAAAGAAAAAACATACTAAATATTATTCAGCCATAAAAGAGAAAAAAAATACTCCCATTTGAGACAACATGGATGGACCTTGAGGACAAAGTTGACATAAAGGACAAATACAATACTGACAATACTGTATGATCTCACTTATATGTGGAATCTAAAAAAACCAAACTCATAGAAACTGAGAACAGATTGGTGGTTGCCAGAGGCAAGGGTGGGAGATGGAGGAAATGGATGAAGATGGTCAAAAGGTACAAACTTCCAGTTATAGGAAAAATAAATTCTGGATATCTAACGTACAGCATGGAGATCACAGTTAATGATCCTGTACTGTATATTTGAAAGTTGCTAAGATAGTAACTAAACTGATTATGGTGATCAGTTCACAATATATACATACATCAAATCATTATGTTGTATACCTTAAACTAATACAATGGGATAGGTTAATTACATCTTGATAAAACTGGGGAGAATGTAATCTTAGGTGATTCTGATACACTGTCAGATGTGATCCTCTGGACCAGATGCTTCCTATGTTTTCTTTCAGCCTGAGAACTGTATGGGAAGAAGGTTTGATTGAAGTTCAGAAAAGACATACAACTCCTCCTCCAACCAAAGATGGAGGGTAAAGACCTGCGCGTTGCAGTCTGTCGACACCCAGAATTTCTTTAAACCAATTTCAGCCCCCTCCACTTGTTCTCTGCTTGTCACCCTCACAAAGCAGCCAATCCTGGGTTCGGCTTCTGGAAGAAAGGTCCCTCACTTCGGGGTTAAGGATGCTCCATGTATGCATGCACACACACACGTGTGCACACACGCACATGACTATGAGCCAATCTATTGAGTAGTCAATTGCTTGAGTGCAAAACTTTGCCAGTGTGAATCCACTGAGCCTGCAGATGAATCTATCAAGTCAGAAATAAAGGGAAAACATTGGGATCAAACCAAACAATAAATTACATATCAGATCAGTGGCTCTTCCTCTAGCTCCACTGTGGAGGCCTTTTATGAGTTCTTTGGACATGCCCAGTGGCTGGTAACACACGCGCGCGCGCACACACACACACACACACACGACCCACAAGGCCCCTTCCTGGTCAGGCATGAAGCAGCGGTGACCTTGACACTTCTCACTCCTAAGCCTTTAGCGCTGAGACTCGTGACTGCACTCAGGAGTCTGAGCTTTGGGTTGGAGAAAACCAACTTTCCCTTTGGCTCTCCCACATGGTGTCAGCTGGCAAGCCCACAGAACTTATGCCAGTTCACTCACACAGTGCTCTGTGCTATTCCCCAGTCCCTGCTGCCCCTCCTACCCCTCCACAGCCTAGCCTCATGCTATGGCAGAATAGGAAAGACCACCCAGCAGTTGGCCCCACAGAGGAAGAAGGAGCTGGCAGAAGGCAGCAGTAGATGGGAATGAGGCAGGATTTGTAGGCTGACCTGACAAATGACCCAGTGGGCAGTTCTAATGGAAGGCATATCCTGGGAAATTTAAGTCTAAAAAATTTATTAAAATTGGCCATGTGACAGGTGTTGTGCTGCCTGCTAAGCTTATACAGTTCAGTAAAAGTGGTCTTTTTCATCAAAGACCACATCTTCTAGTAGAAGATACAGACATGTAACCAACCAACTGGGACAAAAGGGGACACAGGTACACATAAAATGCACATGGCAAAGGGAAACTAATTCCACATGGGAAGAAGAGAAGAAGAGAGAGGCATGAAAATTCCTGGCCTATTTAGGAAGCAGTGAGTGAACCCCATGACTGGAACATGCAGAGTTTGGAGGCTAGGAGTAAGAGTGAAGGAAGAAGAAAGGTCAGAGCTACAGAGAGATGTCGTGATGGCTCAAAACAGGGTAGGGCCTGCAGTAAAGATAGAGAGAGGGGACAGACTCACGATATGCTGTGGGAGAATATGAAGCCCTGTGGTAACTCAGTGAATGTGGGGTTGGACAAGGAGAGATGAGTGAAGGATGTTTCAGAGGGCTCAAGTCAAGATGGAGAAATGCCATGGGGCCAGTAGACCTGGTCCAAAGGGGCATGAGGACAGAGCTGGCTGGCTAGGAGCAGGCTTCCTGAGAATGAAGACAGTGAGAGAGGGGAAAAGACAAGAGGCGTTTAAAAGGGCATTTCAGTTTCTTATTTCAGAGGTGGAGCAACTTTGGGTCTGGCCATGGGGGTAGTAGAACTGGAGAGGAAGAGGTAGGTCAAAGTGGAGGAGGTAAGGTTGATCCCAGTGGATATTGAGGCCACTTGGGGTGACAGCAGGAGGCAGAATGGAAGAAGAGCATATGAGGTGGAGACCAGAGTCCTTATCCTAGGGGAATATGGAGAGGTGACCTGGAGGTCCACAGATGGGGGCACTGAGGATGAGGAGGGGGCAGACTACCAGCTGACGTACCTTCAGATGGAGAAGGGCTCCTGGGCAGAGTTCCTTAGTCAGTGGCCTAAAGAGGATCAGTGAGAGGAGATGGGCATGCTGCCTCCAGCTTCATCCAGGTGGCCCTCAGAAGTACATGTGGGGTGAACCTTTCTCCCCCACCTCCATTACTTCTAGAAAAAAAAAGCCAGTCCCATTTGGAAGCCAATGCTGTTATGGCACTCAGCCCCAGGCTGGATGACTTCTGCTCCAGACCGCATTTTCATCTACCCTGTTCCTCTCTGGGAAAGTGTATAGTATGGCTGGAAGCTGCCCCTCCTGGTTTTCCAGGGCCATCTGGTGGGACTGCCTCTCAGGAAAAGAGTCTGATGACAGTATCCCTTTAATTTTTGTCACCAGACCCCTCTGGGGGGTTCAAGGTAAACCGCCTCTTACCAAATTCCAGCCTCCATGAACACGGCTGAGAAAGGATTCTCCTTTGTTCGTGTCTCTCCTATCACCATTTTTGCTTTCCTTTCCATACAAGCAATACAGATTTTATTCTCCCAGTTTTTTAGTTAAGGCACTTCCCCCAGGTCCTATTAAGCCAGTTTAGATATGTCTCTGTTTGGCCACATAAAGGTGGGCACCTACACACATGGGTCCACCACATAGGAGCTCCCGGGGACAAAGAAAGATCCTGTTGTTCTCTTCCCCAAAAAGCACATACAAAGTCTTCGTCGAACAGCATCATCCTGGAATCTGTAATAGAAATAAAATAAATGATGATGATTTATAGCAGAAGGACCCAGGTTTCCAACACAATAAGGTCATCCCTTTAGTGCACCATTAAAGCAGCAGATAGGTTAGGACAGAATCTGTAATTTCATAGAATGTTTTCTGCACCTTGAAGCATAAACACTTTTGTTGTTTTAACCATTTGGAACAGAACTATTTGCAGAAATGTCATCAAAACGAGTATCCATAACAATACAGCTTTGTGATATGGTGCGGTTCTGAGAGCCAGGTTGTGGTCCCAGGACACAGACAGCCTTGGGGAGTAGGAATCTGTCAATCTGGGGTTCTCAGCATGATAGATCCAACTGCCCTCTTCCAGGCCCTCAGTGCTCCTAACTTGCTGTCCACTATTCCTTGGGAAGAATGAACGATCTTCAGAGGAGCTCTAAATCCATGTAGATTTCATAAGTATTATAAATTTACACCAAATCCTAAATCCGGCACCCAGTATGAGAGCCCAAGGCTCTGAGATGCCTTATGTATGTCTTTCAGGTGAAATTAATTCATGGGTTTTGTGACAGCATTCATCTCTGTAGCAGAGAACTCTTTCTTCTTATTTCTGGAACCATTGGTGCTGTCTGAAGAGTCAGGCTGCTGGCAGAGGGCCTCCAGGCTCCTGATGCTGAACCCCATTTTGCTTATTAAAGTCATCTTCATCCATACCTGCACTGATGTTCCCAATGAGGGGTTTTAACAGGCAGGGATATTGTTGATATAACAATAGAGCCCTATACTGTCTCTAACTCAAGAGTGGTACCAAATGTATCAATAAGTCTCTTGCCCAGAATTCTATATTCATATCCATATGAAATTCACACTTACATGAAATTTTTCTGAACAAATACACTGAAAGTTTGAAATGTCATCTGTTAAGGGTGGTCTCCTGTGCCTAAAGGCAGGACATCTGAGCAAAATCTCTTCAAGAAGAAACAGAGTTCTCTACGTGTAAACATGGCCAGAGTTCTACATTCCCGTAGCATTCATCAACTTTTAGCTCTTACCTCTTACCTCTCTCTTCCACCCTTCCAACCTCCATGGTTGACCCCTTTTTACGCTGCCTCTGAAAAGCACACGCATTTAGTGCAGTTCCCTTTCTTACCATGTCAAGGCAATAGCTGAAATGTCCCCAAAAAACATCATTATAATTTGAAGAAAGCTGGATTAGCTTGCCTGTGTACCTAATAAAAACACACCCAAGGAGCTGTGTTTTCATACCACGTAGCTGCCTGGACCATGACACTAGTGCTCCAGGTACATGTGTCGTCAGAAGTACCACCTTCTTTTCTTTTTTTAAAAAAACTTTTTAATGTTTTATTCATTTTTGAGAGAGATAAGACAGCAAACGTGGGGGAGGGGCAGAGAGAGAGGGAGACACAGAATCCAAAGCCGACTCCAGGCTCCAAGCTGTTAGCACGGAGCCTGATGTGGGGCTCGCACTCATGAACTGCAAGATATGAGCTGAGCCGAAGCTGGATGCTTAACCGACTGGGCCACCCAGGCGCCCCTGAAGCACCACCTTCTACTCAAGTCTGGAAGGTGAATTACATTTCCCAGTGTCCTTGGAAGACGCCCAGCACAGCCCCCACCGCAGAAGCCACTTCCTCATGTCACTGAGCTGCTATTTCCAGATCTGAGGGACATGAGAAACAGTTCAGATTAGTGGCTATCTAACCCAGGCCATCAGCCCCCATAACAGATAGACATTGCTTTCAAAACCCGAATCACACCTCACTCTAAATGAAGGAAGAAGCCAGAGTGTGTCACCTTCAAGGCAAGTGCAGAGGCTTTATGAGTGGTCTGGGAATTGGCACAGGATAAAAGCCCCTCTTGTCCCTCCAGGGATTGGAACTCTTGACCTCTGCATTGCCTTGGCCTTCGCAGCAAGCGGTTGCTATTAGCTACACCTGACACCTGGATTCTGACTCATTGTCGGTCTACTTCTCCCTTCAACCCAGAACACAAATAGCCAATCTACCTGCTCCGACCATAAGAACTTCATTTTGCTCATTTGAGAGATCCTCACTTTACTAAGTGGGGTGGGAGGGAATGCTCTTTGAGTTTTTCTTTGGCTTGGCAAGAGCGTCGCTAGCTTTAGAGACACAGCCATGTCCTTTTCCTCCTCCCAAATGACTGCCTCCCTTGGTGATACCCATCACCCCACCTCCCAACAGCCTGCAGCCGACCTTGACTGCTCCCCGTTCAGCCTCCAGCCACCCTGGACATCGAATCCTGTCAGTTCTGCTCCACTCCATTCTTACTGCCTCTGCCTTAGCTGAGGTTCAGGGCTTGACCTTGACTGTTCACAGTAACATCCCTGTCTCTGGCCAAAAGCCTTCAGCACTATCAAAATGTACCCATTTCTGGCTTAAAACACCTCGGCATCTCCCTTTTGCCATCAGAATTCACTCATCTCCATCGCACAGTGTGTACTGTGCACTCACAACATGTCAGGCTTAGTGTCAAGGTTAGAAAGGCATCCGAGGCAGAGTCTGTGCCCTTGAAGAGATTCCCAGGAGTCTTCTGGGAGGAAAGGTGCATAAATGAGCATGGCTTCATGTGAAAAGTGCTAAAGGGAAAGGAATTGTAAAATATTTTGGAATTCTGGGGGCCAGAGGTTGAAGAAACTACAGAAGACTGGTAACATTTGGACTGAAGCTTAAGGGGTAAGTAGGCATCTGTCAAGTGGGCACTAATGAAAGGGATGCTGAGGGATCTTTCAGGAAAGGAAAGGATGTGGGCAAAGGCACAGGATCATAGAAGCCCCTGAGTGGCCACAGCCTCTGAACAGGTAATCATTGTCCCTGGCCATCATTGCATGTGCCACATGCACCATCTTCAGCAGACCAGGTGGGAAACCAGTCATCCAAGTAACAAACCCAACTCAAAATGCACCCCTCTTCCTTCAGTCCTACTAAGGGGCTATGGAGAGCAGGACGAGGAGGAAACACCCAGCCCAGATGCCCAGAGACACAACAGGGAAGCTTATGGACCAGTCTTCAGTAGAGTCTCTCTTGAGATAGGCATTCCCACAGCCCCAGGGTAATGATATCCAGTGACAATGACCAGCCCCACTGATGTCCTAGAGACTTACCCCTTAGAATGCTGGTCACTCAGCATTAACTAAGGGCCACAGGAGACCAGCAATGTCTCTGATCACAGAGTGCTCACAATCTCGGGGCACAGGTGAGACCGTGCAAAGGAATGAGTAAGCATGCAGCATCTCATGAGGTGCCCAACTGCAGGTTGTAGCAGTGACCCAGCCCTTCAGAGAGTAAAGGTCAGCTCTGTGTGGACTAGAATGGGCGTGGGGCATGGGCTGAATAATGGAGGCTGGGTGGGATCTAGACAATAGAAAAGGAGACAAAGAACACTGTCAGCTGACTCCTGAAGGAGGACACCTAGTTCCTTAGAATTAGAAAACAACTTGATGCTCATCCATCCAGATTCTTGGCCATCACAAAAACCCTCCTGCCACCCCAACCATCCAGGCTCTTAACTGGGTAGTATGAGAGGAAGAGAAAAGAACTGAATAGAAAGACTGTCCGGCAGACACAAACCCCTCTCTGTGCTGCCTTTCCTGACAGAGACACCTTTCTCTGAGAGGCCAGCATCCTAAATCTTAAAACATTTTACCTTGGGGCTTAGGGAGGGGACAACCCTTCCCCCTGACCCTGTATCTCAGCAAAAATGTCATCCCCACCCAGGGCGACAGTTTTGCCCTGCAGGACAGAAGTAATCAGCCTCCATCCTCGGCATCCATATTCATGGTGATTGTTCATGTTCTGACCTGTAGCCCCGTGTGGGATGTCAGCCTGGGAGCCAGGGCTGATGGTCCCCAGAAGTGCACTTCAGGAATTAGCCCACAGCCATCTGCCTCTCCTCCAAGTAACTTGGGCCCTGGGAGAAATAAACAGCTGTTGTCACTGCAGTCCCAGAGAAGCATGAAATAGGGCAAGGAGGAAGGGAGGCAGTACCTTTCAGAGCCAAGGCCGCTCCTGAGAGTGTTTGAAGGTTATTAGTGTGGCTATAATCAGGCCATTAGCCAAATGCAGGTGGAGAATGAAGTGGTTTTGAAATTGCTTTCCAGAGAAAGCAGAGTCTGTGTTGGTATAATCTACGCATGTCATCTCTTTCAAGCAGCTCTTCTGCTTCCTACAGGACCAAGGAGCTAGGACTCGGGTCTCCAGCTCACCACAGTCAGAACTAGCCTCTTCCTTGCCCATAGAAAGGGATCAGGGCGTGCCAACCAAAGCCCAGCCCTCTCCCTGTTCTACCTGCCCCAGGTAAGCAAGTGTAAGCCATGAGTCCCCTTCTCATTCTCCCAGTCCGGGTCCAGAGACCCAGTTGGCTCATAAATACTTCCTTTTAGTTCATAGACAGTGGCCTTATTCTTCACCCCAGTGTGGGCAGTGTCTAGTGGCCCATGCCCAGTGCGGCCATCCCATCCATTTCAGGCTTCCCAAGGGGATTCAAAAGCAGTCTCATTTCTAGGAGCAGCTTCTTGATGAGAGAAGGGTTTTCAGAGTCCCTGTAGAGGAAGCCCCTTGCCCAGCTCCTTAGCCACTGAGCAGATCCAGGCCTCCTTCTGAGGCTGAAGAAGAGGTGTTCTCAGCCGCTCCTCCTTGAGGTGCCTTGTCACTGTTCATGGTAGTTCACCTGTCCATTTTCTCAAGCCTAGAGCAGATTTCTTCTCTCCCTCAGCCCCTCCATGACGAATCAGTTATAAATTGTTTTTGTATCTCTTGCCATTGTTTCCAGCTCCTACTACTACAGCCTAACCCTCCTCCTGCAATTCAGCCAGAATCATCTCCGACAGATTTCGGTCTGACCCTCTGACATTTCTGATCAAGCCTTTCAGAGCACCCATTGTCCTTAGGATGGTGTCCTAATGCCTCCTCTGACCCCTCACCTTCTTCAGCCTGTGCTGTGGCCGCACAGAAACTGCTCACAGCATCCTGGGAGCTCTGCAGTCTTTCACTAACAGGCTTCACGCATGCCGCACCCTGTGCCTGGAATGCTTTCCCTTCTCCCTACCCATCAAATCCCATTCCTCCTTTGGAGCTTGACTCAGGTTCCACCCCTCTCCGGAAGGCTCTGATCCCTCTTTCCCTCCAGTTTGGGATAAGGGCCCTCTTTTATGGGCTTATTGCTGTATATTATCTGTACATCTACCTCCCCTGCCCATCTGGGCTCCTTCGAGGCAAGGATGCTGTGGTAGTCAACTTAGGGTCCCCTATGCCTATTATAGCACATAACACTTAGAAACCATTTTGAAAGTATCGATTGGTTGAATTCATGAATAAAAGAATAATGGAGGAGGTTGCAAAGCACCCAATGACCCAAAGGGACAACAGCTTGTTGAGTAACTGGGAACTGAGATAACAGAACCACGTGTGCAAATCACACATGCAGAACTAAGGAATGTTTTCAAATGGAGTACCTTCAGCTTCACCTGAGGTTTCTCTGCACTTTGTTGTTGTTGTGGTTGTTGTTGTTTTAATGTTTATTTACTTTTGAGAGAGAGAGAGAGAGAGAGGCATGAGCGTGGGAGGGGCAGAGAGAGAGGGAGACATAGAATCCAAAGCAAGCTCCAGGCTCTGAACTATCAGCACAGAGCCCGATGTGGGGCTGGAACTCACAAACCGTGAGATTGTGACCTGAGCTGAAGTCGGACCTCAACTGACTGAGCCACCCAGGCACCCCTGCACTGGTGCAATCCCCCTAGTCCCATCCAATCAAATGTGCTGACTCTTGGTTCTTTGAGTCTTATCACTGACCCAAGGAATGACATTTGATAATTAGCCCACAGTGTAGCCTGCCTAGGTGCTAGATGAAGAGCTTGACTATAATGCCAGGACTAGGAGCATGGTCATGGTCCCCTGCCATGGGAACTTTGATGCACCGGGATGTGCTTTTCTACCCTGGATTAGGTAAAATAACCTTTGATACACTTGTCCACTCTCTTCAGAGTGGGTTGATGGGAGCAGTGAAAGAAAACAACTTTCTGAGCTGGTGTTTGCTGGTTTTGGGAACAGGTGAATGGAGGCCAATTGAATTACAACCTGATTCACAAAGTGGAAACTGCTCTGTCTGGCTCAGCCTTCCTCTTGGGCCAGGTTTTCTGTCAATCCTCCTTGGTACCCCTGGCCTTCCCCAGGTCTCTTTCACAAACTGGCAGATGTGTTTGATGCAATGCTGGCAAAATGACATACAGATGGTTACCCATATGGTGCCAGTTTAGATCTGACTCATGGAGAAAATTCTGGAAGCCCACTCAGCTATGAAGGACACCCACCAGCTTCCTGCACTGGGTCCAAAGCTGACTGCTCTTGGGGACACAGGTGGGAAGCAGGTGTTTCACATAAATGGACCACCCTCTGCTAATCACCACCAATCAAGCCAGTGGTGCAGGGGAAAACAAAATGAGAAAGAATCACCATCCAAGAGGTAAAATGAACTGGTGGCCAAGGAAAGGATGGTCTGGATTCACGTAGAAAAAAATGGCCACATTTTGGGAAGGCTTTGTTACAGAGAATGCCAGAAACTTGGAGACAAAGAGTGCGGGGCCTTCAGATTTAATTCCAGTTGATGCAATATCTGGGGGTGGGCAGTCTAGCAAATTCCATCTAGTAAGTGTCCATAGCAGACAAAGAACAGATTCATTCAGCCCATTATTCAATGTTTATTGAGCATCTATCATGTGCCAGGCCCTGTTCTGGATGCTAGGGACAGAATAGTGAGGAATTTCCATAAAGACCCTCCATTTTAAAGACTTACATTCCCGTTGGGGGAAGACAGAGATACAAATAAGAATATGTCAGATAGTACTAAGAGCTAGGCAGAAAGGTAAAATAGAGAGAGGTAATAACAAAGAAGTGGGTGCTACTTCAGACTGGGTGACTAAGGAGTCTCTTGGAAAAACTGACATCTGAAGCTACAGTCTGATTGAGAAACCAGCTAACCCACAGGCATCAAGGGAATAGCAAGTGCAAAAGCCCAAGTGAGACGGATTGATGCTCACCTAACCCCAGAACACTAATGACTCCCAAATTTACACTTGCTGCCCGCACATTGATTTTGAAATTTAGTCCCACTCCCTGGAGTCTCAGGAAGTTCAAGCTCAGTTTTTCCAAAGGTGAACTCATAGTCTCCCTCCCAAATCACCTCCTCGTTCTGCATTCTACATATCAACGAAGGACGTCACCATCCACACTGCTCACAAGCCAAGGGGTTGGACATCATCTCCTGCAGGTTTGGGTTTCTCATAAAGCAGCCTCTGAGATGAAGATTGGCATAGGGAGATGCGCTAGAAAGTGCTCTTGGGATGCACAGCTGTGGGAAGGAAGGGAGGTGAGCAGGATTGGAAAAAGAAGACGTTGAGCTGTGGCGAAGTGTCATTTAAGGCTTCGGCCAAACCCTAAGAGGACTCTGAATTTTTGTGGCCCTCAAAGTTGTCTCAAGGTGGGACAAGGGCCTGGGATGTAGATTTTGTACCCTGATGTTGACCCATCACTGATTGTAGGCTATCCATGAAGGTGATATGGTCTTGGACAAGATAACTGTCTTCAGCTGAGGGCAATTCTCCTAAGGGCTGGCAGTGTAAGTCCTTCAGTTTTGAGGGAGGCAGGATGATGCATCCAAGCATCTACTTTTCCCTTTGCTTCACTCCCACCATCCCACGAGAGATGAGACCTGTCCTAGGGGTTGTAGGAAAGGAATCTAACTTTTATACATCTCTCCCCTCCATTCTGATCTTCCCTTCCACCTTGCCCTGGTTCAAGCCTCAAATTTTCTCATCTGGACTAGGTCTTCAAGCTGTTCTCCTTGGCCCCCTCTGGTCTATACTCCACATGGTTGCCACACAGCTGTCATATTTTTCTAAGACACAAATCTGAGCCCACTAATTCTACTGTTTAAAACTCTTTAGAAGCTACCTCCAGAATAAAATCTGAACTCTCTTTAGGATGAACTCTAAATATCAAATCACAGGATTTCAGATCCTTCATGACCTGATCTCATTGATGCCTCTGTCCTGATCTCTCCCCACCCTCACCCCAGACTCTGCATGAGTCTTATGTTCCCTAAGTGTTCCTTTGGACATGTGTCTCTTTGGCCAGGAAAGTCTTCCAATCTCCACGCTCTCTGACTTTTGAGACTCCTTGCAGTGCTCGATCTATCCTGAAATAATATACCCACCATGATCCATCCCACTACCCCACCCCCACCAGGTCATCTTGGTCTTCCCTCTAACCCAGCACTCACAGCTCTCTCATAATAACCTGATGCCTTATCCCCCTTCCCTGTGACACTGCAAGATCCATAAGAAAAGAGACTGTATCATGTTCTTTATAATATCCCCAAATACTATTATAGTGCATGGCACATAATAGGCACTCAATAAATATTTGATGAATGAATCAGTCAACCAATGGGAATAAGAGAAGTTGGTAATGTTATCTGACTATTTAGTACCAAAATGAGGTACTCTAAAGAGGTCATCTTCCCAGTAGGGGTATAGTAGTCACAAGGAACAGAGAGTGAACCCTCATACTAGGGCAACAGCCCCCACAGAGTGTGGGGACTATGTGCAGCTACAGCAGCCCTTTATCCCTGAGCCTGGTTTCAACATAAGCTGAGGGTCAGCCATGTCCATGTATTTCTGGTAAGCAGGTGGGACATGTCCCTAAGAAGCCCACCATGACTCACCAAACACTTATGCCAAACCCCTTCTCACATGCCTGCCTGCACAACAGAGACTGAGAACTGAAAACCACATCGATTTCCAGACCTAATGTGACCTACTTTTTACCAAGCGGACATACCCAGCAGACAGTCAGAAAGTGGAAATGAGTAACATGAGGTGGCCGCCAAGTGCCCCAAGATCAGAACTGGTGAAAGAGGTGTTTGGTTCTTGGTAGAAGCAGTAGTAGACGTTCTACTGCCGGGATCGCCCCCTCAGAAATAATGAAGTGGATGCAGGCAGCCCCAGCAGTGGGTTTCTGCTGCAACAATCAGGTGTTTCTCCTGGCTGGTCCCCTGCCCCTTTGGTAACATTAACCCCATACCTTGTCGTAAGTCCATTTATCCTTAAACTGGAATATAAATAATATACCCATTTACAAGAAGGCTTGTGGATTCTCCTTGGAAAGGGTTCATTCTGGGGGGGGGGGGCGGGGAGGAGAGAAGAAATCAAATGTGATGAGCTTCACCCAGCAGCAAAGCCTCAGTCATCAGAAGGATAATTCAGTCATTCAGATGGGTCTCCTGGCCCAGCCCACCAAGACTCCTATCTGAACCTCATTAAGAACAGGAAAACTGTCAGGAAAAATAGGAAGGACTCTCAACTAACACTATGTGAAGCACTGAATCACAGCCAGCCCTGCTTGGCCACTCTTTCTCTAACAGAGGAGGAAGATGGATTTTACCCCAGTTTGCTCCGAATTTTTCTGCAGCTCTGGCATCCCAAAGGCTTCAGTGAGAGGGGGACATCATCAGCCATCAAGAACTGCAGTGCCAGGTCAGATGACCAGAGGGGATGCTCTAGAAACAGGGGAGCCCCAGGCTAGGACAGTGGTTGTACTGCAAAGGCAGGGGTGGGGTGGGGTGGGGACTTGTTTCTGAACTCAGGTGCAACTCTCCCTGGGTTCCCTGGGAATATTTGGGCAGAAGAACATGTTGAGGTGCACGTGTGAGACACTATTTGGGGACTCTGATGATATTGGGGGCACTCTTACCAAGCAGATATACCCATCTGTGGGCCCCTGGAGTTCCCAGAGATACGTGGGGAAGCCTTGTTTGTGGCCTCATGTACGGAGCTTCTCAGGGACCCCGTACGTGTTGTCAAGAGTACATGTCAAGAGACATGCCCTTGGGACTCCCAGAAGGACCGGGCAAGGACTATGGCTGGCGACCATAAGAGACACCCCTGAGGACTCCCACCTCGATACTAGAGTACTTATTGGGAGAGTGAGTGAGGCAGTCCTGGGTTCAAAATATTCCAGGGGTCATTCTTCATGACCAGCTTGAGGCAAGATCCAGTAACATTTAAGGATTGCAACTCGTAGGACTTTTCTTTTTCTCCCCACAGGACTGAGGGCGTTTTCATACTCATTTTGATTACTGAGCAGTGCACCCCATCCCCCCTCCTGAGAGACAAACTTATTATTTAGGCCTGGAAATTCTTTTGTTGAGGTTACTATCAAAACTTGCTGGCCTGGGAGCCATTTTGACCCTGTCTGGTGACCTTGCATCTCACTGCTGTGCTCCATTAAGCAACGAAGTTACAATTTAACTCCCAGAAAGCTAGCTTTTGTCCCTTCTTCTTTGGGATCCCCACAGTGTTGCCCCCGGCCTGCCTGTGCTATTCACAGAAAGAAATGGGAGCTTTCACGAACCTGTTGGCCTATGTGAAGAAAGAAGTGTGCAGGGTCCTTGGGTGTCCCCAGGGTGCCCCATGGAGCCAGCTCCTTGCTTCCTGGTCTGCTGCCAGCCTGATTCTCTCCTCCCTTACCTCCAACGCCGAACACTTCCACCCACTGCAACTTCTTTGCAGGGTTGGGATACGTGCCTCAGAAACTCATCTGAGAACAAAAGATATGAATAAACGATTCACAGAGGAAGAAAAACAAATTGGCTGCTCAACACTTGGAAAAATGTCCAACCACATTAATAATTTTAAGAAATGCTGCTTAAAACCAGCTATCATTTCCACCTATTAAATTAGCATGTTCTTGGGGCACCTGGGTGACTCAGTCATGATTTCGAGGTCTACAGGTTCAAGCCCCACGTTGGGCTCTGTGCTGACAGCTCAGAGCCTGGAGCCTGCTTCTCTCTCTGCCCCTCCCCCACTCATACTCTATCTCTCTGTCTCTCTGTCTCTCTCTGTAAAATCAATAAACATTAAAATTTAAAAAAATAATAATAAATAATTTTTTGAAATTCTTTTCAAATAAGGATACCCAGGGCTGGCAACAGTGGTGTAAAGTGGGGGTCTTATCTTATACTGGCGACACTTTAAATTGGTTCCAACTTTCTGGAAGCATTCTGGCAGTATATATCAAAAGCTCTTAATATGCTCTAACCTTTGACCTTGTTACTTTGCTTCTAGAAATCTATCTTAAGGAACAAACCAGATTTCTGCTAGAGGACATGCATTGGACTGTTATTAAAGCAATCGTAAAACAAAATGTTGAACAACAACAAAACCTGTTAAATAAATAATGGTACATGTGTACAGTAGAAATTAAGAAATGTTAAAATATCATGTTTTCTTTTTTAAATACTTTAAAATTTTTTTAATGTTTTTATTTATTTTTGGGAGAGAGAGAGAGAGAGAGAGAGACGGAGCATGAGCAGGAGAGGGGCAGAGAGAGAGGGAGATGCAGAATCCAAAGCAGGCTCCAGGTTCCGTGCTGTCAGCACAGAGCCTGACGTGGGGCTCGAACCCACAAACCGTGAGATCATGACCTGAGCGGAAGTTGGATGCTTAACCAACTGAGCCACCCAGGTGTTCCTAAAATATCATGTTTTCAAACAAAGTAATTACACAAAGAACTTCTTATAATACAATATTAAAGGGGGGAAGCATAGGGTTCAAAAAGATACAGGGACTACCTGGCCCAAGACCTGACTCCAAAATGTAACAGACTTTTCCAACTAAATAAGACGATAACCCAATTAAAGTGGGCTAAAGATTCGGAGACACTCCACCCAAAAAAGCATGCAAATGATCAAGAAGCACATGAAAAGATGGTCTGCATCAGCAGGCATCAGAGAAATCCCAATTAAACCAACGAGATTGCACTGCACACCCACCAGCATGTCTGCAACCAAAAAGGGGAGTACTAAGTATTGTAAAGACGTGGAGCAAATGGAACTCTCATTTACAACTGGCGAGAGTTTAAAATAGTCCAACAACTTTCGAGAATAATTTGGCAGCTTCTCATAAAGTAAAACATACTCCTACTACATAACCCAGCAACCATGCTCCTAGGTATTTCACCAAGAGAAATAAAATTACATGTTCACAAAAAAACACTTGAATTTGAACACTCATCATCACTTCATCAAAATGGAAAACAACTCGAATGCTCACCAACAGGCAAATGAATAAGCAGACTGTGGCTCCTTTATATAACAGAATATTGCTCAGCAATAAAAAGAACAAACTAGTGATTTATACAACACACTGGAAGAATCTCAAAAACATGATGCCAGGAAAAAGAAGCCAGACCCAGAGTGTACGTGCTGTGTGTTCCGTGTACATAAAAGCCCACAACAGGCAAAACTAGAAGTTCCTTGGGGTTGGGTGAGCAGGGGGGTATAAGGATTGGCAGGGAGGGGGAACAAAGGAAGTTTTTGGAGATGGAAATGCACTACATCTTGACTGTCATGGGTTTGTTCAAACTCAGTGCACTACACACCTAAAAGGAGTGTATTGTATTTTATTTTATCTCAATAAAGCTTTTTTGCTTAAAAATAGGTTATAGAGACTTCTTGTAAAAACTGGCACATTAACTACATGCATCTCCCTTCGAGATTCCCATTAAATGATAGTAAAGAAAAACGGAGCAAGTAGGAGCCCAACTTCAAAAGACGTGGCCAAGTTGGAAATTGGATGGACTGGTGGTGGTAAATAACCTGGTGGGGTGATGAGTCCTTCCACCTAGAGCACATTCGCTGGGTGATTCCACCAAAAAGGAGGAAGTCTTGGCCCTCAGCAGTGTCAGTGTGAATCAGGGCAGGAGTGAGGCCAGGGAGTGACTGCAGAAGAATTCACTGACTATCTGTAGGTGGGACAGTCTGTTCCCACACCCTGCCATGCTTTGGCACAGAAAGCAGTCAAATGCCCCTTAAACCACCCCTGATAAGACACCAGTCTGTTCTACTCTTTTTTTTTTATTTTAATGTTTATTTATTTTTGAGAGAGAGACAGAGACAGAGACAGCACAAGCAGGGGAGGGGCAGAGAAAGAGGGAGACACAGAATCAAAGCAGGCTCCAGGCTCTGAGCTGTCAGCACAGAGCCTGACATGGGGCTCAAACTCACAAACTGGGAAATCATGACCTGAGCTGAAGTCGGACACTTAATCGACTGAGCCACCCAAGCGCCCTGTGTATGTTCCACTCTTAAACATACACACACACGCACACACACACACACACATCAATATAAAAGACCCACATTATAGGAACCCTCCAAGAAAGTAAATCAATATTTTTTTATTTTTTAATGTTTATTTTTTTCATTGTTTTTTAATGTTTATTATTTATTTTTGAGAGAGACAGAGACAGAGTATGAGCAGGTGAGGGGCAGAAAGAGAGAGGGAGGCACAGAATCAAAGCAAGCTCCAGGCTCTGAGCTGTCAGCAGAGAGCCTGACAAGGCTGGAACTCACAAACTGTGAGATCATGACGTGGGACTCTAAGTCACAAACCATGAGATCATGACCTGAGCCGAAGTTGGTTGCTTAACTGACTGAGCCACCCAGGCACCCCATGTGTGTTCCGCTCTTAAACATGCAAATACACACACACACACACACACACACACACTCACAGATGTATCAATATAAAAGACCCAAATTATAGGAACCCTCCAAGAAAGTAAATAAACATTTTTTAATGTTTATTATTTATTTTTGATAGAAAGAGACAGAGTATGAGCAGGAAGGGCCAGAGAGAGGGAGATACAGAATCCAAAGCAGCTCCAGGCTCTGAGCTGTGAGCACAGAGCCCAGCGCGGGGCTTGAACTCACAAACCACAAGATCATGACCTGAGCCAAAGTCAGCGCTTAACCAGCTGAGCCACCCAACTACCCCAAAAGTAAATCAAAATTTTAGAGGATAGAAAAGATAAAGAAATCAAGACAATCCAGAAGTTCCATATTCAAACATTAGGGTTCCAGGGAGAATAGAGAGAAAACCCAGAAAATAAATTATCAAAGAAATAATCCAGCAACAGTTTCCAGAGCTGAAGGACACGAGCCTCTAGAACAAAAGGACCCTCAAATCCCAGCACAATAACTGAAAAATGACCTGTGCTTGGCACGTGACTGAAAATTTCAGAATCCTGGGGATGAAGATAAAATCCTGAAACTTTCCAGCGTGTAAAAAATAAGCCATCTGCAACAGAATTGGAATCAAGATGGCCTGAGGTTTCTCATAAGCAATAAGGGTGAGTTTCAATGTTCTCAGAGTGAATTGCCCTGAATCGCAAATTCTATACCTGACAGAAACACCAATGGGGTGTCATGGTGGAATATTCAAGGACTCGAAAAATTTACCTGGTTCACACCAAGTTTCTGGAAGTTACTTTATGGACTGCAACCAAACAGAAGCCTAGATAAAGGAAAACATGGCATCCATGAGAAAGAGGACCCAAGCCAGGAAAAGAGGGATTCTCAGCCGGGACTGTGCAGCAGGCTTGTGGCAGACAGTGTAGGTCAGAGCAAGACAGAGACCTCTGGAAAACAACACACTGACTGGGTTACCTGGTTGGATGAAAAAGTTGGGGTAAAATAGAGAATTTGATAAAGACAAAACAAATCGACAAGGGAAACCTAGGCAAAACAGAGCCGATCAAGCAGCAAATGCCCCGTGGAGCCCTGCTCGGCTCTGCAGCAAACCATAGTGACACAGCCACAGAGACACACTGTTTACTGCCTCTTAGTTTTCCAGAAGAATCTATAGGGAAGATGGAAAACTTAATTGTTACATGTAGAAAACCATGTAAATTCTGACACTGAAAAAGCCAAAGTACCGGAGACAGAAGTTGATCCATGGAATATGGGGAGGGGACCTGAGAAAGGGCGGGTGGTGGGGAGTGTTATTATCCTCCCTGTAGTAAATGAACAGTCAAAAATAACTGTGTAGGGTTGATAGAACAAGATTAAAAAGATGTGACTTTGGAGCTTGTAGTGAAAAGTAACTAGAAGGGGAATTAATCACCGTGAAGGAGATGGGGACAGAGAAGCCACATCATGAGAACAGGAAGTCTAGGGGATAATGTCTAACACTGATAAGCAGGAAATAGTGGTAGACCCGTGGCAACTGGAGATGCAGGCTGACATAACCACCAGAAGAAAATCCCAGAAGGGCTAAAAGCAGCTGCCTCTGTGGATCAGGACTAGGGATAGGAGGAGGTAGACAACGGAAATGCCCTTCATCCTAAACTCCTATACTTGCCATTCTTCTTTGATCATGTGCACATATGACTTCACTAATTTTTTTATGTTTATTTATTTTTGAGAGACAGAGAGAGAGAGAGAGAGAGAGAGAGAGAGAGAGCACAAGCAGGGGAGAGGCAGGTTCAGAGGATTTGAAGCAGGCTCTGCACTGACAACAGAGAGCCCGACACGGGGCTCGAACTCATGAACCATGAGACCGTGACCTGAGCCGAAGTCGGACCCATAGTCTGACCGAGCCACCCAGGCGCCCCTAAAAAAACACTTAAAAGAACTGTAAACAGCATACAGTTGCCAATATTCTAAAACATACACAAATAAATTCATAGAAAAAAAGACTTGAAGGAAATATACTACCTATGTCTAGGTGGGAGCTATATTATGCTATTTAGCCTCTTTTTTATACTCTTCCATTTTTCCAAATTTCCTATAATGAGCATCCATCATTTTTATAAACAAAAAAAATGTTGTATAAAAAATAAAAACGATGCTTAGAAACCAGTTTTACAAGGCACTGGAAATGAAGTGAAGGAAACAAAATCAAATATAAAAATAAATTCAATTATTTAAAACAATATGCATGAAAGTAGAGACATTGAAGAAAATATTGACAGCAGTTATCTTGATGGTAGGATTATGGGTGAATTTTTTCATCTTATTTTTCCTTTTTTCCCCAATATGTTTTTTTCATAGTAAGTATATTAAACCAGGTTTGGCTAGAGAACTAAATTTCATCTTTCCATTAGCTTCAGACCAAAATTATTTTGTAATGCCTCTGTATGGTGCTGACACCTAGAAAATCCACAATGAGCACGTATGGCACTAACAGAACAAAATGTCAATGAAGGGTCTCTGGTTTCTGCTTCTGATAGAGCCACTGGGCTTCAGCACCTCAGCATTTACATGGTGTCCACTGCATCCAGTGATCTGCAGGAGAGGCTGTGTGGGTACAGGAGGTGGAGGGGGCTGGCCCACTCTGATCTTGCCATGTGGCAGACCAATTTGCAGAAGAGAAGAAACACCCACATGTCAGAGGGAAAACGTGCCCAGAGCTATAGTGAATGGGTACATCTAGGCTGAAGGGGTTGGTATGCTTTCTAGGCCAGCCCTACCTTGGAAATCCTTGGTGGAATCCTCAATGGCAGCCTCTCCTTTCTCCACCTGCTTCCCCTCCCCATGCCCACTTCCCCTTCTGCCACAGAGACCCAACAGAGGCCCTGGGAACCCAGGCTCTTCCCCAGCCCCAGGAGGTAAGGGTCCTCTGAGACAAGGATGGAAAGCAACAAACATCTGGGATTTTTGACCACCCAGCCACACTTGACTCCAGGGGACCTAAGCTTAATCAGTCTTCCTATGGAGAAGCAAAGAAGTCAATAAGAAGGAAAAAGAAAGAGTACCCTGAGTTCTCTCTGAAAATGCTCTCCAAGGGAAGGCTAAGAAGTACCCCATGTGTTCTCTGGCCAAGTATATCCACAAGACCCTCCAGTGATCCCAGCCAAATTTGCTTGTTCCCAAGTGACTGTCAACAAGACAAGACATGTATGGCATGGACATGGATGCACGGTGATCTGTATTTCAAGCTTCAGAAGTTCCTTGGCTGACCCATCTCCACCTGCAATTGCATCAAGACCAAAGTAAATATAACAAGATGTTAAATGGAAAGTTTTGCCTGAGGCACAACAACACAATAGACAGGGCATTCTAATGTGATGCTGAAATAAGATGCACATTTTCAAGGTAAGATTCTAAAACTTGTTACCAAACTTTAACTTCTCACTGACACTCACACTGAGGGTATGAAATGATCTGGCTCTTAGAGATTAAGGGAGAGGATTTGTGGAGAAGATTTATTTGGGGGAAAAAAATACCGATGTGCTGTAAGCCTCAACCCTTCCAAGAGGGAGGGTGGGAGGTGCCTATTTCTCTTCTCAAATCTCATGAAAGGGGCTTCAGAAAGCTTGGTTCATGTCCCTGGCACTGGAGTGATACAGTGAATCCATGCTGGATTCCAGGCTGGAAATCCAAAAGGTAGGGAGAGAGGGTCTGGCTGGCTTCTCCCATCATGGATGGAAGGAGATATTTCTGCAGCCTAGAGACTGACCTACAAATCCCAGAGTGTGCCTGGGCAGGGACACCTGAGTGCTTCTCTTGGACCGGATAGAAGCCAATGATGCAAGAGAGAGCAGGAATGGGCAGGTCGGGCCCTGTCCAAGAAGGGACTCCTTGAGGGGTTAACAATCCTCAGTAAGGAAAAGCTGAAAGGATCTCCAGTTCCTATGAGTGTGGGAAGTGTTGTAATGGGCTGGAAGAAAATGACTTCCCAGAAGGAGGAACTGAGAGAGAAAAAAGAAACCTACTGTCCCCACCCCTTCACCAACCACAGGCTTCCTGCCTGCAGTAGCCATGCTGACGAGTTGTAGAGCTGGTGTTGCATGGGCCTGGGCATTCTGATTTCTGGGTTGAGATCGTGTCTGGTGACTTAGTGTGACTGCAGGACTTTTATTATCTAAGAGGGAGCTGAAAAGACATGGAACAGCATGAGTTTCCATTCAGTGGGAAGGAAGAACTTTACTCCATGAATACCTTTGAAAAGACAATGGAAATGAAAATAACATTGCTTTATACTTCCTTGTCAGGTGTTCTCATTGCTCCAAGTCCACATCATGCCCTCTGCCACAGAATCCACTGCTCTCCAAAACCAAAGAGCACTCTCTCCCCACAGCTGAACCCAGTCCCAGTCCTTTAGATAGAGCGATAGGCTGACTAATGAAAATATTCAAAAGGATGAAAGAGGCAATCCTGAGGAAAGCAAGGGAGCATTGCGAATGCACAACACCATACAACAGAAGGGGTAAGACTATTCAGGCCACCATTACTGTTCTTGGGACCTGGATATTCTACAGTACCAAAACAGGAGGTCCAGAAAGTTCTACCAGCTCTACCACCAGCACCACAAGGAAATAACATGGATAGAATTATGATTCAGGACAGGGGTAGGGTGGAGAGGAGAGAAGGAAACTAATCTCTTGGTGAGCACTTTACATGTACCAGTGAGTTTTACACATGTCATCTCATTTCATTTTTGCCACCGTTACAAAAGGAAACACCATTATCCCCATTGTGCAGAGGAGAGACTGGAACTCATAGAAGTTAAGTGAGTTCCTCTTGGTCATTGTCTGTTTGTAGAGCCCATCTGCCTTCCACCGCACCAAGCTGCCTCTCTATATTGTTACATATTTAGGTTGTGACTCTAATGAGTAATATAATGCCAGGAGCTACGGGATGCTTGGCTGATAGTTCTATGAGTGATGCCAGAAAACCAGTACAGGAAAACAGTGTGCTAGGTGAGCCAAGCCCCAGAATTCAGGCCCTTCCAAGGGACCCCCTCCCATAGCCCTTTGCTAAGAGAAGCAGATCTTAGATACCTGATGCCTCATCCCCAACCACTGTGCTTACTGACCCAAGGCCTCCAGCCTATATACGGCCACAGACCCAGGGAGGGATCTTGTATCAGTCAGGGTTCCCCAGAGAGTCAGACCAATGGGAGACTATTTACATGTGTGGAGAGAAAAAGAGAGATTTATCATGAGAAATTGGCTCACACAATTATAAAGGAACTCACAGGAACTAGAGAGCCTCCCAGTTCCTGAACTATTCTAATATCCAGGAGGCCTGGTGATTTAGTTGTTTTGCCTTCCCATAAGATATCTGTCTTCCTTTAACACAAGTGTCAACAAAGTATGGCCCATGGGTCTAATCCTGCCTGCCACTTGTTATTGTAAATAAAGTTTTATTGCAACACAGTCATGCCCATTCCTTACAATATTATCTATGGCTGCTTTCACATCACAGCAACAAAGTTGAATAGTTGTGACAGAGACCACATAATCCATGAAGCCTGGAATATTTTCTATCTGGCTCTTCATAGGAAAAGTTTGCCTTCAGGTAACGTTTGTTATTGAGCTCTTTCTATATGCCAGACACCGTTCTCCATGCTTTGCTTGCAAAATCTCACTTGGCTCTCGCAAAGCGCCTGTGAGATTAATCCAGTCTTCTTATTACTCAAATTACAAAGGCTGAAGAAGATTAAGTAACAACTTGCTCCAGGTCATAAGTGCTAACGGAGGATTCAAACCCAACAGCCTGATTTGGTAATCTGTTCTTTTAACTTCTAAAGCTACGCTGCCTCCTGCCACTATGTTTTCCATGTACTTTCACAATAAATACCTTGAAAGGGGCACCTGCGTGGCTCAGTTGGTTAAGTGGCCAACTTTGGCTCAGGTCGTGATCTCGCAGTTTGTGGGTTCGAGCCCCACATCGGGCTCTGTGCTGACAGCTCAGAGCCTGGAGCCTACTTCGGATTCTGTGTCTCCTTCTCTCTCTCTGTTGTTCCCCCCGCTCATGCTCTCTCTCTCTCAAAATAAATAAACATTGAAAAAAATTAAAAAATAACTAACTAAATAAATAAATACCTTGATAGCATACAAGCATTTTTATGCCAGAGATCTTTTTTTTAAAGAAAGTTCTAGAAGGATTTGTGTTAACATTCTTCCCCAGAGTTAACATCCAAGAAGCATTGGCAGCGGGGTAGTGTGTATGTGATGTGCTGAACCTCCAGGCTGTGACTGCAGTGAGTGACTTGCTGACACTCCAGTCCCTAAGACCTGGGCAGAGTTGAACGGAGGGCAGTGGATGATTATGAGGACTTCTCAGAGGCTGTGATCCCTGGTAGTAACATCGTCGCCAGGAAATGGCCTTCTGCCACATTGAGATGAGCAGAGGTGGGGCATGGGGGTGAGCTCCTTGCAATCAAGAGTCTAACAGAGACATTCCAGAAGGTATAAGATGCACCACTACAAAAAAAAAAAAAAAAAAAAAGCTAGCTACTAAGACCAAATCAAAGCTGGAGAAAGGAGATCCATGAGTCGTTCTTGGTTTCTGCCTCCTGCTACAACATTTGACTGTCTGGGATTTGATTGCTGCTTCAATGAGAGTAAGCAGAGTAACCGTGAAATATTTTACAGCTCTTGTGGTCCAGGAACCCCCCCCCCCACACACACACACACAAACACTGCCATCAGTCAGGAGAGATGCTGGTCCACAGCAATGTGACCCCCTTGTGTAATGGATATTAACCCTTTAGTGACTGGGTTGTGCAGGGGTAGGAGGAAAGGGCCCCAGGTCAGGATACTAAGGAGAGGTGAGGGCAGCAGCCATGTGCCAACTGGATAGAAAAGTTTCCTATTTTGATACACAATACGGCCAGACCCGTGCATCTTAGCTGAACATCAGCTCAGAGCAGACAGCCATAGACTTCGACCCTGAAGATCATTTCGATTAGCTTTTGCCAAACATTCCTGTTCATATGAATCACCTGATGTGTTGCTTAAAAATGCAACTGTCTAGCTCTCCTTGCTAGAGGTGCTGAAGTCTGTATTTTTAACTCTACCCTTATGATACGAGATGTTCAGAAGACAGTCATCTAACCCAGTGTTTCTCAAACCTGGACAGGAAACAAATTCCTAGGCCCACCCAGCCTCTGCTGAACCAGAACTTCCAGAAGAAGGGCCAGGGAAGCAGAGTCACCCAGAGAGTATGAGGCACGTGGGGCGCCCCCTTGTTCTGTAATAAGGGAAAGGGCTTGTAGTGGAGGTGGAACCAGAACCCAAATCTTCTTTTTAAAAAATATTTATTTATTTTTGAGAGAGAGAGAGAGAGAGACAGCAGGGGAGGGGCAGAGAGAGAGGCAGATAGAGGACTCGAGGCAGGCTCTATGCTGAGAGCAGAAAGCCCGATGCGGGGCTCAAACTCACGAATGGTAACTTGAGCCGAAGTCCAACAACCAACAGACTCAGCCACCCACGTGCCCCAAGAACTAAAATCTTCTAACCGCCTGGGCCAGTAGTTTATCTCCCTACAGCACCAGAAAATAGCACGCTTATTAACCATCTATTAATCCTCAAAAGAGGGTAGGATTTTGTATGGTGAGTATTTTGACCCTTACTTTACAGAGGAGCCCAGAGCAGGTAAAGTGACTTATTTACAATCCAACAACTCAAACATGGTGGAGCAAAGATTCAGAGCAAGGTCCTCTTCTGTCCCTGTGTGAGAGCCTGCGTTTGCTCACCAGCACGCCACCTCTCCAGCAGGAGGCCTGCTGTGATTCAGACACACCTGCAAGAAGCAAAGACATTTCCTCTCACTTATCGACTGTAAAGGAAACAAAAAGCCTAGGTCAAACTGCACCCTTGGGCAAACTCCTGCACAGTTCTTTAGTTAGCTGATTGCTTCCCCCAGCCTTCTAGAAAGATCTTAAATTCTATTTATAGTTGACCCACAGAACACCGATTCTCTCCTTCTTCAGTTCCCGGGGCCCCCATCGTTAGGCTATCACGGCTCTGATATTCTGAGTGTGGGCAGAGTGGGGATTAAAAAACTTTTGCTGGTTACCCAAAAGCCGTGATAACATCACACCATCTTTCACCAGCTATGTTAGGAGGGAACCACTTCCTCCCTCTCCTGAACTGCTTGCATAGTTAGAAGTTAATTGCCCAAACCTCAGTTCTGCTGAATTAATTGTCTCTTCAGCTGACCTCTCCTCCTCTGGCCTATAGTGGGACTATGAAGGAGAGTAAGGCAAGGGGCACCTTCTCATGTGAGGGACCCCCTCACAGTATGGGTATCACCACATGGTGACTTGTAAAGGCTGCCCCCTTGAACTCACCTTTGTCCACACATCTTCCACCTGAAGGCTTGAATCTTTCCAGTGTGGCCAGGCCCATATCTCTGGTCAGTAGTCACGCTTGAAAGCCATGCAGAAATAGTGACTGAGTTGCCCTTAACAGCCATATTTTCACCGTCTTTGCTAAGCATGGTATCTCCCATAAATGATTCATGGGGGGGGGGACCCTAAGTGCATTTTATTTTCTAATAACCATTCCTCTCTGCCAGTCCATTACAGATGAACTGAGATACCAAAGAGTGGTGAACCTTCATGAAAGATTACCCACTGTATGCCCAAAATGACCACACTGACCTTAGCAATATTAATCCCTGGCCCAGTTTTGCTGAATAGGTCATACACATCCTCAGGTCACTGGAACTGTGGTTCAGTGTATTTTTCTAGCTATATTAAGTCACCCGTGTATATGGTTTAATCATGAATGTGAACGTGCAGACGCAAATCACAACCTTTGGATACTAGACTTGAAAGGTGGTGTGAACTGTCCAAAAGTCATCTCAGCCATCCTCCTGCATCTCCAAAGGCATTGCCTGAATCATTCCAGACAAACTCATATGCAACTTCTTGTTTAAAAAAAATCTTAACCCTAGAAAGAAGATGTCAAACCTTTTTCTGTGATCTATTTTGTTGTGTAGCAGGACCTCGTGAAGGTCCTCACCCTGTTCTGATAGATTTCCTCCTTTTTCTTTAGGGCAGATGGAGAACAGCCCACCGAGCGAACAAGGCTGATTTTTACCATCAGTAAATTATGAAATGGTGCCTGTGTTTACACTTCTATTCTCCATCAAGGCATCTGTTTATTTAATTGATGGTCTCTGCCTTCTTTAAAGGTTACTCTGATATTTAGCAGGGTGTTGAGAGGGGTTGAGACATGATAAATTATGCCTGCATTTACTCTTCTCCATCACCATGGCCATCACTGCAAACACTTACAGCCTGCACTTCACCCATTCTGTGCTGCGTGAGTTGTTTACCTCTATGGAAACTCACCAGTGAGCCAATAATGCTAAATGTAAGGATCTCTTCTTAGTTCTGATACGGCTTGCACTCTTTAAAACATGCATGCGAGGAACACTCAAAGGAACCAGGGTTATATAGTCTGGAGAAGACACTCAAAGGAAGTGTCTTTGAAGTTTGAAGGATCTGATTTTCTTGGAATGGTTCTGTATTAGGTTTTTTTTTAATCATTGCTATCACAAACACAGTGCCTTAAAATAACATAAATTTATTATCTTTTGGTTCTGAGGTTCAGAGGTCTTAAAATCAAGGTGTCAGCAAGGCTGGATGTTTCTGGAGGCTCTAGGAGAGGATCCACTGTCTTGCCTTTTCTGGTTTCTAGCAGATGCCACATTCCTTTACTCAAGGCCCCTTCCTCCATCCTCAAAGCCAACAATGGCAGGTCTAGACCTTGTCACATCACCTGACTCTGAAGCTGACTCTTCTGTCTCCTTTCTCTATCTTAAAGGACGCTTGTGGTTATGTTGGACCCATCTGTATAATCCAGATGAATCTCCCTATTTTAAGGTCTGCTGATTAGCAGTCTTGATTCTGTCTGCAACCTTAACGCCCCCTTGTCCTGCAACATAACATATTCTGAGGACAAGGATGTGGACATCTTTCAGGTGTCATGATTCTGCCTACTGCAGCCCCTAACTGGTTGGGTTAGGATCAGTAGATAGAAGTTACTGAGAGTCCAATTTCAGTCCCGTCTAAAAGTTCAGGAAATAAGACCTTTTCAATAGTCAGAAGTGCCTAGTAGAATTGCCTTCTAATTGAAGATATTGCATTTCCAGTTCCTAAAGGGCTTCAAGTAGAGACCAAAGGGCCACTTCATCCTAAATAAGTGGTTACCAAATGCCAAGCACTCTGCTAAACACTTGTCATGCCTTCCATCACTTATTCTTCACAAGAGTCCTACTAAATAGAAGTTACTATTTTAGAGAAGATAAATCTGATGCTCAGAGAGACTCAGATAAGAATCTCAGCTCAGCCGGGTATTGGCTGCTTGACCTTAGAGAAGTTACTTCACCTCACCAGTCCTCGGGTTCCCCATCTATAAAGTGGGTAGAAATGATGGAAGCCACCTCGAGGGAGAGTTATAAGGGTTAGATGTGATCATAGTAACATCTAATTCATTTGTTTGTTGAATCTTGTATAAAATATGGTTACCCCACTGTCTATCTCATTGTAAAGGCTCTGTAGCCCACACTATAATGCAGTACCTTACACTATGTAGGATGTAGTAGACCCTCCTTGGGTGTCTGCCCAGAACCTGGAAACCTTCCCCTGGTGTCAGGCTGTGGGCTTCAAGCAGCCATGTTTCTTTTCTCTGTCCCTGACCTCCTGGCCATGGCTGATTGGACCAGTGGTAATCACCTGACTCAAGCCAAGCCAATAGGTATTCTCTACCAGGAATCTGAAATCAGACCCCTGCCAGACATTTGACTCAGTCTCTGTGGGTCACTTTCCCTGGACTTGGTGTCCTAGGACTTTTGTTTTTTACCATGTGCACAGAAGAACAGAGAAATACCAGTCTTAAGAGAGAGGATTAAAGCAGTTGCCCAGAAAGGAGCTGAAAGAAGAGATGGAGGGGCCAGACAGCTCTCCACCCTCCCCTTCTGAACCTACCTTGTTGCCCCTCTTGAGACGCCCCTGTGTCCTCATCCTTCTGTTTCAATTTAGTGGCCTTGAATTGGTATCTGTTATTTACAAACAGAGTGTTAATGCACAGGTGTTCACAAACATTTGTAGACTGTTGGAGCTGGAAGGGACCTTCAGCCCCTGTCTTTGTTTACCCATCGGGGACATTGTGGTGCGGAGAGGTTAGGTGGTTCACCCCAGGTAACGCTAACACAGTGGCAGAGCCAGGACAAGCACCTAGAACCTCTTGGGTACCTGGGTTGAACCCTGCCCTCTGCCCCTGGCTGTCTCCAAATCTTTTTCTTCAGCTCTAATTCCTAGGGTTTGGGGAGCTAATATGACAGGAAGGGAGGTAGACTTGGGGACTGGGAAGGTTCCCAGGGTTTGGGAAGGAGTTCAAAGGAAATCTCACACTGGGAGACCAAAAAACCCATTCAAGAGGCTAATTTTGATGCAGGATCTGGGACTCTTCCAACAGCACCTGGGTGTGCCTGGATGATGCCGGGAAAGAGAGGAGCCAGGCACTCATTTGCATGCATGCAAATGAGGCCTTCCACAGCTGTCCAGAAAGCACCTCTGCTTGGAGCACCCCCCGCTCAGCGGCTGGGGCCTCCTTCCATCTGTCTACTTAGCCTTGGAAGAAAGAGAGACGGGCTCACCAGAGCTTCCCACCAAGCTGACACACAGTCATCCCAACATCCCTGTGCTGGAGGAGCAAAGAGCTTAAACCTCCTAAGTATGAAACTGGGGTCTCCGTCCCCGGGGCCACCCCTCATCCCACCCTGCAGCTATTTCCCTGCTGGGCAGAAACAGAAGGCCAGGCCCAAGATCCAGGAATCTAGTAGGACTTCCCCATGCTTTGGTGACAGGAACTTTCCCTTTCTGGGGCTCCCACATCTCCCTTTCCCTGGCCTCAACACCACCCAGGCCCACCCCTTTTGCAAGGTCTTCCCTTCCCTTCCCTTTCTGAGCGCAGGGAGAAAGAAGAAACCAGGCATTCGGGCCAGCCATTGGATTCCCTATCTCCCTGAGCAAGTCTCAGCCTCAGTTTCTCCTTCTACAAATTTGAAAGTGAGGCAGGAAGCTTAGAGTCATGCTTTTAGCCAAGGAACTCCCTTCCACAGCAAAATCTTAGATGGACTGCCAATCAGTAGAGCTGTGCTGCCCGGTTGCCACAGCTCTGGGAGGGAAGGGGTGTCTGTCAGCCTTTCCCCCACCTGTTCATCACAGTATATTTTGAAAACCACTGGGCTCACTGGTCCCTAAGGTCCCTTCCTGCTGCCAGGTCTATGATTTCAAAGCCAGTAATGGCTGCCTGAGGAGTGCATAAGGTGGGGCTGGGGGGAATGAAAAACAGGTTTTTTTCTTTTTTTATTATTCCTTTATTTTGAGGGAGAGTGGGAGGAGGGGCAGAGAGAGAGGGAGACAGAGAATTCCAAGAAGGCTCCATACTGACAGCCCGAAGCCCGATGTAGGGCTCGAACCCACGAACCATGAGATCATGACCTGAGCCACAACCAAGAGTCAGATGCTTAACTGACTGAGCCACCCAAGTGCCCCATGAAAAAGGATTTTAAGCGGAAAGATCCAAGAGCAGCCATAAACCTGTGGGTTAACAGAAAACCCTCAAGTTCATATTTGTGGAGCTGCCCTGAGGAAAATCCTGCTGGAGGCTCTCAGCCTCCCTCCACAACCATCCCGGCCCCAAGGCCTTGGGAGGGCTACTTGAGCCTAGTGGACTTCCCTATAAGGGCAGCTGAGAAAGGCTGGCCCACCTTGTATTCTAGGTCCTCAGGCTTGCCCCCTGCACTCACTCTTGCTCTCTCTCCCTCTCCCCTCCCCCTTCTGCCCCACCCTCCACTTGGCCAGCCCAGCCCAGTCCATCCCTGGGAAAGTACTTGAACAATACCTGGAGAAGGGGATCAGGTATCCTGGGGGGACCAGTGCCTACAAAACACACAGATGGTTAATCCCTGGGCAATTCTGGGCTTTCCTTCCCTCCCCTCCCCCAGTCCCTCTCTCCTCTCTGTTTCCAGTCCTGGGCCAGCTCCCAGCACTCTTGCTCTCCTGACAAGACATTGTTTTCAGAAGAAAAGGTAGTTTGCCCTG